>CM075977.1:332152714-332239343 GCA_038087875.1 Malacoraja senta
CCCACACACAACTGACTGACTTCATCCGCTTCACCACCAACTTCCATCCGGCACTCAAATACACCTGGACCATTTCCGACACTTCCCTACCATTCCTTGACCTCACTATCTCCATCGCAGGTGATAGACTCCTTACCGACATCCACTACAAACCTACCGACTCCCATGGCTATCTGGACTACACTTCTTCCCACCCTGCTTCCTGTAAGGACTCCATCCCCCACTCCCAATTCCTCCGTCTACGCCGCATCTGCTCCCAGGATCAGGCGTTCCACACCAGGGCATCTGAAATGTCCTCATTTTCAGGGAACGGGGGTTCCCCTCCTCCACCATAGATGAGGCTCGCACCAGGGTCTCTGCCATACCCCGCAACACTGCTCTCCCCATCCCCCCACTCACAACAAAGGCAGAGTCCCCCTAGTCCTCACCTTTCACCCCACCAGCCGTCACATACAACAAGTGATCCTCCGTCAGTTTCGCCACCTCCAACGTGACCCCACCACTCGCCACATCTTCCCATCTCCCCCATGTCTGCCTTCCGCAAAGACCGCTCCCTCCGTAACTCCCTTGTCAATTCTTCCCTTCCCTCCCATACCACCCCCTCCCCTGGTACTTTCCCTTGCAACCGCAAGAGATGCAACACTTGTCCCTTCACCTCCCCCCTCCACTCCATTCAAGGACCCAAGCAGTCGTTCCAGGTGCGACAGAGGTTCACCTGCATCTCCTCCAACCTCATCTATTGCATTCGCTGCTCTAGATGCCAGCTGATCTACATCGGTGAGACCAAGCGGAGGCTTGGCGATCGTTTCGCCGAACACCTCCGGTCGGTCCGCAATAACCAACCTGAACTCCCGGTGGCTCAGCACTTCAACTCCCCCTCCCATTCCGTATCTGACCTCTCTGTCCTGGGTCTCCTCCATGGCCACAGCGAGCAACACCGTAAATTGGAGGAAATGCACCTCATATTCCGCTTGGGCAGTCTACATCCTGGTGGCCTGAACATTGAATTCTCCCAATTCTGCTAGCCCTTGCTGTCCCCTCCCCTTCATCAGCCATCTGGTTGTCTCCTCCCCTCCCCCAGCCCTCGGGCTCCTCCTCCGCCTTTTTCCTTTTTTCCTTTCTTCTCCCCACCCCCCATCAGTCTGAAGAAGGGTTTCGGCCCGAAACGTTACCTATTTCCTTCGCTCCATAGATGCTGCTACACCCGCTGAGTTTCTCCAGCATTTTTGTGTACCTATGATAACACCATGTTGTTTGCGGTGGGAGATTTGGCTACCATAACCTTGGAGAATGTAAGGAGGGATGATTAGACACTCCAAGAGAGATGATCATTGATACTCGAGAGGTGAGAAAGTTCCTTAGCATTTATCAGCCCACCAAGTCTCACTGCATGCAAGTAATTGTAAATAGTGCTGGACAACATCATTGATAATTCCCCCACCTCAAATGTCATAGTCAGATGACCATTCATGAAACAGCTGAAGATAATTAGCCCAAGAAATGATTTTGATGGTAAGGAAAAGGTGGGGGGGGGGGGATGGGGGCGGGGGTGGGCACAGGAACATATAATTTGTCTCCTTCAAACCTGCTTGCCATTGAATAAAATCATTGCTGATCCAAAGAGATTGTTATGTTTTAAAATCCTGCAATCAAATCGTCAAATAAGTTTGAAGTGCAGAAACTGGCAGAAAGGCAAGTAGAAATGTATTCATGGAGTCACAGAGCTGTACAGTCGGCCCTCCCTGTCCATGCCGACCAAGTTGGCATACGGGGCAATCCCATTTGCCTGGATTTGGACCATATCCCTCTGCCTGCCCCCACCCTCCCCCCGGCCTATCCATGTGTCTGTCCAAATGTGTTTTAAAAGATGTAATTGTGCATTTACAGTTGGTTCTGATTAATTTGTCAATGTTAAGCTGGTTTTAGCAACTTAATTAGTCTACCAGAGATAACAAGAAACAGTCCAATTTAATAACTCATTCATCCCACCACTGGACTGGAGAAGCCTGCATTTCCACTGCAGCTTGGAGTGGCAGCTAACTGTGCTTGAATAAAGGTTGCAATGGGGCTGGAGTGGCTCAGCGGGTCAGGCAGCATCTCTGGAAAAAATGGATAGGTGATGTTTCGGATCAAGACCCTTCATTTTCAACCTAGGTTGATCCCACACCAGTGCTAATGAAGCTCGTCACCACTTGCATGTTGGAAAGGACGGTCTCCAAGTAACTTGGCAAAACACTAATGATTTGGTGCCAGGATCTTCGATGCATCCTGATTCTAAGCTCAGTGTTTCTGAGATTTATTGATTCGTAGATATTAAGGGAATCAAGGGAAACAGGATTAGTGCAGGAAAACAGCACTGGTCAGCCATGATTGTGGCTCCCTCTTCTCCCCTCTCCCATCAGGCAAGAGGTACAGAAGTGTGAAAACGCACACCTCCAGATTCAGGGACAGTTTCTTCCCAGCTGTTATTAGGCAAGAGAACCATCCCATCACCAACTAGAGAGCAGTTCAGAGCTACTATCTACCTCATTGGAGACCCTCAGACTATCTTTGATCAGACTTTACTGGACTTTATCTTGCACTAAACGTTATTCCCTTTATCATGTATGTGTACACTGTGGATAAATTATATTCATGTATGCTCTTTCTGCTGACTGGTTAGCACGCAACGAAAGCTTTTCACTGTACCTCGGTACACGTGACAATAAACTAAACTAAACTTTCATCAGGTCCACTTTCCCACCCATCCCCAGAATTCTTGATTCCCTCACTAATTAAAAAGCTCTCACTCAGGTTTGAATATATTCATTGATGCAGCCTCCGTGGTTTTCAGCGGCAAGGAATTCCAAAGATCCACAACTGAGTGAAATAAGTAATTCCTCATCTCAGTCTTAAATGGAGACCTGCTCATTCTGAGACTATGCCCTCTGGTCTTATTCTCTCCCATGAGGGGAACCATCCTCCCAGCATTTACTGATAGGCACAAAATGAAACTGATATGACACAAAATGATGGGAGTAACTCAGCTGGACAGGCAGCATCTCTGGAGAGAAGGAACGTGTGACATTTTGGGTCTAGATCCTTCTTCAGACTCCTGAGTCTTCAGACTTTACTGAGAGGCAACCTCCCACCAACTCCATCTGAACAAATTATTCATCAACTCTGCCCAGCCAATTCATTAACCAACTTTGGGAAGTTTGTTAACCATTTCCATCTGGGGAATTCATTAACCAAGAGCACTAAAAATCTAAACAGTTCAAAAGTTAGTTGATCTCTCCCGCTCTCTTAGAAATGTTACTCCTCATTGGCATACATTTTGTTGATAGTTACAAATTATATCCTTAAATATGTGCCATTACTTTTCCATTGTTTTGCCAATATATTGTTTTTCCCAGACCATTTTAGCTATTTTTAGCTAACTTTCCTTTGTAGAATTCCTTTAAATTTAATGCATTTGTATCAGACCGAAGCATAAGATTAGAGATTCGATTAGAGAGATTAGAGATTCCTTTATTTGTCATTCAGACCTTTCGGTCTGAACGAAATTTCGTTGCCTGCAGTCATACATATAATAATAAATGACAAAACACACAATAAACACAAATTAACATCCACCACAGTGAGTTCACCAGGCACCTCCTCACTGTGATGGAGGCAAAAGTCTTAAAGTCTCTGTCTCTTCCCGCTTTCTTCTCCCTCTGCGCTGAGGCGATCCAGGCTTCTGATGCTGTGGCCCCGCCGGGCGACGGTAAGCCAGTCCAGCGGCCGAATCCGTGCTCCGCAACGGGCCGGTTCAAACTCCGCGGCCCGGGGTGGTCGAAGCTGCCGAAGCTGCCGCCCTCCAGTCCAGCGGACGCAGCTGTAGTTGCGGGAGCCCCAGAAAAACAGGTCACCAACCTGTGACCTGCGCGCTCCCGACGATGTCGTCCACCGGGCCCGCGGCCGAGCCTCCGGATTCAGGTCGCCACCAGTGTCCTCGGTCGCCACCGCCGGAACGCCACCGCAGCCCCGAAGTTGGCCAGCCCCGCGCTCCCGAAGATGTCGTCCACTGGGCCAGCTGCGGCCGAGCCTCCGGATTCAGGTCGCCACCAGCGTCCTCGGTCGCCACCGCCGGAACGCCACCGCAGCCCCGAAGTTGGCCAGCCCCGCGCTGGTAAGTCCTGGCTCTGCCTCCGGAGCCTCGAGGTCGGTCGGTCGCTCGCAGTTGGAGTTGGAGGCCGGCAGCTCCGCCATTTTGGCCTCAGCGCAGACGGAGGCAGAGAAGGGGGACACGACAAGAAAAAGTCGCATTCCCCCGAAGGAAGAGACAAAAGTCATGTTTCACCCCCCCACCCCACACATACACAACCCAATAAACTAAAATTTAGCTGAAACAGGATAAAAGAAAACAACAAAAAAAGTAAAAACAGACGGACTGCAGGCGAGCCGCTGCTGTACGACAGCGCCGCCACTTCCGGAAGGAAGTGGCGGCGCTGTAAGGAATAAAGTGGACGAGCTTGAGGCTCAGTTGGAAACTAGCAAGTATGATGTTGTGGCAATTACTGAGACATGGCTGCAAGAGGGCCAGAGCTGGGAACTGAATATTCACGGGTATACCTCCTATCGAAAAGACAGACAGGTGGGCAGAGGGGGTGGGGTTACCCTGTTGGTGAGGAATGAAATTCAGTCCGTTGCAAGGGGTGACATTGAAACAGGAGATGTGGAATCAGTATGGATAGAACTAAGGAATTGTAAGGGTAAAAAGACCCTAATGGGACTAATCTACAGGCCCCAAACAGTAGCCTGGACATAGGGCACGTTGAATCAGGAGTTAAAATTGGCATGTAGCAAAAGTAATGCTGTGGTTGTTATAGGAGATTTCAACATGCAGGTAGACTGGGAAAATCAGGTTGGTACTGGACCCCAAGAAAGAGACTTTGTAGAGTGCCTTCATGATGGATTCTTAGAACAGCTTGTATTGGAGCCTACCAGGGTGAAGGCAATTCTGGATTTAGTGTTATGTAATGAACCGGATTTGATAAAGGACCTCGAGGTTAATGAGTCATTAGGAGGCAGTGACTATAACATGGTCAGGTTTAATATACAATTAGAGAGGGAGAAGGGTAGATCGGAGGTGTCAGTGTTGCAGTTAAATAAAGGGGACTATGGGGCCATGAGGGAGGAGCTGGCCAAAGTTGACTGGAAAGATACACTAGCAGGGATGACAGTGGAACAAAAATGGCAGGTATTTCTAGGAATAATACAGAAGGTGCAGGATCAGTTCATTCCTAGGAGGAAGAAAGATTCAAAGGGGAGAAAGGGGCGACCATGGCTGACAAGGGACGTTAGGGACAGTATAAAAATAAAAGCGAAGAAGTACAACATAGCAAAGATGAGCGGGAAGCAAGAGGATTGGGTAATGTTTAAAGAACAACAGAAGATAACCAAAAAGACAATATGGGAAGAAAAGATGAAGTACGTAGGTAAGCTGGCCAAGAATATAAAGCATGATAGCAAAAGCTTCTTTAGGTATGTGAAGAGGAAAAAATTTGTTAAGACCAAAGTTGGACCTTTGAAGACCGAAAAAGGTGAATTTATTATGGGGAACAAGGAAATGGCAGATGAGTTGAACAGGTACTTTGGATCTGTCTTCACTAAGGAGGACACAAACAATCTTCCTGATATAGTAGTGGCCAGAGGATCTGGGGTGACGGAGGCACTGAAGGAAATCCACATTAGGCAGGAAATGGTGTTGGATAGACTGATGGGACTGAAGGCTGATAAATGCCCAGGGCCTGATGGTCTGCATCCCAGGGTACTTAAGGAAGTTGCTCTAGAAATCGTGGATGCATTGGTGATAATTTCCCAATGTTCTATAGACTCAGGATCAGTTCCTGTGGATTGGAGGGTAGCTAATGTTATCCCACTTTTTAAGAAAGGCGGAAGAGAAAAAACGGAATTAAAGACCAGTTAGCCTGACATCGGTGGTGGGGAAGATGCTGGAGTCAATTATAAAAGATGAGATAGCCGAACATTTGGATAGCAGTAACAGGATCGGTCCGAGTCAGCATGGATTTACGAAGGGGACATCATGCTTGACTAATCTTCTGGAATTTTTTGAAGATGTAACTGGGAAAATGGACAAGGGAGAGCCAGTGGATGTAGTGTACCTGGACTTTCAGAAAGCATTTGATAAGGTCGCACATTAGGCAGGAAATGGTGTTGAATAGACTGATGGGACTGAAGGCTGATAAATCCCCAGGGCCTGATGGTCTGCATCCCAGGATAGAGAAGTGGTTGGCAGACAGAAAACAAAGAGTAGGGATTAACGGGTCCCTTTCAGAATGGCAGGCAGTGACTAGTGGGGTACCGCAAGGCTCGGTGCTGGGACCGCAGCTCTTTACAATATACATCAATGATTTGGATGAAGGGATTCAAAGTAACATTAGCAAATTTGCAGATGACACAAAGCTGGGTGGCAGTGTGGACTGTGTGGAGGATGCTATGAGAATGCAGGGTGACTTGGACAGGCTGGGGAGTGGGCAGATGCATGGCAGATGAAGTTTAATGCGGATAAATGTGAGGTTATCCACTTTGGTAGCAAAACAGGAAGGCAGATTACTATCTAAATGGTGTCAAGTTGGGAAAAGGGGAAGTACAACGGGATTTGGGGGTCCTTGTTCATCAGTCTATGAAAGTAAGCATGCAGGTACAGCAGGCAGTGAAGAAAGCGAATGGCATGTTGGCCTTTATAACAAGAGGAATTGAATAGAGGAGCAACTAGGTTCTTCTGCAGTTGTGCAGAGCCCCAGTGAGACCACACCTCGAGTATTGTGTGCAGTTTTGGTCGCCTAATTTGAGGAAGGACATTCTTGCTATTGAGGGAGTGCAGCATAGGTTTACAAGGTTAATTCCCGGGATGGCGGGACTGTCATATGCTGAGAGAATGGAGCAGCTGGGCTTGTACACTCTGGAGTTTAGAAGGATGAGAGGCAATCTCATTGAAACATATAAGATTGTTAAGGGTTTGGACACGCTAGAGGCAGGAAACATGTTCCCAATGTTGGGGGAGTCCAGAACCAGGGGCCACAGTTTAAGAATAAGGAGTAAGCCATTTAGAACGGAGACGAGGAAACACTTTTTCTCACAGAGAGTGGTGAGTCTGTGGAATTCTCTGCCTCGGAAGGCGGTGGAGGCGGGTTCTCTGGATGCTTTCAAGAGAGAGCTAGATAGGGCTCTTAAAAATAGCAGTCAGGGAATATGGGGAGAAGGCAGGAACGGGGTACTGATTGGGGATGATCAGCCATGATCACATTGAATGGCGGTGCTGGCTCGAAGGGCCGAATGGCCTACGCCTGCACCTATTGTCTATTGTCTATTGTCTCTCTCGCTTAATGCTGATGTGCACTGTACTTCCTTGGGGTTCTGTTACTCTTGAGATTATTTATTTAAACTATCTAATTTGACATTATCCGATCCAAAATAGCCTGCTCTGGTTGGCTGGATAATGTGCGGTTCTGGGAAACTACCGAATGTGCTCTGTGAATTCATTCTTGTGGTTCCCATTTCCAATTCAAATAACCCAATCTTTGTGAACATTAAATTCACCGATGATTTTGTTTACACCACTCCCTCCCCACCTCCTGTTACGTGATATATACTCCTTTGTACAATGTGGTTACTGTTTGGTGTCCTATACGCCCACCATGGTATTCTTTTCCTTGCATTTTTTTAACCTCCTAAATTCACTCCAGATCCTCTACGCCATGCTTGTATCTCACAATTGTACTTATTTAATCTCTTATTGGCTGTCCGACCGTCTTTTCCATCCGCCGTGTCCTTCCAAAATGTGAAATAACCAAGAATATTGACTACCAAACTTCGACCTCCTCTTAAGCAAGTCTATGTAATGTCTTTTAGATCATTCTGTTTATCTTTATGCCGTTATTTCATGGATTTTGTTTCGGATACGACATGATGCGCAAAACTTTTGGATTCGTTTTGAGGCTGCGATAGCTGGGCCTAACAACCACAACGATCTATTTCATACTTGTATGACCATGGTTATTTCAAACGGATTGAATGTTGACTTCCTGGATTGTTTGTTCCTCTTTAGGACCCGTGTGCGCTGAATGTTGTCCTCTTGGCGACTAAGACGGAGTTGCTAACTGATTTGCGCGTTAGTTTTAAATGTTTGGTAATAGGTGTTCGTTGATTTAACAAATATTGCAACCTTAAAACCAATTCAAAAGTGCAGTTTGCTTCCCAATACAACTCCCAGTCTGAAGAAGGGTTTCGGCCCGAAACGTTACCTATTTCCTTCGCTCCATAGATGCTGCTGCACCCGCTGAGTTTCTCCAGCATTTTTGTGTACCTTGTATCCCCGTACCTTTCTCCGCATTTGAAGAAAGACAAATCAAACACCGAGGTTTATATTTTTAGATGCCGAAACTTTTTAATTGAAAAAAAGTCAAAAAGCTCACTTTGGTTATTATATATACGGAATTAATATAATGATTCATCAGTTTAATAATTTGAACTACAATAGTCCATGAGAGAGGAAAGAAAAAAACATGTTGTTTCATAAGTAATTGAACTGATACAAGTTTCAAGCGACTCCTGGGCAATGACAAGGTTAAAACTGTCTTTCCCCGTTTGAGAACATGTGGCATAGGTAGAATTAAAAATGCACATATAAAACACCGTAATTGGGGGAAATGACAAGAGATTTGATGATTGTTTGATATTTGCTTGTCTACCCGCCCCCATATTGTACACGCATATCAATAGCTTTTAGAGGGGAGAGAAAAGAAAAGGGAGGTAGACACAAAATGCTGGAGTAACTCAGCGGGACAGGCAGCATCTCTCGAGAGAAGGAATGGGTGACGTTTCGGGTCGAGCCGCTGGGTTACTCCAGTATTTTGTGTCTACCTTCGATTTAAACCAGCACCTGCAGTTCTTTCCTACACAAAGAAAAGGGAGTGTTATATCACCAAGGAAGAAAGCCTCACATATTGTAGAAGATCAAAACCCGCTCATACTGTTAAAGTTCGGGCGGATTAGTCTCATTTAATTTACCCAGGGGTTGCTTTGCGCCAAGCAGACGCTTGGATCTTCCTGGATTGCGCTGTGGCTGTCTCTCCTATTGGCCGCGCAGCTCCCGGAAGTACCTTGGGCTGCTCCACGTCTGTCAGATTCACCCGGGCTGAGTCAACAGTGGCCACCAGGCGAGACTCACCTGTTGCTTGCTGTTCCCCACCTGAGATCGCGTAAGTGTGAGCGGGTCACCAAACTGGGGGGAAAAAGTCAGACTATCTTTCCTAGAACTTCCGAAATAATTTGTACACAGTTGAAACATGCAATCCTCTAATCACTGAGCTCTTCTTAAAGTAGTGTCCAATTCGAAGAAGTAAAACATACAGATGGAAGATGCAAAGCAATTGGATTTAGGATGGTGACCAGATTGTGTGCCATGGCGACTTGCAGGAAAATTAGGTCATTTCACTGGCTGCACTGCCTCGGGTGGCTATTCGTGCTGGTAAGTGATATTAAACAGAGATAATAGGGTATGCTGACGCCAAGTCACATAAGTGTTTCCAGGTTGAACTGCATCCTGTTCTTTTGCCCCGCTCTGCTGGTGACAGGTTGTGTGAGCTGGATAATCGTGTGCCAATGAAATAGGATTTAAATCATTGTCTGAAAGAAAAATCTGATTTTACTCCATTGCAGTTTCCCATTTTTCATCAGTTTTCTAATTGAAATGTTTTTTTTAATCTATTTTGGATTCATTTTCTGGCACAGTTTTGGGAAATTATTCTATCCCACAATAAACGTTAACTAAAAGTCATCTCAGTCTTATTTTAATTATTTGAAATTATGAGTCAGCTTATCAACCCAAGAATCAGTTTTAATAGCTTCTACTGATTTACCCCTATTGTGAACCTTTACAGTTGTCAGTACTTCAATCTGCCAGCTGATCTACATCGGTGAGACCAAGCGGAGGCTTGGCGATCGTTTCGCCGAACACCTCCGGTCGGTCCGCAATAACCAACCTGAACTCCCGGTGGCTCAGCACTTCAACTCCCCCTCCCATTCCGTATCTGACCTCTCTGTCCTGGGTCTCCTCCATGGCCACAGCGAGCAACACCGTAAATTGGAGGAAATGCACCTCATATTCCGCTTGGGCAGTCTACATCCTGGGGGCTTGAACATTGAATTCTCCCAATTCTGCTAGCCCTTGCTGTCCCCTCCCCTTCATCAGCCATCTGGTTGTCTCCTCCCCTCCCCCAGCCCTCGGGCTCCTCCTCCGCCTTTTTCCTTTTTTCCTTTCTTCTACCCACCCCCTATCAGTCTGAAGAAGGGTTTCGGCCCGAAACGTTACCTATTTCCTTCGCTCCATAGATGCTGCTGCACCCGCTGAGTTTCTCCAGCATTTTTGTGTACCTTCAATCTGATCTCCATTTGGCCTTTATTGTATAAAAAATAATGCATATCTGTTGCTTTCTCAGATACAATTCCAGATTCTTGATACCATTTTTACGACTGCAGGTTCTATCCATGGGTTTGACATTCATCTCAAAGTAAAATCACAGCAAAAGTAGTTTCCATGCTCCAGAACGTACTGGAAAATAGCGACAAGTCCAGCATACCTGCACTTATAATAAGAAAAAGGCATGCCTGCTGTTGTGAATGCTATAAATTGCTTTGCAATTTAGGACAGTCTAATTTTACTCTCACAAACATGGTTCAACTCCCTGTTACAAGGATAGTTTAACAGTCAAGAAACTTTTGCATTTGATCAATAGAACGGATAAATCGTACTATACAGACATTGTAGTATGGTATTTGATGTCCCAAAAGTGACTGGTATTTGATGTCCAAAAAGTGCAGTTAATGAAATGATTTATAGTCATGAGATAATATTCAATCTCGGAGGCCCAAAATGGATATAATTGAAACTGCGATGAGAAGATGGAGTCATATTTAGCTCTTTGCTTCCTCTGAGGAAGTGTCGTAGTGACTATGTTCCTGAGATTTGGAAAGAAAGCACAAGGCAGACTGCTTGAGGGAATTGAATTTTGAGCAAAATCCAAATCCTTTTTTTTTGTACCCTTTTGGAAATTTTTAATATTTACCACAGGGAAACAGGTCAATTTATGCTCCATATAAGCAAATAGTCCCGTCAGAAATTATGGAGAACTAAAAGTCTTATGAGAGCAAAGAACCTAACAATAAATATTATCAGAATTTTTTTTAATTGACCATAAAGCTGATAAATATTGTTGTGTTTAATTAATGGCTTAATCCCAATGGCTATGCAGAGAATGTATGTTTTAATTGTAATCATTAATCTCTGACTTGGAATGTTTTGATGATAATAAGTACAGATAAAGGGTCTCGACCCACAATGACGATTGTCTATATCCCTCTACAGATATGCCTTACTGGCTGAGTTCCGAGATGGAACATGAATTCAAGCATTTGTAGTTTCTCATGCTGCAATTTAACGAGAATGTTGCTTCTCAAAAATATAGGGAGAGGGATAATAAAGACCCACAGGTCAGTTAGCATGATATTGGTCATTGGACAACCAACAGATTGATAATGGGACAGAGCTAACATGGTTTCATGATAGTGGAATTAAGTTTAATAATTATGGGTAGTTTCTCAAAGATGCAAACATCGAGGAGGAACCAATCGATGCGATTTAAAAAGATAACTAGGTTCAGTAATGGTGATCCTAGTTATTTTTTCTATCTAGTTTATTCTATGCCATCAGAATGGCATAAAATCCATATTTGTAAATATCCTTTAGGAAAGGAAATTCACTATCCTATCTATTACTCCAGTCATACAGCAATGCAGTGGTTCTAAAATGCCCTCTGAAATGGCCTTGGAAGCCAAGTAGGTCTAGAAACGTGCTGTGTTTGAAACACAATAAAAATAAAACCAGACAGATCACCCAACATTGACCTGGGCATCAAGCTTGTTCAACCTTGCAGTCATTTACACAAACACTTGGGAACTTGTATTTAAATTGAAAGAGTTGTCATAATTGTACTTAATGTATCATTGTACTAATTGTACAAATTGTACCAATTGTACTAATGGACTTCTAATCAACCTTGGGCACATCCTATCCTTGTGGCAGAATAAGCCCTCCAAGGTAGTGGCCCAATAGAATACCAGCAGGACTGAGTCCTCAATGTTGATCCAAACCCAATTGCAGTCATAATACTGGCCAATTTGACCAGGGCCATCGAACATTGTATCTAAACTAGGCTTACAGCAAATTATGAATTAAGCAACACATAGGTAAACGTGTTTGATCTTGTTCCCATCAATCTACCTGTACCAGACTCATGACATTACGGCAGGAATGAACCACTAGATAGGCCTTGTGGAGGCAATGTCCCAACTTTGGAAATACCCTTTATTGTATCATGTGACACTTTCATTATGTCTAAGGAGATATGTGCAGAACCACTTCTGGGACCATGAATATCCCTCATTGTACCATTACTTTAAACCAGTAGACCAATCCTGGTTCAATGAGGAATGTCGTTAGGCTTGCCTGCTGTGGCATTGGAATGTTTGCACATTAAACAGGAAGAGCGTTATGCAATGGACAGAGGCAAGTGATTTTGCAGTTTACAGATCAAAGTTCTCTCGTCCTGTCATAATCATTTGTGAGTATAGGTGGGCAAATAAGCAGCTAATGGGAGGAAGAGGCTGTAAGAACATTTCAAATCTTATCTTTGGTAGAAGCCAATATGTCAGTGCTAAAGACAAGGCTGAATCATTTGCAACAAACCATTCAAAAGTACTGGGTGGATGCTCTATCTCTATTTCCTCCGAAAGCTCCTGCTCATTAGAAACGGGAATAGTGCCAGAGGATTGGCGTACTGCGCATGTTGTTCCGTTGTTTAAAAAGGGTTCTAAGAGTAAACCTAGCAATTATAGACCTGTTAGTTTGACGTCAGTGGTGGGCAAATTAATGGAAATGATACTTAAAGATAATATATATAAGCATCTGGATAAGCAGGGTCTGATTAGGAACAGTCAACATGGATTTGTGCCTGGAAGGTCATGTTTGACTAATCTTCTAGAATTTTTCAAAGAGGTTACTAGGGAAATTGATGAGGGTAAAGCAGTGGATGTTGTCTATATAGACTTCAGTAAGGCCTTTGACAAGGTTCCTCATGGAAGGTTGGTTAAGAAGATTAAATTGTTGGGTATTAATGGTGGAGTAGCAAGATGGATTCAACAGTGGCTGAATGGGAGATGCCAGAGAGTAATGGTGGATGGCTGTTTGTCAGGTTGGAGGCCGGTGACTAGTGGGGTGCCTCAGGGGTCTGTGTTGGGTCCACTGTTGTTTGTCATGTACATCAATGATCTGGATGATGGTGTGGAAAATTGGATTAGTAAGTATGCAGATGATACTAAGATAGGTGGTGTGGTGGATAATGAAGTAGATTTTCAAAGTCTACCGAGAGATTTAGGCCATTTGGAAGAGTGGGCTGAAAGATGGCAGATGGAGTTTAATGCTGATAAATGTGAGGTACTACATCTCGGCAGGACAAATCAAAATAGGACGTACATGGTAAACGGTAGAGAATTGAGGAATGCAGTTGAACAGAGGGATCTAGGAATAACTGTGCATAGTTCCCTGAAGGTGGAATCTCATGTAGATAGGGTGGTAAAGAAAGCTTTTGGGGTGCTCGCCTTTATAAATCAGAGCATTGAATATAGAAGTTGGGATGTAATGTTAAAATTGTACAAGGCATTGGTGAGGCCAATTCTGGAGTATGGAGTACAATTTTGGTCGCCTAATTATAGGAAGGATGTCAACAAAATAGAGAGAGTACAGAGGAGATTTACTAGAATGTTGCCTGGGTTTCAGCAACTAAGTTACAGAGAAAGGTTGAACAAGTTAGGTCTTTATTCTTTGGAGCGCAGAAGGTTAAGAGGGGACTTGATAGAGGTCTTTAAAATTATGAGCGGGTTAGACAGAGTTGACGTGGATAAGCTTTTTCCATTGAGAGTAGGGAAGATTCAAACAAGGGGACATGACTTGAGAATTAAGGGACAGAAGTTTAGGGGTAACATTAGGGGGAACTTCTTTACTCAGAGAGTGGTAGCTGTGTGGAATGAGCTTCCAGTGGAAGTGGTGGAGGCTGGTTCGATTTTATCCTTTAAAAATAGATTGGATGGGTATATGGACGGGAAAGGAATGGAGGGTTATGGTCTGAGTGCAGGTAGATGGGACTAGGTGGAAGTATTTATTTAAAAAAAAAAAAAAATGTTCGGCACGGACTTGAAGGGCCGAGATGGCCTGTTTCCGTGCTGTAATGGTTATAAGATAAGATAAGATAAGATATACCTTTAATAATCCTTTACAGGAAATTACAGTGCCACAGCTTCAAGACAGACATAACACCACACATTTCCTCAAATAGCTTCCATACTTAACAAGTTAAAATACAAGTTAAAATACAAGTTAAAATACAATTAAAATACAGTTATTTATGCGCATTATATAACCTTATAGCAGCTGGTAAACAGGACTTCCTATGTCTCTCAGTTTTGCACATTGGTGCAATCAGTCTCTGACTGAAGATGCTGCTCTTGATCACCTTCAGGGCATGGAGTGGGTGAGTGGGGTTGGTCATTATAGAACCCAGTTTGTTCAGAGTTCTGGCCTCTGCCACCTGCTGGACCGTTCGTTGCTCAGCCCCGACCACTGAGCCGGCCTTCCTGATCAGCTTATCCAGTCTGTCTTTGTCCGCTATGCGGGCGCCATCTCCCCAACAGGCCACAGCAAAAAACAGAGCACTGGCCACCACTGAATGGTAGACACTGCACAGTAGGGGTTGGCAGATGTTAAATGACCTCAGCCTCCTTAAAAAATACAGTCGGCTTTGTCCCTTCCTGTACACCGCCTCCATATGACACTTCCAGTCCAGCTCACTGTCAAGCTGCACACCAAGGTACCTGTGGTTAGCGACCACCTCCACCTCAGTGCCCTTAATGGTGATTGGTGTTGCTTGAGTCCTCCTCCTCCCCCTCCTGAAGTCCACAACTATCTCCTTGGTTTTTGTGGTGTTAAGATGGAGGTTATTGTGTGCACTCCACTCCACAAAGTTACTTATTATGTCTCTATACTCCTCCTCATTGCCCCCTTTAATGAGGCCGACAACAGCTGTGTCATCCGAAAATTTCTGCAAAAAGCATATTATATGGTTATATATAACTTTCCTCCCATCATAATGTTGAAATTATGTATTTTCACTGGTGATTACACAATGCTAAGTTTCATTCACAAGTCCTTAAAACAGAATAAGCAGTGTGTGCATGCAGCAAAAGTAGTCAACATTCAGGTATGGGTTGATAAGTGACTCACCTGCTGACTCCCCAAAGACTTTCTATGGTCTACAAAGCCAAATCAGGATTGTGTGATCAGTACAATTCCCAACAGCAATAAAGAAGCTTAACACTATTCATGACTAGATCATAATCATAATCATAATTTATTAGCCAAGTATGTTTTCCAACATACGATGCTCAGTAATTGGCTCCCCTATCCACTGTCTTTAATTTTAATTTTGCCATTAACACAGTACGGCTGCAGTTAGTGCCAAGCACAACATGCACTATAGTTACTTCCCAAGGCCACTCTGATGGTACCTCCCAAACACATGACTTCTGCCACCAAGAATAACTAATAAATTTAGTCGGATTACGGCACCACAATCACCTGCAAATTCTGCTTGTTGCTCCCTCCCAATGAAAGTCACAATTATCGTGACATAGAAATACAACACCTTTCCTTCATTTCCATTGTATGTACAGTGGCTTGCAAAAGTATTCATACCCCTTGAACTTTTCCACATTTTGTCACGTTACAACCACAAACGTAAATGTATTTTATTGGGATTTTATGTGATAGACCAACACAAAGTGGCGCATAATTGTGAAGTGGAAGGAAAATGATACATGGTTTTCAAATTTGTTTACAAATAAAAAACTGAAAAGTGTGGCGTGCAAAAGTATTCAGCCCCCTTTACTCTGATACCCCTAAATAAAATCCAGTGCAACCAATTGCCTTCAGAAGTCACCTAATTAGTAAATAGAGTCCACTTGTGTGTAATCTAATCTCAGTATAAATACAGCTGTTCTGTGAAGGCCTCAGAGGTTTGTTAGAGAACATTAGTGAACAAACAGCATCATGAAGCCCAAGGAACACACCAGACAGGTCAGGGATAAAGTTGTGGAGAAGTTTAAAGCAGGGTTAGGTTATAAAAAAATATCCCAAGCTTTGAACGGAGCACTGTTCAATCCATCATCCGAAAATGGAAAGAGTATGGCACAACTGCAAACCTACCAAGACATGGCCGTCCACCTAAACTGACAGGCCGGGCAAGGAGAAGCAGCCAAGAGGCCCATGGTAACTCTGGAGGAGCTGCAGAGATCCACAGCTCAGGTGGGAGAATCTGTCCACAGGATAACTATCAGTCGTGCACTCCACAAATCGGCCCTTTATGGAAGATTGGCAAGAAGAAAGCCATTGTTGAAAAAAACACATAAGAAGTCCCGTTTGCAGTTTGCCACAAGCCATGTGCGGGACACAGCAAACATGTGGGGGAAGGTGCTCTGGTCAGATGAGACAAAAATTGAAGTTTTTGGCCTAAATGCAAAATGTTATGTGTGGCGGAAAACTAACACTGCACATCACCCTGAACACACCATCCCCACTGTGAAACATGGTGGTGGCAGCATCATGCTGTGGGGATGCTTTTCTTCAGCAGGGACAGGGAAGCTGGTCAGAGTTGATGGGAAGATGGATGGAGCCAAATACAGGGCAATCATGGAAGAAAACCTGTTAGAGTCTGCAAAAGACTTGAGACTGGGGCAGAGGTTCACCTTCCAGCAGGACAACGACCCCTAAACATACAGCCAGAGCTACAATGGAATGGTTTAGATCAAAGCATATTCATGTGTTAGAATGGCCCAGTCAAAGTCCAGACCTAAATCCAATTGAGAATCTCTGGCAAGACTTGAAAATTGCTGTTCACAGACGCTCTCCATCCAATCTGACTGAGCTTGAGCTATTTTGCAAAGAAGAATGGGCAAAATTTTCAGTCTCTAGATGTGCAAAGCTGGTAGAGACATACCCCAAAAGACTTGCAGCTGTAATTGCAGCGAAAGGTGGTTCTACAAAGTATTGACTCAGGGGGGCTGAATACTTTTGCACGCCACACTTTTCAGTTTTTTATTTGTAAAAAAATTTGAAAACCATGTATCATTTTCCTTCCACTTCACAATTATGCACCACTTTGTGTTGGTCTATCACATAAAATCCCAATAAAATACATTTACGTTTGTGGTTGTAACGTGACAAAATGTGGAAAAGTTCAAGGGGTATGAATACTTTTGCAAGCCACTGTAAATCCTGAACCTGCAAATCCTAAAGCTGCCTATACCACAACACTATGCAGCTACCTATTCTGGAAGGCTGCACCAATTCAAGAAGATGGGTCACCCACAGATTATAATCATAGAGCCATACAACACAAATGGGTCATTGATCACTTGAGTCTGCGCAGATCATCAATCACCCATTTTTACACTTATCCCATGCTCACCTATTTTATCCTTGCCACGTTCCTAGATTCTCTTTCTCACCTACACACGAGGGCAAATAAGAGGCCAAGTAACCTAACAATTTGCATATCCTCAGGATTTGGAAGGAAATCAGGGAATGTGGAGCAAACCCACATCACAGCTGGGAGAAAGTGTAAACTACGTACAGATTGCACTGCAGGTCGTTTTGGGGTGGCATAGTGGTGCAGAGGTAGAGTTGCCGACTTACAGGTTTGATCCTGACCTCGGGTGTTGTCTGTATGGAGTTTGTACATTCTCCCTGTGACTGCATGGGTTTTTTCTGGGTACTCCCGTTTCCTCCCACAGTCCAGAGACGTACAGGTTTGTCGGTTAATTGGCTTTGGTAAGTTGTAAAATTGTCCCTCGTGTGTAGGTTAGTGTAGGGGGTGATTGCTGGTCGGCACGGTCTCGGTGGGCCGAAGGGCTTGTTCCCATGCTGTATCTCTAAAGTCTAAGGTCAAGGTCGCATCTGGGTTGCTGGAGTTGTGAGGCAGCAACTCCACCTGATGCACCACTCTGCCATTCCAAAGAAAATTGGATATGGGACCTAACAGCAATTTGTGAATTCAATAAATGAATAAATAAAAATTAGATTTGGATTTTCGAAAGACTTTCACAAAAGTGTCACTGATGATGTTGCACAAGCTTAGGGGTCGTGGGATTGATGGCAGCGTGGTAGTGTCGCTCGGGAATTGGTTAATAATTGGAAAACAGGATGTCAACATAAAGGTGTTTTTTTCAGGTTGATTGTGCTTAACTACTGGAGTACTACAAGAATTGGTCTTTGAATATCAGGAATTTATAACATATGTCAATGACTGATTGTATTGGACTGATGGCACAAAGCTAAATGGGGAAATAAGCCTTGAGAAGGATGTAAAATGGTTGGAAATATATACAAACTGGGTTGAGTGATTGAACACATTATTCAGTAAAATATGAAGTTATCCACTTTGGAAGGAAAATGGAAAAGAAGGACATGGCACAGCAGAATATTCCTGAGGTGTGAGATCATTAAACATCGGTAAAGGGAGGACATGGGGCTAATGCAAAGAATTCAAGAATAGTTAATGTACAGGTACAGAAAGTAAAGTGCTATTTTGTTTGACAATAAGCCAATTGTGTAAGAGTTAATGTTTGTGCACATTTATCAGGCTTTGTCGAGGCCACCTATAATAATAATAATAATAATAATAATAGATTTTATTTAAGGGCGCCTATACAAAAGTCTCAAGGACACCTTACAAAATTTAACAAAGAAACATATAATCAGAGTAAAATAAGTTATAAAGACATCACCAGTACACAAATTAAAGACAGAAATTCGATCCAAAAAAGAGAACAAAAAAATTCAGAAACACAATGTGAAGGGAGAGCAGGGTGCTATTTTCCCTAAAGGTGTAGATACTTTGCTTAGAAGGAATGTTGATTTGCTGGATTTATTGATGTCTGAAGAAGGATGAATATAATTTCCTTGTATTCTCTGAGGTTTGGAAGAATGAAATATATATATATTTTTTAGTGGGCTGGGAATATATATGCTGGAGGATTTCTTCTCCAGCTGAAAAGTCCTGAATCGGGAATTATGATCTCACCAAATGACACATAGCACAGGATCTCTGATATTTTGCAAAAATTACTGGATCTCTGGTGATTTTGGAGCTATATCCAAGTTAATGCGCGTGTCACATGTGTGAACCTGACATTGCAACATTGCAACTAACCATTGCAACATAGCACTCGCTTCAATTGCAACTTAATCTAGTCCAGGGGTCGGCAACCTTGTACTGCATAGGGGCCAGGATGCATGTTTGTGAACTGATGGTGGGCCACATCTATCCCGTGTACACATGGATCCCGCCCCTTCGAGGACGCCACTCATAATCGCTCGTCCCCAGCCTATTGACAACCTCGATCCCGACCAAAGATCATAGAGCGGATCTTTGATCCCAACAGTGAAGCCCAGACACAGAAGGTGCGCGGCCGTGCCGGCAGCTTTGCGCAGGATGCGATACAGCCAGAGCTCGGCGCTGCTCAGAGCTCGGCAGCTCTGCCATTGTGGCCGCCAGTGCAGGCCTCCTTGCGTCCTTGCTTCACCGTGCCTGGGCGCCGCGGCCTCGGGCCCGGGAGGTACCGGAAATGATGGAAGTCTGCGGGCCGGATGATTTCGGGTTATGGGCCGCATTCGGCCCGGGGCCGTAGGTTGCCGACCCCTGATCTAGTCAGTGGAAGCTTGTGACGCGTGGTCCATAACCTGAAATTGCTTGGCATTTACTATTCACCAATTTTCTCAGATATGGGAAGGGAAATGGCCATTTCTGAAATGAGGAAAAATTCCTTCACTGCAGTTTGCAAATCTTTAGAGATTTATTCCTGTTGTGAATCATGGAATATGGGAATTGATGTAAAAGAGAGATTAGTATCAAAATACATCACTTTATGGCCTATTCCTACTATTATTATGCCCATCATTTTTATGCATCCTGTTTCTGTATCGTATTCAGCTTGTTCTGACTTAGCCACAAAAATTTGGTTGTGAATTATTTTGCTTTACAACTGTGTATAAAGGAGTTTCACATGTCATCCTTTCACATGTCATCTTAGATTAAAGCCAATTAATTTTAGAAAAAAAGTCTCCAAATGTCACAAAATGTCACATAAATGCGACATTAATTTTTATAATTTATATCTTGACTATTGTGGGGCATGGAAGCCCAGGTTTGTTGGTTGTTGGGGACAGAGGTAAGATTGATATTTATAGTTTGATCCCCTACAATCATTTTCAGATTAATCAACTGGATTTCATAAACCAGCAGACAGGGGAGGAGTGTGATTTATCAAAAATATATGTTGTCCTTGTATTTCCACCTGCCTCCATGTTTCTGCTTATGCTGGACATAAGCACCACAGCTGAACTTCTTGGTGTTGGAAACTTTTATCTTCAGCAGTTGCCATCATCTGTTGTTTACTCAATCATAATCCAGCATATCTGGAAGTTATTAAAATAACAAAGAGAATTAAAAATTATCTATTGCATGTATAAATAATTCCAAGAAGTATGATTGTTAAATTTGGGATTTTATGTGGAGAAAACAATAATGCCAAGAATATCACTTCAAGTTTAATTCTCAGTTTTTGTTTGTGTTATGTGAATTACTTTTTCATAATTCTAAGGGGCCATTTTAGGTAATTTATTATGAGATACGTGAAAGATTAAAAACTATTAACATTAAAATATAAAAACATCATGACAATGGTGATGGTGATCTAATAGAAGTTTGATGTTTTTGGATTTCTTTAGGTACCAGCACCTTCCCACAGTGCAGATACCACACAAACTACATCTGTTTTGAAATTATCAGGAGATAGAGCGGTCAAAGATTTCATTCGATTCATTAATGCAACTGATGTGGTAGAGGCCAAGTATAAACTCTCTATTGAATATTTATGTTCTGAACCGAGTACTGTTGGTGTTGAGGTGTTAGTTTCGACTGATGTCAAAATTGGCGTCACTATTTACAGGAAAAAATGGAAATGTAAGAAACGTCTTAATACCTTCAGCAATCGGACACTGTGGGTGAAATTTCCAAGCATCATGTTATACAGACCTGATAATTTGATCAAACACTCCATTGTCATTAGCAATGTAATATTAAGAGCCTGGATTATAAATACCAACCGGGGAGCATCTGAGAATCGTGAGGCAACTTTTTATGAACAAGCAATTGCTAGAACCTACAAATTGCTGAAGACATTCAGTCCTTTTGAAAGGCCTTACAAAGATCATAAACACTGCCTTCAGTGGGATACAGAGAAGATAGAAGCAATAAAAGAAAAGCATATACCCCAATGCTTGCTTGAAAATGGTATGTGTATTTTACTTCACTCACTTAACTGAAGGTAACTTTCAACAGAAAAGTAAACCATTTGGTTCAGTGTGACTGCGTGCTGTAGGTTCCAAGTAAAAACTCGAAATTGTTTTTTTTACTTTCTCTACCTCCTGCTTTTTAATTTTCTGTCTCAAGTGTGTGGAGAAATCATTCTAAAAATGTTTCCAAATGAATAATCACAATTACTAGTACTTGTTGTCAATGAAATGTCCTTGTTGTCCTCATGTCTATCTTTTCTCGCAGGTTTGCACAATCCAGATAGGAAACTGCTATGTGAATGTGCATTTCAATTTATCACGTTGATGTTTGCCTTCACTGGCTTTGCATCAACTGATTTAATATTATGTCTGCTACTCATTTAGATTCTGCCTGATCAGTTTCCAGAAGTCAAAGATGAAAAGTCTATCATTTTGTTATAAATATTTAGTTACAATATCTCTTGTGAAATTAATATTTTTATTAAGGCAATTATTTTGCATCTTTCGGAAGTTGAATTTCAGAAACTGAGGTATTTTTCCATTGGAAGTGTCCCAAGCTTTCATTTCACTTTGAATAGCATAATAATGAAAACAACCTTTATTGGCTTCAACGTACTGATTCAATATCAGCCAATATCTATCTGCACAGTTGTGCTATGAATCTAATCCCACAAATGCTATATATATCTTATAAGTATCTGTGATGTATCCTACAGCCAACCTACTCGGCTCTTAGTTACACCTTGGCATGTAAATCTGAGATCACACTTCAGTGAAGTTCTGAAAACGTGAGGCCATGTTGGAAGTGCCGTCTTTTGGATGAGACAATTAATTGACATCCCATTCCGCCTCTAATCATTGAAGTAATTCTCAAGACACCAATATGGAAGAAAAGCTAGGGAGTTATCACTGGTGCCCCAGACTAGGTGTACCTTCCTTTCCTTGCCTGACCCATCTCACCCTCGCCAACTATCTACCATCATGTCAAGAAAGCTAAATGATCATTATTGTGTTGATGTTCTTATGAACTTGCTGTACACAAATTGGCTATTGCTTTCTACGTTTGCTCTTAACTTCAAAAAGCACTTTTATTGTCAGTGGGAGGACTGAAAAAACACTATGGAAATATAACTTTAGTTTTGAGAAAATGTTTGTCTTCCTCTACCACCAGCTGTGCCCTCTTGAATTCTTTCCTGTAGCCTACCCAACTCTTTACCTCTCCATCTAACTCCAACCATCCCTGTTCTCCTGTCCCTGAACTTGACACACACAGAAATTATTTTTGAATATGGTCTTTCAAAGCCATCTTATGATTTTATTACATAAGAAGTGTTATGCAAATATAAGTTATTTTATTGTTGTAAATAGAATTGGTCATGTAAGTTATTTCGGGTACAGTGGTGCAATGATTATTTAGATACCTGGACAAATAGAGTCAGACAAATAGTTCAAATTTCATCATAGCAGGGGGGGGGGGATTTAAATTCAGTTAATTAATTAACTTTTGATTAAAAATCTGGTAATATTGAACCATTTACATGAAACTACCAGATTGTTATCAAAGACCTTGAGCGAATGAAATTGGCTGTTCTAATGTGAACAGGCTTGCTAGTGATGTCAGAACCTTAGCAATGTGATTAAGTTTAGCTTTACTCGAGTTGGCCCAGCAAACCATTTCATTGCAACAAACTGCAGCTTCAAAGTATGATAAATGCTAAACAGGATGAAGTAACAGCCATGACCTTATTGAAGAATAGAGCAGCACAGGGGGCCACACTCCTGCTTCTTTTTTACATGTAGACGGAACTGCAGATGCTGGTTTACACTGAAGATAGACATTAAATACTCAAGTACCTCAGCGGGTCAGGCTGCATCTCTAGAAAAGGAACAGGTGACGTTTTTGGGTCAAGACCCTTCAGCTCCTCTTAACATCTGGGGTTGACATAGACACTGAACATGCTTAGAATGCCAGCGGTGAAAGACGTAGCCACGGACTGGTCCAGCAGAAGCTTAACTGGGTCAGAATAAGATCTTTGATCTAACATCCTAGATTATTCTTCCATCGGTACCCTGTGTTTACCCTGTCCCACCACCAGGGCTGTGCTGGCATCAGAGCCCTGGGGAAATGGCCTTGCTCTGAATATTCATCTCAGGCTTTTATGAAGTCCCTTGGCCTCGGGTCAATCACAGACATGGGAACTTGTTGCTGATGAATCAATATTTCTCTGTGTAGGGACCAACTGAATTTGAGGATGTCCCACAGGCTAGTATTGGAGGACAGCTCTGAGAATTTTAAAACGGAGCCCTTTTTTAATTGGAAATGGTGTAATTTAGTTCAGAGATAACACATGGAAACAGGCCCTTCATCTCACCAAGTCCAGGCCGATCATCGATCACCCATTGAAACTAGTTCTATATTATCCCAAGTTCGCATCCACTCCCGACAAATTAGAGGCATTTAAAGAGGCCAATTCGCCTACAAACCTGCACGTCTTTGGGATGTGGGAGGAAACTGGAGCACCCGGAGGAAACCCACATGGTCATAGGGAGAACGTGCAAACCCCACACAGACAGCACCTAAGATCAGGATTGAACCCAGGTCTCTGGTGCTATGAGCCAGCAGCCCTACCAGTTGTGCCAATGTGCCACCCATTCAGAGTAATTTGTATGTGTGGTATGTATTGTAAAGTGAGCTCATATTCCAACTATTTTATTTTCTGTTAAGTGCCACCAATCCAGCAGATTCAGATTTTTTTTTCACTCGGACAATAGACTTCCAATAAAATTCTAGTAAATTATAGATAATAGGCCTTGAATGCCTTTTCCTGTTATGTAATAGAGTTATCAACTTTTTTTTCATTTTCCCTAGATGTTGTGGAGCTGCTTTGTTTTCCATTTGCATCAACAGGTTTGAGTTATGGAATAACAAAAAGGTTAAAAAAATTTAATAACATAGAAATGGAACAGACTGGTATACAACTTCTCAATAACCCAAGGTATGCCCAACAACTTCAAATATTCCAATTTACATCCACATGTAAAATAGTTGTTGTTAGGAAGTGTTTAATTTATACTTCAGAATTACAAACTGCAGAATTACAAACTTCAGAGATTTTAATGTATACTTCAGATACCTGCAGAAGAGTTAAATATGTATTCTAATCAGCCTCTACTAATTTAAATTTAAGCAAAGCAGAACATGTACACAACAATGAATGTTTTCAGAGAGGCACTTAATATGCCTCAAAGTCTCCACTTTTGTTCCCATACCCAAAAAGCCAAGGATTACTGGTCTTAATGACTACAGGCCTGTCGCACTGACCTCTGTAATCATGAAGACCCTTGAAAGACGTGCTGGCCCACCTGAACAATATCACGAGCCCGCTGCTGGACCCCCTGTAGTTTGCATACCAGGCCAATAGATCAGTGGATGATGCAGTCAACCTAGGCTTGCACTTCATCCTCCAGCACCTAGACCGCCAAGGGACCTATGCAAGGATTTTGTGTGTGGGGATTTAGCTCTGCATTCAACACCATTGTGCCAGAGCTACTACACTCCAAACTCTCCCAGTTGACTGTGCCTGAACCCCTCTGTCAGTGGATCATCAACTTCCTGACAGACAGGAAGCAGCATGTGAGGCTGGGAAAACACATCTCAGACCCACTGACCCTCAGCATAGGAGCACCGCAAGGCTGCGTACACTCCCCCCCCCTTTACTCTTTCTACACCAACGACTGCACTTCCACAGACTCCTCTGTCAAGCTTCTCAAGTTTGCTGACGACAAAACCCTGATTGGACTGATCCAGGATGGGGAGGAATTTGCCTACAGGTAGGAAGTGACACAGCTGGCGTCCTGGTGCCATCGCAACAACCTGGGGCTCAATGCTCTTAAGACATGGAATTGATTGTAGACTTTAGGAGAGCTCCCCGTCCCCTCCCCCTACTCACCATCAACAACACCACAGTCTCATCTATGGAGTCATTTAAGTTCCTTGGAACCATCATCTCCAGGGACCTTAAATGGGAGGCCATCATCGACCACAGTCAAAAAGGCCCAACAGAGGGTGTACTTCCTGCAGCAGCTGAGAAAACACAATCTGCCGCAGGCAATGATGGTTCAATTTTATACTGCCATCATAGAGTCTGTCCTCACCTTCTCCAACATGGTCTGGTTTGGCTGAGCCACCAAGCAAGACATCCGGAGGCTGCAGCGCATTGTTCGATCAGCCGAGAAGGTTATTGGCTGCAACCATCCCCTCATCGATGAACTGTACACTGCAAGTGCCAGGAAGCGAGCGGATAAGATCATCTCTGACCCCTCTCACCCTGGCCACATACTCTTTGAAGCACTTCCCTCTGGAAGGCAGGTTATCCACTTTGGCAGCAAAAACAAGGGGGCAGATTATTATCTCAATGGGGTTAGGTTAGGTAAGGGGGAGGTGCAGCGAGACCTGGGCGTCCTTGTACCCCAGTCACTGAAAGTTGGCTTACAGGTACAGCAGGCAGTGAAGAAAGCTAATGGAATGTTGGCCTTCATAACAAGAGGATTTCAGTATAGGAGTAAAGAGGTTCTTCTGCAGTTGTATAGGGCTCTGGTGAGACCACATCTGGAGTATTGTCTACAGTTTTGGTCTAATTTGAGGACGGACATCCTTGTGATTGAGGCAGTGCAACGTAGGTTCACGAGATTGATCCCTGGGATGGCGGGACTGTCATATGAGGAAAGATTGAAAAGATTAGGCTTGTATTCACTGGAGTTTAGAAGGATGAGGGGGAACTTATAGAAACATATAAAATTATAAAAGGACTGGACAAGCTAGATGCAGGAAAAATGTTCCCAATGTTGGGCGAGTCCAGAACCAGGGGCCACAGTCTTAGAATAAAGGGGAGGTCATTTAAGACTGAGGTGAGAAAAAACGTTTTCACCCAGAGAGTTGTGAATTTATGGAATTCCCTGCCACAGAGGGCAGTGGAGGCCAAGTCACTGGATGGATTTAAGAGAGAGTTAGATAGAGCTCTAGGGGCTATTGGAGTCAAGGGATATGGGGAGAAGGCAGGCACGGGTTATTGATAGTGGATGATCAGCCATGATCACAATGAATGGCGGTGCTGGCTCGAAGGGCCGAATGGCCTCCTCCTGCACCTATTTTCTATGTTTCTATGGCGATTCCGGACTGTCAAAACCATCACATCCAGACATAAAACAGCTTTTTTCCACGAGTAGTAGCTCTACTCAACAACCAAAAGTCTGTAGCCTCCTTTTGCTCTGGTATTTTATTTCATTCTTCACATGTTTAAATTATAATGTTTTATTCTTAATTGTTTACTGTATATCGTGATGTTACTTGCGAGCAAAGCACCAAGGCAAATTCCATGTATGTACTTGGCTAATAAAAATGTAATCAATTCAATTCAATTCAATTCAACCATGAAAATACACCTAGGGATCTGCTTGTGATATTAGTTTGTAGATTCCTTTTTTGTTTGCATTATTTTTGTGTTATATAATCATATTATTTCTACAATAATGCCTGATAGGTTCACACTATCAATCTGGATTTATGTCCTCAAAACATGCAAACGGCATATCTGTGGGATCTTTCATCAGATCAATGAAAAACAGAAGTATGGCACCCCATTGTTGTTTCTCACATCAAATGGTAAGCTTCAACGAGAATCTGAAATTGCCAAATGTATTTAACCAAAGCAATCATAATGTTATGCTCGAGATAAGATTCAGGGCATTCACTTTTCTCATTGCTGACTGGGTGATTTGGTCAATTGAGGAAAAGAGTATTTCAAATTCAAGATCTCAAAGCTGTCACAAAACTAGTGATCTACTTTGCAGCAGTGCCCATTGGCCTCCTATATGCTTCAGACTCTTGAACTTCCCACAACAAGCACCTCAAGGCACAGAGAAAATACCATCCACGATGATTCCACAGAATTGTGCAAATTCACTGCTTGGACCAGCAAACCACCATCAGTGTCCTCTCTCAAGTCAACATACTCTATATTGCAATTGGGCAGTCACCTGGTTCAGATCATCATATAGACGTCTTTGGTGTTTCTAGTTCTTTGGGTTCTCTGGGTTGTCTAGTTACCAACTTTCTGCAATAGTTGAACCATTCTGTTCCCTCAAATGTTGCCATCTTTGGTCATCTCCCTATATTACCTGCATTTACCTCTCTGCCACCCATTTTCAACAAAGAGATTCCTGGTCTGAGTACATAGTTTGATACCGCAATGCATAGGACTAGGCTTATACACCTCGGCCTACATAATATTTAAGTTCCATTAATTACTAATAACTATGCTATTGTAATTTTCTTTAGGTAATATTCACTTTCAGATGATGCTATCCTCTGGAAAAAACGTTGCAGGATTATCGAATTTCAAAGTGGTATTGAGGCGATGGTGTCGATTGGATCTCACCATGCAAGGAAGACACGTAACACATGTTTTTTCTAATGAATTCCTGCTGTTTGATAAACTACTATTATCTTTTCTTCACCTTCTTTTCTTCATACTCATAGACCATGTCCATGCAGACTAAGTTGACATTATGGGATAGTCTCATTTGCCTGGATTTGGCCCATAACCCTGTAAACCCTTCCTATCCATATATCCATCCAAATGTCTTTTTAAAGTCATAATTTTATCCACTTCAATAACTTCCTCTGGCAGCTCATTCCAGATACGGACTACCCTCTGATGGAAACATTTGCCCCTGAGGTCCTGCTTAAATCTCTCCTCTCTCGCCTTAATTCTTTGTCCACTAGTTTTTGAATCTTCTACCCTGAGAAAGGGACTGAGTGCGTTCACCTTATCCCTGCCCCTCATGATCCTGTACACCTCAATAAGGTTACCCCTTACGCAACAAAGATAAATGTCCCAGTCCATCCAACCTCTCCCTTTAATTCAAGCCTGCACCCTGGTGAAAATTTTGTTGTGCTCTTTCCATCGTTTGATATCCTTCCTATGGTTGGGCAAACAGAACTGCACATAGTACTCAAAGTGTGGTCTCACCAAGATGTCTACAGCTGTTTCATGATGTTCCAACGGTTGTACTCAATACCCTTGCCAATGAAGGCAAGCATGCTAAATGACTTTTTTACTACACTGACTAGCTACTTTTAGGGAACAATGCACTTGTACTCACAGATCTCTCTGTTCAGGAATACTCTACAGAAATCTACCATTTAGTCCTGCGTAAGTCCTGCCTTGGTTTGACATAGCATAGTGTAACACTTCACTTTACCAGAGTTAAATTCAATTTGCTATTCCTTGGCTCACCTTCCCAACTGATCCAGATCTTTTTGTAATCTTAGATATCCTTTCTCACTGTCCACTATATCACCAATTTTGGTGTCATGTACAAATTTACTATCCATGTTCGCTACATTGTGATTCAAGCCATTAATGGACCTGGCAATACGGATTAGAAGAATGTATTTAATATCTCCCACATGTCTTGTGGTTCTATACAAAGATGGCCTATTCTTGACCTGGCCAACCGTTTATTGTTAATATACTTGCAGAATCCCTTGGAATTTTCCTTTACCTTGCCTGACAGCTCCATTTCATCTCTTTTTTGCTTCGTTGATTGCCTACTTACGTGGACTCCTGCTCTTCTTATTCTCAAGGAGAGATTCTCTTGATCCCAACTGCCCAAATATGATGTATGCATCCTTTTTCCTGACCAGAGCCTCAACATCTCTCATCAACCTGGGTTCCCTAATTTTGCCAGCCTTGTCCTTCTCCCAAATGGGAACACACTGTCCCTGTGCTCTTGCTAACTCACTTTTGAAAGCCTCCCACTTGCCAGCCACTCTCTTACCTGCAAACAGGTTTACCAATGGACCTCTGCAAGTTCCCACCTGATGAATCCTTGTGTTAATTTAGGACATAAACTTCATGGACCAGTCCTATTCTTCTCCATTACTACTTTAAAACTAATGGAATTGTGATCACTGGTTGTGCTTCTTCCACTGACGATTCAACCACTTGTCCTATGTGTTCCCTGAGAGGATGTCCCTCTCGTAAGACCCTCTATATAGAAGCTTTCTCGGACATAGTCATACAGCGTGGAAACAGGCCTTTTGGACCAACTTACCCACACCAACCATCATGTCCCATCTACACTGGTAACATGTCCAACAAATTTCACCCCATCCAAGCCATTTACACTAATAGGGACCCAATCATCATGAGGGAAGTTAAAATCTCCCACTAATACTACCCTGTTATTTTTACAGTTATTTCCCTAATACACATCTGATCCTCTAATTCATGCTGACTATTGAGTCATGGTACAACCCCTTCAAAGTGATAATTTCCTTCCTATTTCTAAACTCTACCCTTATAGCATCACTGGACGACCCCACAAGAATATCCTCTCTGATCAATGTTATGTACTCCCTGATCAAAAAGACAACCCCCTCTTCTCTCTTACCTGCATCTCTTTCACGCCTTCAGCATTAACACCTATGCTAGAGAAAATAACATTTAATTTGAATAAAATAGCTGATAAAAGCTATTTTAGTAAATTACCAACTCAACAACTAATTCTAGGTGAAAATGTCTGTCCATAACAATTTGCAATTACACTTTTGCTTGTTCAACATATTTCATAGATGACTTTGACGGTCAGCTATGGAGAAAAACTGCAAGCAAGAGAAAATGCATTATACACGTAAGTTAATTTAAAATATGCAGCTAAAAAGTATTTTAATACTTAATAGCTTGAATCTTTGACATCCAAATCATTATTTTATGGTGACTATTTGTGAGATAACCTTAGCTATGCAAAGATATGTATCAACGTTATTTGCTTTTGAACATGGGGCCTGTGTATTATCTCAATGGTTTCTTTATTATCATGTGTTCCAAGGTAGTCAGATTCTTTTTTTGCATACATATCAGTGAGATTGTTGCCATACATAAGTAAATAACTGGTTAGCACATTATGCAAAGAAACAACCCATTGAGTCTATCTGCAATAGTTGGCAGGTTTTAAACAATAGACAATAGAAAATAGGAGCAGGAGTAGGCCATTCAGCCCTTCGAGAATTTCACTGTAACCAGGCTGATCATCCACAATCAGTACCCCGTTCCTGCCTTCTCCCCATATCTCCTGACTCCGCTATCTTTAAGAGCTCTATCAAACTCTCTCTTGAAAGCATCCAGAGAATAGGCCTCCACTGCCTTCTGAGGCAGAGAATTCCACAGATTCACAACTCTCCGGGTGAAAAAGTGTTTCCTCATCTCCGTTCTAAATGGGTTACCGCTTATTCTTAAACTGTGGCTCCTGGTTCTGGACTCCCCCAACACCGGGAACATGTTTCCTACCTCTAGTGTGTCCAAACCCTTAATAATCTTATATGTTTCAATAAGATCCCCTCTCATCCTTCTAAATTCCAGAGTATACAAGCCCAGCCGCTCCATTCTATCAACATATGACAGTCCCGCCACCCTGGGAATTAACCTTGTGAACGTACGTTGCACTCCCTCAATAACAAGAATGTCCTTCCTTAAGTTTGGAGACCGAAACTGCACACTATACTCCAGGTGTGGTCTCACTAGGGCCCTGTACAACTGCAGAATGTTGCTCCTATACTCAACTCCTCTTGTTATGAAGGCCAACATGCCATTCGCTTTCTTCACTGTCTGCTGTACCTGCATGCTTCCTTTCAGTGACTGATGAACAAGCCCTCCAGATCTCGTTATACTTCCCCTTTTCCCAACTTGACAACATTCAGATAATAATCTGCCTTCCTGTTTTTGCCACCAAAGTGGATAACCTCACATTTATCCACATTAAACTGCATCTGCCATGCATCTGCCCACTCGCCCAACCTGTCCAAGTCACCCTGCATTCTCGTAGCATCCTCCTCACAGTTCACACTGCCACCCAGCTTTGTGTCATCTGCAAATTTGCTAATGTTACTTTTAATCCCTTTATCTAAATCATTACTGCACATTGTAAATAGCTGCGGTCCCCAGCACCGAGCCTTGCAGTACCCCACTAGTCACTGCCTGCCATTCTGAATGGGACCCGTTAATCCCTACTCTTTGCTTCCTGTCTGCCAACCAATTTTCTATCCATGTCAGTACCGTACCCCCAATTCCATGTGCTCTAATTTTGCCCACTAATCTCCTATGTTTGACCTTATCAAATGTTTTCTGAAAGTCTAGGTACACTACATCCACTGACTCTTCCTTGTCCATTTTCCTAGTTACATCCTCAAAAAATTCCAGAACATTAGTCAAGCATGATTTCCCCTTCGTAAATCCATGCTGACTCAGACCGATCCTGTTACTGCTATCCAAATGTGACGCTATTTCATCTTTTATAATTGACTCCAGCATCTTTCCCACCACCGATGTCGGGCTAACTGGTCTATAATTCCCTGTTTTCTCTCACCCACCTTTCTTAAAAAGTGGGATAACATTAGCTACCCTCCAATCCACAGGAACTGATCCTGAATCTATAGAACATTGGAAAATGATCACCAATGCCTCCACTTCCTTAAGTATCCTGGGATGCAGGCCATCAGGTCCTAGGGATTTATCAGCCTTCAGTCCCATCAGTCTACCCAACACCATTTCCTGCCTAATGTGAATTTTCTTCAGTTCCTCTGTCACCCCAGATCCTCTGGCCACTAGTAAATCAGGGAGATTGTTTGTGTCTTCCTTAATGAAGACAGATCCAAAGTACCTGTTCAACTTATCTGCCATTTCCTTGTTCCCCATAGTTAATTTACCTTTTCCAGTCTTCAAGGGTCCTACTTTGGCCTTAACTAATTTTTTCCTCTTTACATACCTAAAGAAGCTTTTACTATCCTCCTTTATATTCTTGGCTAGTGTACCTCATCTTTTCTCCCCGTTTTGCCTTTTTAGTTATCTTCTGTTGCTCTTTAAAAGTTACCCAATCCTCTGGCTTCCCGCTCATCTTTGCTGTTATATTTCTTCTCTTCTATTTTTATACTCTCCCTGATTTCCCTTGTCAGCCGTGATCGCCCCTTACTCCCCTTGGAATCTTTCTTCCTCTTTGGAATGAACTGATCCTGCACCTTCTGTATTATTCGCACAAATACCTGCCATTGTTGTTCCACTGTCATCCCTGCTAAGGTATCTTTCCAGTCAACTTTGGCCAACTCCTCCCTCATGCTCCATAGTCCCCATTGCTCAATTGTAATGCCGACATCTCCGATTTACGCTTCCCCCTCTCAAATTTTAGATGAAAACGTATCATATTATGGTCACTACCTCCTAATGGCTCCTTTACCTCGAGTTCCTTTATCAAATCCGGCTCATTGCACGACACTAAATCCAGAATTGCCTTCTCCCTGGTAGGCTCCAGTACAAGCTGCTCTAAGAATCCATCACAGAGGCACTCCACAAACTCCCTTTCTTGGGGTCCAGTTCCAACCTGATTTTCCCAATCTACCTGCATGTTGAAATCTCCCATAACAACTGTAGCATTACCTTTGCGACATGCCAATTTTAACTCTTGATTCAACTTGCATCCTATATCCAGGCTACTGTTTGGGGAACTGTAGATAACTCCCATTAGGGTCGTTTTACCCTTACAATTCCTCAGTTCTATCCATACTGACTCTACATCTCCTGATTCAATGTCACCCCTCGCAAGGGCCTGAATTTTTTTCCTAACCAACATCTACCCCACCCCCTCTGCCCACCTGTCTCTTTTCGATAGGACCTATACAATTGAATATTCAGTTCCCAGCCCTGGTCCTCTTGCAGCCATGTCTCTGTAATTCCCACAACATCATACGTGCCAATTTCTAACTGAGCCTCAAGCTCATCCACTTTATTTCTTATACTTCGCGCATTCATATACAACACTTTAACTTCGTTATTCACCTCCCCGCTCGCACCGGTCCCTATTGGCCCTGACCTTACTCTCTTATCCCTTCTCGAACTTTCCTTCCGATTAATTCGGGAATCTTTTGTAACTCACTTCCCCTTTAACTCCATCTTTATACTCCCAATTTGTCAACCCCTCACCCCCACATTTCACAGTCCCAGCTACAGCTGGCCATCAAGGCCTGTTGCAGCCATCGCCTCCATGCAGTCTTCCAACTGTCCAACTGTCGGCCTTCTCCTTGCCCAGCCCATCTTCAGCCTTCGTGCCTCCAGCAGCCGACCTTGAAGATGCAGAAGGTAAGATCCCACCAGTTTTTCCCACCATCCCTTGTCCCATATCCACCATCGTCGCTGAATCTCTTCATCTCCGGTTCCTGGTCTTCAGGGCGAGCAGGGCTCTGCATTTTCCCTCTTCTATTTCCATGGCAGGTGAGCCTGGCCTGCCGCCGCAGTATGACCGCAGGTCGCCGGGACCTTCAGGCCCACGCGGCTTACCGGGACCTGCAGCTGCACCTGACATTTATGGATCTTTGGTTATCACCCCACTTTAGAATCAGAGCTTTGAGAGTTCTCATACAGACTCAAGCACATAACCTTTTGCTTTAAATTGCTGTAGTCACTAATCCAATGATACTGCTACAACATTCTTTGATCAGGGATTCAATAATTTTGACCCATTGACAGTGAAGCAATGGGAAACCTATACGAGTCAGGAAGGTCCATGATTTGTAGCAAAACTTGATAATGATGCAACTTTCATGAAACTTCTGTTCTTGCCCATCCCAATGTTGGGCTTAAAATATTCAAACATCAATGAAAAGCTGTTTCATTGCATCTGGAGATCTGCTAAAAACACAACTTTGCATTCTGTAAATATAATAAACAGTGCATTATCTACAAGCAAACATTGATAAGTAGATTTAATCTGACAAAATTTGAATTTATTCATCAGAATCATTTAGTATGCAGGACATATTTTGATCCGGAAATGTAAATGAGTCCCGGACACGTTCATCAAAATGGAACTGTCTTGGCTGGAAGAAAAGGGTAAACATCAAGGCTGACGTACCCACATGAGGCAAAACAGACAACTCATCCAACTTGATCACCCCCCCCCACTGATGTCAATTTCATCCATAAACAAGTTGCTAATTAAGTTAGGGTTCAATAATTTTGGACACAAAGTATATTGGTCATGGGATGAAGAAGGTGATTGATGAATTATGGTCCCAGTTCTTTCCTTGCATCATATCTGTTGATAAACCTCTCATCATATTTAGGTCTGTTATAGTCTAATTGATAGAGGTTGATTATTTCAATTAGTCGTACAACTGAGAGGATGAAGTAGATGGACCTAGATATATTTTGATTTATCTATTGACTCTTTGACACCAGAGAAAAACCACTGTTAGAATTAATCTCCTTTACTCTTCCATGGTTAATAGATTTAATAATCCTAAACAGCTAATTTTATGTGTATAGCGTCTTTATAATTTGACAACCACAGTGTGAATTGCAGGAATATTTTAAACCCTTTGTTTGTAGAATGGTGCAATAGTCATTAGTCTTTAAATCCCATCCTTTTCTAGCTTTCCTGGAGATGTCCATCACAATGTTTTAGCTGGATACTTTGTACTTGGAGGCAGCAACTATGTACAGAGTTTTGAGGGATTCATTGGTCCTGTGAAATTTTACCGTGTCATGGGTCAAAAAGGAGGAAAGGTAAAGGTCAAATTCTCTGAACATGTTTACATTCACAAAAAAATTGTGTTCTTTCAATGATTTTCATTACAATGCATGAAATAGTTAATTTACTATCACTTGAAAATCTGCTGAATGGTCAGATATTAGACAGATTAACAACTAACCCCATTGAAATTCTAAAACAATTTCAGTTGCGCTATTGAACAAACTAATTCTTGTTCAAGGGCTCTTAAACTTTCCTCCTTGCTTCTAACTGACCTGTTCTGACAACAGTTTAAGACACCCAGTCTTTATGGATGGATAGATAAATTGTGATAATGGCTTCTGAACTCATAAGCGTTTTTTGAAATTTGCAAATGAAATTAAGTATTGCATGTATTAGAGAAGTGTTTTCTGATTTTTATGACTTGTATTTAGTTGTAAAACAAGGTTTGTAAGAAAATAACTTTTATATTCATTGTGAAAAGACCTTAATGGGAGTTATCTACAGGCCCCCAAACAGTAGCCAGGATATAGGGTACAAGTTACATCAGGAGATAAAATTGGCATGTAAAAAAGGCAATGCTACGGTGGTCATGGGAGATTTTAATATGCAGGTAGGCTGGGAAAATCAGGTTGGTACTGGACCCCAAGAAAGGGAATTTGTAGAGTGTCTTCGAGATGGATTCATAGAGCAGCTTGTCGTGCAGCCTGCCAGGGAAACAGCAATTTTGGATTTAGTGTTATGTAATGAACCAGATTTGATAAGGGAATTCAAGGTAAAGGAACCATGAGGAGGTAATGACCACAACATGATAAGTTTTAATCTGAAATTTGAGAGGGAGAAGGAGAAATCAGATGTGTAGGTATAGCAGCTGGGCAAAGGGACTACAGAGGCACGAGGGAGGAGCAGCCCAAAGTTGATAGGAAAGGGACCCTAGCAGGGATGAAGGTGGAACAGCAATGCAGGAATTTCTGGGAATAATCTGGAAGATGCAGGATCTTTTCAATCCAAAGAGGAAGGCAGATTCTAGGGGGAGACAGAGGCGTCCGTGGCTGACAAGGGAAGTCGGGAAAGACAATATAAAACCAAAAGAGAAGGCATATAACATAGCAAAGATTAGTGGGAAGCCAGAGGATTGGGAAACTTTTAAAGAACAACAGAGGGTAACTAAAAAGAAGATATGGGGAGAAAAAATGAAATACAAAGGTAAGCTAGCCAATAATATAAAATGATAGCAAGAGTTTCTTCAGTTATATAAAGAGCAAGTAAGAGGCAAGAGTGGATGATGGACCGCTGGAGAATGATGCAGGAGAAATGATAATGGGGAATAAAGAAATGGCAGAGGAGTTGAATAGCTTTTTTGCATCAGTCTTCGCAGTGAAAGACACCAGCAAAGTGCCTGAAATTCAAGAGAGTCAGAGGTGGAAGTTAGTCTAATGGCTATTACCAGGGAGAAGGTGCTTGGGAAGCTGAAAGGGCTGAAGGTAGGTAAGTCACCTGGGCCGGATAGACTGCACCCTAGGGTTCTGAAAGAAGTGGCTTTAGAAATTGTGAAGGCATTGAAAGTGATATTTCAGGAATCACTAGAGTCAGGAGTGGTCCCAGATGATTGGGAAATTGCCAATATTACCCCACTGCACAAAAAGGGAGCAAGGCAGAATAGTGGGAACTATAGGTCGGTTAGTCTAACTTTGGTAGTTGGTAAGATTTTAGAGTCCATTGTAAAGGCCGAGGTTACAGAGTATTTAGAAGTTAATGAGAAAATAGGCCAAAGTCAGCATGGCTTTGTGAAGGGGAGGTCTTGCTTACCAAATTTGCTGGAATTATTTGAAGAAGTAAATAGCAGGACAGACAAAGGAGAGTCAGTAGATGTTGTTTACTTGGATTTTCAGAAAGCCTTTGATAAGGTGCCACACGTTATGCTGCTTAGGAAGATGAGCCCACGGTATCAATGGGCAGATACGAGCATGGATAGCAGGTTGGCTGGATGGCAGAAGACAAAGAGTGTCAATAAAGGGTGCTTTTTCTGGTTGGCTGCCAGTAACTAGTGGAGTTCGTAAGGGTCGGTGCTGGGGCCGCTACTCTTCACATTGTATATTAATGATTTGGACGAGGGGATTGAAGGCTTTATGGCAAAGTTTGCGCATGATATGAAAATGGGTGAAGGAGGAGGTAGTGTAGAGAAAGCAGGGACTCTGCAGAAGGACTTGGACAGGTTGGGAGAATGGGCAGAGAAGTGGCAGATGGAATATAGTGTGTGGAGTCATGCATTTTGGTAGTAGGAATAAAGGCACAGATTATTTTCTAAATGGGGAGAGAATCCAGAAATCAGAGGTGCAAAGGGACTTGTGAGTGCTGGTGCAGGATTCCCCAAAAGTTAATCTGCAAGTCAAATCAGTAATAAAGAAAGCAAACACAATGCTAGCATTTATTTCAAGAGGGCTTGTATACAAAAACAGGGATGTAATGTTGAAGCTCTATAAGGCGCTGGTAAGGCATTTGGAATATTGTGAGCAATTTTGGGCACCATATCTGAGGAAGGGTGTGCTGGCTCTGGAGAGGGTCCAGAGGAAGTTTACAAGAATGATCCCAGGAATTAGTAGGTTAACCTATGATGAGCGTTTGTCAGCACTCGGCCTGTACTCGACGGAGTTTAGAAGAATGAGGGAGGACCTTATTGAAACATACAGAATAGTGAAAGGCTTGGATATAGTGGTTGTGGAGAGGATGTTTCCACTAGTGGGAGAGTCTAGGACTAGAGGTCATAGCCTCAGAATTAAAGGACGCTCTTTTAAGAAGGAGATGAGGAGAAAATTCTTTAGTCAGAGGGTGGTGAATATGTGGATTTCTTTGCCACAGAAGGCTGTAGAGGCTGCCAGTGGATATTTTTAAGGCAGAGATAGATATTCTTGATTTGTACAGGTGTCAGAGGATATGGGGAGAAGGCAGGAGAATGGGGTTAGGAGGGAGAGATAGATCAGCCATGATTGAATGGACCAGATGGGCCGAATGGCCTAATTCTACTACTATTCCTTATGACCTTATGAAAAGCTGGCAAAATATTAGTGTTGCTAATCCACTAAAGGATAAAGTCACAGTTGTGAGACTACTCCTTTCTGTCCAAAATGATAATTTATTTCATTTTTGAGAAGATGACATTCATTTATTGTTGGCTTCTGCCAGGAGATGGATGCTACTTGTTAGATGTACACATTGATTGTGATCCAATTTATGGGTCAAAACTCTGAATACTTATAGTAACTGAAGGAACTTGATGGTTTTGAGGATGGGGGCAGGTGAAGGTTGGGAGGATTGCTTCCCAAAGGAATGAAGGCGTCTAGATGAAGGGAAAATGCCTCACTGTATCGTAATGAGTAGATTAAACTACTGGAGAAAATGTCCCTAAAGATATTGAGCCAACTAGGACCTCAGCATGTTCAGACAGGGTACTTTATCTGATTTATGACTGAATTCAGTGTAACATTTTTCCTTTTAAAAGAGCTTTGATATCCTTACAAAATGTAACTGCCTTTTCTCTCTTTCCTATTGCTTTTGCCACTGAATAAAATAATCCATTATCTTTTTAATAAACCATGATACTTACATGGCAAATAAGCAATGGATTTATGGACCATTTCATACCTATTTTGCGTTATATTTGCAGATTTCAAATCCTCTTGTAAGTGCTCACAATGTCGACAAACATATTGATCGGTATTATCGAAAGTGCAAACATTTCAATCCACTCATCATCAAGTATTTCAAGTCCCTTGGATTACTCAAGACAATAGAGAAAAGGAGTAAGTAAACTAAAATTTATGAACTACATCAGTAAGTCAAATAACACTGCCTTATACAGTATGTGCATGCAAAAGTAGTAAATAATTATAGAATCTGAATGCAGAGAAATCAAGAGTTAATTAAAAGCTGAGGTGGAAATTTATAATTGAATCACTTATTTTTAACGAAGTGTCAATCATCACCACATACAATGCATGAAAAACACATGTTTAAATTAACTGTTCTGTACTTTTCTGATTCACAACATTTTAAAGATATCCAAGCATTTCCCATGTCCGTGCCATCGCAACAACCTGGACCTCAATTGCTCTTAAGATGGTGGAATTGATTGTAGACTTTAGGAGAGCTCCCCTATTAAGAATAAGGGGTAAGCCATTTAGAACGGAGATGAGGAAACACTTTTTCACACAGAGAGTTGTGAGTGTGGAATTCTCTGCCTCAGGGGGTGGTTGGGGTCGGTTCTCTGGATACTTTCAAGAGAGAGTATAGAGCTCTTAAAGATAGCAGAGCCAGGGGATATGGGGAGAAGGCAGGAACGGGGTACTGATTGGGGATGATCAGCCATGATCACATTGAATGGCAGTACTGGCTCGAAGGGCCGAATGGCCTACTCCTGCACCTATTGTCTATTTTCTCCCCCCACTCACCATCAACAACACCACAGTCACCATCATCTCCAGGGACCTTAAATGGGAAGCCACCATCGACTCCACAGTCAAAAAGGCCCAACAGAGGATGTACTTCCTGTGGCAGCTGAGGAAACACAATCTGCCACAGGCAATGATGGTCCAGTTTAATGCTGCCATCATAGAGGCAGTCCTCACCTTCTCCATCATGGTCTGGTTTGGCTCAGCCACCAAGCATGACATCTGGAGGCTGCAGCACATTCGATCTGCCGAGAAGGTTGTTGGCTGCAACCTACCCCCCATCGACGAACTGTACACTGCAAGGGCCAGGAAGAGAGCGGGTAAGATCATCTCTGACCCCTTTCACTTTGACCACATACTCTGGAAGGCGACTCCGGACTGTCAAAGCCACCGCAGCCAGACATAAAAACAGCTTTTTTTCCACGAGCAGTAGCTCTACTCAACAGCCAAAAGTGTGTAGCCTCCTTTTGCTCTGGTATTTTATTTAATTCCTCAAATGTTTAAATTATAATGTTTTATTCTTAATTGTCTACTGTATATCGTGTTGTTACTTGCGAGCAAAGCACCAATGCAAATTCCTTGTATGTATACATATTGGGCTAATAAAATGTATTCAATTCAATTCAATTTAATGTCAGGAGTTTATAAAGGTAAAGGAGTTAAACTTTCTGATCTGGATGAAGGCATTAAATATTTTCTGAGTACATTTTTCACTTGGGTTTTGTTGGTGAGCCTGTTTTAGTGCTGCTCCACTTTTGGATAATTCTGTCTTTATTGCTATAGATATTTTAAGATTCTGTTATTTTATGTTACTGCCAAGAGCGAAAATACATCTCATTGATATTGAGAGTTCCCTCACTAGACCTGGTGAACTGGCAACTTCCAGTTTTGACCCAGGAAAACAAACTTGCCGGAAACACTACAGCTGTATCATTATTATTATTCACAAACCAAAATAAATATTTTACATCAATTTAAAAGTTATCTATCATTGAAAAACTGTTGTGGATCATAATATAAAGACTAATTTAACCATATGAAGTGGGGAATTAATTTAATAACCCTGATGGTGTAACATCTAGTTCTTGGCCTTGACCTCTGGTGCTGTCCATGTAGAGTTTGCGTGTTCTCCCTCTAACAGTGCAGGATTCTCCAGGATGCTCTGGTTTTCTCCTAATCCAAAAGATATGCTGGTTGATAGTTCAGTGGCTATTTTACATTATCTCTCGGGTAGGTGGGTGGCAGAACAATCGGGGAGCAGATAATGGGAATGTGAGGGAACGCAGGTTACATGGTAATAAGTGTGGTATTTAGGTTGCTCTGAGCACCTGCATGCACTCATTGCAATCAAATGGCCTTCATCTATGTTGGAAGGAAAGAGAGTAAGAAAATTAATAACAGCTATATAATGCGTAGTTATCTGGAGTAAAAATTTCCCTGATCAAATCCTCAAACAATGAACACTCTATTAAGTTTATTTGGTATCCAAATTTTAGTTCTGTTAGTGTTGTTTATTGTTTAGTGTTCTGTTCAGGGGAGTCCAGCGTTTTAATAGTTTGGTCTGTATTTTCAAGGTAGGAACAAAAACAAGGGCATTCACTACTGACTATCATTAAAGCTTTGTGGCATGTATATCACCTTTTCTAATTTAGATTGTTTCCTGCCATCAGAAACCCTGTTGTCCAGTCAATGTAATGTCATTCAGGTGGCTGACCAATTTTTTGCATTAAAGACTTGTCATTCATTATTGTAAACACTTGTCACTAACCTGCTGAGTTACCCCAGCACTTTGTGTCCTTTTGTGTAAACCTGCATTTGCAGTTCTTTGTTTCTATATTTTAAACAGTTTTCTTTAGAAATGCATATGTACAACCATATCTACAAAATCATACTTTATTTTAGGAGTTTGCTCAACATTGGTTATGGGTTAGTTAAATACACTTTATAAAATGCTGCACTCTGGGCTTGTCATTAGGATTGAAGCTCATGGAATAAGGTGGTGTGGTTTGGTCCTGAACTTGAGCGATGCCTTTGTGGAGTTTGCATGTTCTCCCCATGACCTCGTAGCCTTCCTCCGGATGCACTGGCATAAGTGGATGGTAGGAGAAGCAGGGTAGAGTTGGTGGGCCTGTGAGAGACAATAGTTTATAGGGAAATGGAAGGAGGAATGGAACCTCATGGACTGATGGGATTGTTCTGAGAAACAGCATGATGGGCTGAATGGCCTCTTTCAACATCACGAAAAATATGAATAAAATGAACAGCAAGTCTGGAAAAATAGCTGAATAGCTGGAAATAGGGAGGTTTTTTCCCTCAGACTGAAGGAATGGGGTCAGTGGTGTACCCCAGGGGCTAGTACTCAGACACTTGGTTTTCAGAATATATTTTAACTAGTTGTACTTGACCTGGAGTTGAGTGTGAAAGATGCAACGTGAAAAACTGCAGAGGACATGTAGATGATAAATGTGGAGAACTGTGAGGCAGTTAATAAAGGGCTTCAACAGGATGTAGAGTTGCTGGCAGAGTGGGCGGGATCCTGGCAAATGATATTTAATCCAGGAAAACATGAAATGTTACATTCCAGTAAGAAGAACAAAGGCAAGTGAACTAAATTGGATGACAAATTTCTGAGAGTAGTTCAGGGAATAGAGAAATCTGAGTCATTATGTACATAAATTATTGAAAGTGGAAGGACAGGTTGAAAAAGTGGTTAAATATCATGTAGGAGCCTAGGCATTATAAACCAAAGAATACAACATAAGAGTTTGGAAATAACAATGAACCTTTATCAAATGCTGATTTGCCCAAAGCTTGACATTTTACCTGGTTCAGGGAGTCATAATACGATACCCACATACGACAGTGGCGTGTAGATATGGTAGTGGTGTTTTAGAAACCTGTAGGTAGGTGCATAAATATGCATAGAATGGCAGGATATGGATCATGTGTAGGCAGACGAGATTAGTTAATCTTGGCATCATGATCAGCAAAAACATCGTGGGACAAAGTTCCTGTTCTTGTGCTGCACTATTCTATGTTCTATAATGTGGGAAAATTTTGAAGGCTTTGGAGAGGATGCAGAGGAGATTTATTAGAATGATCCCAGAAATGGGAGAATTTAGCCATGAGGGTTGCCTGAAAAGGCTGGGGTACTCTTCCTGGAACAGAGGAAAGGAGATCTGATGGAGATAATTAAAACCATAATGTATCTAGATAGATAGAGATAGTCATCTTTGTAAAAATATGAGCCTGTCCCACTTAGGCAACTTTTTTGGCGACTGCAGGAGACTATGCAGTCGCCATATGTTCGCGGGTGGTTGCCGGGGAGTCGCCTTCATGGTCGTGAGGAGTTCCCGCATTCTGGGAATTAGTCGCAGCCTCATTAGAATGAAGCCGCCATGGAGAGTAGTGAGAATTCTCATGCCGTAGGTGGGTCGCCAGGAGGTCCTAGTGGGTTGTCAGGACGTCGAAGGTTCTCTTAGGTTGTAGCTGGTGCTGACCGGTGAATCTCATTGGCTCATTGGGGAAAAAAACCATAAGCAGTAGTTTTCAGAACCAAGGATAACCGACCAGTAATGTTTAATGTCCGCCAAGCTTCACAGCCGTGTAGCTCTGGCTTCTTAAAAGTTGTCTCCACTCCTTCTCCCTCCATCTCCCTCCTTCTCCCTCCTTCTTCCTCCTTCTTCCTTCTTTCCCTCCCTCTTTTAAAGGACTTACCGTACACTGTGCTTAATGGGCCTGTCCCACTTAAGCGATTTTTCAGGCGACTGCCAGCTTCATTTATGTTGTGACTGCCAAGCTTTTACTGTTGAGTGATTCATTGTTGGTTGCATCAGTTTGACAACATAGGAATGTTGAGCTAGATGTTCGATTGATTCCTTGGAGGATATAACACATCAAACTGTTTGGTGGAACAGTTGTTTAGTTCCGTTTTTTATACAGTAGTGTAATTCAGAATTTTCTACATTGCACATCAATTATGTCTCGTGATTGCAAGGGCATGTGAAAAAGTTCAGACAAGACATAATAAAAGCAATCATGCTTTAAGAGAACAATGGCATTCACACATTGAAGGAACGTATAATGTTATGCTACTGCCAATTAAGAATGCACAATAATCACACTGCTGAGTTCACCGAGGGTCTGAAGAAGGGTCTCGGCCCGAAACTTCACACATTCCTTCTCTCCAAAGATGCTACCTGTCCCGCTGAGTTATTCCAGTATTTTGTGTCTATCCTCACACTGTCCTGTTCAGGGACCACAGAATATAAACCAGAGGACATAATGTGAAAAGGGGGTTCATTGCTGATTTCAGAGAATGCACTGAGCTGAAATAAATGAGTTTGCTGAATGCTGACTGTTTTAGTGTGAGCACCATACGCTCTCTATACTCGGTTGTGTGAGCACCGTGCTCACTTTACACTCAGTAGTGTGAGCACCGTGCACTTTCTAAACAGTAGTGTGAGCACTGTGCACTCTATACTCAGCAGTGCGAGAACTGTGTTCTTTGTACACTGGGTAGTCTAAGCATCATGCACTCTCTATACTCGATAATGTGAGCAATGTGTGACCTGCACACTTGCTAGTGTGAACACAGTGTTCCCTATGCTCACACTAGGTGTTGCAACCAGTAGAGGGCACTGGCGTCACCTGATACCCACTACAATAATATTGAAGGCATCCTTCTAGTTAAAAACCATGAGCAGCTAGTTTCTAGCATTAGATTCTGCTGGGACCTGCAGAGACGGCTCCCATTTAAGTTTCACCAAATCTGGCCTCACGTTAATCTTGGAGCAAAAGCCTTTGGACATGTAATATTGGAGTATGTCTTTGCTGAATAATAGACAATAGACAATAGGTGCAGGAGTAGGATTTGAGTATAGGAGCAGGGAGGTTCTACTGCAGTTGTACAGGGTCTTGGTGAGACCACACCTGGAGTATTGCGTACAGTTTTGGTCTCCTAATCTGAGGAAAGACATTCTTGCCATAGAGGGAGTACAGAGAAGGTTCACCAGACTGATTCCTGGGATGTCAGGACTTTCATATGAAGAAAGACTGGATAGACTCGGCTTGTACTCGCTAGAATTTAGAAGATTGAGGGGGGATCTTATAGAAACTTACAAAATTCTTAAGGGGTTGGACAGGCTAGATGCAGGAAGATTGTTCCCGATGTTGGGGAAGTCCAGAACAAGGGGTCACAATTTAAGGATAGGGGGGAAGTCTTTTGGGACCGAGATGAGAAAAACATTTTTCACACAGAGAGTGGTGAATCTCTGGAATTCTCTGCCACAGAAGGTAGTTGAGGCCAATTCATTGGCTATATTTAAGAGGGAGTTAGATGTGGCCCTTGTGGCTAAAGGGATGTTTCTACAGTATGTTTTATTCGGCCCTTCAAGCCAGCACCGCCATTCAATGTGATCATGGCTGATCATCCCCAATCAGTACCCCATTCCTGCCTTCTCCCCATATCCCCTGACACCGCTATCTTTAAGAGCCCTATCTAGCTCTCTTGAAAGTATCCAGAGAACCGGCCTCCACCGCCCTCTGAGGCAGTGAATTCCACAGACTCACAACTCTCTGTGTGAAAAAGTGTTTTGTCATCTCCGTTCTAAAGGGCCTGTCCCACTTAGACGATTTTTCAGCGGATTGCCGGCGACTGTCAAGTTCGCGCCAGTGACTTTCAGAGAGAGAGAGAGACAGACACACGCACGCACGCACGCACGCACGCACGCGCGCGCGCGCACACACACACACACACACACAAATTAGCAGCGACCATACTGAGGCCGCGACCAGTTCCCAGAATGCGGTCGCGACCATGAAGGACACTCACCAGAGACCACCAGCGATCATGTGGCGAGCGCAGAGTCTCCTGCACTCACCTAAAAAGTTTCATGTGGGACTTAAAAGGCCCTTAAAAGGCTTACCCCTTATTGATAAGTAGTAAGCCCGTAGAGGATCCCTCCAAATACTGTACATATCTAAAATGGAAGTCAAGAAGATATAGAAGGTGTGCAGATACACTGTCTGTCATTTATCCAATTTGGTCTGTAGGAATTGCATTTGTTTAGTTTGTGTGTCTGCTTAGTTGCCCTTAGTTGCATTTTCATGATCATTAAATAACTACTTATAAAACATTGCCAAATCTTATACATGCAACCATTTAAAAAGTCAAACAGTGGCCAGACATGCATTGTACGCCTCTGCGACACTATTATGTATGTCTGGCTCCTTGGTATGTTTAGTTTCGTTCAGCAATACAGCTGTCGGGTCAAGGCGTAGCCTTGCAACTGGTACCATGTAGTCCAGTTCAACCTGTGAGACATACTCATCCATCATGGAAAGTCTGCTTTGGCGGACCAGGCGGAAGAGATCTTTATGAACCAATGGCTGGAAAGGCGACGCAGCAATGCACTGTGGAATGCGAAGGGCTAGTCAGAGCACTAAAGATGACATGGCCATCCACTGCAGCCAAGAAGTCTCCAGCCGTGATGATTTTTCATGCCACGGGACTCTGACGATTGCAGCCGAGAGGGTGGGGTTGTTACAGTGCAACAGCTTCTCCAACTTAAACTCATTCCAGCACAGGTTTTTGTGCAGCCCTGCACAACCCGCCATCGTCGTTATCGATGGGCCACCACCACAGCACGGAAACAGGCCCTTCTGCCGTCCATGTCCTCGTCGACCATCGATCATCGTTCGCACTAGTTCTATGTTATCCTACTTTTACATTCACTGCTTATACGTTCGGGACAATTTACAGAGGCCAATTAACCTACAAATCCGCACTTCTTTGGGATGTGAGAGGAAACAGGAGCACCTGGTAGAAACCCATGCGGTCACAGATAGAATGTGAAAACTCCACACAGACAGCACCTGAATTCAGAATCGAACTTGGCGCTGTGAGGCTGCTGCTCTTCCAACTGTGGCATTGTGCCATTACCACCTGATTGTTAACACATCCAATCCACAGAGGACTCAAAGTCACAACATTTGAAATGTATACATTGAACACAACATGATCAATTTTCCAATAGTGGTATCATTTTTTTAATAGAATTTATTGGTCATATATTTTTCAGATGTATCTATAATGTAATTTATGGAAAATGATTTGCATATTAGCAATCAAGGTAATTAATTATAATGCTTTTTTGTTGCAGCTAGAAACAATTATTACTATTTACAGTTGCTGAATAGACCAAAAGACGATGATGACAATAAATGCCCAGCACGTCCTTGGGGAAAAAGAACAGAGAAACGATATAAGGCATTCTTTGATCTGCTTCAAACAATGGCTTCAGATTCCTTAATAGGTAACTTCAAATTATTTGCATAATATAAAAACAAAAGTGCATCCAATCCTTTTACCTCCTTCACCCCACCCCACATTCATACCCATTCTTTTCAGCTTTGATTCATCTTCATTGTCAATACACTAGGCAGATGTTAATTTCTGATGTTAATTTCTGCTGGACCCACTGGGTTACTCCAGCACTTTGTGACTCTCTTCTGTATAAACCAGCATCTGCAATTCCTTTCTACACAATCATATTTTTAGTTTAGTTTAGTTTATTGTTGTCACGCATACCGAGGTACAATGAAAAGCTTTTTGGTTTCTGCCTTCCTAGTGTGGAAATATATAACAATATATAGCAACCATACAATGTCTTGACTTCATGAGACAGGATCTGGAACAGGTCAAGTGAACATTATGGCAGCAAAATATTGCCTTAATATTGCAAGTGTAAGGACATATGAATTAGAAACAGGTGTAGGCCACACCCCTCATACCTTCTCTAACATTTAATAAGATCATGGATGATCTATCGTAACTCACTCCACATTCCTACTTACCTCTGGTAGCCTTTCACCCTCTAATTAAACAGGTATCTATCTATCTTTGCCTTGAAACTATTCTAGGATTCTACGTCTATTGAATAGGTTAATTCTATCTGTGGTTATGGTGAACCTTCCCTCTCTCATATTCCGTAAGAGTATATATGTTCCTTGGCTTTCACCTGCTAATGAACACATATGCCTTGATGGAATGTAATGTTGTTACAAATGATGGACAAAAAGCTGCTGATAGTTCTCATTCATTCTAAGTTTTATCAGGGAAGCATTTTAGGTCATTCAATAACTACATAAAATGAGTCATTGGCAGTTTTGACTCCACAGTCAAAAAGGCACAACAGAGGATGTACTTCCTGCGGCAGCTGAGGTACAGGCAATGATGGTCCAATTCTATACGGCCATTGTAGTGTCTGACCTCACCTTCTCCATCATGGTCTGGTTTGGCACAGCCACCAAGCACGACATCCGGAGGCTGCAGCGAATCGTCCGATCAGCTGAGAAGGTTATTGGCTGCAACTTTCCATCCATTGACGAATTGTACACTGCAAGGGCCAGGAAGCTAGCGGGTAAGATCATCTCTGACCCCTCTCACCCTGGCCACAAACTCTTTGAATCACTTCCCTCTGGAAGGCGACTCCAGACTGTCAAAGCTGCCACTCCAGAAGAGTAATTTATTACATGCTATCTAGTGTTGTGATATCTCAATTTATAGATCGGAACATTAAATTGTTCCAACATTTGTTTATATTTTCCATTCTACAAAGAACATTGCAGTTGAAATTCCTACACGTGATACAAATGGCCGTGGTTACACATGTATTTTTCAATGCCTCTGCTAAAATAGGTGTGGGAAGAATTATAAACCAATACATGAAGCTGATTGTTATATAGAATGCAAGTTCTGGGGATGCTGTAAATCTGAAAATAAAACAGGCTGTTGGAAGTAGCAGTCAGGCAAGATTTGTGGTGAGAGAAAGGAGTAGCATCTCAAAATGATGACATATTATTGGAACTATAAAAGAAGTGGTTAAAAATATACCAGATTAACTTAAAGCATACAGAGGCAATAGAAATGTGGTTCGTCATTGCCAATTGTGTATTTCATTATATTTGCTTTTATCTAACATTTTAACAATTTATTTTTGTGCCTAGATGCCACTCATTTACCAAATTTACCTTCCATACTTATTAAAGTTGGTGAGAAACTTTACTGGAAGACAATGAAGAAACTTACTGGTGCAGATGGTATCAAGCAGATTGGACACCATATAACTTCATTAATAGAAGCCAGCTGCTGCGGCTATCATAAAGCAGCCTACTTGCTGGGAGTCATTTTTGAGACGGGTCTGGGTGTGGAAGTACAACCCTCAAAGGTAATGCAATCTTTTGGACAATAAATAAGCCTTTCACATGCTTTGATTTTAAATCTCAGATAGTTTTATCTTCCTCCAGATTGCAAGTTCTTCAACTAGACAATCAAGCAATTATGACAGTGTAGACTTGAGAACATTGTTGACATCTTCAACAAATAACCAACATTTCGTAATAAATGTTTCATGGCAACAGATTTATGAAACATTCTCTGACATTCGTAGTGTCGAGATGGATTTGGTTTGATTTGATCAACAAAGGACCAAAGCCCATCTAATGTATGTTCTACCATCCATAACTGAAAGATTTGCTGAGTACCCATGGCAATCAATTGCTGTCAGTCTACAAAAAGATCCAGATGTGAAGGAAAAAAACTTGAAAGTGTTGAAAGTCACCTTTGCCCCCTTAATGTGTTACTCCTATGTCTTGAATATACAAATATCTATATTTCACCATAATATTTTTAAAACAAAATGCAACCTGCATTGGGATGATATTTGTTTTCGTCTTTCCCAGGATGGGAACTAGGCATTGATTCACTAATAACCCGAATATTTATTTGCCTGGGAAAAGAGTGGTAATCGATTATGAATCTCAGAGGGGAAACAAAAGCATGGGCTTTCTGAAAGTCCTACAGAATTTAACTACAAACTTTCCCAAAAGAATTCAACAAGTTTCTGTCCTGACCTGCAGCTGGTGGATAGGAAAGCAGTCATGGTTCAGATCCATGGATTAGGATATTACGAAACATTTTTGATTAGACCGATTCCAAGGCTCAAAATTATTGCTTTGCAGATTGTAGGAAGAGCAAGGAGATAATTATATGGTAAGAGCAATAAAGCAACAGTGACCATCTCCTTTTCCAAGGAACTTTAGAGAGGAGAAATTATGGAGAAATATAATTAATTTGAGTCATATACAAGTATAGAAAGATAAATAAAGAAAGGATAAGAAAGAAGGGGCACAAAAATGCTGGAGAAACTCAGCGGGTGCAGCAGCATCTATGGAGCGGAGGAAATAGGCAACATTTTGGGCCGAAACCCTTCTTCAGACTGATAGGGGGTGGGGAGAAGAAAGGAAAAAAGGCGGAGGAGGATCCCGAGGGCTAGGGGATGGGAGGAGACAACCAGAGGGCTGATGAAGGGGAGGGGACAGCAAGGGCTAGCAGAATTGGGAGAATTCAATGTTCATGCCCCCAGGATGTAGACTGCCCAAGCGGAATTTGAGGTGCATTTCCTCCAATTTCTGGTGTTGCTCGCTGTGGCCATGGAGGATACCCAGGACAGAGAGGTCAGATACGGAATGGGAGGGGGAGTTGAAGTGCTGAGCCACCGGGAGGTCAGGTTGGTTATTGCGGACCGACTGGAGGTGTTCAGCGAAACGATCGCCAAGCCTCCGCTTGGTCTCACCGATGTAGATCAGCTGACATCTAGAGCAGCGGATGCAATAGATGAGGTTGGAGGAGATGCAGGTGAACCTCTGTCGCACCTGGAACGACTGCTTGGGTCCTTGAATGGAGTCGAGGGGGGAGGTGAAGGGACAAGTGTTGCATCTCTTGCGGTTGCAAGGGAAAGTACCCGGGGAGGGGGTGGTATGGGAGGGAAGGGAAGAATTGACAAGGGAGTTATGGGCCCCAGCTACGCCTGCCTCTTTGTCGGGTACGTAGAACAATCCTTGTTCAATGCGTACCAGGGCCCCATCCCCGACCTCTACCTCCGCTACATCGATGACTGTTTTGGTGCCACATCCTGCACCCACACACAACTGACTGACTTCATCCGCTTCACCACCAACTTCCATCCGGCACTCAAATACACCTGGACCATTTCCGACACTTCCCTACCATTCCTTGACCTCACTATCTCCATCGCAGGTGATATACTTCTTACCGACATCCACTACAAACCTACCGACTCCCATGGCTATCTGGACTACACTTCTTCCCACCCTGCTTCCTGTAAGGACTCCATCCCCCACTCCCAATTCCTCCTTCTACGCCGCATCTGCTCCCAGGATTTCGGATGCACACCAGGGCATCCGAAATGTCCTCATTCTTCAGGGAACGGGGGTTCCCCATCTCCACCATAGATGAGGCTCGCACCAGGGTCTCTGCCACACCCCGCAACACTGCTCTCTCTCCCCATCCCCCCACTCACAACAAGGGCAGAGTCCCCCTAGTCCTCACCTTTCACCCCACCAGCCGTCACATACAACAAGTGATCTTCCGTCAGTTTCGCCACCTCCAACGTGACCCCACCACTCGCCACATCTTCCCATCTCCCCCCATGTCTGCCTTCCGCAAAGACCGCTCCCTCCGTAACTCCCTTGTCAATTCTTCCCTTCCCTCCCGTACCACCCCCTCCCCGGGTACTTTCCCTTGCAACCACAAGAGATGCAACACTTGTCCCTTCACCTCGCCCCTCGACTCCATTCAAGGACCAAAGCAGTCGTTCCAGGTGCGACAGAGGTTCACCTGCATCTCCTCCAACCTCATCTATTGCATCCGCTGCTCTAGATGCCAGCTGATTTACATCGGTGAGACCAAGCGGAGGCTTGGCGATCGTTTCGCCGAACACCTCCGGTCGGTCCGCACTAACCAACCTGACGTCCCGGTGGCTCAGCACTTCAACTCCCCCTCCCATTCCGTATCTGACCTCTCTGTCCTGGGTCTCCTCCATGGCCACAGCGAGCAACACCGGAAATTGGAGGAAATGCACCTCATATTCCGCTTGGGCAGTCTACATCCTGGGGGCTTGAACATTGAATTCTCCCAATTCTGCTAGCCCTTGCTGTCCCCTCCCCTTCATCAGCCCTCTGGTTGTCTCCTCCCCTCCCCCAGCCCTTGGGCTCCTCCTCCGCCTTTTCTCCTTTTTTCCTTTCTTCTCTCCACCCCCTATCAGTCTGAAGAAAGGTTTCGGCCCGAAACGTTGCCTATTTCCTTCGCTCCATAGATGCTGCTGCACCCGCTGAGTTTCTCCAGCATTTTTGTGTACCTTCGATTTTCCAGCATCTGCAGATCCTTCTTTAACACAAGAGAGATGAACAAGTTAGTTTTACATAAGTGAAAAGGTGAGTGAGAATGTGTAGAACAAAAGGACAAAGAACCTTAATGTGCTGATAATTGCACCCATTAATTTGAACCCATCCCATCAAAATTATTATATTTGCTCTACATTTCCCTCTACTGCAATCTCTTCAATCAAAACCTTTAAAAAAATTCTCTTTCCCAGTTCAGATGAAGGGTCCCAGACCTAAAACGTTAACCTATTTTTCTTCCACACATAGTCATTCCCTGCCTTGCGCAATATGCAACTTGTGTAAACTCACACTTGCATAAACAATTCTGAACTCAGTCCTTAGTGCATTTAAGGCAGTTTGTAATTTCCACAACACTGTAGGATCTCTCAAGTTTGACCCATTGAATTACTCCAGCACTTTATGTTCAGGGGGAAGATCACAGAGGGAGCTGAGGGACAGACTGCACACCTTAACCAGTCCGACAACTTAAAGGAGACAGAAATACACCTGTGAATCCTGGTTTCTTTCCTATCCTGCACTCACTGCAGACTGAAAGTTGCGAACTCAAAAGGAAAAAAACTATAATACCTAAATCTCAAAGGTATTTCTAAACCCTCCTTCCCCTTCCACCACTTACGAAAACCAACATGCAATTTCACTTCTGGTGGGACCTGCTGAAAATGAAAAACTAAACTAATGAGGAAATGGTTGTGTTCAGTAATCCTGTTATTCCACTGCTGGTTGGCTACTGGTCTTGCAAGGTCACACCAGTCCATTCCCTCTGAATCCGATTAACTTCAGACATGCACTGCTCATCGTGTGACTGGCTGAGTGTCAGGATCCATCCACTCACCTCAAATGTTAGACAACGGGCGGCACGGTTGAGCAGCGTTAGTGTTGCTGCCTTACAGCGCTTGCAGCACCGGAGACCCGGGTTCGAACCCAATCCCGACATTGTGCTGAAAATAAGGTATACAACCAAAAGTTGCATGGAGGCGAGAGGGTAGGACCAAGTTAATTTGCTTGGTTCAATTAAGTCCATTCATTCAAATGAAAGAGAATTGTAGTATGGTTTTCACTTTGTTTTATTGCATGGATCTAAGTTGCTTTCTGCAGGTGGACTAAGTGAACTCAGCTGGCTGTTCACTTTGCTATAAAATATAAAGCACTTATCTATTTATTTTTACACGCCTTGTTTGTAATATTTGACATTGTTTCAATTTATGATTATCTTTCAAATGACAAACCATTTACACTTTCTGTATATATCGGAGCAAGTATGATGATTTGTGGGTGAGTTGTATTGACTGGCTAAACTTCCATGAACAGTTCACTAATATGCCCTTGTTTAGTAAATACATTGGGCTTATCATTGATAATACAACCACAAAGTGCAACCATAGTAAATATTTATTGCAAACATTTTTTAAAGTAATAATCGTATTGATATTTCATCAGGGCATGTTGTACAGTCTGGTTGCAGCTCAAGGAAATGACAGACTTGCCTTACTACATCTTGGATATAAGCATGATCAGGGTATTGATGGTTACCCCTTGGACTATGATGTGTCATATGGTTACTACATAAACATTGCCCAACGCACAATTAAAGATCGGCATGATTTTGATGTAGAACAGGTGAGTGTTATGGACCTCAAAATTATGGCATTTTCGAAATAATGTGAATCTTTGATGCAGGTTTTGTTCTTGAGTCTGTTTGTGCACATGTGGGCTGGCACTTTCATCTCTTTTTACTTTTATTTTGATTAGCCACCCTTCATTTCCCACTGCACAATCCTTGATCTCACAATTCTTATCTTTACCAGCCAGGTCAATTTGCCTTGCCCCACACTCAGTCCTAACTCTTTTTGGGTTAGCCTAAGACTTCCCTCTGCACCTCTTTTGTCAGACTCCTGATGGTCGATTGAGGCAACTCACCACTAGTTCTTTCAAACAACCACCTCACTGCTCTCTACCCTCTCACCAGTGGGATTACCAGTCTCTACTCTTGCCATGCTCCTTCCTGACTGTTCTGGGGACCCTGTGGATTCTGTCAGTAAATCTGTTATGAGAAAAAGGCCCTGCTTCTGATCTTAAATTGTTGTTTGCTGTTGCTCAGGCAAGTGTAATCGATATTTTCATTTGCCTTCTCCCTCAGTCGCTGCACAGAGCAGTAATCCCGCATGATTCCAACCTTCATCACTTCTCAATGTGTTCTTTCTTGTGAGGGTATTACATATAGATACATAGAAAATAGGTGCAGGAGTAGGCCATTCGGCCCTTCGAGCCTGCACCGCCATTCAATATGATCATGGCTGATCATCCAACTCAGTATCCCGTACCTGCCTTCTCTCCATACCCCCTGATCCCTTTAGCCACAAGGGCCACATCTAACTCCCTCTTAAATATAGCCAATGAACTGGCGTCAACTACCCTCTGTGGCAGAGAGTTCCAGAGATTCACCACTCTCTGTGTGAAAAAGTTTTTCCTCATCTCGGTCTTAAAGGATTTCCCCCTTATCCTTAAGCTGTGACCCCTTGTCCTGGACTTCCCCAACATCGGGAACAATCTTCCTGCATCTAGCCTGTCCAACCCCATAAGAATTTTGTACGTTTCTATAAGATCCCCTCTCAATCTCCTAAATTCTAGCGAGTATAAGCCAAGTCTATCCAGTCTTTCTTCATATGAAAGTCCTGACATCCCAGGAATCAGTCTGGTGAACCTTCTCTGCACTCCCTCTATGGCTATAATGTCCTTCCTCAGATTTGGAGACCAAAACTGTACGCAATACTCCAGGTGTGGTCTCACCAAGACCCTGTACAACTGCAGTAGAACCTCCCTGCTCCTATACTCAAATCCTCTTGCTATGAAGGCCAACATACCATTCGCTTTCTTCATTGCCTGCTGCACCTGCATGCCTACTTTCAATGACTGGTGTACCATGACTCCCAGGTCTCGCTGCACCTCCCCATTTCTTAATCGGCCACCATTTAGATAATAGTCTGCCTTCCCGTTTTTGCCACCAAAGTGGATAACCTCACATTTATCCACATTATACTGCATCTGCCAAACATTTGCCCACTCCCCCAGCCTATCCAAGTCACCTTGCAGTCTCCTAGCATCCTCCTCACAGCTAACACTGCCCCCCAGCTTAGTGTCATCCGCAAACTTGGAGATGTTGCATTCAATTCCCTCGTCCAGATCATTAATATAAATTGTAAATAGCTGGGGTCCCAGCACTGAGCCTTGCGGTACCCCACTAGTCACTGCCTGCCATTGTGAAAAGGACCCGTTTACTCCTACTCTTTGCTTCCTGTTTGCCAGCCAGTTCTCTATCCACATCAATACTGAACCCCCAATACCGTGTGATTTAAGCTTGTATCCTAATCTCTTATGTGGTACCTTGTCGAAAGCCTTCTGAAAGTCCAGATACAACACATCCACTGGTTCTCCCCTATCCACTCTACTAGTTACATCCTCGAAAAATTCTATAAGATTCGTCAGACACGATTTACCTTTCGTAAATCCATGCTGACTTTGTCCAATGATTTCACCACTTTCCAAATGTGCTGCTATCCCATCTTTAATAACTGACTCTAGCAGTTTCCCCACTACCGATGTTAGACTAACTGGTCTGTAATTCCCCGTTTTCTCTCTCCCTCCCTTCTTAAAAAGTGGGGTTACGTTTGCTACCCTCCAATCCTCAGGAACTACTCCAGAATCTAAAGAATTTTGAAAAATTATCACTAATGCATCCACTATTTCTGGAGCTACTTCCTTAAGTACTCTGGGATGCAGCCTATCTGGCCCTGGTGATTTATCGGCCTTTAATCCATTCAATTTACCCAACACCACTTCCCGACTAACCTGGATTTCACTCAGTTCCTCCATCTCCTTTGACCCGCGGCCCCCTGCTATTTCCGGCAGATTATTTATGTCTTCCTTAGTGAAGACGGAACCAAAGTAGTTATTCAATTGGTCCGCCATATCCTTGTTCCCCATGATCAATTCACCTGTTTCTGACTGCAAGGGACCTACATTTGTTTTAACTAATCTCTTTCTCTTCACATATCTATAAAAACTTTTGCAGTCAGTTTTTATGTTCCCTGCCAGTTTCCTTTCATAATCTATTTTCCCTTTCCTAATTAAGCCCTTTGTCCTCCTCTGCTGGTCTCTGAATTTCTCCCAGTCCTCTGGTATGCTGCTTTTTCTGGCTAATTTGTACGCAACATCTTTTGCTTTGATACTATCCCTGATTTCCCTTGTTATCCACGGATGCACTACCTTCCCTGATTTATTCTTTTGCCAAACTGGGATGAACATTTTTTGTAGTTCATCCATGCAGTCTTTAAATGCCTTCCATTGCATATCCACCGTCAACCCTTTTAGAACTAATTGCCAGTCAATCTTGGCCAATTCACGTCTCATATCCTCAAAGTTACCTTTCTTTAAGTTCAGAACCGTTGTTTCTGAATTAACAATGTCACTGTCCATCCTAATGAAGAACTCAACCATATTATGGTCACTCTTGCCCAAGGGGGCACGCACAACAAGTCTGCTAACTAACCCTTCCTCATTACTCAATACCCAGTCTAGAATAGCCTGCTCTCTCGTTGGTTCCTCTACATGTTGGTTTAGATAACTATCCCTCATACATTCCAAGAAATCCTCTTCCTCAGCACCCCTGCCAATTTGATTCACCCAATCTATATGTAGATTAAAGTCACCCATTATAACTGTTTTGCCTTTGTTGCACGCATTTCTAATTTCCTGTTTGATGCCATTCCCAACTTCACTACTACTGCTAGGTGGCCTGTACACAACACCCACCAGCATTTTCTGCCCCTTAGTATTTCGTAGCTCTACCCATACCGATTCCACATCCTCCAAGCTAATGTCCTTCCTTTCCACTGCGTTAATCTCCTCTCTAACCAGCAACGCTACCCCACCTCCTTTTCCTTTCTCTCTATCCCTCCTGAATATTGAATATCCCTGGATGTTCAGCTCCCAGCCTTGGTCACCCTGGAGCCATGTCTCCGTGATCCCAACTATATCATAATCATTAATTGCTATCTGCACGTTCAACTCATCGACCTTATTACGAATGCTCCTTGCATTGAGACACAAAGCCTTCAGGCTTGTTTTTACAACGCTCTTACCCCTTATACAATTATGTTGGAAAGTGGCTCTTTTTGATTTTAGCCCTGGATTTGTCTGCCTGCCACTTTTACTTTTCACCTTGCTACCTATTGCTTCCGCCCGCATTTTGCACCCCTCTGTTTCTCTGCTCACCCATTTAAGAACCCCACCACCTCTTATTCTCTGTTTATTATTGTTTTCTTCTTTCCCCCCTACATGTTGGGTCTGAGTGCTTTCCTTCTCTGCCTCCTGCCTCACACACTGTCTAATAGCATTCTCTATTTGAGTCCCTCCCCCAACCATTCTAGTTTAAAGTCTCCCCAGTAGCCTTTGCAGATCTCCCCGCCAGGATATCCGTCCCCCTCAGGTTCAAGTGCAACCCATCCTTTTTGTACAGGTCGTACCTTCCACAAAAGAGGTCCCAATGATCTAGAAATTTGAATCCCTGCCTTCTGCACCAGTCCTTCAGCCACGCATTTATCCTCCACCTCGCTCCATTCCTACTCTCACTGTCGCGTGGCACAGGCAGTAATCCCGAGATTGTTACCTTCGCTGTCCTTCTCTTTAACTCCCCTCCTAACTCCCTAAATTCTCCTTTCAGGACCTCTTCTCTTTTTTTACCTATGTCATTGGTACCTATATGTATCACGACTTCGGGCTCCTCTCCCTGCCCTTTCAGGATGTCTTGGACACGTTGAGACACATCACAGACCCTGGCACCAGGGAGGCAAACTACCATCCGGGTCTCCCGACTGCGTCCACAGAATCGCCTGTCTGACCCCCTAACTATAGAGTCCCCTATTAATATTGCCCTCCTCTTCTTACCCTTCTGAGCAACAGGACCGGTCTCTGTACCGGAGGCCCGGCCGCTGTCGCTACCCCCAGGTAGGCTGTCCACCCCAACAGTGCTCAAACAGGAGTACTTATTGTCAAGGTGTACAGCCACCGGGGTACTCTCTAGTCCCTGCCTGTGCCCCTTGCCTCTCCCAACCGTGATCCACTTGCCTGCCTCCTGTGGTGTTGGAGTGACCACATCCCTGTAACTCCTCTCGATGACTTCCTCGCTCTCCCTGACCAGACGGAGGTCATCGAGCTGCTGCTCCAGGTTCCTAATACGGTCCATTAGGAGCCCCATCTCGATACACCTGACGCAGATGTGGACGTCTGGAGGGCTATCAGACTCCATGACTTCCCACATCTGACATCCAGAACAGTAAACTGCCCTGGCCTTCATACTCCCCTTACCCTGGATAGAATATAAAACAAACTGCTACAATACAAAACAAACTGATACAATACAAAACAAACTGCTACAATACAAAACAAACTGCTACAATACAAAACAAACTGCTACAATACAGTACAATCAGCAGGGATCTGACTCCCAATCAGCTGCTCCCTCTTGTCTGCGTCCACCAATCAGCGGCTTCCTCAAACCCACTTGTTTTTGAAGTGGAACTTGGAACGTTACAGATTTCTGTAAGGAACAAGCAAGCCCCGCGCTCCTTTTTTAACTCCTACCGGTCGTGTGTAGCTCCTCCCTCTGCGATCTCTGCAACGGCTCTTGGACCTCTTCAACCTACCCCAAACGCTTACTTTCTTTAAATTACATACTCAAAAAAACAGAGGTGGCAAGGTATCGCAGAAGGGCGGCATGGTGGTGCAGCGGTAGAGTTACAGAGTGGCCTTCCAACACCAAAGATCAGGTTTGATCCTGACTACGGGTGCTGTCTGTACGGAGTTTGTACGTTCTTCCTGTGACCGAGTGGGTTTTCTCCGGGTTCCACTTTCCTCCCACACTCCAAAGAAGCACAGGTTTGTAGGTTAATTGGCCTCTGTAAAGATTGTAAATTGTCTCTAGTGTGTAGGATAGTGCTAGTGTACAGGGATCGCTGGTCAGCGCAGACTTGGTGGGCTGAAGGGTCTGATTCCGTGCTGTATCTCTAAACTAAACTATAAACTAAAATAAATACTCTGTGGCTCAGTCAACGAGTGGGGGTGCCATCGTGTATGGCTGCCCAGCCTGCAGCTGTCCGTCCTTTACCCTTTTTTTTATTTTTAGTATGTTAAAAAGTTTTGTTTTTGAGGTCTAGTCTTTCTATGTGGGGGGTGGGAGGGGGGGAGGGGGAAACTGTATTTCTCAGTCCCCACCTGGTCAGAGATGTGGCTTTCCTCCGAGCCGCATCTTCGCCCCTTCCTCGCGGCCTACCAACGCGACTGGAGCGGCGTTTCCTGCCGGGACCGGCCAGTACCTCAGCTTCGGCGGCGGCACAGCGCTGAAGCACCATCGCGGAGCGGGCGATGCCTTATCCGGGTCGCCGTGTGGTAAGCTCCGGAGTGCTGCGACCGCCGACTCCAACATCGCAGAGCTGTGGTTGTGGAGCATCCAGCTGCGGGTGGCGCTGCCTTTCAAACACCGCGGAGCCTGGGATCTCTCACCGAGATCGCCAGTGTCGGAGCTATGGACTTCGGGAGCCGCGGTCTCCGGGGAGGAAGCGACCGTTCCGGACACTCCAAGCCGCTGAAGAGTGTTCTCCCGACGCCGGAGCTCCATCATCCGGCTAGTGGGCCTGTAACATCGGACCGCCGTCGCGGTGACTGTGGAGGCCTCAAATAGTCACGGGGTGAACAAGAGGAAGAGGACTGGATTTTGTTGCCTTCCCTCACAGTGGGAACCATTGTGGGAGGATGTTTTTATGTTTCATGTTAAATTCTTCTTTAATGTTGTGTCTAAAAGATGGCTGCCGGAAGTGAGAGTGAACGCTGGCACGATTAGCTGCTGCTGCTCTCTCTCCGAATTATGTATTATTGATATGTTATTTTTGTTTCATTTTATTTATATATTTGTAATTTGCTTGTTTTAACTGTAAGGTGTCCTTGAGTGTTCTGAAAGGCGCCCATAAATAAAATGTATTAACAACTTTCGAGACAGAAACAAATGTTTTAGGTCACAGATCATTTAATTCTGGTGAAAAATCATTGATCTGCGGCATGTCGACAGTGTTCTCCGTTTATTTCAGTTCCAGCATCTATTTTGTTATGTTTTTGTACTTTTGTTCTTTCTTGGTCACCACGTTAAACTAGAGAATCAGCAGTAAAGGATTTTCTTCTCACTCCCATGTCATTATCTCTGTGGTGCTCTATGAGGAGGAATTTCTTTAGTCGGAGGGTGGTGAATCTGTGGAATTCTTTGCCACAGAAGGCTGTGGAGGCCAAGTCAATTGATATCTTTCAGGCAGAGATAGATAGATTCCTGATTAGTAAGGGTGTCGGAGTTATGGGGAGAAGGCAGGATTATGGGATTAGGAGGGAGAGATAGATCAGCCATGATTAAATGGTGGAGCAGACTTGATGAGCCGAATGACCTTATTCTGCTCCTATCACTTATGACCTTATGGTGGTACTCAAACTCCTGTCCTTATCTCCCTTCTATTTTTGCATCATCTCAGAAAGAAAGGTCATTTTCTACAATTACACACTCAGCTTTTCCTCGCCACTATACACTTATCTCATCCAGTTTCATTAAGTTTGTCTGACATCTTGCAGGACATGAGTAGCAACTTCCACCAATTAATCATGGGAGGACCAAAGCTACTGCCTTTGGTCCCCATCATATGTTCAGCTGCTCTCTATTGATAACATCTCTCTTACTGACAAATGCTGGAAAGCCTCACCCCCACATCTCCTTTCCAGCTTTCTCCCCCCACTCCAATCAGTCTAAAGATGGGTCCTGACCCGTAATGTCACCTGCCCATTCCCTTCACAGATGCTGCTTGACCCACTGAGTTACTTTGTGATTTGGTCAAGGCTGTTGTGGATAATATATAATGATGGCATGGATATTGGCCTAAAGCTTAACCCAGTGCTTTAGGCCATGTTTAATCATTGGGGAATATCAATGGCAATCACGTGGGTGCTGGGAAATAAGCTGCAACTGGCTTTGATCCGATGGATAAGAATGGATGAAGATGCTAATGGTCCCATCGCAAAGGACAAATGGCCTGCCTTGAGGTTCTGTGACTTGTAATGAGTTTCTCATTACAGTGAAGGCAATGTTTTCTCTGAGACTGAACCTTAGAAGTTTGATCTAGTGAGTTAAGGCTGCACAGTGACACACCTAGTCGAGCTGCTGCCTCATAACTCCTGTGAGCGGGGCTTGTTCCTTACCTCTGGTGCTACCTGTGCAGAGTTGGCATGTTCTCCCTGTGACTGTGTGTGTTTCCTCAGAGTTCTACAGTTTCCTCCAATATATACGGATCATGTACAGGCAGATGAGATCAGTCTAACTTGGCATAATTAAACATTGTGAGTCAAAGGGTCGTTCCTGTGCTGTACTTTTCTATTTTCTATCCCAAAAGCCTGCAGGTTGGTAGATTAAATGACTACTGCAAATTGCACCGGCTGATAGAATCTAGTGTGTGTGGGAAGTCATAGTGGGAGATGTGGAGGGTGGGGGTAGGGGAAGTAAAATAGGTTGGGGAGCATTAATATTAAAATGGGAGCTTGGTGATTGGTGTGGAGTTGGTGCAATAAAGGACCTGTTTCCATGTTGTATTTCCAATTGGAAATGATGGAGGAAGCAGATGGTGGTGGGGAGGTGTTTGGTCTCATCCGGACAAAAAAAAACATGACCTCTTTGCATAAGCTTTTGAAGTGAGCGTAGAGGAGACAGGGAAGAGAGGTTTGAAGAAGACACTTTGACTAGAAGTCTTATTGATTTATATTTCAGAATGATACTGGAAGAGTGAGCAGTTTTAGTCATTGACTAGACTAAGTGGGACCCGTTGGGTTGCAGCTTCACACGGGAGGGCTGGTCCCCCAACGCAATATTCCACCTCTCCACCAATTCCAATACACACACACACACGCACGCACGCACGCACGTACGCGCACACACACACACACACTCACACAAACACACACACATACACTCACACACACACACATACACTCACACACACACATACACTCACACACATACACACACACACACATACACTCACACACACACAGACTCACAAACACATACACTCACACATACACTCACACACACACACACTCACAAACACATACACTCACAAACACATACACACTCACACACACACATATACTCAAACACATACACTCACACACACACACACACGTACACTAACACACACACACACACACACACACACACACACATACACTCACACACACACACACACACGTACACTCACACACACACACACATACACTCACACACAACACACACACACGCATACACATACACTCACACACACACACATACACTCACACTGTCAATCACTGCAATGAAGGTAACTGCCCCCCACCAGAAGGGGCGTTACCTTCATTGCGGTGATTGACAGGCGAGAGGACCAATCAGCTGATCTCAAGGTTTTTTAAACACTCATAACTTTTTTATTTTTCATCGATGGGAAAAATCCTCGGGGCTGGCTCAGCAGAGGAGGACTGTGGGTAAGATGGCCAAAAATGATAGTGATACAGGGTAGCATTTTTTCTAAAATCAATATACAGCGCAGACAGGAAGTGGTCAAGATGAGACTTTTAATTATATAGATAGCATTATTGGCCCAACAGTACATATTGGTCCAACTAGATCAGACCTGAGTGACTGAACAATTGTCTGTTTATCTATTCAAAGCCATATCCTTGGACTTTGAAGTAAGATGAGAGCGGTACTGGAGGTGTAGCACTGTCGAATGATATTCATGATGATCGTAGGGCTCTGGAGTCAAAGGAAGAGGCATATGTTTACCATCTGAGTTGTGTGCAAATATTCTGCTCAGAATCCCAACCTGTATATATGCTTCTTAGATTGGATGAATTCATGCAAATTTCTTTATAAATTTCCATACGTTTTTCAAAAAGGCAACTATGCTTTTTATCTTCAAATCAATGACTGCTCATTGTGTATTATGCACTCTGGCATAATTCCCCATTGCACCCATTCCTGTCTTAAATCTTAACAGTAAGTGTTAACTGTAGGTTTTTACATGCCATATGGCCAATAGAGGACACATCACGCCAATGACAACTCATTTTAGAAGCAACCAACTTTTCTCTTGGGATTCAAGGGTAACTTGTTAATTGGAATAAAAAGAGGTTTTGCCGTGGGCAAAACAAAGCTCTATCATTTCTCAGGCAATGCACAGAAGGAATGTTACAAGGCAAAAGATGCCGTCCCATGTACAACTGTGCAGAAGGCAAATTATCAGCTCAAAAATGATTAATAGCATCATTCCCTCCATAAATGACTACGATCTATGCAGGTTTTTTTTATGTACATTATAGAGAAATATAATCACTGAAACATGACTGGATTTCTATACCTTTACAATATTTTTGTCATGACAATTTTAAATGATTCTACAATAATGAGTTATTATTTTTCAGGCTTTTGTTGAACATGTAAGGCTAATGGATGATTCAGTTTTGCAGCGTCAAACTAAAGAAAATGATGACTTCTTTTTATGGCTTAGATATCAAGCAAAACATGGAGATGCATTTGCTCAGGTATACATTGTACATTGCAATTGATCTATTCAGAAATGCCACTAACTCATGAGGATTCACTGTACTTGTTATCAATATTTTACTGAACACCTTAGAAATTCCGTAATTTTCTTTTGGCTTGGAAGATTTACCCACTGGTTATAGATGAGGTGCCTGGTTCAGCCACAGGTTTAGTTGCCTGTTCTGGTGGTTAGATGAAAGGTGAGACTGAAGAGAATTGGGATATATTATCACAATGAAGGCAGGGCAATTCTCAGCAGGAACAGGAATAGCCGTTTATTAAACTACCGTTTGTAAGCCATTTATTCCCTCATCGTTAGCTGATCCAGAACATACAATGCATGGGAGCAACGGTGACTTGGTAGTTTGGATTCTGCACTAGTTTACCAGATAGAAGAACAAGGGTAATGGTGGAAGGGCATAATTCTGGCTAGAGGTCTGTGACCAGTGGTGTTTTGTAGGGATCTATACGAGGACCTCTGTTGATCATGAAATGACCAGAAAGTAAATTTGGATGGGTTGGCTAATAATTTTGCAGACAACACCAACATTTGTGGATTTATGGACATTGAGGATAGCTGTTAAAGGATACAGCAGGATAAAGATTAGTTATAGATATAGATGAGAAGAATGGCAGATGGATTTTGATTGCAGCAAGTGTGACATGTTGCACTTTGGGAGGTCAAATGTAAGGAGAAAGTAGAGAGTTAATAGCAAAATCCTTAACGGTATTGGTGTACAGGGGGATCTTGAGATCCAAGTATGGGTTTATGTGACATTAATTGTTCAGCAGACATTGTGGGCCGAAGAGCCTGTTCCTCTGCCCAAAAGTTCTGTATTCTAAGTTTTGCATATTGTCACAATATGGCTTGCTGAGTGAAAGACTATGAGAAGGTGAATTATGTACCCTTTCTCGTGAACTTTTCATCAATCTAGGGTGGGATGAGGAGGTCGAGGAGGTGTAAGGGAGTTCTACCTTGGATTGACCCAGCAGCCAGTAGGTGATGCTCTCTCCCCAATAATGATCAGCAAGTTTGTTAAACAAAATGGTTGTGAGGACTTACTAAATCACTGTAAAAATATAAAATATAGGTATCCTTTTCTTATTTATTAAGAATTTATGAATGTAGCTGCAGACTAATAGTGGTCAGCCTTTGCTGGACATGTTCAGATTATTTTCTATTGACTGTACTATGTAATGTAGATTACTTAGCAACCATTGTTGGATCTGTCAATTTCATATAACTCACAAATAAATGATAATTAGATTTCTCATTATCAGCCTTCAATCCACAGCCACTGGGATGTAATACACTGGAAATGTTCCTCCATATCTAGCCACAATTTAACCGGCACCATTTATGTCCACTTTCAGGTGCTGATCTGCACCCAACTTCAGTTGTTCTTTTGGCTCCCTCCAAGCATTCCTCCTTTCTCCTGTCCATTGGGCAATTTGACTCCCTTTTCCCAGTCCTTTCCGAAACATGACTTCACTGCCTTATTATGTTCTTATTATCTTGATTTACTTGTTGCTCCCAATTTAATAGCTATTTCATCTGCTCAATTTCCTCTCCCTTCAAATTTCCAGTTTTGTGCGCAGGTAGGGGATAGTCATGCTTGAAGAAGGGTTTCGGCCCGAAACGTTACCTATTTCCTTCGCTCCATAGATGCTGCTGCACCCGCTGAGTTTCTCCAGCATTTTTGTGTACCTAGGGGATAGTCATGTCTTCTTCCTTGTCCACTGATCCCAATCAATGCAGTTTTGAATCCAAAAATCAACACCTCACTTGCATTTCCCCAAGTCACTTGGAAACAAGACTCTTTCTGTCCACAATCTCACTGTAGTTGATTATATCAGAATTGTGATTAACTGATGCACCAGCAGCACAAATCCTATGACCAAACCACTCTAGGCCCTGGCCAAAGAAGCAAATGGCTGCATTTTATCTCCCCTATCTCTTTGCAGCCAATGACATATTGATTACTTCTACTTCAGCACTTCTCTGATGCTCACTGATAGAGATGCGCGTTCTACTCTTTCGTAAACTATTTGGTTAGCATGCCTTTTGGATTTTTTTTTCTCACTCCTATGCCATTCATTACCAATGAAATTCTCTATTTAATCTCCAGCTTCTCTCTCTTGAAACTTTTGTACAGTTTTCTTAAAATCTTCTCTGAAGTGATTCATTTTTTATTCTAAAGACACCATATAAAGATGTTGACGATGGAGATGAAGAAGAAGAAATTGGTAATAGTAGCGGAGTATATTCCAAGCAATTAAGTGGCAGGAATTAATTCTGGGTTTTAAAGTTGTTCAACCAGAATAGAAAAATTTCATTTTAATTAATTGAAAAAAAAGGGGGGAAATATTAACTGTAATAAAAATGGAAGTTAATCGAAGAATCAATCTAATTTAATCATTCAATCAAATGAAATGTTCCTTTTTAGCAAAAACTTGCAAGAATGCTGTACTGGGGCCAGCAGGGCATAACACGTGATGTACAAAGTGCAATGAAATGGTATTCCAGAAGTGCAATGGAATTAAGACATCCCGCATCAATGTTTGAGTATGGACTTTTTCTTATTAAGGTTGGTGGCACTGCTGAATGTAGATACTCGGATGTAGTGAATTCATTGTTTTATTTTTGTCAGTGTTACACCCGACAGACCTTCATTTGACTGGGCAGTTGGATAATGAATGGGCATAAAAACAGTTCTCTTTTGACACATGATCCGCGTAAGAGCTCACTAGAAGAATAACCAATCTAAAAACAACCATTAACAATTACCATTGCATTATGGAGAAGGCTGAGGTGAAATAACAATATTGTAGGTGCTTATATTTTCTCATCTTCAGTTGTCCCTGCTTGGGACTGCTCAATTGAAAATGTGCTTTTATATATAATTGTATCTTTGAGGTATCTCACTGGAAAGAGATTGGGCTTCATGGCAATTGTTTGGATTCAGGAAGGGGTGCTGATCTGCGGGAATTGATAAAATCAGTAAAATACCTTGAGGTCAAATCATTAACTCTACTGTGTTCTAACATTATTTTTAGGGTCAAGGTGTGAAAAAGAATACAGAATTAGGTTTAAAATTGATCACTGAAGCAGCTTCCAAGGTAAGTGTTCATATAAACTAACTATGTCCACATGCTAAGCTTTCTTTTGTTTACTGTTTGTTTATTGTTTAATGTGAATTTAATTCAATTCCTTTATTGTCATCTTGCAAGCAACAGTTGTACAGTGCAAAACGAAAAGACGTTTCCCAGGGAATACTGGAGCATCGCACATGAAGTTTAAAACATTTCACACATAATAACACTAAAAACAAAAACAATCCAGTCCCTGATGGAACAGTATAAAGTTAAAATAGATAAAAACAACGTTAAAATACAGTAAGACCAATCATAAACATGTCCGGGGTGGCTGATTTGAGTGGCCAGTGCCAGTTATTGAAGTGGCCAGTGCCAGTTATTATAGTGTCCGTGCCAAGCCGCAGAATCAGGTGACTGTGAGTACAGAGTGGCTGTTTAGCAGGCTCACAGCATATGGCAGGAAGCTGTTTAGCAGTCTTGTAGTCCGGGCTTTGATGCTGCGATATCTCTTGCCTGATGGCAGGAGATCCAGGTGTATGTGGAGGGGGTGCAGTTTGTCCTTAGCAATTCTCTGAGCTTTTTTCCGACAGCGGCTCAGGAACAGTTCTTATACCGAGGGTAGGGAGATGCCAATGATCTTCTCTGCTCCCCTCACTACCCTCTGCAGAGCCTTCCTGTCCGAGCAGTTGCGGGTGGAGTACCACGTATTTAAACAGTACGTGAGTACAGACTCCACCGTACCCCTGTAGAAAGTCCTGAGGATGTTGGTGGGGAGTGAGGCCTGTTTTAGTTTCCTCAGGAAGTGCAGTCGCTGATGGGCCCTTTTGACGGTCCCAGTGGTGTTTCTGGACCAGGTGAGGCTGTCTGTAATTTGCACCCCGAGGAACTTTATGCTCTCCACTCTCTCCACTGTGGCGCCACTGATGTTAAGGGGTGCATGCTTTGGCTGCGCCCTCCTGAAGTCGACAACCATCTCCTTTGTTTTGTCGACGTTTAATTTTAGATTAGTTTTGCCGCACCATTCCACTAGTTGTTTTACTTCCTCCCTGTACATTGATTCATCATCTCCGCTGATGAGTCCCACCACTGTTGTGTCATCCGCGAATTTTATGATCTTGTTGTCCCTGAATCTGGCAGCACAGTCATGTGTGAGCAATGTGAACAACAGCGGGCTGAGCACACAGCCTTGAGGGGAGCCAGTGCTCAGCGTGATCGAGCCTGAAGTGTTCTTGCCCACACGGACTGACTGCGGTCTCTCTGTCAGAAAGTCCAAGATCCAGTGACACAGGGTGGTGTTGAGGCCCAGCAGGGTTAGTTTCTCCACAAGTCTCTGTGGGATGATGGTGTTGAACGCAGAGCTGAAGTCAATGTACAGGATTCTGGCGTATGTGTTTCTTTTTTCCAGATGCGTGAGCACTGTGTGCAGCGTGGTAGAGATGGCATCCTCTGTAGAACGGTTGGGGCGATAGGCAAACTGGAGGGGGTCTAACGATGAGGGGAGGCTGGCAGTAATGTGGGGTTTCACCAGGCGTTCAAAACACTTCATTATCATTGGGGTCAGGGTGACAGGGCGGTAGTCATTTAGGCAGGCAACAACTGGTTTCTTCGCTATGGGGATTATTGTACTCGTTTTGAGGCATGTGGGGACAATGGCTTGACTGAGGGAGATGTTATAGATGTCTGTTAGCACATATGCTAACTCCTCAGCACATTCCTTAAGCACATATGTCCTGGGATGTTATCGGGTCCGACTGCTTTCCACGGGTTGACCTTAGACAGGATTCTCCGTGTGTCCATCGGGTCTATGGTCAGGACTGGCTGGTCGGTTTGTATGCAGGGACTGGCTCTCCCCTTGGGTGTGGTGTTTGCTGCATCAAAACGAGCGAAGAAGTTGTTCAGTTCATCTGGGAGAGAAGAATCCGTGTCAGTTACCTGCTGCCTTGCCTTGTACCCCGTCAGTGTTTGGATTCCCTTCCACATCCTCCTGGTGTCTCCTGTGTCACAGAGGTGTCCCTGGATTTTTCCCGCGTAGGCGCGTTTCGCTGCCCTGATTCCTTTTTCCAGTGCAGTCCTGCTAGATCGAAGAGCGGATGTGTTACCAGCTCTGTAGGCTGCATCACGAGCCCTCATCAGCGAGCGCACCTCTGCTGTCATCCATGGCTTTTTGTTTCCACGTGCAGTGAAGGTTTTCATGATGGTGACATCCTCGGTGCACTTGGCAATGTAGCTGGTTACAGTCTCTGCGTACTCCTCGGTGTTGATGAGGTCATCATAGGATGCCGCTGTCCTGAACACATCCCAGTCAGTGTGCAGGAAGCAATCCTGCAGTGCTGAGGCTGCTCCCTCTGGCCAGACCCTGGTGTGTTTTCTCTCCGCTCTAGCTTGTTTCTGCTGAGGTCTGTAGGCTGGTGTTAAAAACACTGAAATGTGGTCCGAGTGGCCCAGGTAATAATGAAAGTTATAAGAATTAAGCAATAGTCAAGCTTTCCCAGTGTTCATCAAACAGGCCCAGTTCTATCCTGAATGTTACAACATTACCATAAACATTGAAACGCATTTGTGGTACGGAACATAAGGTGGAATCAATTGCACAGAAAAGACTGCGTGTTCCTTGCCAGCACTTGGATATCACACAAGCTACTCCAACCTATTTCTCAATTCCTATTCATTTTTCCTTCAGATTTGCAACAAACCTCCCATTATGTGTATCAGTTTTACCCATATCCACAACAGAAATTCTGCATGGGTAATACACTTCCCAGGAAACATGGGCATATACACTATACTGAAGTGCGTCTCTCCACTCCCTGTCCAACACAGGCTACCCGCAATTCTGCCACAGCCCATGACACCCTGGTATACTGTCATCCTGTCATTCCTTTTAAATTCTTCATTTTTATTCTTAGGTGTTTCATTTATGTCTCCTTGTTGTGAGCAAACCTATAAATAAAAAACATTTATTTGCGATTGTGCCATTTTATATCATAGATACATAGATACATAGACAATAGGTGCAGGAGTAGCCCATTCAGCCCTTCGAGCCAGCACTGCCATTCAATGTGATCATGGCTGACATCAGTGATTGGAGATCTTTATCAGATCTCCTTTTAATAATAATAATAATAATAGATTTTATTTATATAGCGCTTTTCAGGACTCAGTCGCTTAAGCCTCATTGCCAGCATCTATTTTCTGATTTTTAGACCATCTGCCTTAATGACCTATCAAAGTAAGAGTGCCAGGTAGTGCTGGGCTATTATGTCTTTAATATTGTTAAAATGCTCTAGGACTGGTTAATTTCGTTTAATTTTGTTTCCTTGGTGGACATGGAAAAGCAAGGATTTTTACCTGAGCTAACTGCCTTTGATTTGGAACCATGCTTTGATCAGTAAAATAATATTCCAAACCCATAGTGACACTATTCAGATGAACACATTCAGAGACTACAGATATTTTGTAATTGCAATTATTAATATAATTTATTATTGTAACAGGGAATCACTGAAGCAATTAACGCTTTGGGATGGTATTATGAAACCCATCAAAAGGATTATGTGAAAGCGGCAGCATATTGGAAAGAAGCTGTGAAAAGGGGCAATCTCGATGCCTTTCATAATCTCGGGGTGCTTTATGAGAGTGGAACATATCCTGGAAAACCACAAAAAAATTTGGTAAATTTACACAAATTTCTGAATACTGATACTTTATTTATCATCAGAAACTACATTAGGCTTCATTGTTTAAAATATATTGCATTCTTTATTAATTTCTTCATAGAAACAAAAGTAACTTATTTAGTCGCTCTTAAAAATACTTAACACTTTCCTTATGGAACAGAGCAATAGAACATGAAGCAGGCCATTCCTGCCGGAAACGTCCAGTGTGCATCAGTAGAACCTTTACCTCAGCCAGACACTCTGCTGAACTATGATTTCTGTTGCTATGTCAGTTTGCAATCCACTTGACAATTTGGTCTTGAAACAACTGCTAAATTTTGCATGGAACAGCATCCTTTCTGGCCATTTAATGTTGTAAATCCTGATCGAATTGTATCTTGGTGGGGCCTATGTCTCTTCATCAGTGAGGAGCACTGGAAATGTTCAGATGGATCTACACCTATCTATACACAAACTTATGAATTCGGAATAGGCTAGTTGTTCCCCTAAATTTGCTCCGCTATTCAATAGAAACATGAGTGTTGCGACTGTACCCTCAACTCTCCATTATTGTCTACCCACAGGTAACATTTCACTCCCGTCATCCTTTAATTATCAAGTTCCTATATTCCTCATCCTTAAAAATAATCTAAGGTTCTAGAAGATCAGCTCTGAGGGGAAAGCATTTTATCTTAAATGGAAGCAATCTTCTTCTGATCGAGTCCACACACAAGATTAGAAGTTGTTCAGCCAGAGCTGAATACACTTCTCGGCATCTGCATACAATGGTGTCTGTCTTGTGCTTATTGTGCTTCTTGTGTGTGTTGGTGGACAGAGATGGGTGGAAACAGGGCCGCGACGTGAACGCTCTTTCCTTGACCCCAATGGAAGCAGTAATATACAATAGATTTACAGCAGATCTCTCAGAAACCCATGATTTGGGCAATCATTTCTTCTGTACCTTGCTGTCCTTGCTCAAGTTGTAATATTAAAACAGGGCCAAAATCCACAATTTCAATGTCTCTGCTGTGTTTGTCAGCTATTCCATTGACATCCATCAAAATATCTGAAGAATACTGTGAGAATGTTACTGATTTTCAATCACTTTATAGAATCATGCAGAGATACAGCACCCAAAGATCTCTTCGGCCTACTGAGTCCTTGCCAGCCATCACCCACCCATTTACATTAAATCTATATTGAGCCCATTTTTTATTCTCAGCACATTCTCATCAATTCTCCCTAGATTTTATCAATCATCTGCACAGGAGGAACAATTTACAGTGGCCAATTAACCTACCAACCTGTGCATCCTTGAAATCCAAAAGGATACACAGTACCCGTTAAGCCCTCTTGGGTTGCTCCACATAGATGGTGCCTATGGCCACATTGAAACCAAGGCTCTGGTTCTGTGAGGCAGCAGCTCCACTAGTTACAGTGCTATGCTACCCAAACCTCAGTGGCAAAGGTAGAAGATAATATCTGTAGGTAGAATAAGATTTAACAATAGACTATAGACAATAGGTGCAGGAGTAGGCCATTCGGCCCTTTGGGCCAGCACCGCCATTCAATGTGATCATGGCTGATCATCCACAATCAGTACCCCGTTCCTGCCTTCTCCCCATATCCCCTGACTCCACTATCTTTAACAGCCCTATCTAGCTCTCTATCAAGTATCCAGAGAACCAGCCTCTGAGGCAGAGAATTCCACACTCACAACTCTCCATGTGAAAAAGTGTTTCCTCATCTCCATTCTAAATGCCTTACCCCTTATTCTTAAACTGTGGCCCCTGGTTCTGGACTCCCCCAACATCGGGGATATGTTTCCTGCCTCTAATGTGTCCAAACCCTTAATAATCTTATATGTTTCAATAAGAACACCTCTCATCCTTCTAAATTCCAGCGTATACAAGCCCAGCCGCTCCATTCTCTCAGCATATGACAGTCCCACCATCCCGGGAATTAACCTTGTGAACCTACGCTGCACTCTCCCAATAGCAAGAATGTCCTTCTTCAAATTAGGGGACCAAAACTGCACAAAATACTCCAGGTGTGGTCTCACTAGGGCCCTGTACAACTGCAGAAGGACCTCTTTGCTCCTGTACTCAACTCCTCTTGTTATGAAGGTCAACATGCCATTCGCTTTCTTCACTGCCTGCTGTACCTGCATGCTTACTTTCATTGACTGATGAACAAGGACCCCCCAGATCCCGTTGTACTTCCCCTTTTCCCAACTTGACACCATTTAGATAGTAATCTGCCTTCCTGTTTTTGCTACCAAAGTGGATAACCTCACATTTATCCACATTAAACTGCATCTGCCACGCATCTGCCCACTCACCTAACCTATCCAAGTCACCCTGCATTCTCATAGCATCCTCCTCACAGTTCACACTGCCCCCCAGCTTTGTGTCATATGCATATTTGCTAATGTTGCTTTGAATCCCTTCATCTAAATCATTGATGTATATTGTAAATAGCTGCGGTCCCAGCACCGAGCCTTGCGGTACCCCACCAGTCAGTGATTCGTATTGATTCCCACTTGATTCTTAAACTGGAAATGATTGAGATTACTTGTCCAACATCCAGTCCTGGACAAGTAGACATTTCTTGCAGTTAAATATTGAGGGAATCCATTCCCATGACACAGCAATCCTTTGGCACTGGCTCATCCTTGTCATGGCAATTGTCTAACATTGTATTAGACTGTCTGCAACCTTTGCGATATATTTGACTCTGAAATGTGTCCAATCATAAATCTACTTCAACATCAAAGTCGTCTATTTCCAACATTCTATTGATTAGTCTCTTGCCTTTCTCCTTTTGTAAATTTGAATTGATTTGAAAAAAGCTGCTGCCCAATTCCTAATTTGCACAACACCTCTGTGTTTGCCTAATTCTTGGTATGGTAGTGGTTTTGTTTTAATATCCACATATTTTTTCTTTTAAACCCTCCATGGCTTTTATAGTTTAACCTCTCATTACTTATCAACTCTTTGCAATCTCTATAAGTCGTCCATTTCTGGTCACAAACGTTTGCATTCCCAAATTTAGGTTATCTTTGCTGTTGGTGGCCAAGTGGCTCTCAAATTCCTTAGCTTTGGATTTCCCTCCCTCAGCCCTTTCCCTCTTTGGCTTCCCTACAATTCTCCATAAAACCAATCTCATTGATCAAGGAGTTGGTCAACTCTTTCAATAGTTCCCAATGTCACATCATGTTTGATAATGACCATGGGATATTTCACAAAAGTATTCTCTCAATATTTGTCTTTGTTGTTCTATTGTAGAATGCATGTGTTACCCAGTTGTTGTTTTTTTAAAGTACAAGAGTACAATTTGAGTTTTGGTTACTTTTATCTTTCCCCGTGTGGTAATAATATGAGAATGTCTTGACATAGCTTAGACCTCTCCAATGGCAAAATAGAGCCAGAAGGGTGGAAACCCTGTCCATGTGTGGGATTAGGGTTTCCATTAAAGACTCCAAGGATATTACTTGCCAACATCTGACAAAATTATTCAATGTTGATAAGGTTAAATTAAATGCTGTTTATTTTATGTCCTTTACTTTTTAGACTGAAGCATTTCCATACTACTATAAAGCTGGATTTGGTGGACATCTTGAAAGTCTAGTTCGTTGTTCCTTCTTTTGGAATACAGGGAATTTTGAATCGATTCCACACGACCCCAAACAGGCAGTCCTGTAAGATATCTATTTCACATTCATTCTTAGCAATATTTACCTTGAAACAACTATTCAACCTCACAGATTTTTGTTCCCCTTTGACAGCTGGGCCAGATATGTCGCTGAGCAAAATGGGTTCTTGGGTTATAACATGAGAAAAGCTCTGGATGCCTATCTTCAGAATTCTTGGTAAGATTAAGAGCCATGCCCTTGAATTAGAGAAAGCAAGTATATTATTTTTCTAAGGATCAAATGTCAATGTATTCCGTTGTTGTTTTTCTGGAGCATCAGCACGTAGCCTTGTTTGCTACCAGCAGATAAGTTATAGTTGCACATCTCACAGTTAGAGGACATGGTATTTTATGGCAGGTATTTTCATATGAAATGGGTAAAGAGACAATGGTGGCACCAGCTTTTGTTTATTCGTGGTGCAAGAGCGTCTTTGGAAAGTTAAACATTTATTGCCATTTTTACTGTCCTGGGGAAATGGCGTTGAGCTGCCTTTTGAACCATTGTAACCCATCAGTTAAAGGTACTCCGAGATCCTGTTGCCTCGTGAGTTCCAGGATTGGAAACAATGAAGAAGCAGGGATAGTGTGCAGCTTTGCTGACAACCTGCAGTGATGTCAGTGATTGCATTCAAATGAATGGGAATGGACTGCAGGCAGCATAGAGCCAAGGGACCAGACTCTGTACTGTGCCCAATGATGAAGGGAAGGAGGTTGCATGGGCATCTAACCACCACTTTGTCTCTCACACTCACAACACTCAATGCAACTGCCACACAAACAGAATGTACCCAGTAGTTTTGTTATCTCTGCAGCCAGCGGTAAGCGAGGTCCAGCCCTATGTGATGATGTGGGCAACGGATGATGTTTTATTTAAATTGTTTAGGAATGGCAAGGCTGAGGTCTTGATTTCCATGTTTATACTCGCCTGTTTTTAATTACTAAACCTACTCCAGCACCAACACTATCGCTGGATTTAGAACCTGAAAAACATTGTCCATGTTTTTTGAAAATTAGATTGTGTAATTCTTGTTGTACCATGTTGCTATATCTGAGCTTCAGTTGGTGAATGTTCAAGTGGTGTAATATTCATATTTAAATGCATCGTAAATGTCTGTATTTTAATTCTGTACCTTAATTCAAATATCTTAAATTGACACACTTTCTTTTCAAACCCATGTTCCCTTCTGCCCCAGGAATGAAGCTCTTCTGTATTTCCTCATCACAGCAGAAACAGGAATTGAATTATCCCAGACAAACGTTGCCTATCTCTGTGAAGAAAGAACAGTGAGTTACAGAATGGAGATTTCTCCTCTTTGAAATTAGTCAAGTCAAGTCAAGTCAATATAGCACATTTAAAAACAACTCTCGTTGACCAAAGTGCTTTACATTATTGCAGGTACTAATGTGCTACATACAGTGGTACATAGATCAACAATACATACATAAATACATACATACAGCACTCCCTCAGAGCACCTCAAGAAAGGCTTGAGAGTAGAAATAAGTTTAAGTCTAGCCCTGAAACCTGATTGGAAAGTTTCCAGGATGGTATTTTGGTGTAGGTAAGGTATAAGTCGCTTTAAAGGACTTTTGAACGGAAAGGCAGTTTGGAAATAGGTCTGTAGTTGCTAGGTAAGGTGGGGTCCAGTTTAGGTTTTTTCAGAAGTGGCTGGACCACCGCGTACTTGAAGCAGGTAGGAACAGTGCCAGTGGCCAGAGAACTGTTGATGATGGCGAGGATGCTGGGACCGGCTATTGCAATGACATCCTTCAGAAAGGCAGAGGGTACAACGTCAAGGGGGCAGGTAGCAGGTTTCATGGTGGTGACCAGCTTTACAAGGGAGGGTAGAGTAATGGGTTGGAAACAGTCTAATTTTGAAGAACAGACCAATGAGATAGCTGGGTCACTGATGGGAGGGGAAATATTCGTTCTGATGTTCTTAACTTTGCTGGTGAAAAATGTAGTAAATTCTTCGCACTTAGCAGGGGACCCAGCTAAGCTGGTACTGGGGGCATGACATATGATAGAGGTAATGGTACTAAAAAGGATCTTGGGATTTTATTAGGGATTATTAGGGATTTATTAGGGAATTAGGGATTTATCTTTTATTTAGCTTAGTTTTTAGTTTAGAGATACAGCGTGGCAACAGGCGCTTTGGCTCACCAAGTCTGGCCCGACCAGCGATCACCCAAACACTAGTTCTATCCTACCCACTAGGGACAATTTACAGAAGTCAATTAACCTACAAAATTTCACGTTGTGAGAATGTGGGAGGAAACCGGAGCACCTGGAGAAAACTTGCGCAGTAACAGGGAGCACATACAAACTCTGTAGACAAGCACCCATAGTGAGGATCGATCCAGGGTCTCTGGCACTGTAAGGCAGCAACTCTACCGCTGCGCCACTGTGCTGCATAACAGGCTGATTAATAATGTTCCCTTGTGTTTCTTCTGATTAGGAACTCATGAACAGCTGTGCTGATTATACTTGGAGATATTATAATTTATCAACTTTTCAGCAGAATGTACATCCTTTCGGTACGTATGTTGCGGAGATGTAACCTGTAATTGCACTCCCTGCATGCAGCAATACACTAACGTTTCTTAATTTTATATGAATTCTAGTTCTAGTGAAAATGGGTGATTTCTACTATTATGGCCACAAGAGCCATGAAAAGGACATCGAACAATCAATTGAGATGTACACCTCTGCTGCTTTATTGAATTATTCTCAAGTATGTCCCAACGTGTTTTTTGGGGCTGGTTAAGCACAGTTCAGTAAATGTTGTAATATTTAATACTCTGGTACCTTGGTGTTCAATATGCATGCTCCAGAACGAGCATCATTGGAATCAGCATTAAAAGAGATAGGTAGCCTGGCATTAACCCCGGCCCTCTGCTGGTGCAATCTGCATTGATCAATGACTAGTGATGAACTTGTTATGGTAGTGAAATCCCAAGGCTGTGGAGAGCTGTGCAGACAGGCGGAGCAAGGGGGACACAGCGATTTCCAGTACATCCAATGAGAGAGTGGGGGAGAGTGAGAGAGAGTGGGGGAGAGTGAGGGGGAGAGGGAGAGGGAGAGAATGGATATACATACTTTGTGATGGACAAAAGTGCTGCAGTTACATTCTTCATTCACCTCCTAACAGGCATTTTATAACTTGGGCTCACTGGCAGAGGAGGGTCTTCACATTCCACAGAGTGTTTCAGATCTCCTGAACCTGAACACAAGAAACCAATTCACCAACTTCACACTTCAACAGGAATTATATGAGAGGTAATAGCAAAATATATTTAAACAAACTTTGTTTGATTCTGGTCAGCAATCAGAATGTTGAGTCGTGTATCACAGAGTTTAATGATGCAAACTAACAATTTAAAATATTAAACAGTGATCAAGCTGTTACGTCTTTGTCATTCAATACCGTTGCACAATCAAATCCTGTCAAGCGTTGTCAATCTAGTCAAAGAAAACTGTTGTAATGGAAGAAAATAGCATGTTCAAAATTTAGAATCGACCAAGGAAATTGAAATGGACAAAGAAAAAAGGAAAATGTTCAGGATTTCAAAAATTCTATTATGAAAAAAGAGAGGATTAATTGGATTATCAATCTAAAACGCATTTTCAAATTGTGAAAGAAGTTAAACGCAGATTCAAGTCACGTCAGCTGCAAAAAGAGATTAAAAAGGCAAAGGTTGACCACGATAATATAAAAATGACAGGAATGAGCAGGAAAACTATTGGAAAATCCACCATCACCTTGTTCAGCCACCAAATTTTCTTTTTCTAAATTAAAGAAAATTATTCTGTGCCCTTTGATGAAAAAAATGAGAACTATGTTATGAATATTTTACTTTTTCTGCTCATTTCCATTCAGATGAATGTGTGAAAACCAGCAATGGCTACAAGTTTATCAGGTAGCCAATATAAATGCTTTTGGGACCAGTAACTTCAAACCGCTTGTATTCTGAACTGAGAATATTTACAGAATAACACAGTAATTGAATTCTAAGTGACAACCATCTTGATTTCATTAAATTTCCTTGTTTTTAGGTGTATAACAGTTGATGTTGAAGAGGCTTTTATCCCATGCTCGATAGCTTTGCTTCGTGTTCACTTGAAAACAATGTGGATTAATACCTACACTCCAGTTTTAGTACGTATTCCAACAAACACCTTTGATCGGTTGCTCTTTATATATTGCTTCTACATATTTAATATACAGATGACTGAACATGCAAAATATTTTCCAAATCATGTATTGAAAATGAATTTGAATTTTAATCGGCATCATCTTCATGAAATTATTGGAATCATTTTAGGTATATTTGTATTCATTGAGATTTGCAATGTTGTCATCTTGATAATTCACAATATAATTCACAGCAAGATATGTGTTAGCAAACAAAACATACTTGCCAAATAAATTGTCATGCAGTGTGCCTCTCCATTAATAAGGTTTCTGTGATGCCTACACATTCAAACTTTTTACATTTGTGTTCTGTGCCCAGCTATTGCTTAACATCCAAATGGTCAAATATTTGCCAATGGTTTATCGAACTAAAGCAAGTTGCAGTTTCCACATAGGAATTAAAAATCTATGGTATCTGGTGCAGAATATTTATTCGCCAATATGGTCTGCAAAACTTAGTGCATTCTGTAATTGTTATACTTGTTGAAGCTTTCAAAAATTATCTATTAAATCATGTTTTTGTTTCCAGTTATATACTGCAAGCTCAATGCTCCTGTCTACGTTGATTTGTTTTGCTATGAAACGTTACTGGGACTTTACAGGTAACATATTGTTATATCTTGAAGAAATTCAGCAGTTTTAATTTTGTGCCATTTACTTTTTAAAAAATGGGGGAGTAGAATTTGTGATTATATTCTATTTACCAGAATGTTGCCTGGATAAGAGGTTATTAGCTATAAGGAGAGGTTGGACAAACATGGATTATTTCCCCTGGAGCATCAGAGGATAAGGGGAGATCTGATAGAAGTTTATAAAATTATGAGAACAACTGACTTGGTAGACAGTCACAACTTTTTTTGCCAGGTTGGAAAAAGTAAAGACTAGAAGGCATAGCCTTAAGGTGAGAGGGGCTAGTTTAAAGACAATGTGTGGTGGAGATTTTGTTTTACAGAGAGTGGTGGGTGCCTGGAATGTGCTGCCAAGGGTGGTGGTGGAGGCAAATACATTAGCAGCATTTAAGAGGCTTTTGGATAGATAGTTGGATATACAGGGATTGGAGGGATATGAATCAGGTGCAAGCAGAGACTAGTTTAACGGCATCCTGTTTGGCACGGACATTTTAGGCCAAAGTGCTGTTCAATGTCATATGTAATTTCATGATACAAGATAAACATAAAAATATGGTAAAACAAGATAAACAAGCCTAGAAATTGGATATGTTAGTGTTTGCTTTTCATGTTAAATTACTAAAAAATTAATTTAACTCCATCCGGGGTCAATCACCTCGTAACACAGTCAAACAGCATTCATCAGAAGATTGGACTGACTATTTCTGTCCACTATTCTCAGTCTATACCTTTGGACATCTCCAAATGTCCAGTGTTCATTTTCATCAATAAAAGCATAAATTTGAGCTTTAGGATACAATCCTCGACCATCGATAAACAGTTGCAGTGTGGAGCACATTGTGCAACATTGCGACATGTATTGTATTTAAAGTATTGGGATACCTGACTGGCAGCTTCAGAAATGATAACAGGCTGCTCAAGCACTTTCCAAATCCATAGAATGCTAAACTGAAAGGGATTGATATATTCAGCAGTTATCCGCCGGCATCCTTACCTAATGATTGCCTCAGTTATGACAACTGCTGGCAGCAATCTATTAGTGGAGGTGCTGGTATGGTACATATTTCCAGAATGGCATTAGAATAGACTTGAGAAGCTCAGCCAAGTTGTTCTTCCTGTTTCCCAGCCACAGGGAAATGAAATCAATGGCAGTGCAGTGCCATGTCCCCATGGGTATTGAACCAACTCAGCCAAGATTAAGGATTGAACATTGGACGTCATGTGTTGATATGTCCCTGTAGCTTGAACAAACTTGCTGACCTATCAGGGAAATAGAAAGTGGCAGAAAAATTCATTAAGCCAGGCTGCATCTACAGAGAGGAGACATGCAGGGCATTCCTAGCTATTGACCTTGCATTAGTGAATTATTATCAAGCAGAGGTATATCTCCATCAGTTGACAAGAATTCCAAGACTTGCCTTGGGATGTTTTGCTCTGGAAAAGGGAAAATATGGTTAATGTTGCTTGAGTTGTGCCAGCTTCAAAAGTGCTTGAGAAAAGAAATTATCTTTCAAACGGACAAGGAGTCACAATTTGAAATGTCGACTTGGTTTCCCTCTAAATATGCTGCCTGACCCACTGAATTACTCCAGCTCTTTTATTTTGCTCCAGATTCCATCATATACACTCCTTTGTGTCACAATTCTCCTCCTCCTAAACTGCAATTTTTGTTGCTCCCTGTGCTCTTGCTTTCAAGACAATTAAACGCATTAACCCAGTAGGATTGTGATTATCACTTGCATTTCAGGTAGTAATATTGACATTTCAATGACGTAAAAGATTGTGTATTTTAAACTACCCTGATTCACACTGGTACTGTGGTACTCTTTGTGTGTGCGTGTCTCTCTCTGCTCTTCTCCCTCTTCCTTCAGATCGTATCAATGCCACATACAGTACAAAGAGGGACATTCATTGTGCATTATTGGCAGGTTCTCAGATGTAGGAGGCATGAGTTACCTAGTTGTTTTTTTTTTTAAGTGCAAGAGTACAATTTGAGTTTTGTTTACTTTTATCTTTCCCCGTGTGGGAATAATGTGAGAATGTCTTGACATAGCCTTGACCTCTCCAATGGCAAAATAGAGCCAGAAGGGTGGAAACCCTGTCCATGAATGGGATTAGGGTTTCCATTAAAGACTCCAAGGATATTCGTTGCCAACATCGGACAAAATTGTTCAATGTTGATAAGGTTAAATTAAATGCCATTTATTTTATGTCCTTTTCCTTTTAGACTGAAGCATTTCCATACTACTATAAAGGGTGCCGGCATCCTTAGCTAATGATTGCCTCGGTTATGACAACTGCTGGCAGCAATCTATTAGTGGATGTGCTGGTATTGCAATGAATGGCCACACAAAACTGGTTTGAGGGCTGAACAGGAGGCAAAGATATGCCCTTCTGTAAAGATCATTGCCCTTTGGCCAAACTTGCCTATGCTGGCAAAGATGATCCATCTATGTTAGTCCCATTTGCCCGCAGTTAGCCCATATCTAAATCTTTTTTATCCACGTACCTATCCAAATGTATTTTAAATGTTGTTATAGAACTTGCCTCAATTACCTCCACTTGCAGCTCGTTCCATATATTCACCATCCTCTGTGTGAAAAAGTTGCCCCTCAGGATCCTATTAAATCTTTCCCCTCTCCCACACCAGGAGGTTTTCTCATTGTAGAGACGACCACATCATGATTGCTGAACCCAATTCACTAAATCTGGTGATGCTTCTGGTCAACTATGTGGGGCCAAAAATGTTAGATCCAAGTATTTTTTTGGATACCAAGTAACAATAGTCACTATTTTTTTAAATAGTGCGAGGATGAGATATTGGACAAATCAAAAATGTATTAGAGCATTAAACTTTATATCCTTAGAGCTAGAATACAAAATGAATTAACTTGCAAAAAGATTTTCAAACTACTGGTTATAGAACACCTCTAATGTGCTGTGTATAATTCTGGGAATCACACCATGGAAGAGATGTAATGTACTTGGAAGAAAGTTCCACGGCAGTGTTACAGGTCTGAAGGCATATTCTCAGAGTTGGGTGCAGGCCATTGAGGAGAGAACACAGGTGATGTGAAATCTTCAAAAACCAGTGGATGGTGAACCCATTAATAATTGTTACTGTAATTGAAAGAGTTTTGCCAGTCAAAACAATTGAGATAAAGGGTGGGTCAATAGAGTTAGGACGGAGATGGTGTGATAAGAAGAGATAAAAAAGCATGTGGAAGGGAAGGTGATCCTACAACTTGCAATGGTAGACAAAAAAGCTGGAGCAACTCAGCGGGTGAGGCAGCATCTATGGAGCGAAGGAATAGGCGATGTTTCGGGTCGAGACCCTTCTTCAGACTTGATGTTGAATGTTGACTTCAAAGGTGCAACAGGATCTCTGGAACTGAATGAGACAAAGTCCATGGACTAATTGCATCATTGGCAATCTGATTGGAACCATTATGAAGAAATTAATTGTGCTTCATCAGTCTGAAGAAGGGTCTCGACCGGAAAAGTCGCCTATTCCTTCGCTCCATAGATGTTGCCTCACACGCTGAGTTTCTCCAGCATTTTTGTCTACCTTTGATTTTTCCAGCATCTGCAGTTCTTTCTTAAACACTACAACTTGCAATAATCTTTTCCTATTTTTATATTAAAAAAAACTTAAATCACTACATTTGTGACAATTTATATGATATAAATAAATACATTGTGCTGTGTTTATGTGCTTTTAGCAGTGGCCTCAAGTGTAAATGAACATCCTCCAGATTTGAACTCTTCCAGTGAAAACATTCAGGCGGGTGAGGGATTGTCTGAAGAAGCATCATGACCTCAAAGGTGCAACAGAATCTCTGGAACTGAATGAGACAAAGCCCATGGACTAATTGCATCATCGCCAGTCTGATCGGAATCATTATGAAGAAATTAATTGAGTGCTTCTTTTTGGAATATTTCTACCCATTGCCGAGTCACATAGATATTTAGCACAGAATCATCTTGTCCATCGAAGTTGACCTACATTAGTGGTTCTGCTCCACATGAACCATTTTCCACTTTACTCCAGTAAACCGATCATCACATTTCTACTATTCCATTGTTCCTCATATGCCTAATCAGTTTTTCCTTAAATTATTTCATAAATCACCTTAAATGCTGGATATAAGATCAACTTCCATGTTCTTACCATTCCCTGGTTAAACAAGTTTGTTCCCAATTCTTTATTACATTTGTCAAGGACCAGAAGGGATAGCTCAAAGGTGAGAAGGGCAACATTTAAAGTATATGTGTTGGGGAGTACTTGGAACATGCTGCTGGGGTAGTGATGGCAGCAGATACAATAATGTATTTTAAGAGGATGCAAGAGGGGTACACAGGTATGCAGGGAATAGAGGGATATGAGTCACATGTGGACATAGAAAATAGGTGCAGGAGGAGGCCATTCAGTCCTTTGAGCCAGCACCGCAGAAGAGATTAGTTTAATTTAGCATCATGTTTGCCATTGTGGACCGAAGGGCGTTGTTGTGCTGTACTGTTCTATGTTCTAATAAGAATTATTATCTTCCCTACATTTATTCTGTTAAACCCCTTCATAATTGTGGGAACCTCCATCAGGAAATCTTCAGCCTTGAGGGTCCAGTTCTGCATTTCACGATACATTCCAGATCCTTAGTTCTAGTATCATTGTAAATCATTTTATAGAGAGGAAGACCAGAGCTAAGATGAATATTCCAACTCTGGTCTCGCCACAGTTCTAGGCATTCTTAACACTCTTTCACTATTTTGTTCTATTCATGAAAACATTTCCCCAGGGCAATGTTTATAAGTTTACAGATTTGTCATCTGGTATTTGAATGTTTTACGATGGTTTTCCTCTGTCACTTTGTTTTACTTCACCATCCACACATTTTAATGAAGGTAGGCAGTCAATGGATGTAATTTCAAATCATGTGTTAAGTATCAGTGGCTAGAAATCACTGACGTAAATGTAAATATTGATTTATTTCACACTTTGAATTGAGCTACAGTAAGTTATTTGGTGAAACTGGTTGTGAAAAAAAAGTTAACTGTAATCTTAAATGTTGAAAACACTGAATAATTATTCACTTGCATTAATTACTTTAGGTAATCATTGTCAAAAATCTGATATTGTCCATTAGATTAAATACACTTAACTTCTCTCATTAAGAATATAAATATTGCTCAGTATAATAAATAACAGAGAAACTATCATTCATTCCAAAGATGCTGCCTCTTTGCACAATTTGCTGCCTCCAGCACCTGCACCATTTTCCTTTTGTACTGTTGATTAAATTGCTTTCTCTTATAAATGTATCAAACAATGCTTCCATATGGCTGAATTAGCATTACATTGTGTATCAGTCTGATCGTGCATGATTTGGACTTTTATCAATCTTTTTTGCCAATTTTATGTTGGTGAGGTTGATCACAAGATTGTGTTAGGGTTAACGGTATTCATTGTAAAGCTCTCTGTATGAATGTTTTAATCATGGAAAAATGTCATGATTAAATGTTTTAATCATGGAAAAATTCTGCAGCTGGAAGGGTGGTGCAGGGACAGGAGTTTGCTTGGGTCGTTGCATGAAATGCTGATTTGGGAATATCTCATCATCATTGTTGCTGTGAAAAAACCCTGGAGCACCCGACCCAACAGCATCATGCAAACATCTTCACCGGAAGGACGGCAGCTGTTCTGAGGTTGGCTGACTACCATCTTTTGAAGAACACTTAGGTATCGGAAGCAAGTGGTGGCCTTGGGAGCAATGCCTACTCTCTGAGAAATAAATACATTACTGAAAGCACTGTCTATCTCCCAGCAATGAAGGAGTAATGACATTGAGTGATTAGCATCTGCAGCCAACTCCTTCATAATTTTCACAGCTGGGGTTCTCAATCTGAGGGAAAATCTGTGTGGACCTGTTAAATATAAATCAAGCGTAGCCAACAGGCATTTAAATCTGTTAATAATGTGCTGCCTCTCCACAGAAAAATGCCACTGAGCGGCCTGATGCTCACCAACAGGGAAAAAAAGTAATTGCGTGCAGCACAATGTTTAGTTTAGTTTAAGATAAAGCATGGAAACAGGCCCTTCGGCCCACTGAGTCCACGCCAACCAACGATCCCCGTACATTAACACTCGGGACAATTTACAATTTTACCAAAACCAATTAACCTACAAACCTGTACGTCTTTGGAGTGTGGGAGGAAACTGGAACATCCGGATACAACCCACGTGGTCACGAGGAGAACTTACAAACTCTGTGCAGTCAGGATCAAACCCGGGTCTCTGGAACTGTAAGAAAACAACTCTATCGCTGTGCCACCGTGCCACCCTAACGTGCAGGGGCTCGCCCTTGGACTTAAATTTAATGACAATTCATCGTGTCCTGAGGGATGAGAGATTGTTAAGTCCCTTTGAGCTTAAATGGTAGCATTTCTGTAGAGTGAGCTTATTTCCTTTCCATGTCCAAGATACAAATTACTGGTTGGAGAACTGGGAAGAGAACCAGTCCTCCCCCTTCCCAGTTCTCCTATCATTCTTACTGTCTCCGACTAAATTTTATCTCTGTACCGCCCATTCCCCTGACATCAGTCTGAAAAAGGGTCTCGACCCGAAACATCACCCATTCCTCCCCAGAGATGCTGCCTATCACGCTGAGTTACTCCAGCATTTTGTGTCTACCTTCGATTTAAACCAGAGTCTGCAGTTCTTTCCTACACATACAATATTTTAGTTCTTGTATTGGAAGTAGCATTGTATTTCACTGGGATGTCCTAGGGTGGCGCTGTTGAGTATGGCTACCCCACTTGCAGCTGTTCGTCCTTTCATCCTTTTTTTTGTTTTTTGTCCGTCAAAAAATTTTGTTTGGAGATCTTTTAGTCTTGTTATGTGGGGGATGGGGGGGGGGGGGGGGGGGAGGAGTGGGAAACTTTTTCTTAGTCACTACCTGGTCGAGAATGCGTTTTTCGTCCAAGCCGCATCTTCGCCCCCTCCTTGCGGCCTACCATCTGGATTGGCGTGGCCTTTTCTGCCGGAGACCGGCCAGACCTTCAGCTTCAGCAGTGGCGCGGCACTGAAGTACCATCGCGGAGCAGGCGATGTCTTAAAGGCCTATCTCACGAGTCTGCGGTCATTGGCGGCGAAACAGGAAGACACTCGGTCAAACCATAGACCGCGCACTCGGTCAAACGCACAATTCCGGGGCCGTGCGGCATTGTTCCCAACACCGCACGGTGCTAAAATAAAACCAACACTGTTCAAAAATATGTCCCTACCGCACAGCCTCCGCCAGTGAGGCACGAGTGCGGCACGGCCGCCGCCACAGCCGCCGCCAGTGTGGCTCGAGCGCCATGCATCGAACTTGCACCGCCACAGCCTCCGCCAGTGAGGCACGTGTGCGACACTGCCGCCGCCACAGCCACCGCTACAGCGCCGCGATCAGCACAGCTGCCGCCACAGCCGCCGCTAGTGAGTCATGTGTGCGGCACGGCCACAGCCACCGCTACAGTGCCGCGATCAGGACGGCCGCCGCCACAGCCCCGCAGATCCAAAATGACGTCATCGCAGTCGGCCCGCCCTTTTTTTTACTTACCGCAAGCTCGTGGGACCAGCCGTATTTAAATCACTCGGCCCCCGCGCAGCATCCGTGCGGCGCTCCCGTGACATAGGCTCGGCGCTCTCGCTGTTGCCGTGCGGTCCCCTCTACAGGCGAAGCCGCGCTTCACCGCCGATGACCGCAACACCGTGAGACAGAGCCTTTACTGGGGTCGCCATGTGGAGCTCTGGAGTGCTGGGACTGCCGTGGAGCTGTGGTCTGCGGAGTTTCCAGCCGCGGGCGGCGCTGATCTTAACATCGCGGAGTCCTGGGATCCCTTTGCCGAGGGCCGCCA
>CM075977.1:332239543-332275016 GCA_038087875.1 Malacoraja senta
GTGAACGTTAGGGTCCCAGGAAGTGTTGAAGAGCAGTGGGATCTAGTACAAGTAGATAATTACCTGAAAGTGGAAGGTAGATCGATAAATGGTAACTAGACTTTTGGCACCCTGGCCTTCATCAGTCAGGAATTGAGCATAGAATTTGGGAAACTCTGTTACTGTTGTACAAGACTCTGCACTTGGAGTATTAATGTTCAGTTTTAGTCACCCAGTTATAGGAAAAATGCCATTGAGCTCGAAAGAGTGCAGAAATTATCCGGATGTTTACCAGGATTCTAGGGCCTGAGCTGTAGGGAATGGTTGGACTATATTCTTTGGAGAGCAGTGGGTGTGGGATGTTCTTGTAGAGGGGTATAATATCATGAGGGAATAGATGGTAAATACAGAGATTTTTTTCCCAAGGCAGGGAAAATCAAGAACTAGTGAGCATAGGTTTAAAGTGAAAGTGTAAAGATTTAATAGGAACCTGAGAGGTGTGGGGGACGGGTGTGGGGGACGGGGGGAGGGGGTGGGGGACGGGGGGACGGGGTTAAGTGGGGGAGGTGGGTGTGGAGGAGGGGGTGTGGAGGAGGGGGGGGTGGGGGAGGGGGGGTGGGATGTGGGGGAGGGGTGTGAGGGGAGGGGGGGTGTGGGGGAGGGGGCATGGGGTACAGTAGGGTGTAGGGGAGGGGGTGGGGGGGCTGTGGGGAGGGGGTGTGGGTGGGGGGCATGGGGTGTGTGGGGGGGGTTGAGGGGATTGGGGTGTGTGGGAGGGGGGTGGGGGAGGGGGTGTGTGGGAGGGGGGTGGGGTGTGTGGGGGAGGGGGACGGGGGGTGTGTGGGGGAGGGAGGCCTTTGGCATCACACACACTAACCACCCCCAAACAAACACACTACCCCCCCACCTTGATATATTAATATTATTAATTTGCTCATTTTACCCCATCCCCCGCCCTATCCACTCACGCATAACCCCCAACTGCGCAGGCGCGGCTAGAGAAGGGGAGGGGGTTAGAGATTGAGGGGTGGGGGTGCGTGGCATCACAGGGGAGGGCTGGTTCCTGAACACAATACTCCACCACTCACCCATAGGTCCCAATATTCACCACTCCCTAGAGAGGGGGGGGCAGAGTGGGGGGGGGGGGGGCAGAGAGGGAAGGAGGGGCAGAGAGGGAGGGGGGGGCAGAGAGGGAGGGACAAATTTAAAGAAGTGATAATTAAGAAGCCAAAAGGTACATAAGACAGAACAGGGGTGACGTCACTCGCAGCGCGAGCAGAAGCAGGCAGTCAGATCCATTGTGACGTCATCAGCAAGACCATCTCGTTTATTTGTGATTTGTGAACATTTTCATAAATAACTCAAAAAATGCATGACATTTTCAGATAAGGCGATTTTTGATTTCACGGGATCTCTACTGGAATATAATTTTTTTCCTGTTAGCGCGTCGTTTCTTCGAGTAGATGTGAACACACACACACACACACTGGTGAGATTTGGTAACTCTTGTATAAGAAGGATATCATTGAGCTGGAAAGAGTGCAGAGAAAATTTGAGGATGCAGGCAGAATATGAGGGCCTGAGGTACAGTGAGAGGTATTTTATTCCTTGGAACGCAGGAGGCTGAGCGGTGATATTATAGAGGAGGATAAAATCATGAAGGAAATAGAGTGAATGCACAGAGACGCTTTCCCAGGTTAGAGGTGTCAAGAACTAGACAGCAAAGGTTTTGGATGAGAAGGGAAAGATTGTGGGAATCTGAGAGGCATCTTTTTCACTCAGAGGTTGGTGGATATATGGAATAAGCTGACAAGTGAAGTTGTTAAGACAGATACAGTCCTGGGCATTTGGACACAAACTTGGATAGGAACGATTTGGCCAACCTTGGGCAAATGCGACTAGCTTAGATGGCGGATCTTGGTCAACATGGCTAAGTTGGGCCGAAGGGCCTGTTTCTGCACTATATGACTGTGACAAAATAAGCATATACTATCACTGTCACATTTTCACGTGAAAATGACTGAAAATGGCTCCTAAAAAATTGTTTCAAAAATTCTGGTTAGAATGGAACAGAGTAATACTGAGTGCATCAGTACTTCATTTATCATCAGATGGAGTAGCTATCAAAATAACGGCATGACAGAACTGCCACCGTATATCGAAGCTCTATGGGCCAAATGCAAATATTTTTCGAAACACTCAGAGAAAATCCTTTTCAGCTGAGGATTATGAGACAAACCTCAGCAATCTTATGTAGAAACAAAGAACTGCAAATGCTGGTTTATACCAAATATAGACACAAAGTAATTGAGTAACTCAGCAGGTCAGGCAGCATCTCTAGAGAAAAAAGTTAGGTGACGTTTCGGGTTTCCTTCTTTCTCAGACTGAAAGTCGGAGGCAAGGGGGGTGATAAGGGCCAGCAGCAAATGACAACAATGGTGCGTGGTAGGCCCATTGTTAGCTAGGGAAGGTGTGATTTCAAGAGGGATACAATGTGGTGAACTGTGGAACTGGTTCAACGACTAAGGTGGAGGAAGGGGGCAAGGTGGGAGGGGAGGGAAATGTTAATAGAAGTTGCCAAAATTTAGAGAATTCAATGTTGATACTATAGGTTGTAAGCTACCCAAGCAAAATATGAGGTGCTGTTCCTCCAGTTTGCCTGGGGCCTCACTCTGGCAATTGAGAAGACCCAGGACAGAAAGGTCAGTGTGGGAATGGGAAGGGTAGTTGAAATGTATGGCAACTGGGAGAGCCCGTAAGACTTGGCGGAAAAAGCGGAAATGTTCAGTGAATTGGTCACCGAGTGAACGTTTGGTCTTGCCAATGTATAGGAACCCACATTGGGAACACCAGATGTAGTAGATGAGGTTAACCTCTGTCTCACCTAACAGGACTGTCAGGGTCCCTGGATGGAGTCGCGGGAGGAGGTATAATGATACGTGTTGCACCACCAGCTCTTGCAGGGGAAAGTACCTGGGCAGGCAGGGGTTTGGGTGGAAATGGTTGTGAACCAAGGAGTTGCGGAGGAAGAGGTCTCTGTGGAAGGCGGAAAGGGATGGGGATGAGAAGATGTGATTCGTGGTGGGATCCCGTAGGAGGTGACAGAAATGTTGGAGGATAATGTGTTGGATGTGGAGGGTGGTGGGGTGAAAGGTGAGGACGGGGAACTTTGTTCTTGTTGTGTATGGGGGGGGAAGGGGGAGCGAAAGCAGAACTATGGGACACAGAGGTGACACGTGTGAGAGCCCCATCTATGACAGAAGGGGGGAACCCATGTTCCCTGATGATTGAGGAAATCTGTAATGTCAAGTATGAAACACTTTTATCTTGGGAGCATATACGGCGGAGACGGACGAATTGAGAGTAGGGAATGGCATCTTTACAATAGGCTGGGTGGGAAGACTAGTAGTCCAGATAACTGTGGGAGTCAGTAGGTCTGTAATACACGTCTCCTGTGATGAAGACAGAGATATCAATAAAGGGGGAGAGAGGTGTCCGAGATAGTCCAGGTGAATTTAGGGAAAGGGTGAAAGTTAGTGGTGAAGTTAAAGTTCATGAGTTCCACAGGGGTGCAGGAGGTAGCCCCGATGCAGGCATTGATATAGCAGAGATAGAGTTGGGGGATAGGGCCAGCGTATGCCTGGAAAAAGGACTGTTCAATGTAACTGACAAAAAGGCAGGCATGGCTTGGGCCCATGTTAGTGCCCATGGCAGACAAAAATGCTGGAGAAACTCAGCGGGCGAGGCAGCATCTAGGGAGCGAAGGAAATAGGCAACGTTTCGGGCCGAACCCCTTCTTCAGACTGAAGTGTAGAGGGGTTGAACGCCCATTGTATAGATCAGTGAACAGGAGAATGGAAACTGAAAGCTATGAAAGCGTTGAAGAGCATGTGATGTATCTTGGACATTGGTGGGAAGGGATTGGACAAGGGGGGGTAGGATAGAATTGAGGTGTGTGGAGGTGAGCTCAGTGGGGCAGGAACAGGCAGAAACAATGGGCCTGCCAGGGCAATTCTGTTTGTGGATTACTGGGAGGAGATAGAAACGGGCCATGCGGGGCTGGGAAACAATGAGTTTGGAGGCTGTGGTTAAAGAAAAATTGAATAAGGTTTACTTTGAAACCCATCCAAGAGAAATGGCATCTGTCACCCAAACAAAAGGTGCTGTTGCTTGTTGCACAACTCTACAACGGCACTCAATACTATTGAAAAAAGGCAAAGATATTCTGAAAAGCTGCACTATTTCAACTTACGCTAGGAAACTCAGGTTGCTATGACAACAGGGATCTCTGCCCTTGTATTAAGAATGGACTTGGCCCTACATCACACTTGCTCAACTAAAACCTACAGATGAAAACAAGCAGATCGTCAGCAAGGAGGGACATAATTCTGAGCTGTGATTGTGTGAAACTGATTACTGGTCTTTATCTGCCATGAATGAGCTTGACGTAGTGCCTTCAGCAAATGAGCTTGGACATGCTACTGATTCTTTGAAGTAGGAAAGCACCTGGGAAGATATGGTTTCAATTGTACTTTATGAAATTGAACTTCAGTTTGAATGCTGCATATCCAAAATCTCATGCAAATCTCATGCCAATCCGTCACAATTTATCACTGGGCCATCTGTATAGACAAGTAAATATGGAACAATTTTTTTTTTTACTAGAATTAAGAACTTTTCAAAATGTACGTGTTATCACCTTACACTCAAGCGAGCCTGGTTAATTGTTCAAATCTCCTGAAGTCATGCAAAGAAGTGTAAGGCCTGAAATCACCACTTGCCTGAACTTACTTCAGCTGACTTATCATACTTTGCCGAATCAAAGTGGAACATTAGTGTTTTGAACTATGCTCGACTTAGAAAAAATATAACGGTCATATAGGTGGTATTAAATAAAAGTCATATCCACAAATCTCTTCTGGAAGCCTATGAGAGCCAGCAAAGCCCTCACCCCGATCTAAAAATTAAACTGGATCTTTTGTGTGCAAGGAAATTATTAGGTGGTGTTGAATTAAGGAACATTTTAATGTTTTAATTAATATGCTCTCAGGAAACTGTGCCTTAGGACTGCCATTCAGAAACAATTGAAAGCTTAAAAGTGAAATATAGAATTAAAAATGCTATGCTATTAATTATTTTAAAATAAAAAGATCAACATTTTTGAAATTATAATTTTTCTTAAACCTACCACAAATAATTTATAAAAGTAGCATAATTTATACTTCTTATTCTTCCCCATAGCCCTGTAATCCCCATTCAAATCCCCATCAGTGAAGGGTAATTGGCCAGTGTATATGTGGGGAACCTGAGGAAGACCATCTCTACAGCCCAGCAGGCATAGCACAGCCAATAACCACAAGGAAATATACTGGCACTTACACAGAGAAATGGTGGCCATTCATTCCCATGAATGAAAGCAGGTTAGTAAAATAAATCTCAGCAACATTTTATTTCAGTAACGTACTTGCAATATATATATATTTCAAATCACACATTAAATGTTGTTTAAAATCTACAGTACAATAGAAAAATAAGTAACAAAATATACACAGATGTCCATTATTCAAATTGATAAGTTAGTGCGTTGTTAGGCAACTAGTCATTCAATACATAAATTATATATTCTATAAAAACAATGAAATATTTAATATGTCTCTTTACTGTCTCCTGACAAATTTACAATTTAGGGGAGTCCATTTAGTTTGTCATTATACATTTTTATATCGTACATTATTTCACCATAGAATCCTCATTTCCAGTTCTGCTGCCAGAAACAAAAATAACCAAGGCTGTCATAACTTTTCCTGTTCTCTCTGGGCTGAGCTGCCATCAGAGAGGAATCACCGTCAGTTGTGGTTTTGCCCACAGATTATTCCACAGTGCTGTATAACTTTGTTAAGAAATCCTTACGTTCTCATAGCGGCAATGAAAGGCCTCTGGCCAATAAAACCCTGAAATTCAGCCAGGACTATGAGGTCTATGCTGCCTTGTTTGAATGCCCCTTTCTCATCACCATTTTCAAACATTGTGAAAGTAGCATATGAGAGGTATTAATGCAACTCTGCAGTCATCATAATATATTAAATCTCTAAAGGTGAAATCACTGGTTGGAAAAGTGATGGAATCGTTTCAGACTGGTTACAATAGTTTCTCATTGTTTTTATAATTCAGGTTGTGAAAACCTGGAAGTGAAGAAAACAGTTCATTGTGAACTGTAAGCAAGAGTTATTATTCCAGCACCATCCAGCAGAACTAATGTACCCTTGAATACTTGGAACTTGACCTTCATTGATTTATTGTTGGAACCCCAAGCTTGTGACTGGATGAATCTGAGGGGCAGAAATCCACCTTTGGTCGCTGACGAGCAAGAGTATCTGCCTCTAGTTGTACCCAACCTCTGCACATTCGCTTCCACTGCAGCCAACAGAACTAAATGTGTCAACATGGGGCACAGCTGCTGACGTTTCCCAAATAAATGTAGTTTGAAGTTATTTTCTACCAGTGGGAGAGAATTTTCTGGCACCATTAAATGATGAATCCCCCCCACTAAATAGAAACCAGCAAGGAAGCACTAAATAAAATGACTCCAGTCAACATTTTACAAATAACACTTGGGATAAAGATGTTGTGCCTTTTTCATAGCTTCACTTTCAATTTGTATTAGCACCTCTTTGTTCATCTCTATATAACTAAAAATCTTTGTCTTGTTTGTGGGTGTGTTTGCCAATCTGGTTAATTCCTATCTTCTTCCAAACGCTAGGCCACAGCCTTCCCATTTTCACACATCCTACTCACATGTTTCCCCTGGTAGCGCTAAACATCTTCCCGTCATATTTCCACCTATATTTCCAAAGTTATTAATCGTTGAAATTTTAAAAACAGCCAAAACCCCCTTCTCGCAGACAGCTTCCAGCCATCTCACAGTGATGATGTCACAATGCCTCTCCCAGTGCACCAATCACAATGGGCTCTCAAGCTGGCTGCCGACTGCCACAATGACATCACAATGGGATGTTGCCAAGGGTAACAATGGGCTCTCAATCTGGCTGGCGACTGCCACAATGTCATCACAATGGGACATTGCCAACGGTAACGAGGTTCCTGCCCCTCTACCAATATCTGAAGGGGCTGCTCATCAAGTTCTGGTTGCATTTTGGTCCTACAATCCTGGTGTTTGGGCACAAGGCAGGGAGTGGGAGGGCTGATCGGGGGGGGGGGAACTCTCATCGCCCCCACCCCCCCAAACCCCCAACCCACTATCCATCACCCCTCCGCCCCCGCACCCCGCACACCCCTCCCCCCCGGGGTGAACGGCAACGCTGCACCCCTCCCCCTGCATGTTGGGGGACGGGACCCAATGGGTCCCACTTGGTCTAGTATACACTATAATGAAGGTGTGCACTTAAGAGCAACAATTGAATACAAAACAGTATAAATTGGTGAAGGAATCATTCTAGCACAAAATTTGTTAATGGCACTAACCATTCAGGATACCATAAGTGATATGAACTCATATAGGTTAAACCTTACAAAATACTGCACCACTTTACAAAGGCATGTTTAAGCAATTCGGTGGTTCAAATGCTACATAGCTGTTGAATTAACTCTTGTTTCACTTTCACTAGCTGGGAATGTCTTGATATCTTTTTTCTCATTCTCTAAAATGACTGGATTATCATAAACCTCCAAAGATCTGGCCTGCTTTTCCTTTTTATCAACATTTTCATCATCATTCTTCTTGCAGCAACCACACTTACGAAAACACCGAGTGGAACAACAAATTGTAGCACGCTGTACCACTCTGTCCCATGGTCTTAAAGAATGAAACCAAATTGGAAGGAAGTTCCATGTTTGCAAAACTTTTGGCAAGTACCTTGGACATTTTGTTTGCATAACATTGGTAACAATAATAAAGATTATAAGCACCAAAATAGGAACACCTACTCCAGTCAGAACCTGCCAACCAGCAACAGACAGCCCAAATATTATTAGAGGGAGCAGCAGGAAACACAAAATCAAGTAGATAACAGCAAACCACCTATATCTGGACGTATAAGTGCCCAAGGCTTTGGCTAGACGAATGGGCAGGCGCATGAATGGCAGAGGGTACCAAATGAGGATCCCAGAGATATTAAAAAAGAAATGACACAAAGCAATCTATAAAAAAAAAAACTTTTAGTATACATTTAAAGTCTATTTTTTTAAATTAAAAAAATTATAATTGAATATTGACTAAATACTTTTGTTATCATTAGAACTATTAATAATTATGTACATATAGATTCTTACTTCAGATAGCCATTCATGTATTGAACAGCAAAACATGACTTTTAATGTTATTATTCAGTCCTTCCTCTACTGTTGTCAAGTATTACTTATTTCAGAACATTAAGTCCATATTTGAAGCCCCAAATTGGATGTTTTGATGAGTTATGGGTTTCAGCAACATAGAACTAAAAGATCTTTGACTTCATTTCTTGCTACACATCGTAACCTGTACAGTGCAGTCTTCCAGCTCTAGCGATTTGGGTTAAATTCTGACGTTTGGTGATGAAGTTTGCACATTTCCTCTCTGACTGTGTTGTTTTCCCTGGGTCCCCCTGTTCCGCCCCACTTCCCAAAGACATGATAGTTTCTGTGTAAATTAATAATGGTAAATGTGGCTGAAGGAAATCAAGGGGTTTTAAATCATTGTATGTGATCTCGATTTTTTGGGGGGAAAATAAGTGAACCTGATGGACCAAATGGCCTCCTCCTGAGCTGTAATAAAATTTGAAACCATGAGGATGTTTGGCACAACATGCCAATGACACCTTCTTGAAAAAAGTATTTTATCAATTCCACTACCACCTCCCTGCTCTCTCCACAAAGCTGCAAATTTAAGTTTCTCCTTCTGAAGTATTTTTAAAGTCACATTTACCATCATCCAATGTCAAACAAAAGCATCTTACTTCCTCATAGTCATACAGCATGGAAACAGGCCCTTCGGCCCAACTTGCCCACACCGACCAACATGTCCTTTATATACTTGTTCCACCTGCCTGCATTTGGTCCATATCCCTCTAAACCTGTCTAATTATGTCTTAAACATTGCAATAGTCCTGCCACAACTACCTCCTGTGGCAGCTTGTTCCATACACCCACCACGCTTGGTGTGAAATAGGTACCCATCAGATTCCTATTAAATCTTTCCCCCCTTCACCTTAAACCTATGTCTCTGGTTCTGGAGTCCCCTACTCTGGGCAAGAGACCCTGTGCGTCTACCTGATCTATTCCTCTCAAGATTTTATACACTTCTATAAAATCACCCATCATCTTCCTGCACTCCTCGGAATAGAGTCCCAGCCTGCTCAACTCCTTATAATTCAGACCCTCGAGTCCAAGCAACATCCTTCTAAATTGTCTCTGTTCCCTTTCCTACTTGAAAACATCCTGAGTACTTTTGCAACATATCTCAAATATGATTATCAACTCTCCCATCAGATGGTTAAAATTCCCTAAATTTTCAATCAAAAACATTTATATTCTTGATTAATATTGGTTAACTTTGGGAAAGAGGCAACTGCGCCTGGTACAATTGACAGGCAATTATGGAGTAGGGGATGAAGACATCAGCCAGGATTATTGCGTTTGATCACTCTTGAACCAATCACTCTCAGAGCAAAGGATTAATAATACCTGCGAGCACAATGACACATGGGGAAAAAAATTACCCATTTGAACAAAAGACTGGATTTAATCCTGGAATAGTTCATTGTTGTTATTAGCCACATTTAGTAAAGGATGTTTACGAGAAAGTTATGTTCTCTGATTATCAATTCAGGCCTCTGGATTGTCAGACTAAACCACTGAACGATCTGCCAAGTATATAAAATAACAATTACTAAAGCAGACTGATTGTTTGTGCTCACCTGTAAAGCATTAGCTAAGGTTTTTCCTGGACTGGCAAGTGCAGCTATAATAGCAGTAGTGGTTGTACCAAGATTGGAACCCAGTGTAAGGGGATAGACTCGCTCAATACTGATCACACCAATTCCTGACAAGAGGGGGGAAAATACAAACATGATACATAAAACACAAAAAAGGGAAATATTAGAATTTTTTAACCACTCTGATTTCCCCATAAATGTTTTCCTCAAATCTTACCAACCAATGGTGTAAGAGCAGAGGTGAAAATAGAACTGCTTTGAACAATAAAAGTCATTCCAGCACCCACGAGAATGGCAATATATCCTGTCACCCAACCAAATGGATATTTGAAATCTGCAAAAAGATTAGAATTTAATTGAATAAGAGTTCTTTTGCCTGTCAGAAATGACAACATGTAAATTATGGTAAAATAACTAATATATGTTTTGATATTATTGCATGTACATTCAACATTGACATACAGATTAATTGTGTTACATGTATTCAAATGATTAAAGGTCACGATGGCAATTAAAATACATTACTGTACAATAGAGATCAACTCCCACTGCTTTGAAATTGTCCTGTTTAATACTTTAAAAACATTTTAAAAGTTTTATCTTTTTACGACAATGGTCTTTGCCAAATCCGTCCTATTTATTGTACATTTTTTGCAATATGTTTGAAAGGGATACAATAAAACTGTATTGATCCAAGATTGTAAAATATATTTATATCTTACATGAAGGAAACAATATATCAAAAACTATTGTAAAACCCAATGCTGTCTCTATTTAACATGGCAATATTTTAACAATAGAGAATCTCTTTTTATCTTGGAATTTTACATCATATGTGTTACATCAAATTAAAAAAAAATAACCAAATCAATTGAGATAACTTTCAACCATCTTTGCCTTGGCAGTAACTTAGAAGAGAGTATTGTTGTCTAAGAATGTTTAATGTTTATACTCCTTTTATTTCATTGATTTCAGTGGCGGACGACAATCAGGAATTGTAAATTGCAGGAATTCACTCCACTATATTAATGTCGCAAACTAAAAAGATTAACATTTCTGCAGCTTCTTATAGATTTTTAAATATATTTGTATTTTAAAACATATTTTAGTATTCTTAAAAAGAATAACTCCGAAGTTGAAAAATACCTAGAATGCCCAGAAGTGTTTACAGTTCACAACCTTCAATGTCCAAATGTCTCACAGTGCAATATATAATAAATTATTTAAGATAAGCAATAGTAGATCCAGAATAGCACCAAATGAAAAGAGCCAAAAAGCAATCACGAACTATATAGTATGCAGGTGAAGTGCAAAGAAAAATATACATTTTATCCTAGATATTTGAAGTTTATTTTTTCCGTTTACCTGTATTAATAATTTTTTTGATAACGGTGGCGACCTGTCCTTTTAACATGGAGTTGAGAAGTTTGACAATGAGTATCAAGCAGCTGCACAGAATAAACAAGGAGCCTGCAAGAAGGATGAGGCCAACTCCTAAATCTGATATGGTGGTATTCACAAATAAATGGTGACCTAAAATCAAAAAGGTAAACCAGAAGCAACATCTCGGTTAATTAATCTAATTTATATACTGACAAAGCTTCTAAATATCCTTATGTTCAGGAATAATTTTTATCGCAGAGTACAGCATCCATACTTTGAAACTGCTTTTGATATTTAACAAATAATGGGACATAGATGGGTAGACAATTTCATTAGCATCACATAAAAACGTCCCAATGTGCTTCACAGATGAGTAATTAGATAAATATTGCCAACAAGCCAAAAGTTGACAGAGCTAAAGAAAGAGATATAAGCTCAACAATTTTTAAAGAGTGTCTTCCTTCATTTATTCATATCTACCAGTATTCTACACTATGCCAAACATGTATTTATACAAACATGACAAAAACCTCTTCATTTTTTGCGTTTGGTCTCTTAAATAATATCAAAATAATCGAATGAAACATTCACTTACATTTTTGAATATATATTGTTTCTGATATATTTTTCAGAGTCAAAGAATTATTGCCATCAATCCAACAAAATTCGGGTGATGTGCAATTGAGTGAATTTGGGACAGTCACGTTTTTTTCAACCTACGAGAGAGGAACAACCATTTCAATCATTTTCAGTCACCTTTCCCGTAGCAAATGTTGTCTGAAACTCTACACAATTACATCAGCAGTACCAGATGTTCTCTAACCATTAAAGTACATTAAAGTACATGTAAAGTACTTTTTTCTATCAACCTTAGAACTATTTCAGTCCCCTATCTTTAAATTAATATTTATTGCCAATTTTCCATTATAATAATCTTTTATTTTCTTTCTGCTTTGGCATTCATTTATATGCAGCAACAACATTCATATCTTTCTCAGCATCTGCTCAGATTTTCATTCTTGTTATCTTATTTTCTTCTATACCTTCCTCCTCATAGTTTTTAACCTGTACTTTTTTCATTGGTTGATTTATTTCTTTTGACACTCCTTAATCACTCCTTACTATTACAGAACTTTTGTCTCTCTGTCATCCATTAAATGCCATTTCAGGTGACTCCATGATGTGAGGGTAGAATCTCAGAATAAGAAGGTGCCACAATTAAGATAAGGGTGAATTTCTTCTCTCAACTCTCCTTGAGCCTTTGTTCCAGTACATTGTGAAGGCTGAATCCTTGAAGTTATTCAAACCTGAAATAAGATTTTTAATCAATAAGGTAATCAAGACTTCTGGGGGCAAGAGCAGGAAAGTGAACCTGAACGTGTTGGATCATTCAGAGTTACATTGAATGGTGGAGCAGGCTCAAACTCCTTCCCTGCTTCTTATGGTCTTATAAGTCCACACTAACATATCACCACCTGCATTTATTCAAAAAGAGTTACAATTTACCATAAAAGAGATAAATCAATCTCAAACGGTGTTTGCAACTGGCTGCATTTTATAGAGCAAAAAAAGACAAATAGCATACATGTAGCTATGGGCTGGGCACCTTGAAGAACTCAACTATAGCATGTACATAACTGGTATATTGTGGTACCCAGTCACAAGTGTTGATTAGCTGAGAGTCACTGTTGTTTATACTGGATATGTCGTTTACTTGTTTGTATAGGCCGCAACACAATAAAATCTACAGAAATTACACCTGCCTTTAACCAGGTTTAAATACTATCTGATCCAATGCCACCATCATTCAATATTTATATTTTTCAAGCTAGCAACAAATGGTAGAAGAGTTGGAGGTGGGGGAGGGATAAGTTAAAATTGCCCAAAAGCTGGAAATACAGTGGGCAAGTCTTCTGTAAGCTCTGGTGTAAATCCTGTACACAATTCTAGGGAAAGAATATTTAAAGCCCAATTCTACAGCACTCCCATTCTGACTGGGCACTGGAATTTGAAAGCAACAACTCAGCAGCTGCATTGGAGGAAGGCAAGCAATTGGCAAAGGTACACTGGTTAAAGTTACCAACGTTTTTGAAAGGACTTTTCAAAGGACTTGGATCACTTTTTATTAGATTTAATATTGCAAGCTCAAAGACAACTATTGTGTATCAAACACTCCTCCACTGTGACTGTGTCTTGGCCTGAACAGAGGCAGCTTGGTTTCTGGAGGAGTTCTGTCACCCAAAAAGACGTCACACCCCTAACCTTCCAACAACATATATCATATCCGTCCTTCCTGCCACCCAACACCCTTCTCCTGTCAGAATCTTCTTGCCAGAAAAAACAAAGAGAGGTTCCGCCCAAAGTTCCTCTCTCACACAGAGATTCCACAAATTGTATCTGGGCCAGGGTAACAAAGGTGGCAGCTTTTAAAAGTTTCTATAGTTTGCTTATACCACTCGACTATTATTCAATAACAAATTGTTCTCATTTTCATGATCATGTATCATATATAAGCAGTCACTGAACCAGACTGACAAAGTTGGTTATTCATTATAATAGGCATGAGGTAACTACATTTTTTGTTCACTTGCCATTTCATTTGTGGTCTTGCACCATTGTTTGATGAGGCTTCTGTTTGCTGCTGCTGAATCTCCCGTTGCTATATCATTTATTACAGATTTGTCCAACTGAAATGAAGTAATTATTTTATGATTTAGACATATCAGAAAATACCAAGTCATCGATTTTGATTCTCACTGAATATGGAATTCATGGTTTAAGGAAATGAACACAGGCCTTGGGTCACAGACTGACAAAGCTCATTGTTGGTTATTCATGGACAAAGCTTATTTGCAGATCTTCTGGGGTTTTCCTGCAGTTTTTGATGGTTGGGGTACTTATTAAGCCTCGTAAGAAGGCACCTTTATTAGTCTGACGAAAAAGTCAGGTGAGGTAAGGACTTCAGGCCTTGATCCCCAAGACACACACTTAATGTAGGCAAGCATTGACAGAGGTTCAACAGCTTCAAGTTGACTTTTACAAATATCATTTTCTTATTTCAAAGCTGAATTACAATTCCATTGTGGAATTTGAACTCATGTTCACAGATTTACTGCCATGTATTTGCATACTGCATTTGGTGTAGTGAAAAACAAAATCTCAATATCCTTCCAAGAACCATTATCAAGTAGGATTGGATCAAGACTCTGAGATAGTAAAGAGATAGCAGTTCAGGTTTAATGTTGGTTTAGAGCAAGAGTTGGGGATATGAGGTGCAGGGGTATAGAAGGAGAGAAGCTTAGGGAGAATGATTGAAAAATATAACCATGACAACAACCATATCCAACTTTTCACTATAAACTCCAAACTATCATGGTTTCCATTCAAAATGTTGACAGGGGATAAGGAAAAATAACAATTTAAATTAGTAAATCAGCATTCCTGATTTCATGATGGTGTTAACATGCAAATGTTCTGCATGCAGAGTGAACAATCATAATTGCAGTACTGAAATGACTGCAGTTCAAAATATGCTCAACATGCAGAAGAATGCATTCTGCATAAAATAAAATGATGCAATACTGGAATAATAAAGCCTAATTGTGAAACAAATGAAGTTTTGCAGTACTACACAGAAGGAAGTCACTTAACCCATCATATTCATGTCAACAGAATAATCCCATTACTCCCCTGACCCTCCTCCTGTTTGTCCCTGCTGCCCAATGATGTATCCTCTCATATATGACCAACCACTTCCCTTTGATTGCTTTGCCAATTACATGCACTAAAGGTGTAGATTGCAGTAGTTAATTAACTCTCCATCATGTGTTTGGGATAATGGAATAATCTGGAGCACCCAGTAGAATCTCATCTCGTAACAGTGAAAACATGCAAACTGTATACAGTCCGCACCCAAGATCGGGACCCCAGGTCAGTGGAACGGTGAGGCAGCAACATTAACTGTGCTGGCACAGTGGCACAGCAGTTAACATGACTGCTTCACAGGTCCAGAGACCCTGATTTGTCTGTGGTTGTGCCGCTGCATGTAATTGTGCGGATTTCTGCTGGGTGCTTTGGTTCCACCCCACATTCCCTATATGCACTGAGAGGTTGAGTAGCTGTTGTGAATTGCCCTGTCAATGGCAAAAGGAATCAAGGAGGAGTCAATGGGCATGCGAGAAAGGATAAGGTACAGGGCTACAGGGAAATAAGTAGAGGGGCAATGGTACTAATGGGATTATTCTTCTGGGAGGTAACATGGACGCAATGAATTGGATGGCCTCTTTTTGTGTAAAAGTAAGAAGGAACTGATGCAAATGTTGAACTATTCCTCACTTAATCTCCAAATTGTGTAATATAGTTTCTTTCACAGAGTTAAGTCAAAGTGAAACTTTTATTCCTCTCAAAGAAACAATATAACTCATAAAGCTGCCTCTTGATATATCTACTCGGCCCAAGTTCATGCTGGAAATATTTGTCCTACTCAATCGGGCTATCAGTTCAACGACACTGCGATGCGGGAGATAAAAAATTTCCTTTTCGTTTTTACAGATTTTACGATATTCTTCAAAAATTCTAATGGACAGTATGGTAATTAACTGTATAAATGACCCATGTATTTATAAAGGAAGTTAAGTTTAAACATGATATAAAGCATTATGATTTATCCCTGGTATCTTACGTCAAATAATTGATAACTTTCACTAATATTCTTTATTAGATTCAGTTGCACAATAACTAGGTATGTTACAAAACTTACCTTCAGTCGCGCTGTAATTCTGCCACTGGCCGTGTGCGCGATTTTGGCGCCTTTAAGGGGGGGGGCGGGGTTAAAACGCAGTTTCTCCTCCCTTGTCCTGTATTATATTTCGTTGGAGTACAAGCGTTGGCTGACAAATCGTTCCTAGTGGCGTTTTGTGAATTTTTTATTTTTATTAAATCGTCAATGTCAGCGCTGGAGTAATTTTAAAAGCAGCTCCTGAAGCGTCAACGCCGAAAACGGGGACGGATTTCACACACGGGACAGGTAAACGAAAGTGGTTTCTTTAAATGTATAAAAGTGCTTCTTAAGAAGCCTTTAAGTCACAATTTTTCATGCGACACGGTGATTTTATTCCCCGAACTAACGGCAGTATTTTTCATGCCAATACGGGGTTAAATTCACCGCAAATGAACGTTCCAAAAGATCGCGTTCCAGAAATCCTCACTCGCAAGATGATTTAAATGCCCATTAATTTACAGGTATTAAACATTCAATTCCTTCCATTTGGCCTGTAAATTCATGAAAATTAGATTTAAAAATTATGTTATATTGTGAATTATTGTGTGAATGTTATTTGGACACAGGCTATTTAAAAATGTTAATCTATTCTTAAGAAATTGATAGATGTTTAGATCTAGTAATTGAATTTTGTAATTAGCTACAATTAGGTAACTAACTAATTATATGTTTTTCTTTCATGTCTTCTAAGTAAGATTGTTTCATATTTGTTTCAGAATGCTTCAATCTATAATAACTGAACATTTCTTTCAGTTATCTTAATTTTTAAGAAAGTTATGGGCTTTTAACTGTCCTCGATCACAGCTTTTGTGTTAAGTCAATGGAAAAGCAATAGGGAACAAGATGCTAATTTCCGAGTATGAAAATGGCCAAAACTTCTTTAATACTGAAGATATGAAAGTGAATTAGGTGTCAAATTAAACTTCTTTTTATGCTTTATCTGATGGGATAAATTGCAGAATTTATTTTTTAAATCTCAAAATTTTGTAACATTGCTACAATAACTATTTTACAGCTGGTGTACTGTAACCTGTAGGAACCTATGAAGGCGATAAAGTAGTAAGAAAAATCATTTAAAAGGACACAAAATGCTGGAGTCTCAGCAGGTCAAGCAGCATCTATGGAGAACATGGATAGGTGACGTTTCGAGTTACTCCAATACTTTGTGTCCTTTCGTGAATTAATCAGCATCTGCAGTTCTTTGCTTCTACAAGAAAAATATTTTTATAGTTTTATTTTATAATATTAGTGTAAATTCTTCATCATCATAGCGGGTGTCATGGAAAGCATAGATAGTGTCCTGTTAAATCAGGTCTTCCCATTGCTCACTCAGGGGATATGAGATGAGTGGACATTTATGACTTACCCACCGTAGTTACAACAATATTCCCCTGAAACGAAGAAACAAGGAACTGCAGATACTGGTTTACAAAAGAAGACACAGAGTGCTGGAGTAAGTCAGTGGATCAGGCAGCACCACAGGATAACATGGATTGGCAACATTACAAGACAGGACCCTTCTTCAGAATTAAGACTATCCATCTTCTCCTGAGATGCTTCTCCTGACCCACTGAGCTACCCCAGTTTTCTTACTCTATAAATGATATAGTTAGGGTTTACACTGGGATCCTTGGGTTTGAAGAGGTGAAGGGGGAAAGGAAACAAGTCTGGATGAAGTCTGGAGAGAAGTTGGAAGTCAAGTAAGTAAGGTATGAACTTTGCCCAACCAGACCTTTGGTTCAAGATCTCCTGGGTATCAGCAGCACCCAAAATATCCCTCCATATTTGTGGCCAGTACAGAACTGAGGCTCAGCAGCCACTGTCTTGTACTTGACTCTCTGTCACACCACAAGGTTCTGGAGAGCTGGGTCTGGCAGTTAGATACTCAGTGTTTCTCCCCACTGCACCAGTCCACAGAGAACAAAAGTAAACGATCTGTCCTGTTATTTGCATTAGTGGTTTAATATGAATCCATTGCACATGGCTTACCTGCACAATAAGTTTTGTGAGGGGATTGGTAATAACTTTTAACATATCTGGAGCATCTTCACCACTCTTGATATCAAATGACTTGACAATAATTTCAGTGAGATGGTACAGATAGCCAGAGGCTGCTTCTATCGGCAGTAGGATTAGCACCGAGAGCCAATTAAAGAAATCATGTACAGTTGCACCTGCAAAGGCTCTAGGAAGGAAATAAATATGATTAGCACATTCATTATCTTAATCATTTTTTACAAGGTTGACCCTGGCATCACAACCCAGGCCCCCACCATTCTCTGTGCAATTAAACCTGCCATGCACATCTCCTTTAAACTTGACCATCCTGCGAAAAGGTTCTGACTGTCTATCCTATCTATGCCTCTCAATCTTATATACTTCTATTCTATTCACTTGGACCATCTCTGACATTTCTAGATTTCACCGTCTCCATCACAGGAAACAGATTATTGACCGACATCTACTACAAACCTACTGACTCCCATAGCTATCTTGACTACACTTCTTCCCACCATGCTTCCTGTAAAGTCTCTATCCCCTACTCCCAAATCCTCCGTCTACGCCGCATCTGCACCCAGGATGAGGTGTACCATACCAGGGCATTGGAGATGTCCTCATTCTTTAGGAAACAGGGTTCCCCTCTTCCATTATAGATGAGGCTCTCACTAGAGTCTCCTCGATATCCTGCAGCTCTGCTCTTGCTCCCCCTCCCCCATTCATAACAAGGACAGAGGCCCCACCTTCCACCCCATCAGCCGTCGCATACAGCATATAATCCTCCAACATTTTTGCCTCCTCCAACGGGATCGCACTACTGACCACATCTTCCCATCTCCACCCCTTTCTGCTTTCTGCAGAGACCGTTCCCTCCAAAACTCTGGTCAACTCATCCCTTCCCATCCAAACCATCCTCTCCCCAGGTTCTTTCCCCTGCAACCACAGGAGATGCAACACCTGTACCTTTACCTCCCCCCCTCGACTCCATCCAAAGACCCAAACAGTCTTTCCAGGTGAGGCAGAGGCTCACTTCCGCCTCCTCCAACCTCATCTACTGTATCCGCTGTTCCAGGTGTCAACTTCTCTACATCGGCGAGACCAAGCATCGGCGAGATCGGCAATCGTTTCGCTGAACACCTCTGCTCAGTTTGTCTTAACCTACCTGATCTCGCCTGTGTTTGAGAGGAAAGGTCTTCATCAAGGCCCCTGCAATCTCCTCAATAACCTGGCATAAACTATGAGGTCCTGGGAGTTGCCACCTTAATGATCCACAAGAGCCCCACCACCACTTTGATCTCACTATCCTCTATGCCCTTCTTATTGATGAATACTAATGCAAGGTACTTGTTTGGTATCACGCCTACATCCTCTGAGTCCAAGCATAAATTCCCTCCTTTTTCCTTGAATAGCAATGTGCATTACTTTTTCTTTCTTGTTTTCTCTTGTCAAGCACCTTACATTCATGTCCTCTATTCACCAATCCTTCTGCTGAGGGAACCAGTTTCCCCTGATTTAGTCCATCAAAATTACATGTAATTTGAAACACCACTATAATGTCACGGCTCAAAGGAGAACTCCAATTTCCTTACACAACTGTAGGTTAGTTCATCTTTGGTTTCCTTCTGGTAAATCTCCACAACACCCCAGGTTAGTACTGAACAGCCTTCTCAAATTGTCCTGCTACAGTCCACATCTCAGGTAGACTCCAGCCTCTTTACAAATATGCCAATTAGTTTCTACTTTCTCTCCTCCTTCAAGATCAATCACTTTAAAACTCTCTGTATAAATCTAATCTGCACATTCTTACCAGCCTATTTGGGCAGTGAACTTCACAACGGCCATACAAAACAAAAAGAGCGATACATTCGTGGACTGCCTCCCTCAAAGAATAGGACCTGCCTTTTCCTCTCCCCTCCTAACCTTCTTTGTTCAGCTGCTGTTAGCTCAGAACTTAAAAACAAGAGTCCACCCGGGGATGGCGTACCTTCTGAATTCAGTTCGGTCTCCAGACTGCATCAGAGCCACGATGGTGTTGGTTACCGAGGTACCGATGTTGGTTCCCATTATCACAGGAATGGCTGATTGCACTCCTAATACTGAGGGGAAAAAAGTAAATAGGGAAAGTGAGATGAGCGGGAGATCGAAAGTTGGAAGGTGTCTGTCGCTGCCACACCTCTCCAAAATGAAAATTGTTTTTTTCAAACAACAAACTCTGCACCAGCGCGATGGATCTGAGAACACAGTGTACTCACAGCCAGAGGACACCATGCTGACCACGATAGAAGACGATGTGCTGGAGCTTTGAACTAGAACTGTGACCAAGATGCCGATCACCAGGCCGGCCACAGGGTTTGCCAGAACCACGTTATCTTTGAAAATATCTCCCGCGGCTTTACCTGCAGAGCAGCAAATAGCAACAGGCATTAAAACAAAATGCAGACCATTCTCTCGTGAAGCTGTAAGTGCAGATGAGAGGAAGCACCTTCTGACCCTGTGCCCGTGTGGATGAGCCACAAGTGTCCTGTTTACATGGGAAGCCCAATCTGCAAAGTGTTTCTCTCCTAACCTGCCATGTAAAGTTGAGCCTGTTTCTAGCCTGTCATTAGCCATTTCCCCCCCCCCCCCCAGTTCTGATTCGATAACAGGGCATAAAATGTTCAGTCGAGGACCCCAGATATCTCACCTCCAACAAGTTGGAAGGCCGAGCTGAGGATGTCCAGCGAGCAGACGAAGAGGTAAAGAAATCCAAACAGTGAAGCGATCTTCACCACTGTGCTCAGCACTCGAAACACCCTCTTCTTGGTGTTCAGTTCTGTCAACGAGAATGATTATTTAAAGGGTTTGACTAGTCAGGGATCAGTGTTTTCTGCCAGAGAACAAAGGCGGACATTGGCTGGGCATTGTAGAGGGACAGATACCTGACCACTTGACGCCGGTAGCATCGAGTTTAGGCAGTGCCCAGGGATCCTCAGGCTCATTCTCCGTCAGGGTGATGGTAGAATTAGCAGGGTGCAAAACAGGTCCATTCACGGTGGTCTCTCCGATTCCTAGAAGATCAAAGATGATGAGCGAAAGAGTCAATACCAGCATGCAGTGGTCACAACATAAAGATCCGAATACACAAGAAACTGCAGGTGCTGATTTTTAAAATCAAAACATGAAGTACTGGAGGAACTCAGTGGGTCAGGCACCATCTCTGGAGGGAATTGATAGATGACCTTTCGGGTTTGGACCGTTTTGACTGATAGGAAGGGTGGGGGCGGGGGAGAAAGCTGGAAAAGAGAGGTGGGGAGATATGACCGAACCAAGAAGTTGTGGAGGGATCCATTCATCCCTTCCCACCCAACCCATACGCTCCCCAGGTACATTTTCCTGCAATTGCAGATGTAACAGCTGACCCTACACGTCCTTTCTCAGTTCCATCCAGGGATCACAGCTGTGATTCCAGGTGGGACAGAGGTTCACGTGCACCTCTCCAAATTTCATCTACTTAATTCGGTGCTCCCAATGTATAATGTGGCCTCCTTTATATCAACGAGATCAAGTATAGACTAGGCGCCCATTGTGCCGACTATTGCCAGATCTCCCGCTCTAACTAACCATTGTAACTCCCCTTCCCATTCTCAAACCAACTTTTCTGTTCTTGGCCTCCTCCGTTGCCAGAGTGAGCCCACATGCAAACTAGAGGAACCTTACCTCATATTCCCCTTGGATAGCTTACAATAGTATGAATGTCGAATTCTCCAACGATAAATTATACCCCCTACTCTCTTTTTTTCCCAACCCATCCCCACACCAATATGCCCCATGAACCACTCCCCCCACCCCACCCCAGTCCTGCTTCATTCTCCTCCTTCGAACAGGCCCCCTATCTCCATTCTATTTCCTCTCTTTTCCCTCTGCTATCCACTCCAACCCATGGCTATACATTTCACTCCCTGTCTTACACCCTTTTTTTCATCTCCAGCCTTTGTCCACGCATCTACCAATTTAACCCCACTCACCTGTATCCATCTGTCACTTGACAAGCTTTGCCTGCCCCTATCTGTCTTTACCAGCTTTCTCTGCTCATCCACCCACTCCCTTCCACCCCCACCCCGTCCCACACCTCCCACTCTCCATCGTTGTGAAGAACGGTCCGGACGCCCCGAAGCCTCGTCCGTCGATTCCTCCACAGATGCTGACTGACCCCTCGAGCATTCAGTGTTTTCCATAACGAGTGGGTGCGTGGAGCCCCGACTCACCGTTCATCCTCGGCTTGCAGTCATCGTCGGGCTCCGCGGTCCCTGTACTGCCCTGCGAGCCCTCCAGCCCGGCCCGTGACTCCACGTCCATGGTCGCCTGCAAGGAGCAGTGATCAGATGTTAGTTCGATTCCAGACGCAGCCTGTTGGAGTTTAATATTAGCCCGCTTTTTTTCCCCTTCTATTTCTACAAATTCTCTCAGATAATATTCTCCCCGCGAGAAACTCAGCATTAACTTTTTGCTCAATAGAATAGGCAAGGAAAGTCAAGGAAGAAGATAACTCGCATTTGAAAGTGAACGACAGCACAAAGACAGAAGAGCTTTGAACGCGCTCTATCTAATATGTTAAAATGATTTAAAAAAAACAAATGAGTTTGAAAGCAAAATAGTAAAATAAAGTTGTCATTTTCAATTGATAAATAGTAAACTATTAAATGTTAATTCCGTGGGGTCTGTCGGTTAAATCGTCTGCTCACCGATTCTTGCTGGTAGAAGTTAAAGAAAATCCTTCAATATTGGATATGAGATCTTTCCCTCGCACCCTGGACACAGCTTATATATAGTTTGCGAGGGAGCGAACAGAATGACGACGAATCATGTGATGTACTTCCTGAAGAATTACCTGACTGGCCTTTTAACCTAACCTGCAAACTGAAATATAGCAAGTATATTGCTTTGGAGATAGCGCTAGATCGGCTAACACTTAAATCTATGCAGCTCTTCAAGATAGCTATAACTTATTAACAAAAGTGATTTATTCTTAGTTTCACAATCAGATCTGTCCACCTGTTGGATGCAGATCCAAAGTTAAAACGTCCATAGGTTATCTATGTTTTAGATGGAGTTAGAAAGTTAGAAAGGCAGAAATTAATGGCACAGAAGAAGGAGATTTTGTCAAGACCTGCCCATTACTGCTTTAAAACTTCGTATTCCTCATCCATTGCACTGTGTACAGTGGTACAGCAAGTGCTCCTCCGAGTACTTCTTAAATAACTTGAAGGTTTCTGTCTTCAGTAATCTTTCGGGCAGTGCGGTCCAGACCCATGCCATCCTGTAGCTGAACAATTCTTTACTGACCTGCCCTCTGTCCTTCTTTAATCTATGTCCCCAATTTATTGACCTATCCACTGAGAATAATATGTCCTTCCCATTCATAGAACAATACAACACGGGAAAAGGCCCCTTGGTTCACTGTGTCTGTGCTAAACATGATTCAATAGACAATAGGTGCAGGAGTAGGCCATTCGGCCCATCGAGCCAGCACTGCCACTCAATGTGATCATGGCTGATCATCCCCAATCAGTACCCCGTTCCTGCCTTCTCCCCATATCCCCTGACTCCGCTATTTTTAAGAGCCCTATCTAGCTCTCTCTTGAAAGCATCTAGAGATCCCCCCTCCACCGCCCTCTGAGGCAGAGAATACCACAGACTCACCACTCTCTGTGAGAAAATGTGTTTCCTCGTCTCCGTTCTAAATGGCTTACTCCTTATTCTTAAACTGTGGCCGCTGGTTCTGGATTCCCCCAACATCGGGAACATTTTTCCTGCCTCTAGCGTGTCCAAACCCTTAACAATCTTATATGTTTCAATGAGATACCCTCTCATCCTTCTAAACTCCAGAGTGTACAAGTCCAGCTGCTCCATTCTCTCAGCATATGACAGTCCCGCCATCCCGGGAATTAACCTTGTAAACCTACGCTGCACTCCCTCAATAGCAAGAATGTCCTTCCTCAAATTAGGGGACCAAAACTGTACACAATACTCCAGGTGTGGTCTCACATGGGCTCTGTACAACTACAGAAGGACCTCTTTGCTCCTATATTCGATTCCTCTTGTTATAAAGGCCAACATGCCATTCGCTTTCTTCACTGCCTGCTGTACCTGCATGCTTACTTTCATAGACTGATGTACAAGGTCCCCCAGATCCCGTTGTACTTCCCCTTTTCCCAACTTGACACCATTTAGATAGAAATCTACCTTCCTGTTTTTGTTATCAAAGTGGATAACCTCACATTTATCTGCATTAAACTTCATCTGCCATGCATCTGCCCACTCCCCCAACCTTTCCAAGTCACCCTGCACTCTCATAGCATCCTCCTCACAGTTCACACTGCCACCCAGCTTTGTGTCATCTGCAAATTTGCTAATGTTACTTTGAATCCCTTCATCCAAATCATCCTAATCGAGGCACGATTCCTAGTTAAACTAATCTCCTTCACCTTTATGTGAACCATACCACTCTATTCTCTACATATTCATGTGCCGATCTGAAAGCCTCTTAAATGTCATTATTGTTTTTGCTTCCACCACCAACCCTGTTAGCTTAATCCAGGTACCTACCAGTCTCTGTAAAATACTTGCCCTCAAACTTCTGTCTGTAACATGTCTGTAATGTAATGAAACTGTCTGAAGACGGGTCTAGACCCAAAACATTCTGTACGGTAATGAAACAGTCTGAAGAAGGGTCTCAACCCGAAACGTCACGCATTCCTTCTCTCCAGAGATGCTGCCTGTTCCGTTGAGTTATTCCAGCATTTTATGTCTACCTTGCCCTAAGCGCTGCCCCTCTCACCTTAAAGTTATGCCCTCTAGTTTTTAACAATTCCCATTCTGGGAAAAAGGTTCTGACCATATGCCCAATCTATGCCTCTCGTAATTTTATATACTTCTATCAGGTCTCCCCTCAACCTCTGACGCTCCAGGGAAAATAATCCAGGTAGATATAAGGAACTGCAGATGCTGGTTTCCAAAAAAAACACCAAGTGTGGGAGTGACTCAGCGAATTAGGCAGCATCTCGGGAGAACATGGGTAGATTTAGTTTAGTTTAGTTTATTGTCGAGGCACAGTGAAAAGCTGTTGTTGCGTGCTAACCAGTCAGCGGAAAGACCATACATGATTACAATTGAGCCATTCACAGTGTACAGATACCTGATAAAGGGAATAACGTGTATAACGTTTAATGCCAGATAAAGCCATTAAAGTCCGATCAAAGATAGTCTGATGGTCTCCAATAAGGTAGATAGTAGTTCAGGACTGCTTTTGTGGTAAGATGGTTCAGTTGCCTAATAACAGCTGGGAAGAAACTGTTCCTGAATCTGGAGGTGTGCATTTTCACACTTCTATACCTATTGCCCGACAGGAGAGGGGAGAAGAGGGATTGGCCAGGGTGCGACCCATCCTTGATTATGCTGGTGACCTTGCCAAGGCAGCGTGAGGATTAAATGGAGTCAATGGAATGGAGTTTGGTTTGTGTGATGGTTTGGGCGACGTCCACAATTCTCTGCAATTTCTTGCGGTCTTGGATGGAGCAGTTCCCAAACAAAGCTTTGATGCATCTTGATAAAATGCTTTCTAGGCACATCTGGTGGGAGATGTTGGGGTCAACACGATGACCCTTCTCCTAGGGACCCCACTTGAAATGTCACCTATCCATTTTCTCCAGAGATGATGCCTGACCTGCTGTGACACTCCAGACTTTGTATCTTTTTTTCAAATTTAAATCACCATTGATCCCATGCATCCTAATCTTCTGGATTTTTTTTTACCATTGGGACTTTATCAAATGCCTTACTAAAATCCATGTATACAACATTCACTGTCGTACCCACATCAACCACCATCATCATCTCCTCAAAAAACTAATCTTATCACATTCGTCCCAACCTGGCCTCTCATAATGTTAAACACCTCAATTACATTACCCTTTCAAGGCAATAATCCCAGCCTAGATTGATTTTACTTCATATCTAAAACTCTCCAGCTCTGGCAATATCATTGTAAATCTCATCTGCAATCTCTGCCATGCAATTACCTGTAACCTGGTAGCTAAAACTGTATGCTTTACTGATTATTTATACAGTTCCTGTATGAATTTATTATTCTTTTTGCTAGGTCTGCCAATAAAACAAGTATCCTGTCATGCTTTCTTAATCATCTTATCTACATTCCCATCAGGTACATAGAGATTAAGTTTGTTTTGGATTTCTACATTTCTGTTCCCTGCCATTAATTATGTAGGGTCTCTTCAAATGCATAGCTTCATACTGACTGGAGTGAGCTGCATTTGCTCCTGGTCTAGTCCATTGACAACTCCTTAAAGTCTGAAGCATTATTCCCACTGTCAACCATTCATTCATTGTTTGATTAATCTACACCAATCTTAACCATGGCTCCCACCTTTTTATGTTTGAATCGTTGACATAAACACAATGCAAGCAGCATTCCAGTGATTAAAACACCCTTTAACCATTACCCTTTGCTCCCAGGCACTAAACCAATTTGGATCTAAATTCCATTAACCATTCCCCAGCCCACCTGGCCAATCGATCCAGATTCTGCTGCAATCTTTCACAACCATCTTCACTATCTGCAAAACCGCCCACTTTTGTATCATCAGCAAACTTGCTAATCTTGCCCAATATGTTTTTATCCAAATCATTGATGTAGATGACAAACAGTAACGGGCCCAGCACTGAACCCTGAGGCACACCACTAGTCACAGGCCTCCAGTCCGAGAAGCAACCTTCCACCATCACCCTCTGCTTCCATGGAGCCAATTTGCTATCCATCCAACTATCTCTCCTTGGATCACATGCGATCTAACCTTCCAGAGCAGCCTACCATGCAGAACCTTGTCAAATGCCTTACTGAAATCCATGTATACAACATCTACAACTCTGCCCTCATCGACCTTTTTCGTCACATCTTCAAAAAACTCAATCAAATTTGTAAGACACGACCTCCCATGTACAAAACCTATCCCTAAACAGCCCTTGCCCATCCAAATGCCTGTATAACCTATCCCTCAGAATACTCTCTAGTACCTTTCCAACTATAGATGTTATGCTCACCAGCCTATAGTTCCCAGCATTTTCCCTGCAGCCCTTCTTGAAAAGAGGCACAACATTTACCACCTTCCAGTCTTCTGGCACCTCTCCTGTATTTAAGGATGACTCATAAGTTTTGAACATTAGCAAAAGATCCCATGACGATATGGTCCTGCCCTTTCGAGCTGTGATGCACTTGGCTTGTAAAGCTTGCATATGCGTGTCCCCTAGAACTAGGTCCGATTTTCTTTTTAGGCTGTCCTCGGGGTTGAAAACGAGATACATCCATTCTAGTTTTGTAGGTTCTTATGTGGATAATGAGACCATTGTGGGAACCACAAACTCTTCAACAGACGGAGCAGAAGCTAACTAGCAAAGTAGACAGATGGGTAACTTGTGAAGTGCAGACTTCCCAATGCATGACCTTGAGGTCAATCCCATTTGATATGTTCGTTCTCTACTAATTCACTTTCCCTCTTGGGATAAATAAAGTTCTATCATATCGTATCGTATCATACCAGGGGCAATCATGGGCAAGACATTCCCAGCGTCAGTGGGCATGTTGCTTTGCTCAAGTGCTTTGAGCACATTTTTGAATATTTTCTCTATCCACCCGGTAATCACCTCCCATAACAGAGCTCAAGATAGACTGGTTTCAGACAGGCAAATGACATAGCCAGAGATGACATAGAATGCTGGAGCAGCTCAGCAAGTCTGAGCTATCCCAGCAGTCTGTATTTTCTTTTATAAACCAGCATCTGCTGTTTCCTGTTTCTAAATGGTGATCCTAGCCTGACATAGATGTTAGAGAATAAATAGGGCTTTGATACTGAGGATGATATTCTGGAAGAGAATGCTGACATTGGTTCACTTGCCCCTCCATTAAGTTTGGAGGATTTTGAAATTAGAGTCTTGGTGTATTCTTCTGGTGCCCTGAGATAGCTGCTGTGAATAGTCCAGATCTCAGCAGCAGATAGGAGGCTAGGAAAACTCCTCTCACTGAAGTCTTTGACTTTGTACAATGATATCAATCACTACATATGACCTTTATTATCATAAGGTATGTTGCAAAACTTACTTGGCTAATAAAGTATGATTATGATTATGAACTATAGTTCTCCAGTTCTGCCATCATCCTTGTAAATCTCCTCTGCACCCTCACTACTGCTAAACCTAGTCTAATGACAGAAGTAAAGTAATTGATGAAACAACTGCTGATGGTTGGGCCTGGATAACTTCCCTGAGGAATGCCTAGTCAGCCTGTGATGACTGACCTTCACTGACCACAACTGTGTTCCTTTAGACAGGATATAACTCCAACCATTGGATTATTTTCCCTCTGATGCAGTGCTGTTGTCCAAAAATGAATAAAGGGATGTATTAAGTAATATCCATATGGCATTCAGCCTAACACGGGGATTATTCAGGAGTTATGGAATTATGTGGATAGCAGGTACTAACATAAACACAAAAAACATCTGTTCAAATGTAGACTACATTCAATAATTAGCTTTGAAATTAAAATGACAGCAGGGTCAGCAAACAGTGCTGTCTACAAAGTGCAGGCTAGTGACCCACAGCAGAACACTACTCAGTAAATATGGTTTGCAAATAGATATGACCATGAAACATTCTTGTATGCATCAGTCAGATGTAAGACAATGAGGATATAAACTTCCTTTATACAAGTTATGGGCCTGTCCCACTTGGGTGATTTTTTTAGGCAACTACAAGCGACTAGTTTTTCGCCACATGTTCGCTGGTAGTGGCTGGGAGTACTCTCCTCAATCGCGCAAAAAGTCGTAGCGTCTTTCTGGTCGCCGGTAAATTTTCAACATGTTGAAAAATGTTCGCCGATAGTGGGTTTGACGCCAATGATGTAGGTGCCGTCATCTGTTGTCACCAGGATGACGTAGGTTGTCACCGTTTTTTCAGCAACCTGCTACGACTATGACAGTCGCTGGCAGTTGCCTAAAAAATCGCCAAGTGGGACAGGCCCATTAGACAAGTTATTGGTCATCAATGCAAGAATTCCTGTGGAAGAAGCATAGATATGACTTGAAACAACCGATCTGGGAAGTTTGTTTTGGATATATCATCAACCTAATTAAATAAAATGTTTTCAACCTATATTTGGGATCCAGGCCCAAACATCTGCAGTTGTTTAATTAATTATCAGATCATTAGGTCAGCAGTGTGGATGTTCAGAAATGTCTATACACCGATCAATTCCATTCACAGTTTTTTAAACAAGTGAATCAGGCCTAGCCTGCATGCAGCAACATTCAGACAAGGCTGATCAGTGGCAAATAACTTTCAAGGAATATATTTCTTATATAACAAGGTTTGGAGGATTATTTGAAGCAAAGGAATTTCCTTTGTGGGTTCATGAATTTTACGCTATATTTTTGAAGCAAACTGGTTAATATTCTGTGTGGATGGAGAAACATTCCCAGTAAAGGATTACTAAGAACTCTGGCAAAATGCCTAAAGATTAAAAATTTGTGCGGCATTTCTGCTGATGTGAAGGGCAATAATTGATCCAACCTACTACGCAGAACCATGACGTCTCTGGTATAAAAGTACTTTAGAAGCAATTTACTATTAATTGAGTTAACTATTAAGATGCAGCTGATTATAAAAGCTGCTATCCACAATCTTTGCTCATTGGGTCCTGTTCAGTCACAACCTTGTTTTTCCTAAGTGTAGATAAACTCTCAGTGTCTAAAAATTAAAATTCTTCATTTATATTCAAATTCTTACATGGCCGCACATTCCTCTCTCTTTAACCACCATCTGCACCACCTGCACCACTATCATCCATTCCTTTCCCATCCTGAAAATCCAGTCCCCTGAGTCCAATCTATTGCAATTCCCTCCCTTTCTTCATCTCAGCATTGGTTAACCATCCATTTGATCATCTGGACCTCACATTCAGGATCTTTCCCCCTCAGCCCGTCCAATTTTTTCTGCTCCTTTTATGCGCTTCTTCAGGTTGATCAGTGGCAAATAACTTTCAAGGAATATATTTCTTATATAACAACGTTTGGAGGATTATTTGAAGCAAATAAGGGACTGACGAGATAGAGTCACTGTGGATTGAGTTGAGGAATTATAAAGGCAAGAAGACACTAATTGGTGTTATTTACAGACCCCCAAATAGTAGCCTGGTGGTAGGGTGTAAGTTGCAGCAAGAGTTAAAACTGGCATGTAACAAAGGTAATGCCACTGTGGTGATGGGGGATTTCAATATGCATGTAGACTGGGAAAATCAGGTTGGTTCAGGACCCCAAGAAAGAGAGTTTGTAGAATGCCTCCGAGATGGATTCTTAGAGCAGCTTGTAATGGAGCTGACCAGAGAAAAGGCAATTCTGGATTTAGTGTTGTCCAATGAACCAGATATGATAAGAGAACTCGAGGTAAAGGAACTGCTTGGAGGTAGTGATCATAATATGATTAGTTTTAATCTGCAATTTGAGAAGGAGACGTTAAATCGGAAGTGGCAGTGATGCAGTTGAACAAAGGGGACTATGAAGGAATGAGAGGGGAGCTGGTCATAGTAGACTGGAAAGGGATCCTAGCAGGAATGATGGTGGAACAGCAATGGGAGGAATTTCTGGGCATAATCCGGGAGACGCAGGATCATTTCATTCCAAAAAGGAAGAAAGATTCTAAGGGGAGTATGAGGCAACCGTGGCTGACAAGAGAAGTTAGGGATAGAATAAAACTAAGAGAAAAGATGTATAACACAGCAAAGAGTTGCCGGAAGCCAGAGGATTGGGAAACTTTCATAGGACAACAGAAGGAAACAAAACGGGCAATACGGGCTGAAAAGATGAAGTACGAGGGGAAGCTGGCCAGGAATATAAAGAAGGATAGTAAATGCTTGTTTAGATATGTTAAGGGAAAAAGAGTAGCAAAGTCAAATGTGGGTCCCTTGAAGGCAGACACGGGTGAAATTATTATGGGCAACAAGGAAATGGCAGAAGAGTTGAATAGGTACTTCGGATCTGTCTTCACTAAGGAAGACACAAACAATCTCGCAGATGTACTGGAGGACAGAGGATTTAAGGGGTAGAGGAACTGAAAGAAATTTTCATTAGGGGAGAAATAGTATTGGGTAGGCTAATGGGACTGAAGGATGATAAATCCCCAGGGCCTGATGGTCCGCATCTCAGGGTTCTCAGGGAGGTGGCTCTAGAAATAGTGGACGCATTGGTGATCATTTTCCAATGTTCAATAGATTCAGGATCAGTTCCTGTGGATTGGAGGATAGCTAATGTTATCCCACTTTTCAAGAAAGGAGCGAGAGAGAAAACGGGGAATTACAGACCAGTTAGTCTGACTTCGGTGGTGGGAAAGATGCTGGAGTCAATTATTAAAGAGGTAATAATGGGGCATTTGGATAGCAGTAAAAGGATTAGTCCAAGTCAACATGGATTTATGAAAGGGAAATCATGCTTGACTAATCTTCTGGAATTTTTTGAGGATGTGACAAGTAAAATGGATGAAGGGGAGCCAGTGGATGTAGTGTATCTAGACTTTCAGAACGCCTTTGATAAGGTCCCGCACGGGAGACTGGTGACTAAAATTAGAGCACATGGTATTGGGGGTATGGTGTTGACATGGATAGAAAATTGGTTGGCAGACCGGAAGCAAAGAGTAGGAGTGAACGGGTCCTTTTCAGAATGGCAGGCAGTGGCGAGTGGAGTGCTGCAAGGCTTGGTGTTGGGGCCGCAACTGTTTACCATATATATTAATGATTTGGAAGAGGGAATTAGGAGCAACACCAGCAAGTTTGCGGATGACACAAAGCTGGGTGGCAGTGTGAACTGAGAAGAGGATGTTAGGAGGTTGCAGGGTGACCTGGATAGGTTGAGTGAGTGGGCAGATGCGTGGCTGATGCAGTATTATATAGATAATAATAATAATAATAATTCATTTTATTTGCTGGCGCCTTTCTAACACCCAAGGACACCTTACAAGGCATAGAATCACAAAAATACAAAACACATAATCGGAATAAATTAAATATAAAAACACCATAGTACACAAATCAAGGACAGAATTCAATTACAAAAGCACAAAAAGAAAATAAGAAACACAATTTGAGGAGAGAGCAGCGGCAGCCAAACCGCGCCAGCGTCCACTCTCCCCTCCGACCGCCATCTTGCACAAAGACTAACAGGCACAACACACAAAATCATCCCCCCTCAATGGTTAGCACTGTGGGGGAAGGCACAATGTCCAGTCCCCAACCCAGTTCTCCCCAAAGTCAGGCCCATCGAGGCCACCATAGTTGCCTCTACGGAGGCCCAGTGTTCTTGGCCGTCGGGAGAGTCCTCGCAGCGGCTGGAACGGCCGGTTTCCCAGCGGAGTCCATGGCACCTGAAGCCGACAGGGCCGCGCCGAGTTGGAGCCACGAGGCTCCCAATGTTAAAGTCGGCGCCGCCGCCCGCGGCTGGTCGCTCCGCAGACCCGCAGCCTGGAGGTGTTGATCTCGGCGGTCACCGCATACCAGAGCTCCACCGCGTCGACCCAGCGCGGCGACCCAGGCAAGGCATCGCCCGCTACTCTCCACGATAGCGCTCCAGCGCTGTGCCGCCGACCGAAGCTGAAGGTGCTGGGCGGTCCCCGTCAGGAAACGTCAGATACATGTGAGGTTATCCACTATGGCGGCAAAAACAAGGGGGCAGATTATTATCTCAATGGGGTTAGGTTAGGTAAGGGGGAGGTACAGCAAGACCTGGGTGTCCTTGTACACCGGTCACTGAAAGTGGGCGTGCAGGTACAGCAGGCAGTGAAGAAAGCTAATGGAATGTTGGCCTTCATAACAAGAGGATTTCAGTATAGGAGTAAAGAGGTTCTTCTGCAGTTGTATAGGGCTCTGGTGAGACCATATCTGGAGTATTGTGTACAGTTTTGGTCTCCTAATTTGAGGAAGGACATCCTTGTGATTGAGGCAGTGCAGCGTAGGTTCATGAGATTGATCCCTGGGATGGCGGGACTGTCATATTAGGAAAGATTGAAAAGACTAGGCTTGTATTCACTGGAGTTTAGAAGGATGAGGGGGGATCTTATAGAAACATATAAAATTATAAAAGGACTGGACAAGCTAGATGCAGGAAAAATGTTCCCAATGTTGGGCAAGTCCAGAACCAGGGGCCACAGACTTAGAATAAAGGGGAGGTCATTTAAGACTGAGGTGAGAAAAAACGTTTTCACCCAGAGAGTTGTGAATTTATGGAATTCCCTGCCACAGAGGGCAGTGGAGGCCAAATCACTGGATGGATTTAAGAGAGAGTTAGATAGAGCTCTAGGGGCTAGTGGAGTCAAGGGATATGGGGATAAGGCAGGTACGGGTTATTGATTGGGGACGATCAGCCATGATTACAATGAATGGCGGTGCTGGCTCGAAGGGCCGAATGGCCTCCTCCTGCACCTATTTTCTATGTTTCAATGTTTCTATCCTCAAAAAATTCCAGAAGATTAGTCAAGCATGATTTCCCCTTTGTAAATCCATGCTGACTCGGACCGATCCTGTTACTGCTATCCAAATGTGCCGCTATTTCATCTGCTATGCTTGACTCTAGCATCTTCCCCACCATGTCAGGTCTCTCCCACCTTTCTTAAAAAGTGGGATAACATTAGCTACCCTCCAATCCACAGGAACTGATCCTGAATCGATAGAACATTGGAAAATGATCACCAATGCGTCCATACTTTCTAGAGTCACTACCTTAAGTACCCTGGGATGCAGACCATCAGGCCCTGGGGATTTATCAGCCTTCAGTCCCATCAGTCTACCCAAAACCATTTCCTGCCTAATGTGAATTTCTTTCAGTTCCTACTTCAATTTCTCCGAATGATCATTGAGGAGGTAGCGAGAATAGGACAATACAGCACAGAAATAGGCTCTTTGGCCCACAATGTCTATGCTGAACATGGTTATATTAAACTAATCCCCTCTGCCTGCACTTAATCTATATCCCTCCATTCCCTGCATATTCATGTACCTACGTATCTAACACTCTTAAATGGCACTGTCATATCTACTTCCACCACCATCCCTGACAGCATGTTCCAGATGCCGAATACTCTCTGTGTAAAATACTGATTCTACATACCTCCTTTAAATGTGGCCCCTCTCAGCTTAAAGCTATGACTTTTAATATTTGACATTTCTAATATTTGACATTGGCAAAACGGTTCCGATGATCTATCCTCTCAATGCCCCATAATGGCTCCCTTTACAAACCTGACTTTTTAGCCAACGGAAAATGTATTAATTTCTTAAGCTGATCTTGGGAGGATCAGGAGAATAATTTCTTGAAGGTAAAGGTCACATTTCTTGGCAGGTCCGCGACTCCTTCATCTTGAGGGAGTCTGCGCTGATGGATGTTTCCAGCAGCAAATGTTGTCTTTGTTCACTGACTCGAGGGAACAAGAGCAACAAGAGCATTTTCTACCATTGTGAATAGTACCCATTGAGTCGAATGTGTTCAATGTGTTCAACTACACCTGCAGAGTAGAGATCCTTAATCCCCTGTCCCACTGTGCGAGGTAATTCACGAGTTCTCCCGAGTTTTCCCCTGATTTGAACTCGTAGAATGTCCGTAGTGGGTCCGTAGGAGTTCGTGGATGTCTCGTAGCGGCTCGTAATGCTAACGGCAGGTACTCGGGAAACCCGGTAACTCGTGAAGTTTTTTCAACACTGTGAAAAATGTCCACGAGTAAAAAAATACTCGTGATGAAAAAAATGGTTACTTTTTGCTCTTAGTTACTTCGTGGGCAGACCGTAGTAGACTCGTAGATAATTCGCTGTCAACGAAGGAAAAAACGTAAGAATTCCGCCCAATGCGCTTTTAAAATTAGATGAAAACTGACACTGTTCACTCATTTAAAAATCACTTGCCTTTAGTCTTTCAGACCTACAGATACTGAGGAGAAAGGGGTTGTTTTCTGTCCAGTTGCCATGAGTACAACGGAACAGATGCCTTAATCAGCTAATGTCAGCACCGATAAAAACTAGTCACCTGGGAGTCATGATTTGTATATATATATTGTGTGTGTGTGTGAGTATATATATGAGTGTGTGAGTAAATATATATATATACATGAGTGTGTCCCTATGAGTGTGTGTCTGTATATATGTGTATTTGTGTTTATAATGTGTGTATATATGTGAATTTGTGTACGAGTCTGTATGTGTACGAGTGTGTATGTATAATGTGTGTGTATATATATATATGTGTGTATTATGTGTGTGTGTGTGTGTGTGTAGTAAAGTGACGGGGGTGTGGGGTTGGAGCTGTGGTGGAAGGGTTCGTGA
>CM075977.1:332275216-332426982 GCA_038087875.1 Malacoraja senta
CCTCGTCGTGAGATCCCAGGCTCCGCGGTGTTTAAAGCTCAGCGCCGCCCGCGGCTGGAAGCTCCACAGACCGCAGACCACAGACCACAGACCGCAGCTCCGCGATGTTGGAGCCGGCGGTCACAGCCCTCCGGAGCTTACTGCACGGCGACCCGGGTAAGGCATCGCCCGCTCCGCGATGGTGCTTCAGCGCTGTGCCGCCGCCGAAGCTGAAGTCCTGGCCGGTCCCGGCAGGGAAACGCCGCTCCTGTCTGCCCGTAGGCCGCGAGGAAGGGGCGAAGATACGGCTCGGAGAAAAGCCACAACTCCGACCAGGTAGGGACTGCGAAAATAGTTCCCCCCCCCACCCCCCACATAAAAAGACTAAAAGACCTCCAAAACAAACACTTTTAACTAACTAAAAATAAAAAAAGGGTGAAAAGACTAACAGCTGCTGGCAGGGCAGCCATACTCGACGGCGCCCCAGGTGGAGTGGACCTGGAAACTCCAGCTTTCTCTCTCTCTCTTTCTCTCTCTGTTCCTAATGCGGAATCTAAAACATTTCTCCCCTAGTCCCCGGTGGTGTGTGGTTTACAAGTGTGAATGTAACCGGGCTGGGGACGGCAGCGAGCAACGCAAGCGTGGAACGAATTGTTGATTTGGAAAGGCATGTTGCGCTCTCTCTCTCCCTGCTGCGATCGTCTCTCTTGGGGGCCAAAGGGATGGACGATAGGGGGAGCAAAACGCTTCCCTTTAAGTGGAGGGTGAATCATGTGATCAATTTTCCACTCGTGGCTACTCGTAGTTGGTTCAAGAGTACCTCGGGAGAGGAACGTAGGAGACCGTAGAATGAGAAGTCAACGGAATACGTAGACATACTCGTAGGAGCTCGTAGGAGTTTGTGAACATACTCGTGGAAGGTCGTAGGAGTTCGTAGAATACCACGAGTTTCATTTCTTTTTAAACTCGGGAGAGTTCTTGGGTAAACTCGCATCGTGGGACAGGGCCTTTAAAAGAGCAGATATTTTGTTGGTAAGACTGTGCAGCACACAGCACACAACTTAGGGAGTGAATATGTTTTCTGTTAGTAAAAAAAGTCAATTCCCAGGTGCCTCTACTCACAGGGAAGTTTGAATGAGAAAATACTGGAGACACTCAGCAGGTCAGAAAGCTCATCATGATGAGTTTCCATTGTCTGCATCAGTCTGGCATATTTGCCAAGTAGGTGCAGAGACTCGGTAATGTATGCTGCTTGCTGTGTAATCTTTCAAATAAAATATTTGTTCTTTCAACGGTCTCCATTCTGTATGGTGTATACACCAGTCAAGGACTTGAACATGTTGGACTTAATGAGTGGCTATACACTATTTTAAAAATGCAGCTACTGTAAGAGCAGAGGAAACCATAATATATTGATCTGATTGGCATGTAATGAAATGAATTGTGATGCTAACACTTCAAGATTATTAAATCCATTCACAATCGGTGATGAGAATGTTTTTATGGTACTCCAAGTGAGATTGATTTTAAGGAACTGTGTCAAATAACATGGTGTCAAAGATACATGGATGAGAAGAACTTATGACATCTCAATGAATGGAAGTTCAAAATTACACTCAGTTGGATGGATGTGGTCAATGTATACATACAGTAATTACTTTAGATTAATGTTTTACTGTGGTGGGTGGGGGTTGGATTCGGAGCTCCTGGAGAATTGGCATCTTTGGGGAGATGCTTACTTTCACCATGTAGCATTGTTCATACCTCTCTGGCTTTTGCCCAGATCCCTCTCACAAGGTTGCTATTACTATGGTTGAGTGGTCACAACAATGGGGCATGCAGTTCAATCCATCCAAATGTAAAACCATACGTGTCACCAGGAAGAGGAAACGAGGCGAAACATCATACAATATCATTGGTGCCATCCTCGAAGAATCCAAACAGACCAAGTATCTGGGCATCAAATTACAGAAGGATCTACATTGGAATGGTCAGACTCATCATGTAACGGTGAAAGCAACAGGTGTCCTATATTTTCTGAGACACAACTTTCATCATTGTTCAACTTCTATCAAGGAGAAGTTATACTTCACCCTCGTTAGACCACATTTGGACTACGCAGTTGCAGCATGGGATCGATACACAAAGAGAAACATCTCCAAAAGGCTGGCAGCTTGATTTATTACAAATACCTATGAGAGAGAAGCGAGTGTTACCAAACATCTGAATTCACTGGGGTGGAACACTTTCCAAGACAGACGTAAACCTCACCGTTTGACCTGTTTTTACAAAATGTTAAATGGCCAGCTCGACATAGATTAGGAAACCTACACCAAACACAAACCGATTAGGAGCAGACGAGGGCATTCGATCCAATTTGAGATACCAGGTACCAAGACAGATATGTACAGCAATTCATTCTTATCCGGCACAATTAAAGTCTTCACCCTACCACAGCTACTCAACCAGACGCAACTAAATTTAAGGTAGCTCTTCTTCTCTAAGAATCATTTTTTGCTTATGTCCACCCTCTGCCACCTCCAGTTTAAATTCCATTTGGAATATTTTGGAGGATCAAGAACCGAACCAAGAACCAGGAAAAGTATTGCAAAAGCATAGAAAGATAGAATATAGTAGGAGTAGTAGAAATAGCAGGAGTAGGCCATTCGGCCCTTCGAGCCAGCACTGCCATTCAATGTGTTCAAGGCTGATCATCCACAATCAGTACCCCGTTCCTACCTTCTCCCGATATCCCTTGATTCCTCTAGCCCTAAGAGCTCCTAACTCGCTTTTGAATGCATCCAGTGAATCAGCCTCCAGTGCCTTATGAAGCTGAGAATTCCACAAATTCACAACTCTCTGGGTGAAAAAGTTTTTCCTCATCTCAGTTCTAAATGGCCTATCCCTTATTCTTAAACAGTGACCCCTGGTTCTGGATTCCCCCAACATCAGGAACAAGTTTCCCGCATCTAGCGTGTCCAATCCCTTAATAATTTTATATGTTTCTATAAGATCTCTTCTCATCCTTCTAAATTCCAGTGAATACAAGCCCAGTCGTTCCATTCTTTCATCATATGACAGTCCCGCCATCCCAGGAATTAACCTCGTGAGCCTACGCTGCACTCTCTCAATAGCAAGAATGTCCTGCCTCAAATTAGGAGCCCTAAACTGCACGCAATACTCCAGGTTGGGTCTTGCCAGGGCCCTGTACAACTGCAGAAGGACCTCTTTGCTCCTATACTCAAATCCTCTTGTTATGAAGGCCAACATGCCATTAGCTTTCTTCACTGCCTGCTGTACCTGCATGCTTACTTTCAGTGCCTGATGTTCTTGGACACCCAGGTCTCGTTGTACTTCCACATTTCCTAATCTGACACCATTCAGATAATAATCTGCCTTCTTGTTCTTGCCACCAAAGTGAATAACCTCACATTTATCCACATTATACTGCATCTGCCATGCATCTGCCACTCACCCAACCTCTCCAAGTCACCCTGCAACCACATAGCATCCTCTTCACAGTTCACACTGCCACCCAGCTTTGTGTCATCTTGCAAATTTGCTAATGTTACTTTTAATTCCTTCATGTAACTCATTAATATAGTAAATAGCTGCAGCCCCAGCACCGAGCCTTGCGGCAACCCACTAGTCACTGCCTGCCATTCTGAAAGGGACCCATTAATTCCCACTCTGTTTCCTGTCTGCCAACCAATATTCTATCCATGTCAATACCCTACCCTCAATACTACGTGCTCTAATTTTGCCCACTAATCTCCTGTGTGGGACCTTATCAAATGCTTTCTGAAAGTCCAGATACACTACATCCACTGGCTCTTCTTTATCCATTTTACTCATTACATCCTCAAACAATTCCAGAAGATTAGTCAAGCAAGATTTCTGTCTTCATAAATCCATGCATACTTGGACCGATCCTGTAATTGCTATCCAAATGCGCCACTATTACATCTTTAATAATTGACCCCACCACCGATGTCAGGCTAACTGGTCTATTATTCCCTGTTTTCTCTCTCACTCCTTTCTTAAAAAGTGTGATATCATTAGCTATCCTCCAATACACAGGAACTGATCCAGAATCTATAAAACATCAGAAGAACAGGTGCAGTAGGCCATTCGGCCCTTTGAGCCAGCACCGCCATTCAATGTGATCATGGCTGATCATCCACAATCAGTACCCCGTTCCAACCTTCTCCCCATATACCTTGATTTTGCTAGCCCTGAGCTCTCTTTTAACTCTCTTTTGAATGCATCCAATGAATTGGCCTCCACTGCCTTCTGAGGCAGAGAATTCCACAAACTCTCTGGGTGAAAAAGGCTTTCTTCATCTCAGTTCTAAATGGCCTACCCCTTATTCTTAAACTGTGGCCCCTGGTTCTGGATTCCCCCAACATCGGAACATGTTTCCTGCATCTAGTGTGTCCAATCCCTTAATAATTTTATGTTTCTACAAGATTCCCTCTCATCCTTCTAAATTCTAATGAATACAAGCCCAGTCGTTCCATTCTATCATCATATGACAGTCCCACCATTCCGGGAATTAACCTCGTGGATCTATGCTGATCACCAATGTGTTCACGATTTCTTGAGCCACCTCCTTGAGTACCTTGGGATGCAGACCATCAGACCCGAGGGATTTATCAGCCTTCAGTCCCATCAGTCTACCCAACACCATTTCCTGACTAATGTGAATTTCCTTCAGTTCCTCCCAAAGCTGTTAAGAATCCAGAGATGAAAATCTATGTTATTTTGCAAATCGGAATAATTTCCAAAGTTACATGGCAACTATGACATGAGTCATATCCCTCTGTGCAATGAGGACATCAATGGCTCAGTGGTGACATATTGCTGATCCTGAATAGCTTCAAGCCATTCGGAAGAAGCTGTTCTGAATAATATTCCAGTCTGAAGAAGGGTTCTGACACCTATTCCTATTCCTTTTCCCCAGAGATATTGCCTGACCCGACGAGTTATTCCAGCATTTTGTGTCTAGCTTTAAGCAATTCCTGTATGACACAGACCTCTAATTCAGTCAGGATGGAGACTACCAAACAGTAGGATGTCTTGTAGCCTCTATCTCAAGATTCAAGATTCAAGAGAGTTTATTGTCATGTGTCCCTGATAGGACAATGAAATTCTTGCTTTGCTTCAGCATAACAGAACATAGTAGGCATGACTACAGAACAGATCAGTGTGTCCATATACCATTATATAAATATATACACACATGAATAAATAAACTGATAAAGTGCAAATAAACAGATAATGGGCTATTAATGTTCAGAATTTTGTCCGAGCCAAGTTTAATAGCCTGATGGCTGTGGGGAAGTAGCTTTTCCTGAACCTGGTCGTTGCAGTCTTCAGGCTCCTGTACCTTCTACCTGAAGGTAGCGGGGAGATGAGTGTGTGGCCAGGATGGTGTGGGTCCTTGATGATACTGCCAGCCTTTTTGAGGCAGCGACTGCGATAGATCCCCTCGATGGAAGGGAGGTCAGAGCCGATGATGGACAGGGCAGTGTTTACTACTTTTTGTAGTCTTTTCCGCTCCAGGGCGCTCAAGTGGCCGAACCAAGCCACGATGCAACCGGTCAGCATGCTCTCTACTGTGCACCTGTAGAAGTTAGAGAGAGTCCTCCTTGACAAACCGACTCTCGGTAATCTTCTCAGGAAGTAGAGGCGATTATGTGCTTTCTTAATAAATTGCATCAATGTTCTAGGACCAGGGAAGATCTTCAGAGACAGATCTGAGACAATAGTTGTTTTTTGTCAGCAGTACTTTTTTTGTGACAGTGTGCCAGTCCGGTATGGTATCCAATTTCTTGTACTTTATTGAAGCTGCACTCAACCAGGCAAGTGGGGAGTTTTCCATCACACCTCTGACTTGAGACTTGTAGATGGTTTATGGGCTTTGACGAATTTGGAAATTAGTTACTCGCCGCAAGATTCCTAGTCTCTGACCAGCTCTTGTAGCCACCAGGTGTACATGGCTACTACTTTCAGCTTTTTATTGATTGCAACCTTCACGTAGTCCACTCTGTTTTGACGAATGCAATCAACCTGGCGTGCACAATCAAATAAGATCAAATAGAACAAGTTGTCCTACAACCTTAGGCTGTGCACGCCAAACGCAAGAAGAAGTTCGATGGTAACCCCTCTGGTATTGGAAGTGGGGGATTCAGTGATGGTAAAGCCATTGAATGTTAGGAGCAATAGCTGGATTTTCTCTTGTGGTATATCGTCATTGCCTGGCAATTGAGTGATGCGAGTGTTACTTGCTACCTGTCTGACGAGACATGGATATTGCCTGGGTCCTGCTACATTTACATAGTCAAGTCAAGTCAAGTCACTTTTATTTCTATAGCATATTTAAAAAACAACTCTCGTTGACCAAAGTGCTTTACATTGGTGGAGGTACTAACGTTATACAACAGTGGTCCATAGATTAAGTACATACATAAATACATACATATAGCCCTCCCTCAGAGGACGTCAAGAAAGGCTTGAGAGTAAAGATGAGTTTTAAGTCTCGACTTAAAAGAGTCGATGGAGGGGGCAGTTCTGATTGGAAAAGGGATGCTGTTCCACAGTCTAGGAGCTGCAACCGCAAAGGTGCGGTCGCCCCTGAGCTTATGCCTAGACCGCGGGATGTTCAGTAACCCCAAGTCGGCCAATCTGAGGGACCTGGAGGTGGTGTAAACAGACTTTTGATGTAGGTGGGGGCAAGCCCATTAAGGGCTTTGTAAACATAAAGAAGGATCTTGAAATTTATTCGGAACCGCACAGGGAGCCAGTGGAGAGAGGCCAGAATTGGGGTGATGTGGTCCCTTTATCGGGTGCCCGTCAGGAGTCTCGCTGTGGCGTTTTGGACCAGTTGCAGGCGGGACAAGGAAGATTGGCTGATGCCAGTGTAAAGGGAGTTGCAGTAATCGAGGCGGGAGGAGATGAATGTGTGGATGATCTTTTCGAGGTCATCAAACTGGAGGAATTGTTTTATTTTAGCTATCGTCCGAAGAGTTTAGGGTATAGGAAACAGAATTTTGCAGTTTGGAAAATAGCCATACAGTCAATTTTCTATGAACACAACCCTTCTGTTGCACTGGGGTCGCCAGTATAGATGTATTTACGAAGAGACAAGAAGGATTTAAGGGATAAAGGAATACAGAGCTGTATTGATAGCTTTTGTAGAATAAATTCGGAAAAAGTGTCAAGTTAAATGTTGGCAAGGATGCATTGGTCAAATGGCCTATATCCTTATCATAAATACTATGTCATTGTATGTAAAATACAAAATACTGGAGTAACTCAGTGGATCAGGCAGCATCTCTGGAGGACATGGATAGGCGATATTTCAGGTCGAGACCCGACTTCAATTTGAAACATCGCTTATCCATGTTCCCCTGATCCACTGAGTTAGGGGCCTGTCCCACTTTCTCGACCTAATTCACGATCTTCTTTTACTCGTGGACATTTTTCATCATGCTAGAAAAACGCCCCGACCTACTTGATGCCACGAATACCTTCGACTAACATCATGGCCTGCTACGACCTACCTATGACCTCCTATGACCTCGTGATGACCATGCTGCGAGTATGAGTCAAGGGCAAACTCGGCAGAGGTCGTGAATTAGGTTGTCAAAGTGGGACAGGCCCTTTAGTATTTTGTGTTTCACTCAGGGTTCCAGCATCTGCAGTTCCTTTTGTCACTGTAATTTTATGTACTTTGTGAATCATGCATAACAAAATCACAAACCTGTTTATTAATGATAAACTCGCTCTATCAAGATTTTCGTTAAACCTAATTTATATTCACTTAATTCTTATCACAAATTGGAATAAAAATTATGCCTATTCATTTGCAGTATTTTTACAAAAAATTTGTTGGCAGTTATATTCTTTGCAAAATTCTACATTTCTTTTTCTGTGACCAACAAATTTGCATGATTTAACTTCTACATTTCACTTCCTAATTGCATTTCCTCACTGAAGTTCAGAGAGATTGATGGAAAGGAACAGCATGGAGGTAGGAGTGGGGAGCAGGACACAGATGGGTGAGTGAATGGGAGTGGGTTTAAACATTTTATAAATCTTTTTGGCATCATTTTGCATCCACAAATTAATTGAACCATCAAATAATCTTTCCTTTTCATGTTTAAGAAAGAACTGCAGATGCTGGAAGGGACTCTATCCCCTACTCCCAATTCCTCCGTCTACGCCACATCTGCACCCAGGATGAGGTGTTCTAAACCAGGGCATCGGAGATGTCCTCATTCTTTAGGGAACAGGGGATCCCCTCTTCGACTATAGATGAGGCGCTCACCAGGGTCTCCTCTATATCCTGTAGCTCTGCTCTCACTCCCTATCCCCCCACTCGTAACAAGGACAGAGTCCCCCTTGCCCCCACCTTCCACCCTACCAGCCGTTGAATACAACATATAATCCTCCGACATTTTCGCCATCTCCAACGGGATCCCACCACTGGCCACATTTTCCCATCTCCTCCCCTTTCTGCTTTCCACAGAGACCGTTCCCTCCTTAACTTCCTGGTCAATTCGTCCCTTCCCACCCAAACCACCCCCTCCCCTGGTACTTTCCCTTGCAACCGCAAGAAATGCTACACTTGTCGCTTTACCTCGCCCCTCGACTCCATCCAAGGACCCAAGCAGTCTTTCCAGGTGAGGCAGAGGTTCACCTGCACCTCCTCCAACCTCATCTATTGCATCCGCTGTGCCATTCATCAACTGCTCTACATCGGTGAGACCAAGCGTAGGCTTCGCCCAACACCTCAGCTCAGTTCGCAATAACCAACCTGATCTCCCAGTGGCTCAGCACTTCAACTCCCCCTCCCATTCCGAATCCGACCTTTCTGTCCTGGGCCACCTCCATGGCCAAAGTAAGTCCCACCACAAATTGGAGGAGCAGCACCTCATATTTTGCTTGGGTAGTTTACACCCCAACGGTATGAACATTGACTTCTCCAATTTCAGGTAGTCCCTGCTTTCTCCCTCCTTTCCCTCCCCTTCCCAGCTCTCCCACAGCCTACTGTCTCCGCCTCTTCCTTTCTTTTTCCCGCCCCTCCAGACAGTGGGTAGGATCTTACACTGAATGTTACAATTAGGCGGGGTTATAATTACTAAGCATTCTATTTGGTTAACATGCTATAGCCAATGCTACCTCTTCTTCTATAAATGAAAAGTAGATACAGCGTTATCACTACGATGAGTAAATAAATTGTTAAATGCAAAATGCCACGTCTAAGAATAATAAGGTTAAACATAGTTGCCATATCTAACTGGCGGCTTACTAACCCGCCCGGTCCACGTACGGTAGGGGGCTGCCTCATCAACCGTTTCCTCCGAAAAGTTAAGGGCACACCTGGGTGAGCCAACAGGGCTCTGGGGAGACACCGTAGGGGACGGCCTTTGCGGGGATACAGGTGAACCGGGTACAAGGGGGGGTGAGGGTGTTGACCGACGCGGGGACTGGCGGGGGGTGGCAGCTGCAGGCACTGGAGCGACTGGAACAGCGATCACTTTAAAGTTCAGTGGAGGAGCGTCAGGACCCTGGAGCGCCGGACGTCGTTCCTTCACTGGAAGGATGTGTTGACGGTTGCGTCTATAGATGGTGCCGCCGACATCGACAAGGTAGGATCGTGGCTCTTTCGCGGGGCCGTGGATGAACCCCAGTTTGGTGTGTCCTTTTTTCGTCTGTAAACGAACCACGTGGCCTTGGATCAGTGGCTTAAGTGGTTTGCTGGTTTTGTCGTAGGCACAGTTTCTGCGTGTCACGATTGGATTGTATGCGTGTTTGAATTGCAGCGGGACAGAGGACTAGGCTTTAGGTGATCATGAGTCACTGGCAGTGGACGTCTTGTCCGTCGGGACATCAGTCGTTGGGCTGGGGAGCCTAAAACACTGTCTCTGGCAATATTCCTCAGGTTCAACAGGTCCAGGTAGACATCAGATTTGGCCAGGAAGGAGCGTTCCATAAGTTGTTTAGCGCTGCGAACAGCGTGTTCGGCAAGTCCGTTGGTCTGTGGATACTCCGGGCTGCTAGAGACATGTTTAAATTTCATCGTTTGGCAAAGTCTTTGAACATTTGGCTGGAGAATTGTGTCCCGTTGTAAGTCTGAAGGCGGGCTGGAATGCCATGTACGGAGAAATGCTGACGGAGTTTCTGGATGACTATTTCTGAGGAGATGGTTGGCAGAAGATCAATTTCGAACCAACTCGAGTACGAGTCCACTAACACGAGATAGTGTTTCCCGTGCCAGTCGAAGATATCGGCAGCCACGGACGACCATGGTAGAGAGGGAGCAGGTTGGGACAGCAGAGGTTGTTTTTGCTGGTGTGGCGCCTGCCTGTTGCAGATCGCGCATGATTCTATTTTTTCCCGAATGTACTTGGTCATTCCTGGCCAGTAAATCATTTCCTTGGCGCGTTGTAGGGTGGCCTCAACGCCTGGGTGGCCACCATGGATCTCCTCGTAGTACTCCTTACGTAGGGATGGGGGGATGACCGTTTTGTGACCCTTTACGATCACTCCGTCCTGAAGTACCAGTTCGTCACGTACCAGAAAGTAGGATTTTAGTTCAGTGGGGGTGTTGGATTGTTTGTTTGGCCAGTCGCCTTTAATGACAGAAGTTAGCAGCTGGGAGGTTTTATCCATGGCAGTGTGTTCGGCGAGGTGGCGCAGGTGGTCAGTTGGAACGAAGGAAACCTTTAGAATGGAGAATTCCTCACGTTGGTACGGATGTTGTTCGCTGGTGGCGCGTGGTGCCCGGGATAGAGTGTCTGCGATGTGCATGTCTTTACCTTTTTTGTAGACAATGCAGAAGTCGAACCGTTGTAGATGCATCATCATGCGTTGAAGCCTTGCTGGGGCAGCGTGGATAGGCTTGCTCAGGATGGTAACCAGAGGTTGGTGATCAGTTTCTACCGTGAAGGTTTTGCCAAAAATGAAGTCTTTGAATTTGGAGCAGGCAAAAACCACGGCAAGCAGCTCTTTTTCTATCTGGGCATAACGCTGTTCGGTATCTGTTAGTGTTCTGGAAGCGTAGGATACTGGCAAAACATTGCTGTTGAAGGAGGTCTGCAGGCATGCAGCGCCTAGTCCATACTGGGACGCATCGCAGGTAATCGTGACTGGCAGGTTGATATTGAAGTAGGACAGAGTCAGTGCACTAGCGAGCTGTAGTTTTAAAGTCTCGAAAGCTTGCTGGTGGTTTGGGTACCAGGACCAAGTGTTGTCCTTGTGGGTTAGTTGACGTAGGGGGGCTGAAAGTTCGCTGAGATTGGGGATGAACTTTCCCAGGTAGTTAACCTTGCCTAGAAATCGTTGTAGGCTGGTGATGTCAGTTAGTACGGGCAGCTCTTTGATTGCTGCAGTCTTCAATGGATCTGGTTTTCGTCCATTGCTAGTGAACACGTTACCTACGTAAGTGACTTTTGGGAACCCTGAACTTGCATTTAAGTGGGTTCAGCTTTAAGTTGATGTCTCTGGCATGGTCCAGTACTTTATGTAGGTTGGCATCGTGCTCGGTGGCATCGTGGCCATAAACTAGAATGTCATCAACTATGATGGCACAGGGGAATTCTGCAAACAGTTGTTCCATTGCATGCTGGAAGACTTCACTGGCAGAGTTGATGCCAAAGGGCATTCTTAGGAACCGGTAACGTCCGAACGGGGTGGCTAATGTTGTTAATGCCGATCTAACGGGATTTGCCAAAATGAGTTTTTGGCATCCAAGACTGAGAAAACTGTTGCGTTACTGATTTGTGCTGCAACATCGTTGATGGTCCTCATAGGATAATGTTGCCGTTTGATTGCTGTGTTCAAATCTTTAGGATTGATGCAGATGCGTAACTCCTTCTTGTCTTTCGTTGTGGTGACAACCATGGTGGAGACCCAATCAGAGGGCTCGCTGACTTCGGGAAGGACCCCGATGGAGACCATACGTTTAAGTTCATCGTGTATTTGCTCACGCGTACCATGCGGGACGCGGTGAGGGGCACGTACGATCGTATGGTCGACAATGATCTTATATGTTGTAGGCAGTTTGCCGAGTTGGTTGTCAAACAAGTCTTTGTAATCGGATAGCACCTGTTTTGGTGGTCCCTCTGTCAAACAGAGTTTGTGAACAGCACGCCCGAAATAGACCAAACCCAGGTCATGGCCCGCATCGATGTCTAGCAGGGTTTCAGAACTTGGCGGAATGATGTAAAATAGCAAATCCTTGGTCTGTTCATTGATGGTACATTTGAAATCGGCTTTGCCCAGTGGGTGAAGGATTTCTCCTCCATAAGCATGTAGAGTGGAGGAGTCTTTTTTCATGAGCTCAGTGGTTCTTATCTTGTTGAACACTTTGACTGACATGACGTTCACGCAGGCACCGGTATTGACCTTGGCGATCAGTGGTTTGTTATTGATTATCATGGTCACAGCCGGATCAGTAACTTTGCCTGGGGTGCGCAGGTTTAGGGAAAGTACGGTAGACTCAGAGTCGTTCCCGTGGGAAGATTCGTCTTGTTCATGAGAATCTGAACGGGTCTTGTTGAATCAGGTGCAGCTTCGACCTTGGAGCTGTACTCCCACTAGATCAACAACAATTAGCAATGTGGTTGTGTTTTTTTGCAATTATGACATACTTTCCCATGGGCTGTGCAAAATTGGCACCCCCTGGGGTGGAAATAGTTACAGTTGTGCACCTCGTGTTAGGTATGTTCTGAACCTTGCTGGATGCATTGAGAAATCTTTGTGGAGAGTAACTAGCCATATTCACATTTAGTTGTTGATTAGCATTCACGCTATCATAATCAGCCAGTGGTGCCACAGTCTCAGCCATCCGACAAGCATGAATAGCCTGATCTAAAGTCAGGTCTGCATTTCGTAATAGTTCAGCTCGCAGCTTTCGGTCACTCATTCCTCCCACAATTTTATCTCTAACAAGCTAATTTGTTATCTCACCAAATCTGCATCGAAAACGGATGTGTCTCATGTCGCTGATGAATCGTTCCACAGGTTCATCAGGCTGCTGCACTCGGGAAAAAAATCTTGTCCTCTCAAGGATTCTATTATACGGTAGGTCACACAGTTCTCTGAACTTTCTCAGCAACACCATCGAGTTATCTACAGATTCTCCTGGCACCAATACCTGTCCATTCGCATCCAGTTGGGCAGGTGCAACTTCAAACGAGTCAGCGAGGATCATAGCCTCCGGACCCGCTAAATTCAACAGTAGCGAAGCCTTCAAATCTCAGAGCTCCCATGGATTTTGAAGAAACAGCAACAAAGAGAAGCAGGAAAAAGCACTGATTGGCTCTAGCCCGAGTGGGAGGAGAGTTAGAAGTGAGTCAGAGGGGGAAAACAGTTTAAAACTGAGGAATTTGGTTTGTAAATTGGTAAATTGGTAAATTAGGTAATTTATCAGTCAATATAAGCAAGACGGCTCTTAGGGAGTGGGAGTGGGAGTGGGAGTGGGAGTGGGAGTGGGAGTGAGGGAGTGGCCTTGAGAGTAAAGTGTGAGTCTTTGGCTCGAGAGTCTTCGGCAAGGAGAGGAGGCTACGCATAAAGCTCGAGAGGACGGAAAGCGGTGAACACATGTCGGGGCAGATGAGACAGTGTGAGGCTTGCAGAATGTGGGAGCCCAGGGACACGGATGGAGCCTCTGGCTGCTACAACTCATTTGGACTACGCAGTTGCAGCATGGGACCCATACACAAATAAAAACATTTCTTCCATCGAACGTGTCCAAAGACAGGCAGCTCGATTTGTTACTAACACCTATGAGAGAGAGAAGCGAGTGTTACCAAACTTCTGAATTCTCTGGGGTGGAACCCTCTCCAAGACAGACGTGAAGCTCACTGTTTGACCTGTTTTTACAAAATGTTAAATGGTCAGCTCGACATAGATTACAAGACCTACACCAAACCCAAACCAATTAGGAGCAGACGAGGGCATTCGATCCAATTTGTGATTCCAGCTACCAAAACAGATGTGTACAGCAATTCATTCTTCCCCCGCACAATTAAAGCATGGAATAATCTTCACCCTACCATAGTTACCCAAACAGATGCAACTAAATTTAAGGTAGCTCTTTCTTCCCAAAAACCCTTTCTGGCTTAAGTCCTCCCTCCACCACCTCCAGTTTAAATTCCATTTGGAATATTTTGGAGGACCAAGAAACCAAGAAGAACCAAGTGCGTCCAGCTTCAGCTCCTAAAGAACCGTGTTGGGGCACTGGAGAAGCAGCTGGATGACCTCAGGGCCATCCGGGAAAATGAGAGTTTCCTGGACAGGACCTACAGAAGACCCAGGTGGCTGTGCCTAATGAAAACAGGTACGCCCTCTTGGGAACTGTCCGGGGAGACAATGTTTCCAGTCCGAGCGGCGGATACGTTGGTGGCTCCAATCCTGGAGATGGGACTCGACCCGCGAGACCGACGTCGGGCAGAGCCCTAGTGGTGGGTGACTCCATTGTCCGAGGAGCGGACAGGAGATTCTGTGGCGGCAGACGAGACTTGAGGATGGTCTGTTGCCTCCCTGGTGCCAGGGTTCAGGATGTCACGAGCCGAATTCAGAACATCCTCGAGAGTGAAGGTGAACAGCCGGCAGTAGTTGTGCACGTAGGGACAAACGACATCGGGAAGAAGGGGAAGGAGGTTCTGCAACATGACTTCAGAGAGTTGGGAAGAAGACTGAAAAGCCGGACTTCTAGGGTAGTTATCTCTGGATTGCTTCCAGTACCACGTGCTAGTGAGGACAGGAACAGGGAGATAGGGGGTCTGAATGTGTGGCTGAGGGGCTGGTGCAGGGAGCAAGGATTTAGATTTATAGACAACTGGGATCTCTTCTGGGGTAGGGGTGACCTGTACAAAAGGGACGGGTTACATCTTAACTGGAGTGGAACCGACATTCTGGCAGGCAGGTTTGCTAGGGCTACATGTGGGTTTAAACTAAATAGTGGGGGGGAGGGAGTGACAAATTGGGAGTATAAAGATGGAGTTGAAGGGGAAGTGACTACAGGAAAAATTACAAAAGATTCTCGAATTAATGGGATGGAAAGCTCGAGAATGGACAACAGAGTAAGGTCAGGGCCAATTGCGAGCGGTGCGAGGGGGGAAGTGAATACGGAGGTCAATGTGCTGTATATGAATGCGCGAAGTATAAGGAATAAAGTGGACGAGCCTGAGGCTCAGTTGGAAACTGGCAAGTATGATGTTGTGGGAATTACTGAGTCATGGCTGCAAGAGGGCCAGGGCTGGGAACTGAATATTCAAGGGTATACCTCCTATCGAAAAGACAGACAGGTGGGCAGAGGGGGTGGGGTTGCCCTGTTGGTTAGGAATGAAATTCAGTCCCTTGCAAGGGGTGACATTGAAACAGGAGATGTGGAGTCAGTATGGATAGAACTAAGGAATTGTAAGGGTAAAAAGACCCTAATGGGACTAATCTACAGGGCCCCAAACAGTAGCCTGGGCATAGGGCGCAAGTTCAATCAGGAGTTAAAGTTGGCATGTAGTAAAAGTAATGCTGTGGTTGTTATGGGAGATTTCAACATGCAGGTAGACTGGGAAAACCAGGTTGGTACTGGACCTCAAGAAAGGGACTTTGTAGAGTGCCTTCGTGATGGATTCTTTCAACCTTGTATTGGAGCCTACCAGGGAGAAGGCAATTCTGGATTTAGTGTTATGTAATGAACCGGATTTGATAAAGGACCTCGAGGTTAATGAGCCATTAGGAAGCAGTGACCATAACATGGTCAGGTTTAATCTACAATTGGAGAGGGAGAAGAGTAGATCGGAGGTGTCAGTGTTACAGTTGAATAAAGGGGACTATGGGGCCATGAGGGAGGAGCTGGCCAAAGTTGACTGGAAAGATACACTAGCAGGGATGACAGTGGAACAAAAATGGCAGGTATTTCTAGGAATAATACAGAAGGTGCAGGATCAGTTCATTCCTAGGAGGAAGACAGATTCCAAGGGGAGAAAGGGACGACCATGGCTGACAAGGGACGTCAGGGACAGTATAAAAATTAAAGCGAAGAAGTACAACGTAGCAAAGATGAGCGGGAAGCAAGAGGATTGGGTAATGTTTAAAGAACAACAGAAGATAACCAAAAAGACAATACGGGGAGAAAAGATGAGGTACGAAGGTAAGCTAGCCAAGAATATAAAGCAGGATAGTAAAAGCTTCTTTAGGTATGTGAAGAAGAAAAAATTAGTTAAGACCAAAGTTAGACCCTTGAAGACCAAAAAAGGTGAATTTATTATGGGGAACAAGGAAATGGCAGATGAGTTGGACAGGTACTTTGGATCTGTCTTCACTAAGGAGGACACAAACAATCTTCCTGATATAGTAGTGGCCAGAGGATCTGGGGTGACGGAGGAACTGAAGGAAATCCACATTAGGCAGGAAATGGTGTTGGATAGACTGATGGAACTGAAGGCTGATAAATCCCCAGGGCCTGATGGTCTGCATCCCAGGGTACTTAAGGAAGTGGCTCTAGAAATCGTGGATGCATTGGTGATAATTTTCTAATGTTCTATAGACTCAGGATCAGTTCCTGTGGATTGGAGGATAGCTAATGTTATTCCACTTATTAAGAAAGGCGGGAGAGAGAAAACAGGGAATTATAGATGTTAGACTGACATCGGTGGTGGGGAAGATGCTGGAGTCTATTATAAAAGATGAGATAGCCACACATTTGGATAGCAGTAACAGGATCGGTCCGAGTCAGCATGGATTTACAAAGGGGAAATCATGCTTGACTAATTTTCTAGAATTTTTTGAAGATAATAATAATAATAATAAATGTTATTTTTGGGCGCCTTTCAAGAGTCTCAAGGACACCTTACAGAATTTAACTAAAAAAACATATAATCGGAGTAAAATAAATAGTAAAGACATCACCGATACACAAATTAAAGACAGAATTCGATCCAAAAACAAAAAAATCAGAAACACAATGTGAAGAGAGCGCAGCGGCAGCTAAACCGTGCCAGCGTACACTCTCCCTTCCGGCAGCCATCTTGGCCACAGACTAAAATAATCACTAACACACAAAAATCATCCCCCCACTAGATGGTTACCACTGTGGGGGAAGGCACAATGTCCAGTCCCCATCCCCAGTTCTCCCAAAGTCAGGCCTATTGAGGCCTCCGCTATTGCCTCTACGGAGGCCCGATGTTCCTGGCCATTCTCGCCGGGTGCTGTTGGCCCGGCGTCGGGAGAGTCCTCTCAGCGGCTGGGCCACCTGGAACGGCTGCTTCCTTACCGGAGTCCGCGGCTTCCGAAGCCGACAAGGCCGCGCCGGTTTGGAGCTCCCAGGCTCCCGATGTTGAAGTCGGCGCCGCTGGCTCCGCTCCGCAGACCCGCAGCCCGGAGGTGTTGAACTCGGCGGTCACAGCTCACCGGAGCTCCAGCGCTTCGATCCAGCGCGGCGACCCATGCAAGGCATCGCCCGCTCCGCTCCGCGATAGTGCTCCAGCGCTATGCCGCCAACGAAGCCGAGGTGCTGGGCGGTCCCCGCCAGGAAACGGCGCTCCACGCCCGCTGGTAGTCCACGAGGACGGGTCAACAGGGCAGCCCGGAGAAAAAGCTGCCTCACCGACCAGGTAGGGACATAGAAATATAGTTACCCCCTTCCCCCTACCTTAAAAAGTCTATTTCTCCCACAAACAGAACACAGGACTCACTAGAACTACAAAAAAAAAGTGGTTAGCAGCCATTCCCCAAGATGGCTCCTCCCCCGATCGATGTAACTAGGAATGATGTAACTAGGAAGATGTAACTAGGAAAATGGACTAGGGAGAGCCAGTGGATGTAGTGTACCTGGACCTTGAGAAAGCATTTGATAAGGTCCCACATAGGAGAATAGTGGGCAAAATTAGGGCACATGGTATTGGGAGTAGAGTGCTGACATGGATAGAGAAGTGGTTGGCCGACAGGAAACAAAGAGTAGGGATTAACGGGACCCTTTCAGAATGGCAGGCAGTGACTAGTGGGGTACCGCAAGGCTCGGTGCTGGGACTGCAGCTATTTACAATATACATCAATGATTTGGATGAAGGGATTCAAAGTAACATTAGCAAATTTGCAGATGACACAAAGCTGGGCGGCAGTGTGAACTGTGAGGAGGATGCTATGAGAATGCAGGGTGACTTGGACAGGTTGGGGGAGTGGGCAGATGCATGGCAGATGAGGTTTAATGCAGATAAATGTGAGGTTATCCACTTTGGTAGCAAAAACAGGAAGACAGATTACTATCTAAATGGCGTCAAGTTGGGAAAAGGGGAAGTACAACAGGATCTGGGGGTCCTTGTACATCAGTCTATTAAAGTAAGCATGCAGGTGCAGCAGGCAGCGAAGCAAGCGAATGGCATGTTGGCCTTTATAACAAGAGGAATCGAATATCGGTCCTTCTGCAGTTGTACAGAGCCCTAGTGAGACCACACCTGGAGTATTGTGTGCAGTTTTGGTCCCCTAATTTGAGGAAGGACATTCTTGCTATTGAGGGAGTGCAGCGTAGGTTTACAAGGTTAATTCCCAGGATGGCGGGACTGTCATATGCTGAGAGAATGGAGCAGCTGGGCTTGTACACTCTGGAGTTTAGAAGCATGAGAGGGGATCTCATTGAAACATATAAGATTGTTAAGGGCTTGGACACACTAGAGGCAGGAAACATGTTCCCGATGTTGGGGGAGTCCAGAACCAGGGACCTCAGTTTAAGAATAAGGAGTAAGCCATTTTGAACAGAGACGAGGAAACACTTTTTCTCACAGAGAGTGGTGAGTCTGTGGAATTCTCTGCCTCAGAGGGCGGTGGAGGCAGGTTCTCTGGATGCTTTCAAGAGAGAGCTAGATAGGGCTCTTAAATATAGAAGAGTCAGGGGATATGGGGAGAAGGCAGGAACAGGGTACTGATTGGGGATGATCAGCCATGATCACATTGAATGGCTCGAAGGGCCAAATGGCCTGCTCCTGCACCTATTGTCTATTGTCTATCGTCGGGATCGTTGCGGTAAACGATGCGTATATAATGAGAGTAATCTTTCTCAAACATTCTCCATCGCTCAGCGATATCAGAATCAAACACAAGCGGGCTAGGCTTTCGACAAGAGTGAGTTCCCAAATCACAAAAAAACACGCAAATAAAAACTGGTAAACGAAATAAATCGCGATAAACAGACGTGGGGCAGACCCGATCTGACACCATGGAAAGAGCACAAACTCTCACGGGTTGAAACACAAGCATCTTTATTGATCAGGTCATCAACTACACAGCAGGTCATCACACGTTCACACTGCTACTCAGACTGGTGGGCAGTGGGCAGGATCTTGCACTATGAATGTTACAATTAGGCGGGGTTATAATTACTAAGCGTTCTAATTGGCTAACATGCTATAGCCAATGCTACAACACTCTTCCAAACTCGCAGATTAGGCAGCAACTCTACCACTGCGCACTGTGCCACCCCATCTTGGCATCATGTTTGACATTGTGAGCAGAAGGACCTGTTCCTGTGCTGTAATGTTCTATATTCTATGTACAACATTTAAAAAAACACTGGAACATGCAAATGGATAGGAAAGATTTGGAGGATATGGGTTTGGCGCAGACAAGTAGGACTAGCTTGGTTAGGCCGAAGAGCCTGTTTCCATGCTGTAGAGCTCTATGATTCTGACACTAGGGCAGTCATGAAGATGTGCGGGAATAGTGAAAATCTGAACATCGGATGTGTTGGAATCCCAGTTATCTATAGTCATTGAGCTGGTGGCTTATTTTCCTCCGTAAGATCTCTTAATAGTCTGTTAAGGTGGAGTCTGTGGCTTCACAGTGGTGTATTTTAAGTGCCTGTTAATCCAACTGGGGACATGTTGTAAAAGACAAATTAAACTGCAGAGGTTGAGATCTGAAACGTAACCAAAAATATTTGAAGAGTTCAGCGAGTCGGATAGCATCTGGGAAAAGGGAAACCAGCCAATATTTCTTGTGCTATCTGATCAGAAGCAGGGCCTCTTATAATGGTAGATAAGGCTGGTTCAGAGTTCGCAAGATAAATCATCAACAGTATCTACCCACGTTTGTTAAAGCAAGCAAAACTGAACTCCATCCTGACTCCAAATGATCAAGCGATGTGGTTCACAGGATGGACTTTTAGAATGAACAAAGATTAGTGAATTTAAGGCACAGAGAGGTCACAAAACTGGTGCCACACATATTTGGCAGGATTTTTGTTCTTTATAGCACCTGAATTTGCTTAATTTAGTAAGTTGTCCACCTAAAGTAGTCCAAATGCTTGAGATGCCCATCTCATTTCAGGAGTGGGAATTGGGAGGATTAGGGAAAAGGATGTAAGCCATATTTGAGAGAGCAATGACAATGTCTGATTTAATTATTTTGTAAAAACGATGGCAGAAAGAATACACTGGCAGAAATTAATAATTGGAGGAGACTTCAATTGTACATTAGATTCATACTTAGATAGATCATCAAGGCAAAAAAAAGTAAAATCTCAATCAAGTGTATTTCTAAATTCATTTATTAATACCACTAATATTAAGGATGTCTGGAGAATAGAAAACCCAACTGGACGGGAATATTCATTTTACTCACCAGTACATAAAACATACTCAAGAATAGATTATTTTTTAGTTGACTCTACGTTTATCCCATTTATTTATAATTCAAAATACCATAACATTATAATCTCAGATCACGCACCTGTAACATTCATGATTAAATTAAATGGAATGTCTGAGAAACAAGCATATTGGAGATTTAACGCACAAATTTTGAACAAAAGATCATGCCAGGAATATATTATTAAACAGATTCAAATATTTTTTGAGGTAAATGACAACCCTGACACACCTACTTCTCTTATGTGGGAAACGTTTAAAGCGTTTGTTCGAGGTACATTAATTTCTGCTCACTCAAGCATTTTATAATAAAGAGAACAGGATTAAGCAACAAACATTGGAAAGTGAAATAAGCAACTAGATATAGAAAATGCGAGAATGCCATCTATTTTAAAACATAATAAAATTGCTGTATTGAAATATAAATTAAATAAAATGTATTCAGAACAAGTAATAAAACTTTATCAAAAAACCAAACAATTACATTTTGAATTTGGAGACAAACCACAAAAACTATTAGCACGTCAGTTACGAAAAATGGAAGGGAAAAAATAATTCATAAAATTAGAACAGAGACAGGAGAATTATTAAAAATGCCCAAGGACATAAATGATAGATTTCTCCAATACTATCATAACCTTTATTCAACTAAAACCGTAGTACAATCAGAAGGAATAGCAGATTTTTTTACTAAAATGTAATTTAAAAGGTTTAGATTCAAACGATAGAGAATTATTAGAAAGGGAGATTACGATAAAAGATATTGAGGAGTCTATTGGCTCTTTAAAAAATGGTAAAGCAGTAGGACCAGATGGTTTAGGCTCCGAATTTTATTAAAAAAATTATGATTTGCTCTGCCCACGTTTACAAAGACTGTATGAGTATATCTATACTCAACAGAAACTTCCAGACACTTTAAATGAATCTATAATAACACTTATTCCTAAAGCTGATAAAGATCCGGAAGACCCGGGATCATATAGAGCAATTGCACTTTTAAATACAGATCAGAAAATATTAACTAAAATACTAGCGCATAGATTAAGTACAGTGATGAATAAATTAATACACCCTGACCAAACAGGCTTTATTCAGAAACGGTACTCATATTATAATCTAAGAAGATTATTTAATATTATATATTCCAAGAGAATTATTAATGAAGATCTAGCAATAATCTCACTTGACGCTGAAAAAGCATTTGATCAGGTCGAATAGTCTTATTTATTTTCGGTGATGGAAAATATGCAGCTAGGGGAGAAATTCTGTACATGGATAAAACTGTAATATACAAATCCCACGGCTAGAATATTTACAAACCAAAGGTTGTCATCTAAATTTAGCCTATCTAGAGGTTGTAGACAAGGATGCCCGTTATCTCCATTATTATTTGCGCTTGCTATTGAGCCACTTGCAGAAAGAGTCAGGGGGCATCCGGAAATACATGGGTATAACACAAAGGACACAGTGAATAAAATTTCTCTATACGCAGATGATGTATTAATTTACATTACAAAACCAGAAATTAGTATTCCAACTTATTAAAGCTAATAACCCAATTTGGTTCACTTTCAGGATACAGAATAAATTGGAATAAAAGTGAAATTATGCCAATAAGGGAACATAACAAACAGATAATACAACAATTTCCATTTAAAATAGTAAAGGAAAAATTTAAATATCTAGGTATTTATGTAACTAAGATATATACATCATTATTTAAAGCAAATTTTCCACCATTACTGAATAAACTACATAAGAATATTCAATACTGGAAAACACTTCCTATCTCAATGGTTGGCAAAATTAATGCCATAAAAATGATTTTTTTACCGCAAATATTATACCTTTTTCAGACAATTCTGATATATCTGGCAAAAAACTTTTTTTTAAACTGGACTCTATTGTTAATGATTTTATCTGGGATTATAAGAATCATAGGATAAACAAAAGACATTTGTGTAAATCAAAAATAAATGGAGGCTTGGTTTTACCCAACTTTTTGTTTTATTTCTGGGCAGTTAATATTAAAAATATGAATTTCTGGTTGGAAGAAATAGATCATCAACCAGACTGGTTAAAAATGGAAAAGGAAGATTGTTTACCTTTTGATATCGGTTCGATATTATTTGCTACGTCTAAATTAAACAAAAAAAATTATAGGGAAAACCCTATAATATTTAGTGCTATACGAATTTGGAAACAATTAAAAAAGACATTAAAATTAGATAATTTATCACTTTTTCTTCCAATTGTGAATAACCCTTTGTTTAAGCCTTCATGGTTGGATGGGGGGTTTTACACAATGGAAGAATTATGGAATTAAAAATATGGGACAACTTTACAAGGAAGGCACTTTTCTGACATTTCAGGAGTTGCAACAGACTTATGGACTTCGAGGAAATGATTATTTCAGATATCTTCAACTTAGAGATTATGTAAAATCGAATACTCAAAATTTTCGAATTAGAAATTCAGAAATTCTTGATGAATGTTGGAACAAACATCCTAATACAGAAAAATTAATATCTTATATATATAATATCTTATTAGACAGTGACATTCCATCAATGGACTTACACAGACAAACATGGGAAAAGAATTAAATCAAATAATAACAAAAGATACTTGGGAAGAAAGTTTGCAACACGTACATCAATGTTCATTAAACGCCAGACATTCTCTAATACAATTTAAAGTAATACATAGGTTACATTATTCAAAAACAAAACTACATAAAATCTTTCAACATATCTCACCTATATGTGATAAATGTCAACATTTAGAAGCTACCTTATCTCATATGTATGCAAACTGTATAAAAATTAAAAAATTCTGGGTAAATATTTTCAGTATAATATCTAAAATAACCAGCACACAATTGGACCCAGATCCAAAATTAATAATACTTGGAATATTAGAATTAAATCAAACATTTAGAACAACACAAAGAAACTTTATTGATTATAGTTTAATAACAGGAACAAAATTAATTCTAAAATTTTGGAAAGGCCCTACGACCCTCACAATCAAAATGTGGATTATAGAAATGACGGAGACCTTAAACGTGGAAAGAATCAGATTCTCCCTGTTGGACAAACAGGAATTATTCATTGGAACATGGTCTCCTTTTATTGATTACTTAAAGGGTCAGAATAGTTCAGCACAGGAACCTGACTAGCACTCGGGCTAAAGAATGGATGAAATGCTATACTTAGAAATGTACGAATATATCTCGAATGAAGTTTTTTATTTTAATAAAATTTTTCCATTCTTCTTTAACTATCTTTTTCCTTTTTTTTGTTTTATTTTTTGTTTTGTTTTTTGTTTTTGTTTTTGTTTTTTTTTGTTGTTTTTCTTCTCTTTCTTTTCTTTCTTTACTTCATCTATCTCTTTAGTTCTATTTAGTTTAAAAAAAAAAAAAAAAGGCAAAAGGTATTGGAGACAATGTAATAATAATTGACAATATTATCAATTTAAAAATGTAAGACTGTAATGATGTAAATAGGTTGTGTACTTATCTCCAATAAAAAATATTTTCAAAAAAAAAAGAAGTAGCATCTACTTTCATTTCCAGATGTCTTTTAATGACCTTCTGCCACTTGTCTTCGTATCATCCGCATAGGTGAGGGGGCAAAGATTATATAGGAGTCCAAGGAGTAACTTTATCACACAAAGGGTGGTGGGTGTATGGAACAAGCTGCCAGAGCAGGTAGTTGAGGCTGGGACTGTCGCATCGTTTAAGAAACAGTTAGACAGTACATGGATCGGACAGGTTTGGAGGAATATGGACCAATTCACAACAATGGATTCAGCGCACGCTGAATATGCGTCATCAGAGAGTGATCAAATCGTGCTCTGGTGATGTACAGGAATTCCCAGGGCATTGTGCTGACTCCTTTTATGATTTTTATATATGGTCTCGATAAGGGTATTTAAACACTTCTTTTCAGTTTGTTGATATGTTTTGGCAACATATTGCGTGTTGAATCAGATAAGGTAACAGAATGTGGTCATAAACAGCAAACGACACTAAAAGAAAACATTTATGAGCTGCATTCATGCAAAACTTCAGGACGTGTGCTTATCTATGCAAGGATGATGCTGACTATTTTATTGAATAGAGTCATAGAGTCACAGAGTGGAAACAGGCCCTTCGGCCCAACTTGCACACACCGGCCAACAATGTCCCAGCTACACTAGTCCCACTTGTCTGCGCTTGGTCCATATCCCTCCAAACCTGTCCGATCCATGTCCCTGTCTAACTGGTTCTTAAACGATGCGATGGTCCCAGCCTCAACTACCTGCTCTGGCAGCTTGTTCCATACACCCACCACCCTTTGTGTGAAAATGTTACCCCTCGGACTCCTATATAGTCTTTTCCCCCCTCACCTATGTGGATGATACGAAGACAAGTGGAGAGGCAGGTGGTGTTGTGGAAGCAAGGAATCTGCAGAAAGACTTGGACAGGTTTTTGAGAATGGGTAAATAAGTGGCAAATGGACTACAGTGCACCAATGTGTACGGTCTTGCACTTTGATAGAAGGAATAAAGGCATAGACTACTTTCTGAATGGGGAAAGGATTCAGAAATCGGAGATGCAAAAGGACTTGGGATTGCTGATGCAGGATTCCCAAAAGGTTAATTTGCAGGTTGAGTTGGCAGTAAGGAAGGCAAATGCAATGCTAGCATTCATTTTGAGTGGATTAGAATATAAGAGCAAGGATGTAATGCTGAGGCTATATCGGCACTGGTGAGGCCACATTTGGAATATTGTGAGAAGTTTTGGGCCCCAAATCTGAGGAAGAATGTGCTGGCATTTGAGAGGGTCCAGAGGAGGTTTTCGAGAATGATCCCGGGTATGATTGGGTTAACATATGAGGAATGCTTGATGGCTCTGGGTCTGTACCCGTTGGAGTTTAGAAAGATGAGAGGGTCTCTCATTGAAACCTACCTGATAATGAAACTCCTCATTAGAGTGGACAGGGAAAGGATGTTTCCAGTAATGGGAGAGTATAGAACAAGAGGACAAAAACTCAGAATAAAATGATGTACCTTTAGAATGGAGATGAGGAGAAATTTCTTTAGCCAGAGGGTGGTGAATCTGTAGAAATGTGGAAGCCAAGAAAATAGGTATTTTTGAAGTGGAGATTGATAATTTCCTGATTAGTAATGGCATTAAAGGTTACAGGGAGAAGGTAGGAAAATGGAGTTGAGAGGGGAAATAGATCAGCCATGACTAAATGGCGGAATAGACTCGATGGGTCGAATGGCCTGATTCTGCTCCTATGTCTGGACAGAGCAACATAATTAATGTGGAGACACTAGAGACTGCACATGCTGGAACCTTGAGCCAAAAACAGAGCATCTGAAGAAGGCTCTTGACTTCAAACATCGTCTCTCCATTTCTCTCCATAGATGCCGCCTGATATGCCGAGTTTCTCCAGCTTTTGGGGGGGGGGGGGTTTTGCAACAGATTTAATGTTTCAGGTTAATTACTTTTTTCAGTCCTGTATAATATTTCAGCCTTTTCTGTATTAATTAAAGATTCACTCCAGTGGCTGGGAATGACTTGAAGAGCAATTTACATTATCTTTTCGCTAGTTTGCAGTTCATTCATTCATCATCGTTGAAAACATTAGCGACGCAGTGGTGCTGGTTTCCAACAGGAACGGTGACGGATGCACCACACATCTCTGTCCTCCAGTTCCTGCGGACTTCCGCCGCTGGAAGTATAGGGTTTTGGTGCGTGTGCTTTATCATCATTCCTTACAATGCTATGTACGACAGTGATCACAACTTCTACTGAAGTGTGGATGGCCGTTGGCTCGCTAGAAGCTCATCCTCCCTTTGACAGGTCTTGTTTTTGGTCCTGCTGGGGGTCCACAGCCTCATCCTCACCCAGCAAACCAGGTGGGGGAGATGGTTTAGTCGCTGACTATCTGACCATGGAGCAGTAGGCATGTCAATAATTAAGTAAAGTTAGTGACAACAGTATCACTTAAATACATAATTAAAGTGTAAATGAAATTCAATTTTGTTTTATGAAGTTAAATCTGATTAATTTTCTAATCACTTGTTTGTGAAAAACAGATCAAAAGGAATACATATCTTATATAACAAAGTTTGGAGGATTATTTCAATTTGATATGAATTTTCTTTGTGGGTTCATGAATCTATGGTATATTTTTGAAGCAAACTATTTAATCTTCTGTGAGGGAGAAACGATCCCAGTAAAGGTTTGCTAAGAACTCTGGCAAAGTGCCTAAAGATTAAAAATGGGTGTGGCATTTCTGCTGATTTGAAGGGCAATAATTGATCCAGTCTACTGTGCAAAACCATGGTCTCTGGTATAAAAGTGCTTTAGAAGCAATTTACAGCTACTATTAATTGAGTTCAAGTTCTAATATTAATTTATGTAATATATTGCAAGTAGAAATGGTTCAACCTTATCTTTACTCTTTAGACATTCTATCTCTTTTGAAAAATGCTTGCTATGGAGCATCAATATTCCAGAAAGCTTGTTACTTTTACCATCAGTTATCATATTAAATCTTCCTTTAATTCATACAAAACAGTATTTGTTTACTGATCTTTTGCAGCATCTTCACTGAGGTTAAGCTGTGTGGTTGGAGTGGTGGGAAAATTAACGCCGACTATTTTCATTGAAGAAAAGAAGCCAGAGACTATCTTTGCTTTCCAAGATTATCATGGAATAGCAGACAGTTCTGACAGCGTAGTATATATCCTAACAAATAACTCACTCAATTTTCCACGATTCTGTCTTCAATTCTGAGTTCCTCATTTTTAAGGGAATAGGGATGTGGACCAAACACGAGATAATGACCAATAATGAAAGAACCTCAATCGAGACAAGGACACCAGAGGTAAAAATGAGAGCATGAATGAGCACTGTGATAACCAATGAGAAAAGTAAGAAACAATATATCCTTTTTGGATATATATTTTCTTGACTCCTTGGTGGTGAATACTGATTTGCTTTTTCGTCACCTCAACCTATCAATAATTAATGTTAACCTTAAAAGTAAGATTTTGAACCTTTGCAACTAGTGGCATTACAAGAGAGCTCAAACTCAAAGTCCCTACTTTACATTAGCACAGATTATGGATGAAAACCTACACTCAAGTCTCAGCTAAGTAAAAAAATATTAATCTCTTGGTGTAGCTTGAATTACCATTACCAACATTTTTGTGTTGAAAGTAGTAAACAAAACCTAAAGTGCAATCACAGGATAACCAAATGAGGTAGAATTAAGATCAAGAGTACACAGCAGCACCTTCAAGAAGGGAGTGTAAAAGAGGTAATTGGTTCATGAGTCTGATAGTTGTTCTTAAGGCTGTCCGTCTGGGTTTTAGGCTCCTATATCTTCACCCAGATGGGAGAAGACAGAAATGGAATAGCCAGGTTGAGGCATCTTTGATAATATATCCAGCCTTCCTAATGCAATGCATCATGAAGATGAATTGGATGGGGAAGCATTTGATAGAGCGAGCAGTCTTCACCAGGTTCAGGTGGTTAGGAGCAGAGCAGTTGCCATACCAGGCTGAGAGGCATCCCATCAATATAGTCTCTATGGTGCATCTGTAAGACATATGGTATCATCGGCAAACTTAATGATCATTGACACTGTACTCGGCCATACAGTCATGAATGTGGAGCAGGGGATTGAGCAAGAGCACATGTGTTCCTTTCTACTTCCTCTGGCATCTTATTCTATGTACCCACCCACCATGAAGAAGTTGCTCATCAGGTTCCCATTAAATCTTTCACCTTAAACCCAAGCCCGCTAGCGCTTGATTACCCTACTTTGGGAATAAGACTCAATGCATTCACCCATCTATTCCAATCATGATTTTATACTCATTTAAAGTGGCACAACCCTAGTAGAGTTGCTGCCTTACAGCGCCAGAGACCCAGGTATGATCATGATCACGGGTGCTGTACGTATGGAGTTTGTATGTTCTCCTTGTGACTGCATGGATTTCCTCCCACATTCCAACAACGTGCAGGTATGTATGTTAATTGGCTTCTGTAAATTGCCCCTGGTGTGCAGAATGTGAAACTGGGATAACATAGAACTGGAGTATACTGTAGGTGATTGTTGGTAGGTTCGGACTTATTGGGCCAAAAGTCCTGATTCCATGCTATATCGCTATATTAAACAAAACTAAAAGATCATTCCTCAGCCTTTTGCACTCCAAGGAATAAAGGCCTAGCCTGCCAAACCTCTCCCTATAGCACAGGCCATCGAGTCCTTGGACCATTCTTGTATATCTTCTCTGCACTCCTTCCATCTTAAGAAAGCTGATGCTGGCGATGCTGCCTGATCTGCTGAGTGCTTCCATCGTTCTTTATTTTAGTTTTAGATTTTCAGCATTTGCTGTTTTTTGTTCTCAAAGTCATTGATGTTGACTGATGTTGAGGCTATTTACAGGGAGAAATCAATTCTCTCCCGTTAGAATTTTTCCCAAAAGAAAGAAATGTATCTCCACTGTGCTGTATCTCACAGTGGTACTGCTTCCATCATAAATCCAAGAACCTTTCTCAATCACAAATGTACCCACAGACACCCTATAATCCAGTAAATTGGCAGGCAGGCATGCTTGATACAAATGTCTTGGACTTCATGTTGTTTCATTTGTGAGAACATACTAATAATAAACTTGCATAAATATTCAATTAACATTTTGAAGAAAAATGTTCAAAGAGTGAAATGTTATTGAACTGTCCATAATATGGGATTACACTATTTAGTACACTAGTTGCACTTGTACACTATTTAGGATGAGCAACACTTGTAAAAACAACAGCAAGTAGATTTTGTTAATGTTTTACTTGTGAACCTAATTATGTCAGAAGATTTATAACAAAAATGTATGTTTAACCATAAATAGTGTCAGTGATGTTGTTAATTAGGGAAAATTATTAAACTTTCTATATAAGTTTGTTATTAACTCTGTTAACGTTAAGATTACTATGTAAGTCACACCACCGCGAGTTATAATATGTATGACATTGGAAGCCATAATGGACTTTGTGCAAGTACTTTATTCATGTAGAATCATGGAATTATTACAGCACAGAAGGAGGCTCATCAAATCCATGTAGCCCCCCTAAAGAGTATCCCATCACCTAACTTTCCCATAGCTCTTCACCGCCTGCTAGGTTGTGAATTAGATAGATAGAACTCTGAGGACTAGCGGAATCAAGGAGTATGGGGAGAAGGCAGGAACGGGGTACTGATTGTGGATGATCAGCCACGGTCACATTGAATGGCGGTGCTGGCTCAAAGGGCCGAATGGCCTACTCCTGCACCTATTGTCTATGTATCGATGTATGCAATTCCAGATCTTAACCAATCACTGAGTTAATATTAATCCTGACAGTGATAATTGTACCCACACAAGAAGCACACAAAGTATGACAATGTGGAGGAAAAGAGGCTTTCAATTTACTATAGTTAATAGATGCAAAGGAAAATTGATGCATTCATTAGAAAAAAAAGTCCATCTTTTAAATTACAAAAAAAATGCTTTCATTGAAAGGTCTCTAATTTGGATTCAGCAGTACCACTTGCTGCATTGCTTAACTTAGTCTACCCATGGGTCTTAAACCTACTGATTTGCCATGGTGGATTTTCTCTGCAAAGCCCTTCTCAGTTCACATAGGCCTTTAATGTGCAAGGTTCCAAGTGAGTTTTTGCAGGAAAACACAGTGTAAATTCAGCTTTGATGTTGCAAACTCACAAATCTGAAGAGAGGTTGCAGAAGGAGATCAGGAACACCATGAAAACCATTACCAGATAAAAGTTCTAAATGTAGGATGTCTAAATTTCTAAATCTCATTGTTGGTGATCAGAGTGTTGCATTCTCTACTCTGTGGACACTGAAACATAGTATTTTGTATAATAGTGGTCGGGGTTTGTTTAGATGTAGTGGTTTATTTCACGAGGCAGAGTGGGGAACCCTTGGAATTCTCTACTCCAGTGGGCAAGCACTTACTGGGCAATATTTATAACCATTACTCGCTATATATATAACTGTATATAGCACATATATATTACAGCACCTTCATGAAGGTTTGACAGGTGTAAAGAGGCAGTGCCCGCAGAAAGTGCAAGCGGGGAGAGTTTCTTGCTTAACATGTTTGGGCACACTTCCAGAGGACAGCACATCTGGCAGCCACTGGCAGCCACAATAGACAATAGACAATAGACAATAGGTGCAGGAGTAGGCCATTCGGCCCTTCGAGCCAGCGCCGCCATTCAATGCGATCATGGCTGATCATCCCCAATCAGTACCCATTCCTGCCTTCTCCCCATATCCCCTATCTTTAAGAGCCCTATCTAGCTCTCTCTTGAAAGTATCCAGAGAACTGGCCTCCACCGCCCTCTGAGGCAGAGAATTCCACAGACTCACAACTCTCTGTGAGAAAAAGTGTTTCCTCGTCTCCGTTCTAAATGGCTTACTCCTTATTCTTAAACTGTGGCCCCTGGTTCTGGAGACATTATAGCACAGGCAGGATACAGTAATGGAGGAGGGAATAAGAAAATTGTTGCAGTTAACTTGCTCAAAAGCACCTTGTATCATTAAGTGCCCCGAGCATTAAAATTTGCTTATCAGCCAGTTGCTTAGATGCACATTATTCCAAATCAATATTTCACATAGCTTTGCTGATCTGTCACTGCATATGAAATATCTTATCTCAATACTTCGGAAGTGATTTTCATTGAAAGCCACGTCACTGTTTAAGTGATAAGCTACTGAAATACAACTGAACTGTTTAGCACTCAGTCACTTCCAGACATGCAGAGGCCCGCAGGCTTGATGTGTGTTGCTGTAACCTGTGGCATTTAAAAATGTTTTTTTCACAGCTGGAAACAATAACATAATCATAATGTAAAAAGACTTCCAGATCACAAACCCTCTCTCGCTGCAGAGGTTAACATGAATATTTCTTGAATTTCAGCAATTAGAAAGCATAGGAAGTGATGAAAATTATTGCCAACCATAAAACTCAGGCCCAGGATTGTTACATCTTATGTCTTTCTCACTCATTCTCCCATAGATTTTCCAGAGCCTACGATCAATTAATCTGTCAGCATTGCATCAATGACACAATGCCTTCAGGGGCTGTCCCACTTGGGCGACCTAATTGGCGAGTTTAGAAGAGTTTAGGAGAGTTTGAAAAAATGACATGTTGAAGACCTCCTTCGACTTCCTTCGACTATGTTGAAGACCAACTTCGACTAGCTATGACTAGATACGACTAACTTCGGGAAAATTGAAAATAGTGGAGAGTGAAGACGGCCTCCTTCGATCTCCTTCGACCTCCCTTCGACTATGATGAAGACTATCTACGACTATCTTTGACTACCTTCGATTACCTTTGACTACCCTCGATTACCTACGAATAACATGATGACCTACTACGACTAAACCTACAAGTAAAAAAAGTATCGATTTTTTCCATGGCGACCTTTATTTACTCGCGGGCATTTTTTAACATATTGAAAAAAACGCCGTGACCTAGCTGAGGCCTCGAGTACACGGAGACCACTCTCGAGCATGAAGGAGAGTTACGAAGACCTCTTACAACCTCGTGTCGACCATGCTGCGAGTATGAGTCGAGGGCAAACTCGCCACAACTCGCGGATTAGGTCGCCCAAGTGGGACAGGCCCTTTACAGATCTAAAATGGCATCTGTTGTGTAAGTCTAACTTGGCTGAAGAGCAGGAAGGGAGTAAAGTTGAAGATATATTGTCACTGAATTTAAAGTTTTAAGTCAGGAGCTCAGATGCTGACTTAGAATCAACATTATGATCATAAAGATATAATGTTTATAAGGAGCCTGCATCCAGATGATGGGAAAAAAAACAGCACAGGTCTCAGCGGCCCAGAAGTTGAGGTTGCTCAGAGATTCTACCTTCAGATGTGGGTTTTTATGCAGCAATCTTTGGGAGAAGGTAATGCAAATGAAGAGTGAAATACAAAAGGCATTGATCTTGTACAGACTTTTGTCAGAGACTTAGAGACCCAAATGTCCTTTGATGGTCAACTCCTTCAATGCAATCATGAACCAGAGCATTAATCCAAGGCTGATGTTAAAAGTCTCAGTTGACTTTGCATCATCACCAGTGGATACTCAGACTTTAGTAAACAAACTACTGTTCTCTTGGAAAGTCTGCTTGTTACCTTGGAAGCTGAGACTATTGCCAACATGACAGTGAGTTAATGCATTAAAGGGGTTCGCTGGATAGGTAATTACTCTTTTTCAGGATAATTGAATGGAGTAAGCCTGAAATCACAGCGGCAGACAGGCAGAACAAATATGGAATTTTGAAAGGATTTGGCTGGGGTGATAATGGAAAGTTGTAGAGCCAGGACTATGCAGCAGATCAAGGATCAGGCATTTTGGACCAAGGTAAACTAAAATGTCTTCACTCCGAGGATGTGAATCCTTGAAATTATCTGTTCTGGGGGTTCGGATAGCTTTCTGAGCATACTCAAGTTTTAAACCAATAGATTCTTGCATACCATACAAAGGCTCTGAAAGGACATGGGGATCACTAAGGTAGAAGGATCATCGCAATCTTTCTGAATGTGAGGCAAATCTATCTGTCCTCTGATTTCTTACATTCTTAACATTGGTTTGCTTGTGTTTGCAATATGGGATGACTTCAGTTGTAACATTGAGGTATTCAGAGGTTCAGTGGATGAATGCAGAATTAATTCCCAAAGCATTATTTTTTATAAAACTAACAAATCATTGTTGACAAATAGAAAGAAAAATTGGGTGGGTGCATCATACATAAGAAATCAAAGCAAGTCTAAGCCAAAGGAGCCATGAACCTGACAGTGAAAGGCCAATTCACTTATGCATCTTAATCAAAGTTAAATGTTACATTTGTTTTCATAAAGGAGAGTTATAACCCCACTTCCCGACCCTCAAGGAGGGAATGGCATGTCCCAGTCCACACCCATCAACTTTTTCCTCTCATGAAGCAATGAATTTAATTTTTTAACGTTCACATTGAGTTTTCTTAAAGAACATTTAAAACAAAGAATTCCAAGTACCTGTCTCGGATGTTTCTCTTTGCAACTGTAATTATACATCTCTGGAATTTGCTTATGATTCATTATTGTATCACTTCCATTGGTTTCATATCCTTCCTTTAATCCAGGGGAGAAGATTGGAAGAGCATTCCAAGCTCTTGTGCATAAATCTCAAACGTTTTATATTCTAGATATGAAACCAAGCAGTCCATTTGCACTTCTAAGGAAGCTTCTACTTGCATTATAATCTTTAAGTACATGCTTTTATACTAATTTGTGAATGGTTCAAAATGAAACCAGTGATGACTGGCTCATGCCAAGGATGCTAATAAAGCTAATAAAGATCAAATTATTTTAATCTGAATACTGTGATGAAAGGACTCTCGTCAGATAGCTAACCTTTGTAAAGTACCTTCAATAAAGAGGAAATTTCTGAAGCCTTCAAAGGAATTTATTACTTTTAATATTTAAATGTAATAATCGTAAATCAATATCGAAATGTTATCAAATGTCAGGATAAAACTCGGAAGCTTACAGTATTGAATAAAATGACATTGAGTAATAAATTAACATCATTTTAAAATGTTTAATTCTTTTGAGTTCAGACAACGTCTTCCTATTAAACAAGATATGTGACATTTAATCCCAGGTCCAATACTTTTTAGCTATCCAAGACTTTTGTATGACTATCTTTAAACATGAACATTCTTTAAATAGTCAGTTCCCGGTTACCATTGAAATAGTCATCCGTTACCATTGAAAAAGATTATTTCCCTTCTGGACGTGTAACAAAAAATATATCTGTTATTGTCCACTATAATCGAGCAAGGGAATCCCTCCAACCACCTACCAGCAACGAGTTGTTTTCACATACAAAGTTATTTTAACTAACTAAAAATCTATTTTTGTTACTGTAAGCTAAAAATACTAAAGGCCGTTTGCTTAATAGAGGAGCATTGCACAAGTGTCGATTAAAGCAATTTCTTGTCAATTTCATTCACCTCCTGCAGTGTAACTGGCAGCCTGTGTTCTTAAAGAGACAGTGGTGTCTGATTACTGTGGGGCCACTCCATCTGCTATAACTGAAATCCATTATAAAGAGGTCTACAATAACAAGGGTAGACTTGACAGTATGCACAACGCACCCTCTATCTGTTGCAACTAAAAGGACTATTGTTAACTTTTGCTCATTGATTTACTTCAGCAGATGTATTGACTTTACCTTCTGCTTTAAATTTAAATGTTGCAATTTCATAACCTGTATCATTTTGCCCCAAATATAAACAAAGCCACCTTACTCTCCATCACATGAACCTTCATGCTCAGAGAAATTTATGCAATACTGCCTAATAGGCCTGTCCCACTTAGGCGATTTTTCAGGCGACCGCCGGTGACTGTCAACTCGCCGGCAGTCGCCAAAAGACCTGCAACTGGAACGGCGACTGTCAGAGTGAAACACACAAACACATCGCTTCCTTCACCAGCTTGTTATGCAGGCGGGTCTGAGTAAAATTCACACGGTGCAAAGCCAATGTGATACAGACACACACTGCGCTGAACAGGAAGGTTGGCATTGTAATTAAGAAGCTAAAAAGCAGTGTACGGTAAGTCCTTTAAAAGAGGGGGGGGAGAGGGGGGAGAAGGGGGAGAGAGGGAGAGAGGGGAGAAGGAGTGGAGACAACTTTTAAGAAGCCAGAGATACACGGCTGTGAAGCTCGGCGGACATTAACATTACCAGTCGGTTATCCTTGGTTCTGAAAACTACTGCTTACATTTTTTTTCCCCAATGAGCCAATGAAATTCACCGATCAGCACCGGCTACAACCTACGAGAACCTAAGAGAGCCTTCGACCTCCTGGCTACCCACTAGGATCTCCTGGCGACCCACCTCCGGCACGAGAATTCTCGCTACTCTCCATGGCGGCTTCATTCTAGTCGGCGCTAATTTTTCAACATATTGAAAAATTTGCGGCAACAATAATGAGGCCGCGATTAGTTCCCAGAATGCGGGAACTCCTCACGACAATGTAGGCGACTCCCCGGCAACCACCAGCGAACATGTGGCGACCATGTGGCGACGGCATAGTCTCCTGCAGTCGCCTAAAAAGTCTAAGTGGGACAGGCCCATAAGGCACCAGCAAATTTTGGGTAGCGAATAAATGCGGGCCTGAAGGCTTTATTTAACAGAAAATAGTGTCTTAACTTCAAAACTTTCCACGTAGTTCAAGTTTTCATTAAAGCAATCTTGTAGAAATGTATTTTCCATTTATAATCGGAGAAAGTTCAATACTTGGTATGCTTCTGAACTCTAGGCTGTATCCTGGCAGCTGCTATCGATTTAGTTATTGTTTTACAATATTACAGGTTTAAAGGTGGTTCAGACATTAACCTATTGCACCATTCATCAGCAGTGTATGGTTATATATCGTGTTTATGGTTGCATAAATCATTTTAGCATCTTTGCCCTTTTGAAATCTTAATGTTATCAATTATTATTGATTGGTGATTTGTAATAAATTAATTATTACTACCTATTCATGTAACCAGAAGGGATGGGATGTGGTGCTCTTAATTGAAGATGCATTGGCTTAAGATGTCCTTGGAATGTGGGGAATCTAAAATAGATATATTTGTAAAGCATTGGGACACTGCTACATAATGCTGGTCTTATTATTTTGTTACGGTAACCACTGCACCACAGCTTAATGCCACAAAATCCTCTGTAACATTTCCTGCATGTTGATCTCTGTTTGTCCGATGGTAACCATAAACACGATAACACAGCTAGCCGTGAACTTTGTCCATGTCGGCCATTTCAGTTTGAAGAAACTGTGATCAGCATGGAATCAGGAAAAGAAGGGCAAGTGAAAACTAAGCAGGAAAACAGAAAATAATTAAAGTTTGTGTTTAAAATTTGGGCAGTACTTTATGAAATTGTACACAAAACTCTGGACTACAAGTCTAAAGTATTTAAAGTCAATATAACATGAGACCTTTATCGGTTGCAATTCACAACTTATGATTTTGTCCAGATGACCAGTTATCATCAGGAGCTTTACAGATAACAGCTTTGTAAGTTTTATTAACTTTCCACATGGCTTGCAACATTATTATTGCGTTTTACTTCAAAACACAAAGGTCAAACCCTGATTAATAGACTATAGAACTGTACATCACAGCAGCAGGCTCTTCGGACCATGTCTGTGTTGATCATGATGCCACTTTAAACCACACATCTATCTGCATGTGATCTGTATCCCTTCATACACTCCTGCTCAGATGTCTGTCTAAATGCTTCTTAAAGGTTGCTATCGCAAATGCTCCTACCACTTCCCCCGGCAGCATGTTCTAGACACCTATAACTGTGTTAGAAACTTTCCTTATAAATCTACTTTAAACTTTAATCCTCTCACCTTAAACCTATGCCCTCTAGAATTTGACATTTCCATCCTGAGAAAAAGACTCTGACTATCCACCTTATCTATCTCACTTTTTCTTTTTATACCTCTACCAGGTGCCCCTACAGCTTCTGAAGGCTCGGCAGACCCCAGTACCGGGAACCCTCCTGGAAGGATCTGATGGTTCGGTGTACTGCAGTATGTGTGGGAGTCATTGGAAACGTCAGATGCAAGGAGCAAGGGCCAGTAGGAGGATGAACCGGGGTAATGTTTAGTTTTGTTTAGTTCAGAGATACAGCGTGTTAGCAGGCCCTTTGGCCCACCGAGTCTGTGCCGACCAGCGATCCACGTACACTAGCACTATCCTACACACTAGGGACAATTTACAATTCATATTGAAGCCAATTAAGCTACAAATCTGTACATCTTTCGAATCAGGTGGAAAAACCACGTGGTCACAGGGAGAACCTACAAACACCGTACACACAGCACCTGTGGTAAGGATTGAACGCAGGTCCCTGATGCTGTAAGGCAGCAACTCTCCCATTGTGTCACCATGCCACCCCTTCAAGGTTGGCTGCAGGAGGTGCCCCCGGGAGATATAGATGGCTGGACGAGGAGAGGGATGTTGGTTCGCGGGCCCATCCGGTCGAAGGTGATGGAGGAAGGGCTGATTAGGGATAGTCAGCATGGTATATATGTAGGAGATCATGTCTCATGAATCTGATTGAGTTATTTGAAGATGTACCAAAAAGGTTGATGAGGGCAGAGTCGCAAACGTTGTCTATATAAATTTGTCTATAAGGCATTTGACAAGAATCCACATGGTAGGCTGCTCTGGATGGTTAAATTGTATGGGATCCAGGGAGAGCTAGCACATTAGATAGATAATTGGCTTCATGGAAGGAAGCAGAGGGTGATGGTGGAAGGTTGTTTTTAAGATTGGAGGCCTGTAACTAGTGGTGTGCCTCAAAGATCAGTGTTTGACCCATTACTCTTTGTGGTTTGCAGCAACAATTTGGGTGAGAACGTATTTGAGTGATCAGTTAGTTTGCAGAGGACACTAAGTGGGTGGTATTGTAGATAGATTTAGATAGGGGAAAGTTTGAGGCCACCGTATCATAAAGTAGCTTACCACTTTCAAACGCACAATTGGGAGTTTCCAATGATGTTTTGAGATTCTCTTTCCTCCGACTCACCAAATGGCCTCATTTGGACTAAATGACCATCCTAATTGACCGTCTCCGGTACGGGGTTGGTATTGATGGCACTGCCCTGATCTGGTTCATCTCCTACCTCAAAGGTAGGAGTTTCTCTACTAACATAGGCAACTCTTTCTCCCCCCCAGCTAGCCTCTGCTGCGGGGTTCCACAAGGTTCCATCCTTGGCCCCATTCTCTTCTCCCTGTATATGCTCCCCTTAGGCCAAGTCATTCAAAGGCACGGCATTTCCTTCCATTGCTATGCAGAAGATACACAACTCTATCTCCCCCTGAAGCCCAACAACCGATCAAATCTACTTAACCTTATCCACTGCCTCGAGGATATAAAGTGTTGGATGGCCCAGAACTTCCTCCAACCAAACGAGAGTAAGTCTGAGGTCATCCTTCTCGGCCCCTCGGAATCAATCAAAATGATAGCAGGCAGCCTTGGAAGCCTTACCCCACTACTCAAACCTCACGTCAAAAACCTTGGCGTGATATTTGACTCAGCATTGAAATTTAACAAACAAGTCAATGCTGTGGTAAAAGCTAGCTTCTTCCAGCTTCGGATGATAGCTAAAATAAAACAATTCCTCCAGTGTGATGACCTCGAAAAGATCATCCACACATTTATCTCCTCCCGCCTCGATTACTGCAACTCCCTTTACACTGGCATCAGCCAATCTTCCCTGTCCCGCCTGCAACTGGTTCAAAATGCCGCAACGAGACTCCTGATGGGCACCTGAAAAAGGGACCAGATCACCCCGATTCTGGCCTCTCTCCACTGGCTCCCTGTGCGGTTCCGAATAAATTTCAAGATCCTTCTTTATGTTTACAAAGCCCTTAACGGGCTTGCCCCCCCCCTACATCAAAATTCTGCTTACCCACCACACCACCTCCAGGTCCCTCAGATCGGCCGACTTGGGGTTACTGAACATCACGCGGTCTAGGCATAAGCTCAGGGGCGACCGCGCCTTTGCGGTTGCAGCTCCTAGACTGTGGAACAGCATCCCTTTTCCCATCAGAACTGCCCTCTCCATCGACCCTTTTAAGTCGAGACTTAAAACTCATCTTTACTCTCAAGCCTTTCTTGACGTCCTCTGAGGGAGGGCTATATGTATATATTTATGTATGTACTTAATCTATGAACCACTGTTGTATAACGTTAGTACCTCCACCAATGTAAAGCACTTTGGTCAACGAGAGTTGTTTTTTAAATGTGCTATAGAAATAAAAGTGACTTGACTTGACTTGAGTAGTCATCTTGATTTCAATGTTTGATTGAACTGCCATTAACTAAATTAAACTGTGAAATAAATAGCTGTAAACTACAGTATCTTACGTATGCAACTATTTATTTATAGTCATACAGCAACGAAACAGGCCCTTTGGCCCAGCTTGCCCATGCCGACCAAGATGCCTCATCTATACTCGTCCCACTAACCCGCGTTTGCTCCATATCTCTCTAAGTCTTTCCTTTCCATGTACCTGTCCAAAAGGTACCTGGAAACACTTATTTCATTGTATAACTCAAACTTGTTCCATTGCAAACCATTACAATGCTACCTGCTTCAAATCATCTAATCTGGTGTTTCCATTATTGAGTTGCAATGTATGATTATTTAATTGTCAAATAATAGGTTGTAAACCACCTTATGTAAAGAACAGTTCTGAATAACCTGGACATATTTATTTCATTGTAAGTCAACTCTGTTTATTTAGGGATCACTGCATCTGAACGGCAGCCATAGGTGTCGAGCATCTGGCTGTGACTCCAGCTTTGCATGGAACTGTCTCTTTGCACTCGCAATGGCCTTCATGAGGTCATACCTGAACTTCTTGTATGACTTTAGATTGCCAGTCCTAAACTCAGCAAATCTAGCACTAAGAGGATTACAAATCTCCTGGTTCTTCCCGGGCTTCTGCTTCAGGAAGACATAGATACATACATAGATACGTAGAAAATAGGTGCAGGAGTAGGCCATTCGGCCCTTCGAGCCTGCAGCGCCATTCAATATGATCATGGCTGATCATCCAACTCAGTATCCTGTACCTGCCTTCTCTCCATACCTCCTGATCCCTTTAGCCACAAGGGCCACATCTAACTCCCTCTTAAATATAGCCAATGAACTGGCCTCAACTACCCTCTGTGGCAGAGAGTTCCAGAGATTCACCACTCTCTGTGTGAAAAAGTTTTTTCTCATCTCGGTCTTAAAGGATTTCCCCCTTATCCTTAAGCTGTGACCGCTTGTCCTGGACTTCCCCAACGTCGGGAACAATCTTCCTGCATCTAGCCTGTCCAACCCCATAAGAATTTTGTAAGTTTCTATAAGATCCCCTCTCAATCTCCTAAATTCTAGTGAGTATAAGCCGAGCCTATCCAGTCTTTCTTCATATGAAAGTCCTGACATCCCAGGAATCAGTCTGGTGAACCTTCTCTGCACTCCCTCTATGGCTATAATGTCCTTCCTCAGATTTGGAGACCAAAACTGTACGCAATACTCCAGGTGTGGTCTCACCAAGACCCTGTACAACTGCAGTAGAACCTCCCTGCTCCTATACTCAAATCCTTTTGCTATGAAAACTAACATACCATTCGCTTTCTTCACTGCCTGCTGCACCTGCATGCCTACTTTCAATGACTGGTGTACCATGACACCCAGGTCTCGCTGCATCTCCCCTTTTCCTAATCGGCCACCATTTAGATAATAGTCTGCTTTCCTGTTTTTGCCACCAAAGTGGATAACCTCACATTTATCCACATTATACTGCATCTGCCAAACATTTGCCCACTCACCCAGCCTATCCAAGTCACCTTGCAGTCTCCTAGCATCCTCCTCACAGCTAACACTGCCCCCCAGCTTAGTGTCATCTGCAAACTTGGAGATGTTGCCTTCAATTCCCTCATCCAGCTCATTAATATAAATTGTAAATAGCTGGGGTCCCAGCACTGAGCCTTGCGGTACCCCACTAGTCACTGCCTGCCATTGTGAAAAGGACCCGTTTACTCCTACTCTTTGCTTCCTGTTTGCCAGCCAGTTCTCTATCCACATCAATACTGAACCTCCAATACCATGTGCTTTAAGTTTGTATATTAATCTCTTATGTGGGACCTTGTCGAAAGCCTTCTGAAAGTCCAGATACAACACATCCACTGATTCTCCCCTATCCACTCTACTAGTTACATCCACGAAAAATTCTATAAGATTCGTCAGACATGATTTACATTTCGTAAATCCATGCTGACTTTGTCCAATGATTTCACCACTTTCCAAATGTGCTGCTATCCCATCTTTAATAACTGACTAGCAGTTTCCCCACTACCGATGTTAGACTAACTGGTCTGTAATTCCCCGTTTTCTCTCTCCCTCCCTTCTTAAAAAGTGGGGTTACGTTTGCTACCCTCCAATCCTCAGGAACTACTCCAGAATCTAAAGAGTTTTGAAAAATTATCACTAATGCATCCACTATTTCTGGAGCTACTTCCTTAAGTACTCTGGGATGCAGCCTATCTGGCCCTGGTGATTTATCGGCCTTTAATCCATTCAATTTACCCAACACCACTTCCCGACTAACCTGGATTTCACTCAGTTCCTCCATCTCCTTTGACCCGCGATCCCCTGCTATTTCCGGCAGATTATTTATGTCTTCCTTAGTGAAGACGGAACCAAAGTAGTTATTCAATTGGTCCGCCATATCCTTGTTCCCCATGATCAATTCACCTGTTTCTGACTGCAAGGGACCTACATTTGTTTTAACTAATCTCTTTCTCTTCACATATCTATAAAAACTTTTGCAGTCAGTTTTTATGTTCCCTGCCAGTTTTCTTTCATAATCTATTTTCCCTTTCCTAATTAAGCCCTTTGTCCTCCTCTGCTGGTCTCTGAATTTCTCCCAGTCCTCTGGTATGCTGCTTTTTCTGGCTAATTTGTACGCATCATCTTTTGGTTTGATACTATCCCTGATTTCCCTTGTTATCCACGGATGCACTACCTTCCCTGATTTATTCTTTTGCCAAACTGGGATGAACAATTTTTGTAGTTCATCCATGCAGTCTTTAAATGCCTTCCATTGCATATCCACCATCAACCCTTTTAGAACTAATTGCCAGTCAATCTTGGCCAATTCACGTCTCATACCCTCAAAGTTACCTTTCTTTAAGTTCAGAACCATTGTTTCTGAATTAACAATGTCACTCTCCATCCTAATGAAGAACTCAACCATATTATGGTCACTCTTGCCCAAGGGGGCACGCACAACAAGACTGCTAACTAACCCTTCCTCATTACTCAATACCCAGTCTAGAATAGCCTGCTCTCTCGTTGGTTCCTCTACATGTTGGTTTAGATAACTATCCCGCATACATTCCAAGAAATCCTCTTCCTCAGCACCCCTGCCAATTTGATTCACCCAATCTATATGTAGATTGAAGTCACCCATTATAACTGTTTTGCCTTTGTTGCACGCATTTCTAATTTCCTGTTTGATGCCATCCTCAACTTCACTACTACTGTCAGGTGGCCTGTACACAACACCCACCAGCGTTTTCTGCCCCTTAGTGTTTCGCAGCTCTACCCATACCGATTCCACATCCTCCAAACTAATGTCCTTCCTTTCCACTGCGTTAATCTCCTCTCTAACCAGCAACGCTACCCCACCTCCTTTCCCTTTCTCTCTATCCCTCCTGAATATTGAATATCCCTGGATGTTCAGCTCCCAGCCTTGGTTACCCTGGAGCCATGTCTCCGTGATCCCAACTATATCATAATCATTAATAGCTATCTGCACGTTCAACTCATCCAACTTATTACGAATGCTCCTCGCATTGAGACACAAAGCCTTCAGGCTTGTTTTTACAACGCTCTTACCCCTTTTACAATTATGTTGAAAAGTGGCCCTTTTTGATTTTTGTCCTGGATTTGTCTGCCTGCCACTTTTACTTTTCACCTTGCTACCTATTGCTTCCGCCCGCATTTTACACCCCTCTGTTTCTCTGCTCACCCATTTAAGAACCCCACCACCTCTTATTCACTGTTTATTATTGTTTTCTTCTTTCCCCCCTCCATGTTGGGTCTGAGTGCTGAGTCTGAGACTTCAAATGTTTTGTTGATACATACTTGTCCATGCATTTCGTTCATGACAGTGGCATATTCATTCAGGTCTGATGACGGATTCTTCAACATGGCCTAGTTCACTAATTGGAAGCAGTCTCATAACAGCTTCTTATCCTCCCTTGACCAGCCCTTCGTAGTCCTCTTCACAGGTGCCACACTCTTCAGTCACTGCCTGTATGTACGCGAGAAGGAGAAGCACAATCAGGTGTTCAAATTTTCCAATGTCCAGGTGGGGGATGGAACAGTAAACATTGCTGAGGTAGAATAGCTGTGGTCGAGTGTGTTGGGTCCTCTGGTTCTGAAAGTAATGTGTTGATGGTAATTTGGCAGATTCTTCTTCAAGTTAGGCTGGTTGAATTCTCTAATGATGATGAGGGAGGCAGCAGGATATGCCTTTTGTGCTTGTAGATCGTGATACTCAATTCTTCAAGCGGTAGCTTGACATCTGCCTGAGGAGGCATGTAGACTGCAGTCAGGATAATGGCAGAGAAGTCCCGTGGTAGCTAGAATAGTTGGCACAACCACCAGTTGTTCCAGGTTAGGGAAGCAGGAATAATAATAATAATAATAATAGATTTTATTTATATAGCGCTTTTCAGGACTCAAAGTCGCTTAGGAATGAAACAAGACCACCATGCTTGAGCATCCCAATCAGTTTATCATGAAGCAAACAACGGCACCTCTTCGAGTTCCTAACATTGCCATCCGGTCTATGTGGTGGATGGAAAAACCCTTGGGTTGGAGCACTATGTCCAGGGAATTTAAGGCAAGCCATGCCTCTGTGAAACAGAGAACACAGCAGTCTCTCATGTTCCTCTGATACAGCAGTCTTGCTCTCAGATATTTTTATCTTGTTTTCTAGTAATCGTACATTGGGCAGAATGATGCTGAGGGGGAGAGAGAGGAGGAAGGAGTTACATACTCCTACACTTCAGTCAGTCTAATGATGCACAGCCATATGGGGTTAGTTTCATTTGGCTTCATTGTCAGCACATAGATGGTAGGCCTGGGCCTGTCCCTGTGCGGCACTGTTCTATATTATTTATGGTCAATATGAATCCATTCAATATTAAACATAGAACAATGTTATGAGAAGGGTAAAAAGCTGTTGAGAAAAATTATTTTCATTCATCAGTCAGTCAGGTTCAACAGCAGCTTCAAATTCCTAAACATTGACATCACAGATGATCTGCCCTGGGCCCAGCACATAGACATTATCATGAAGAAGTCGCACCAGCACCTCCACTTTAAAAAAAGTTTTAAGAGACTCAGCATATCTCGGAATCCTCTAACAAACTTATGTACTGTAGAAGGTATCCTGACCGGTTGCATCATGGCATGGAATTGTAATTCCAAAGCACAGGGACACAAGAGACTGCAGGAAATGGTAGACTTAGCCTGGTCCATCATGGACACAGCCGTCCCCAACATCAAAAGTAATCTACATGAGGCGTTGTCTCAAGATGGAGCCATCTATCATCTAAAATCCCCACCATACAGACCACGCCCTCTTCTTGCAACCATCAGGAATAATTCAGGCAGAAGTGCAGAAGCCTTAAGTTCCATACCATGAGGTTCAGGGACAACTGTTTTCCTACAACCATCAGGTTCTTGAACCAACTTTCACAATCCCAATCCTACCTCAGGAACACTATGACACCACCATGGATAGTCTTCTAACTGCATTTTGCATTAATGGCTCATTTTTATTACATAGTCCTTTCATTTCGCTGTCTTTTATGTCTGATATAAATGTTTCTGTGTTGTCTGAGTCCATGTATGCCGCAAATAAGATTTTAATTGTATTTGTTCCTCATTGTACTTGTGCACATGGCAGTGAATTCACCTTAACTTGACGGGATCTTATCCCTGTCCCTCCATCTCCTGTCTGTTCATGTGCCTGTCCAAATGCTACTTAAATGCTGCTATTATATCTGCTATCACCATCTCCCCTGTCAATACATTCCAGGCACCTACCACTGTGTAAAAAAGAAATTGCGCACATATCTTTAAACTTTCCTCTTCTCAACTTGTGCCCTCTAGTCTTTGACATTTTCCACCCAAGGAAAATGATTCTGATGATCTACCCTATCTATGCCTTTCATGCTATCGGGTCACTTTTCAGTTTCTGATGCTTCAGAGAAAATAATCCCAGTTTGTCTAACCTCTTCATATTACTCTTCATATTACTCTCTAATCCATATAACATCTTAGTGAATCTCTTCTGCGCCCCGTCCAAAGCCTTCATATACTTCCTGTAATGGAGTGACCAGACTGCACCCAATACTCCAAATGTGGTCTAATTAAAGTTTTATACAGCAGCAACATGACTTCTCTGCTTTTATACTCAATGGCCCGAACAATGATGGCGAACATGCCGAACAACTTCTTTACCGTCCTATCCACTTATATTGCCACTTACAAGGAGTTATGGTCTTGCATAAACTTCAATATGACTGGTAATGTCAAACAGAACAGACAGGTGGCCAAACAGGCCACTTACATAACTGTCCATGGGGTCATTTCAGTGCCATCCCTCACGGGTTGACATTTCGGAAAGTACCTCACATTGTGGGAGGAAACCCACACAGTCACAGGGGGAGCATGTAAATTCCACACAGACAGCTCTGGATTGAACCCGGGTCACTGGATCTGTGAGGCAGCAGCTCAACTAGCTGCGCCATTGTGCTATCCTACACCTCTGTTATGGGGTAAAGTTTCCTCTGTTAACACCCCTCATAAATTTTGCATAACTCAATCTTCTGTTCTCCGAGGAAAACAAAATCAGCATATCCAAACTTCCCTCATAGCTGAAATGCTCCATCCCATGCAGCTTTACCTTTGCAACCTCCTCAGTCCAATTGTCCTTCATATAGTATGGAACAGAATTGCAGACCATTTGTGACCTAACTAATGTTTGTATTCTCTATGCCTTCTTCTCCATTTATCTATCTGCGTTGCCACCTTCAGGGATCCTTGGACTTGTAGACCAAGATCCCATTGTTTCTCAATGTTCTGCTATTCATTGAAGATGACCAAGCCTTATTAACCTTCCCAAAATGCATCACCTTGCACTTACTTGGATTAAATTCCATCCGCCATTGATCTACCCTTCTTGCCTACTCAATAAATCTTTCTGTAGCCTGACTATTGTTAATTCAGAAACAATGGTTCTGAACTTAAAGAAAGGTAACTTTGAGGGTATGAGACGTGAATTGGCCAAGATTGACTGGCAATTAATTCTAAAAGGGTTGACGGTGGATATGCAATGGAAGACATTTAAAGACTGCGTGGATGAACTACAAAAATTGTTCATCCCAGTTTGGCAAAAGAATAAATCAGGGAAGGTAGTGCATCCGTGGATAACAAGGGACATCAGGGATGGTATCAAAGCGAAGGATGATGCGTACAAATTAGCCAGAAAAAGCAGCATACCGGAGGACTGGGAGAAATTCAGAGACCAGCAGAGGAGGACAAAGGGCTTAATTAGGAAAGGAAAAATAGATTATGAAAGAAAACTGGCAGGGAACATAAAAACTGACTGCAAAAGTTTTTATAGATATGTGAAAAGAAAGAGATTAGTTAAAACAAATGTAGGTCCCTTGCAGTCAGAAACAGGTGAGTTGATCATGGGGAACAAAGGATATGGCGGACCAATTGAATAACTACTTTGGTTCCGTCTGTAAAGACTGTCCAAACACAGGGTGTCTTCACTCTAGTTTATTGCATACATTGCATTCGTATACACACATATTGCCCTAGCTGTTCGTGGTCCATTACCGGAGCTAGAGAGCGAGCTAGGGGTGGGAAGGTTACATTTATACTGAAGCTAATGGGGAGTGGTTAGTAGAAGTGAGGTCACCATGTTAAAGGAACATGCACGGCTCTACATCCTTCCCCTTGAAAAGGGAAACATAGCAATGATGACAGTGAGACCACGACTCATACGCTAGGCACAAACCCGCGCGTACATCGTCAGGAAAAAACTTAAAACATTCAAGCAAACTCCCCGTAACGTTCAGGCGGCTTGACCAGACGCCCGAAGCGGGTATGCAGCCCGCCTCCCCCCCCCTTCGGAGGTAGAGTGGGCACCGGGGCAGGAGCGGCGATAGGTGAACCGAAAGGGGAGTGAGCAGGAGGGGGAGAACGAGGAGACCGGGGAGGAGACAAGGGCACCGCAACGGGCACGCGAGCGGGAGATGGCTGATGGGGGGGGCCAGGAGGAGCAGCGGGAGAACGGGGCGCCAAGGGTTGCGAGGGCAGAGGAGCGGGAGGCAACGAGGCGGCAACCGGGGGAGCAAAAGGGGCTGCGGGAGGCGGAGCGGGCTCGTTGACCGGCAGCAAATGCTGGCGGGACCGGCGGTAGATTGTGCCCTCGTAGTCAACCAGGTAAGAGCGCGGAGAGTCGGCAAAGCCGACGACAACAGCCAAGCGGTGGTGTCCGGAGGGGGACTGCATCCGGACGACCTGGCCCTCGAAGAGGGGCTGAAGGGGACGGCATGACTTGTCGTGGGAGCGCTTCTGGACAACCTGTTTCTGGGTAATACGCTTCTGGACAGCAGCAGGGCTGCGGACTGCGGGCCGTAGCGACCGCTGGGAGACAGGGATTGGAGGGCGAGTGGTGCGGGACATGAGCCGTTGAGCCGGTGAGCCCATGGCAGGGTCGCGACTAATATTTCGGAGATTCAGTAGAGCGAGATAAAAATCCGAATGCGACAGTCTGCAATGTTCCAGCAGCTCCTTGGCACTGCGGACGGCGCGCTCAGCAAGGCCGTTGCTCTGCGGGTACTCCGGGCTGCTGGTGATGTGGCGAAAGATGTAGGCGGCGGCGAATGCGCGGAACTCAGCACTCGTGAACTGGCCCCCGTTGTCAGACTGCACAGTCACAGGAATGCCAAAGGTTGCAAAGAGGGGTTGCAACGTCCCGATGACCGCAGCAGAAGTGAGGGAGTGCAGACGCTCAATCTCGAACCAGCTGGAGTAAGAGTCGACCAGGACCAGGAAATGTTTGCCACGCCACTCAAATATGTCCGTAGCGACCGCCATCCACGCCAGGGCGGGGGCAGGCTGTTGCAGGAGTGGCTGGCGTTGCTGGTGGGGAGAGAGGGTATTGCAGGTGGAGCAGGCAGAGACCCTCTCCCGGATGTCCTGTGCCATGCTGGGCCAATAAAATTGGCTCTGGGCCTGGGACAGGGTGGCATCGGCACCGGGATGGCCGTTGTGGGCAGTTTGGAAATAGTGGTCCCGCAGAGCGGCAGGCACCACAACCTTGTGGCCCTTCACCACCACGCCTCCCTGCAGCACAAGTTCGTCCCGGACTAGGAAGTAGGGCGCAGCACCAGCCGGCAAGGGTGAGCGACGGTCAGGCCAGCCGCGACGGATGACGTCTATAAGCTGTTGCAGGGCAGGATCATTGGCGGTGTGGTGAATCAGGGACTGCATCTGCTGAGAGGGCATGAAGTTGACGTTTAGCACCATCAGGTCGGATGACTCGTACGGGTGGCGGGCTGTAGAAGCCAGCGGTGCGCGGGACAGCGTGTCTGCCACAAACATGTCCTTGCCCTTGCGGTACACGATTTGAAACGTGAAGCGTTGGAGTTGCAGCATCATACGCTGCAAACGGGAAGAGGCAACGTGGATCGGTTTGTTTAAGATCGTGACCAGCGGCTGGTGGTCGGTTTCGATAGTGAAGGTGTTACCTATAATGTAGTCCCTGAACTTCGAGCAGGCAAACACCACGGCAAGGAGCTCTTTCTCGATCTGAGCGTAGCGTTGCTCGGTTGGGGTCATGGTGCTGGAGGCGTAGGAGACAGGTAGCTGCAGGCGGTCGTGGATCTGCAGGCAGGCGGCACCGAGACCGAAACTTGATGCATCGCAGGTAATGACGATAGGGCGCTTTAAGTCGAAGAACTTCAGAGTGGGGGCGCGAACCAGCCGGGATTTCAAGTCATCGAAGGCTGCCTGATGTAGCGGGTACCAAACCCAGGCAGTGTCCACCTTGGTCGGTTCCCTCAGGGGCGCACTCAGCTCGCTGAGGTCGGGAATAAATTTCCCCAGATAGTTCATCATGCCCAAGAAGCGTTGCAGGCTTGGCACGTTGACCGGAGCTGGCATCTCTGAGACCGCAGCTGTCTTCTGTGGGTCTGGTTTCAGACCCTCGGCCGTAAAAACGTGGCCCACGTAGGTGACCTCCGGGACGCGGAAACGGCACTTCTTGGGGTTCAGTTTGAGGTTGATTTCCCGAGCCCGATCCAGGACCAGACGGAGGTGGAGGTCGTGCTCAGCGACGTTCCTCCCGTACACCAAGATGTCATCAACGATGATAGCACACGGCAGACCTGCAAATAGCTGTTCCATGGTGCGCTGGAAGACCTCGCTGGCAGAATTGATCCCGAAAGGCATGCGGAGGAAACGGAACCTGCCGAAAGGTGTACCAAACGTGGTCAGTAAAGATGAACGTTCATCCAGCGGAATCTGCCAGAAAGAGTTCTTGGCATCGAGGACAGAGAATACAGTGGCCGGGCCAACCTTTGCAGCGACATCCTCCACCGTTCGCATGGGGTAGTGCGGGCGCTTGATGGCAAGGTTTAGGTCCTTGGGGTTGATACAGATCCGAATCTCACTCTTGTCCTTCTTAGCAGCAACGACCATGGTGGAGACCCACCGGGTGGCATCGCTCACTTCCTTGATGATGCCCATGGCCATCATCTGGCGTAGAGTGGACTCCACCTTGTCCTTCATAGCAAAGGAGACGCGGTGACGAGGGCGGACTACCGGATGGACCTCCGGGTCCACCTCGATTTCGTACTTGCAGGGTAGTTTGCCCAATACTTCGTCAAAACGGTCGGGGTACTCGCACATGGGATCCATGGGGGTCTGCACCGGGTGGATGTCGTGGTGGAAGGACACCAAACCGAGGTCCTGGCACGCACGGGCGCCCAACAGAGTAACATTCTCAGATTCCAGCAGGAGGAAAGAGAGGGGCCGAGAGGCCTTCAGAACTGAGCAGATAAGGGTGGCCTTGCCGACTGGGAATAGCATGCTCCCCCCCTATGCACGGAGGCGGGAGTGATCAGCGGTAATGTTCTCACCAGCTCTTATCTGTTGAAAAAGACTTAACGACATAATATTCGTAAACGCCCCCGTATCTACCTTAGCAGAGAAGGTCATCCCATTCACAGTAACTCGAACTGATGGATCAGCTATCACAGCATGTGCACCCAGGACTGAAAAAACAAGCGATTCATCATGGGAGGAGCTGTTATCAGAATCAGGGAGTTCGACTGGAAGGTATTCGGAGTCATAAACACTGTCAGTAGCAGTCAGGCTGTGTAGACTCTTTCTCGGAGCAGGGACAGGCTGGCCCCTGGAACGGCACGCTGCGGAGAAGTGATTAAGCTTCTTACATAAATTACAAATCTTGCCCAGAGCAGGGCAAACATCAAATTGATGATTGACAAAGTTGCAGTTTGGGCATCGGCGAGGGTTGACCCTTGCAGGCGCAGGGGTGCTACGCTGGCGTGGCGGGCCATCGCGCCGCGGACGTCCAGCAGCACCGGCATAGTTAATGTCCTCAGCTTCAGGGGGAGATACGGCGTCGACAGCAGCAGACATGCGAGAGGCATGCAAAGCGTCGTTTAAAGTGAGGTCCGGCTTTCTCAGAAGCTCAGCCCGTAGCTTCACGTCCTGTAGACCGTGAACTAGGACATCTCTGATCAACTGATCGGGGGTCAACGTCTCCAGGTGGCAACGCCGGGCCAGGTGACGCAGCAATGCCACGAAGGTATCGATGTGCTCCCCGGGTTTCTGGCGCCTGCTGAAAAACTTGAACCGCTCTAGAATGGAGTTGGTGGGAATGTCACAGCGCGGCAAATTTATTGATGAGACACACGGGGTCCTCTGCATTCTCACCATCGGCGTACTCAAAAGATTCAGAACGTTCCATGGCCTCCGGGCCAGCCAGGTTGAGGAGCAGATGTGCTGTAATCGCAGGGGTAATATTAGGATGAGCGATGGCGACATAGTGCTGGAGGTCGCGCCGGAAAATAGTCCACCGGTGGACGATGTCGGAGTCAAACACCAGAACGTCAGGCTTTCGACACGAGGTGGCCATAGTACTTAAATAGTTGGAAAGGAAAATAAACACTTGGAGAAAAGAAAACAAACCCGATGAACAGGAGACGCAGGGTTAACTTCTGACAACCATGTAAAGACTGTCCAAACACAGGGTGTCTTCACTCTAGTTTATTGCATACATTGCATTCGTATACACACATATTGCCCTAGCTGTTCGTGGTCCATTACCGGAGCTAGAGAGCGAGCTAGGGGTGGGAAGGTTACATTTATACTGAAGCTAATGGGGAGTGCTTAGTAGAAGTGAGGTCACCATGTTAAAGGAACATGCACGGCTCTACACCGTCTTCACTAAGGAAGACATAAATAATCTGCCGGAAATAGCAAGGGACCGTGGGTCAAAGGAGTTGGAGGAATTGGGTGAAATCCAGGTTAGTCGGGAAGTGGTGTTGGGTAAATTGAATGGATTAAAGGCCGATAAATCCCCAGGGCCAGATAGGCTGCATCCCAGAATACTTAAGGAAGTAGCTCCAGAAATAGTGGATGCATTAGTAATAATCTTTCAAAACTCTTTAGATTCTGGAGTAGTTCCTGAGGATTGGCGGGTAGCAAACGTAACCCCACTTTTTAAGAAGGGAGGGAGAGAGAAAACGGGGAATTACAGACCAGTTAGTCTAACATCGGTAGTGGGGAAACTGCTAGAGTCAGTTATTAAAGATGGGATAGCAGCACATTTGGAAAGTGGTGAAATCATTGCACAAAGTCAGCATGGATTTACGAAAGGTAAATCATGTCTGACGAATCTTATAGAATTTTTCGAGGATGTAACTAGTAGCGTGGATAGGGGAGAACCAGTGGATGTGGTGTATCTGGACTTCCAGAAGGCTTTCGACAAGGTCCCACATAAGAGATTAGTATACAAACTTAAAGCACATGGCATTGGGGGTTCAGTATTGATGTGGATAGAGAACTGGCTGGCAAACAGGAAGCAAAGAGTAGGAGTAAACGGGTCCTTTTCACAATGGCAGGCAGTGACTAGTGGGGTACCGCAAGGCTCAGTGCTGGGACCCCAGCTATTTACAATATATATTAATGATCTGGATGAGGGAATTGAAGGCAATATCTCCAAGTTTGCGGATGACACTAAGCTGGGGGGCAGTGTTAGCTGTGAGGAGGATGCTAGGAGACTGCAAGGTGACTTGGATAGGCTGGGTGAGTGGGCAAATGTTTGCCAGATGCAGTATAATGTGGATAAATGTGAGGTTATCCATTTTGGTGGCAAAAACAGGAAAGCAGACTATTATCTAAATGGTGGCCGACTAGGAAAAGGGGAGATGCAGCGAGACCTGGGTGTCATGGCACACCAGTCATTGAAAGTAGGCATGCAGGTGCAGCAGGCAGTGAAGAAAGCGAATGGTATGTTAGCTTTCATAGCAAAAGGATTTGAGTATAGGAGCAGGGAGGTTCTACTGCAGTTGTACAGGGTCTTGGTTAGACCACACCTGGAGTATTGCGTACAGTTTTGGTCTCCAAATCTGCGGAAGGACATTATTGCCATAGAGGGAGTGCAGAGAAGGTTCACCAGACTGATTCCTGGGATGTCAGGACTGTCTTATAAAGAAAGACTGGATAGACTTGATATATACTCTCTAGAATTTAGGAGATTGAGAGGGGTTCTTATAGAAACTTAAAAAATTCTTAAGGGGTTGGACAGGCTAGATGCAGGAAGATTGCTCCCGATGTTGGGGAAGTCCAGGACAAGGGGTCACAGCTTAAGGATAAGGGGGAAATCCTTTAAAACCGAGATGAGAAGAACTTTTTTCACACAGAGTGGTGAATCTCTGGAACTCTCTGCCACAGAGGGTAGTCGAGGCCAGTTCATTGGCTATATTTAAGAGGGAGTTAGATGTGGCCCTTGTGGCTAAAGGGATCAGAGGGTATGGAGAGAAGGCAGGTACGGGATACTGAGTTGGATGATCAGCCATGATCATATTGAATGGCGGTGCAGGCTCGAAGGGCCGAATGGCCTACTCCTGCACCTAATTATGTTTCTATGTTTCTATGACTATCTGTTTCACCATCAACAACACCACCAACTTTGAAGTCTTCTGCATACTGATTATTCATCTATATTACTAAAACTAAGATCTTGACCACTTTTGACTTTCTGTTTCATGATTTCCGAGAGAACGCCGCCACTTACAGCCGTCATATTTGGCCACCTCGCTCAGAGTCCAGAGGATTTTTCCTATCGATGAAAAATCAGAGTTAATAATGTTTTTTTAAATGTCGCCATTCTCTCTGCTGCCCCCGCTGGCGGCAGGAGGAGAGAGTATAAAACCAGGAAGTGTCGTGCCTCACTCAGTCTCTGCGAGATGGAGGAAGCGAGAGGGTCACTGCTCTCTGAGCCGCGAATAACACTGAACGCATGTCTACTCCATGGTGAGTCCCCTCGATGTGGTTGCAAAGTGTTGGCCAAATTGGCTTGGCTTTTAAAGACTTTTCAGAAAATGTGTTTGTTGCTTGCAAAGTGTTTGCCAAATTGTCTTGGCTTTTAAAGACTTTTCAGAAAATATGTTTGTTGCTTGCAAAGTGTTGCCAAATTGGCTTGGCTTTTAAAGACTTTTCAAAAAATGTGTTTGTTGCTTGCAAAGTGTTTGCCAAATTGGCTTGGCTTTTAACGACTCTTCAGCAAATGTGTTGGTTGCTTGCAAAGTGTTTGCCAAATTGGCTTGGCTTTTAAAGACTCTTCAGAAAATGTGTTGGTTGCTTGCAAAGTGTTTGCCAAATTGGCTTGTCTTTTAAAATGCTTGCAACAGTTTTCGGATGGATAAAGCATGAATAAACATTTTATTAGATCAGGACTGTGTTTAATTGCAAAATTGGCGCTCATTCCGTGATTTCCGTTTAGTTGCAAGATGGCGCCGATGACGTCATTTCCAGTTAGCGGCATGCTGGCGCTGAGTGCCTAATTTCCGGTTCGTGGCAAGAAGCGAGACGTCAAGATGGTGCCGAGTGCAGACGCCGTTGAATAATTCAAGAGAGCTGACTGCTCTGTCTATGGTGAGTGTGTTTCTTGGACGTTATTTAAAGCATGTTTTTGCTTCAGCAGCAGCAGCCTCTACAGCAGGCTTTAAAAGTTTGAATCATTCGGTTCACACACTGTATGTTCACCATGTTCTGAAGTTACTTGCCATTTTAGTATTGTGTGTGTGTGTGTGTGTGTGTGAGTGTGTGTGAGTGAGTCTGTGTCTGTGTGTGTGAGTGAGTCTGTGTGTGTGTGTGTGTGTGAGTGAGTCTGTGTGTGTGTGTCTGTGTGTGTGAGTGTGTGAGTCTGTGTGTGTGTGTGTGTGTGTGTGTGTGAGTGAGTCTGTGTGTGTGTGTCTGTGTGTGTGAGTCTGTGTGTGTGTGTGTGTGAGTGAGTCTGTGTCTGTGTGCGTGTGTGAGTCTGTGTGTGTGAGAGAGTCTGTGTGTGTGTGAGTCTGTGTGTGTGTGTGTCTGTGTGAGCGTGAGTCTGTGTGTGTCTGTGTGTGTGTGTGTGTGTGTGTGTGTCTGTGTGTGTGTCTGTGTGAGTGAGTCTGTGTGTGTGTGTGAGAGTGTGTGTCTGAGAGTCTGTGTGTGTGTATAGGGGGTTGCACGTAAGGTCACCGGGTCAAAGGGCTTGACGCACGGAGCCGCTCAATCCATCTGGAGGACATCGCAGCTTCTGGAGGACAAATGTTGTTAATACACGAAACGCGTACTTTCCTACCTGATAAAAATCGCCAAAATGGTGAATTTTTGCGCTGTAAATAATTGTGGAAGTCGTGGTAACCCTAAGAGAGACATCTATCCTACTTCAGAATTCCAAAAGTGAAGAGAAATGAAGGTAAAGAGAAGCGAGAGCTGAAGGGACAACAACAGCTAAAGTGCTTGGCGAACATTGGCCGTGCAGATATCGAGATTGAAAATATTGGGAATTATCACGTTTGTTCACTGCATTTCATCAACAGTAAGGCATTATTTGTGTTTTTTCTTGATACCTTTGGTATCTAAAAAGTTTCAGAAGTGATAACTCTGGCTGTAAAATTTAAAAATCGTCCATGGTTCTGAAGTGGGTTTTTACATGCAAAAAGAAAACGCTTCTGAAGCTAAATTTATCATTTAAAAAATCTCCAGACTTACGAGTGGTGTATGGAAAAATAAGTTTTCTATCATTATGCTATTGAGATTATATATTATAGATATTATATATAGATTATATATTAATAGCAAAAGGATAACGAGGGATAAAATTGGTCCATTAGAGAGTCAGAGTGGACAGCTATCTGCAGAGGCCAAAAGTGATGGGGGAGATATTGAACAATTTCTGTTCTTCGGTATTCACCTAGGATAAGGATATTGAATTATGTGAGGTAAGGGAAACAAGTAGAGTAGCTATGGAAACTATGAGGATCAAAGAAGAGGAAGTACTGACACTTTTGAAAAATATAAAAGTGGATAAGTCTCCAGGTCTTGACAGGATATTCCCTTGGACATTGAGGGAAGTTAGTGTAGAAATAGCAGGGGCTATGACAGAAATATTTCAAATGTCATTAGAAACGGGAATGGTGTCGGAGGATTGGCGTACTGCGCATGTTGTTCCATTGTTTAAAAAGGGTTCTAAGAGTAAACCTAGCAATTATAGACCTGTTAGTTTGACGTCAATGGTTGGCAAATTAATGGAAAGGATACTTAGAGATAATATATATAATCATCTGGATAAACAGGGTCTGATTAGGAACAGTCAACATGGATTTGTGCCTGGAAGGTCATGTTTGACTAATCTTCTTGAATTTTTTGAAGAGGTTACTAGGGAAATTGATGAGGGTAAATCAGTGGATGTTGTCTATATGGACTTCAGTAAGGCCTTTGACAAGGTTCCACATGGAAGGTTGGTTAAGAAGGTTCAATTGATGGGTATTAATAGTGGAGTAGCAAGATGGATTCAACAGTGGCTGTATAGGAGATACCAGAGAGTAATGGTGGATAACTGTTTGTCAGGTTGGAGGCCGGTGACTAGTGGGGTGCCTCAGGGATCTGTGTTGGGTCCACTGTTGTTTGTCATATACATCAATGATCTGGATGATGGTGTGGTAAATTGGATTAGTAAGTATGCAGATGATACTAGGATAGGTGGTGTTGTGGATAATGAAGTAGATTTTCAAAGTCTACAGAGAGATTTAGGCCATTTGGAAGAGTGGGCTGAAAGATGGCAGATGGAGTTTAATGCTGATAAGTGTGAGGTGCTACATCCTGGCAGGACAAATCAAAATAGGACGTACATGGTAAATGTTAGCGAATTGAGGAATGCAGTTGAACAGAGGGATCTAGGAATAACTGTGCATAGTTCGCTGAAGGTGGAATCTCATGTAGATAGGGTGGTAAAGAAAGCTTTTGGTGTGCTGGCCTTTATAAATCAGAGCATTGAGTATAGAAGTTGGGATGTAATGTTAAAATTGTACAAGGCATTGATGAGGCCAATTCTGGAGTATGGTGTACAATTTTGGTCGCCAAATTATAGGATAGATGTCAACAAAATAGAGAGAGTACAGAGGAGATTTACTAGAATGTTGCCTGGGTTTCAGCACCTAAGTTACAGAGAAAGGTTGAACAAGATAGGTCTTTATTCTTTGGAGCACAGAAGGTTAAGGGGGGACTTGATAGAGGTCTTTAAAATTATGAGAGGGATAGACAGGGTTGACGTGGATAAGCTTTTTCCATTGAGAGTAGGGAAAATTCAAACAAGAGGACATGATTTGAGAATTAAGGGACACAAGTTTAGGGGTAACATGAGGGGGAACTTCTTTACTCAGAGAGTGGTAGCTGTGTGGAATGAGCTTCCAGTGGAAGTGGTGGAGGCAGGTTCGATTTTATTATTTAAAAATAAATTGGATAGATATATGGACGGCAAAGGAATGGAGGGTTATGGTCTGAGTGCAGATAGATGGGACTAGGACTAGTAAGTGTTCGGCATGGACTAGAAGGGCCAAGATGGCCTGTTTCCATGCTGTAATTGTTATATGGTTATATGGTTATATGGAGATGTATATTTTGGCAAATAATAAAATGTCTTGACAGCTTAAACACCCACTCCCTTTCAATAGGATATTGTCAATTTGCTGAGGTTGATTATGTCCAATTAACAGCTAACAATTATGTCATTCCTTGGCTTGCATCTGAGTAAAATGTAATTCAAAACCCACGTATGGTTTGCGATTTTTTAATGATCAATTTTGCTTCAGAGGCTTTTTCTTTTTTAAGTTAAAAACCCACTTGAGAACCATGGGCAATTTTAAAATTTTACATCCAGATTTATCACTTCTGAAACATCAGATGCCAATCAAGAAAAAGCACAAATAATGCCTTGCTGTTGATGAAATGCAGTGAGCAAATGCGATAACTCCCAATATTTTCAATCTCGATATCTGCACGGCCAATGTTCACCAAGCATTTTGGCTGTTGTTGTCCTTTCAGCTCTCGCTCCTATCTACCGTCATTTCTCCTCACTTTTAGAATTCTGAAGTAGGATAAATGTCTCTCACGCTTATCCCGATTTCCATAATTATTTACAGCGCAAAAATTGACCATTTCGGCGGGTTTTAACGGGCCCGCTACGCTGGAAACAATGGTCAGTGCTTACTTGCAGTTCATCGCGTGTACGTAGCATGTTGGCGTAGCATAGCAACAGTATGGGATTGCCGTGCAACCTCCCTATATGTGTGTGTGAGTCTGTGTGTGTGTGTGTGAGCGTGTGTGAGTCTGTGTGTGTGTGTGTGTGTGTGTGTCTGTGTGTGTGTGAGTCTGTGTGTGTGTGTGTGAGCGTGTGTGAGTCTGTGTGTGTGTCTGAGAGTCTGTGTCTGTGTGTGTGTGTGTGTGTGAGTCTGTGTGTGTGCGTGAGTCTGTGTGTGTGTGCGTGAGTCTGTATGTGTTTGTGTGTCTGTGTGTGTGAGTGTGCGTGAGTCTGTGTGTGTGCGTATGTCCGTATGTGTGTGTGTCTGTGTGTGTGAGTGTGACTGTGTGTGTGAGTCTGTGTGTGTGAGTGTCTGTGTGTGGTGGAGGGTGTGTGTGTGTGTGTGATCAACAAATAACAAATAGTACAAATAATATAGTCTTTCATAGTACAGAGCTTATTTGTTGTTTAATAGCCTGATGGCAGTCAGGAAGAAGCTGTTCCTCAATGGGGATGTTACAGTTTTCAGTTTACAAAAGTCGGACGTGACTCCAGAAGTCGGGCATAAGTCAGCCAGTCCACAAGCCGTGATTCAGTCTGTCAGTCCAGAGGCCATGAGTGAGTGAGTCAGTCAGTCCAGAGACCATGAGTTAGTCCCAAGGCAGTGAATGAGTCCAGAGGCCATGAGTAGGTCGCTGACCACCCCCCCCCCCCCACTGACATCCCCCACCTCAAGACGCTGCCCTCCGCCTGGCTATAGGATGCTCCCCATCCTGAAGCCGCCCCCATCCCCCGCTGCGGGACACCCCCCTCCCTCATCAGCCCACGAGAGCCCCGCCTGAAGCCGTTCTCCTCCCTCGGCTGCAGGACGTTTGCCACCCCCTGCTCGACCACCCCGACAGCCCCCGCCTCAAAAAAATGTCTTGCACAAATTCTTCAGTGAGTCCAGAGGATTGAGAATTACAACAACACAATGGAATTCCTTAATTTGCCACAATCAAGAAATGGAAGGATGCACCTTGATGATGACAATCCAGAATTGCTGCAGGAATTGCTATACGATAGAACTGAACAACAGTAATTTGTTGAGGAGAATGGGCCTCTGCTGAATGCTGAGCAGAGAGCGGTTTATGCACTCAATTTAACAGAAGGTGAAGACATTCCCCTTCAGCAGACCCAATTCCCCATTCAATCAAGTTTTGCTATGACGATCCATAAAGCACAAGAACAAACAATGCAGAAGGTGTTGAACTACCTCGACAAACCGGTATTTCAGCATGGAAAACTATGTGTCTCTTAGCCGAGGAAAGATACAAGATACAAGATACATTTATTTGTCACATGTGCCAGTTGGCACAGTGAAATGTGTGGTCACCATACAGCCATACAATAAAAATAAAGAACACAACACACGATAGAGTTCAACATAAAACATCCCCACACAGCAGAATCAAAGTTAGCCACTGTGAGGGAAGGCACCAAAGTCAGTCATCTTCCTCTAATGTTCCCCAATGTTCACCCGTGGTCGGGGCCTCCCTCAGGCCCGCTCGCCGGGGTGATGTAAGTCCGACATCGGGGCTGGGGGCCTGGACATCAGAGTCGGCCACCTCCTATCGGAGTCCGCGACTCCCAAAGTCCGAAGGCCATCCTGGGCGGAGATTCAACGCTGGCGGCCCTCGGTAAAGGGCCCCAGGACTCCGCGATGTTGTTCAGCACCGGCCGCGCTGGAAGCTCTCCCAAACCGCAGCTCCACGATGTTGGAGCAGCGGCCCAACGCACCGGCGCTCCAAACGGCGATCCAGGTCGGCATCGCCCGCTCCGCGGTGAATTCAGCGCTGCGCCGCCGTTGTTGCAGCTCTGGTCCGGTTCCCGGCCCCCGGCAGGAAAGGCCGCTCCGATCCAGGTGGCAGGCCGCGAGGAGGGGGGCGAGGATGTGACTTGGAGAAATAGTCGCATCCCCGCCAGGAAGCGACTGGGAAACAGTTTCCCCCTTACTCTACCCCCATCCCCCACATAGAAAAGTTAAAGTTTCCCCCCAAAACAGACATTAAACTAATTAAAAATAAAAAAAAGATTGAAAAGACAAACAGGCTGTAGGCAGAGGCTGCCGTCAATGCGGCGCCCCTAGTGGACACTAGCGCCGCAAGATGAAGGGAAATGTCAACGTTTTCCTGAAGGATGGAACATCGACCAAGAATGTTGTCATTAAAAGCGTGCTTCGTTGAATGATGACTTCTGAGATAAATTCTCAGATTTTCTGTTAAAATTTGACAGCTGAATCTCTCTATATTTAAATTGTCTCTTTTTTTTTATCAACAGCAAAGAGACATAAAGACGCAGTGAGCAGCAACAAGAGACACAACAACAAAGTACTTAATAATTCTCATCGTTAACATTTAAATTGTTCTTATATTTTAAGTCATTCACATTTTAAACTTTAATAAATCCTTTTTCCACTTTGCATGCCTGCGTGTTCTTCATCACAATGGGAACCTAATGAGCAGGAATGGATGCTCTGTGAGAGAGCCACTAAGATGGTTGTGGGGAGATGGACTGAATGCATGGGGGGTGAGGGGAATGGCAAGGAGCAGAGTGGGGGGGTGAAGGGAGCAGGGGTGACTGAGTGAACTGCCAGCGTGCCAGGCGTGAGTGACTGGACTGCCAGCCCACCAGCCATGAGTAAGTGAACTGCCAGCCCACCAGCTGTCAGTGACTGAACTGCCAGCCCACCAGTCATAAGTGACTGTACTGCCAGCCCACGAGCCGTGAGTAAGTGAACTGCCAGCCCAGCAGCTATAAGTGACTGAACTGCCAGCCCACCAGCCGTGAGTGACTGCACTGCCAGCCCACGAGCCGTGAGTAAGTGAACTGCCAGCCCACCAGCTGTAAGTGACTGAACTGCCAGCCCACCAGCCATGAGTGACTGCACTGCCAGCCCACGAGCCGTGAGTAAGTGAACTGCCAGCCCACCAGCTGTAAGTGACTGAACTGCCAGCCCACCAGCCATGAGTGACTGCACTGCCACCCCACGAGCCGTGAGTAAGTGAACTGCCAGCCCACCAGCCGTAATTGACTGAACTGCCAGCCCCATAATCCATTCAGTCCACCCTCTCCCCCATCTCTCTCACAGAGTCTGTCATCTGTTTTGGGCAGAATTTCTGGCAGTTTCTCAGCTGCCAGCCTGCCAGGTCTGAGTGACTGTACTGCCAGGCCTCAGTGACTGAGCTGCCTGGCCTCAGTGACTGAGCTGCCAGCCCAAGAATCCATTCGGCCCACAATGTCCATACTAGCCCTCTGGAAACCAGTCCCTTCGGCCCACAACACCCATACTAGCGCAACAGAAAGCCCCCTCCCCCTCCCACTGGCCAGCAATATTGGAATTGGCGGAGAGGTGGAATATTGCGTTGGGCGACCAGCCCTCCCGTGTGATGCTGGGACCCAACGGATCCCACTTAGTCTAGTGTGTGCTATATTCATTTCCAAATAGTTAATGTATGCAATAAACAGTAAATGTTCCAGCAACAATCCCTGTAGTACACCAGTGGTCACACTCATCCAATCACAAATTACTCTCCATCCTCACTCTCTGCTTCCTATCATCAAATTAAGTTTAGATTCAATTTGTCACTTTACCCCAGATTCCCACATGACCCCTAGTCAAGGACCTTACTGAAGGCCATGTAGACCACATCAACGACACTGCGATTAATAACCTTCACCACTCTCTCAGCCAGTATCAACAGATGAGTCAATCGGTCTGTCTTGCTGTCTTGCTTTGTTCTCTCTGCCCCTCACTCTTCTTTGCAATTAAAAACAAGCTAATTACCTGATGTTTTGGAGCGTTAATGAAGGTCATAAACCTGAAATGTTACCTTTGTTTCTCTTTCTACAGGTGTTATCTGACCTCAGTATTTGTAGTATTTCTGTCTGAACATGCAGTATGTATGAAGCATTGTCTGAATGGTTTTCACAATTACATTTTCTGAAATGTTCTGCTGATAAGCATCCAAGAACACTTTAACTCTTGTGCAATACAATTTTAAAAACACCTTGTCTGTACTCATTTGGACTTATCTTGTGGTTTAACGTTTCAACCTCTGTGCTTTGTGGAATATTGTGATGTGGACAGTTCAAAGAACAAGCAGCCATAACAAATGTATACCTCATCAGGTGCGTTTTGGTTATTGCTGTCGCATTTTAGACTACCATAAAAATATAATGTCCAAAGATTACATTTGATTTCAAATTGAAGGCTGGGATCTTCCCTCTGAAACAGACATTACACATTCACAAGTTACAGAGACAGTGTAAATATAGAAACATAAAATGTATTGAATTCTCTAACGGATTGCCAGAGCAGGTGCTATGTCTACTCCGTCCAGAATGACCATGCAGAAAGTGAGAAAATACAAATAAACGATATGGCAAAAAAAAGAAGAAATATATTGCAGGTAGTCAGTTATGTTCGAGGATTATGAAGCCCATGATCCATACTAAAGATTCAGAACCTGAGATTAAATCCACCTGTTCTCACTTGGGATTTTAAATTCAGTTAATAATTGAAACTGGAATTTTAAAAATTCTTGCAATGTTGATTGTGTAACTCCTGGATTGTCATAAAAATCCATTGGTTCGCTTATCTATTTAACTAGTGTTGCCCATATGGAAATTAGTTGTAATGCAAATTATTATCTCTTACATGTTTAATGAATGAAGATGTATCAGCCCCTGCCCAAACAGTTCAGCAGGCCTCTCAGTAATATCAAACTAGTATGGCAAAGTTTAAAAAGCACAGAAAGACCACTCTGTTTTGGTGCAGGCAATGGATGGTATATCTGACCCTGGCAAACAGATAACATCATTAATTAAGTTGTCCAAAATTAAGGACCCGGATCAGGTTCAAAAATGACAAGCCCTGGTTTACAGCAGAATTCAGACAGCTCCGCCAGTCTAAAGATGAGGCCTACAGGAGCGGGGATGCAGACCTCTACAGGCAGGCCAAGTACAAGCTGAGAAGAGGAATCAGAGCTGCCAAGGAAATGTACTCTGAGAAGTTGAGGAGCAGGTTCTCAGCTAGTGACTTCTTCAGTATGGAAGGGCTTGCAATAAATTACCAGCTACAAGAGGAAAAAACCCCGCTCCTTGGACAATTGTCAGCCGACCAATGACCAGAACGAGTTTGACTGCAGGATCGATAGACAGAAACAAAACCCCCTCCCCCACACACTCTTCCCCAATCACCACTTCACACCCACTTACAGCCTGATTCAGTCTGCAAAGACTGGGCCCTTGTCCACGAACCACCTCCTCCTTGCTGCCCAACATCAGTCTGGCCACTTCTCCATCACTAACAATTGAGGAGGTGAAAAAGCTATTCAGGAGACAGAAAAGCCGGAAATCTCCAGGACCGGACAATGTTTCCCCCTCTACCCTTTGATTTGATTTGATATCTTTTATTTCAAACGAACGATTAAAAAAAGAAAAGAAAAGATGAAAATGAATAATAAATAAAGGAAAATTATATATATACATATATATATACATAAATACATACACACATACATACATATACATGTACATATATACATACATACATATACACATATACACACATACACATATACATAACATATATGTACATACATAAATTAAAAAATCAAAAGCCAATTTCAACATAATACACATTAGACTTGTTCGAAAAGGGATAGGAAGAAGCCTATGCTTGTCAAGTCTTACCCCCATTCTTCACCATTAACAAATGCAAAATTCAATAAAATAAACTAAATAGACAATTCAATTAAAACTACTCCAATCAAGCTATTAAGAAAAAAGAACAAAAAAAGAAAAGAACAAAAGAACAAGCACCATTAACATCTGTGAGATTTACATTCTCCTTCCTCATTACTGTACTTTTCAAAGATATATCTTTTGTACATTTTTTTAAATTGCATTATATTCATACTTTGTTTAATCGTTTCATCAAGACCATTACACAAAACCACCCCACAAATGGAAATACATACTTTTTAAATTGGTCCGAGCATAATGCTGTTTCAAGTTTAATTTCCCTCTAAAGTTATAACTCCCCTCTCTGTCTCTGAACAGTTTTTGTATGTTTACAGGTAGCAGTTTATTTTTTGCTTTATAAATTATTTGTGCAGTCTTAAATTCTACCAGATCCTTAATCTTTAAGGTGTGTAATTTTAAATACAGTATATTGGTGTGTTCATGATATCCTACATTGTTTACTATACGAATAGCTCTTTTTTGTAGTGTGCTTAGTGATTGTAAGGTGGTTTTGTAGGTGTTGCCCCATACTTCCACACAGTAATTTAAATACGGTAACACAAGTGAGCTGTACAGAATATACAGTGGTCTCTCATTCAAAACATGCCTTGCTTTCCCCATCACTCCAATACTCCGTGCTACTTTTGCTCTCACATGTTTTATATGGGGTTTCCAGCAGATTTTGTGATCAAGAATCACACCCAGAAATTTATTTTCATACACTCTTTCTATTTCAACATTATTTATCATTACTTTTACTTGTGTATTTATTTTGCGTTTTCCAAACAGCATAAGTTTTGTTTTGTTTAAATTTAATGATAATTTATTCAAATCAAACCATGTTTTTAGTTTACTCATTTCTGCTGTGACCACCTCCAAAAGCTGCTGCAAATTGTCCCCATCACAGAAAATATTAGTGTCATCTGCAAATAACACAAATTTCAAGAGGTTTGACCCTACATATATCATTAATATACAAAATAAATAATTTGAGGCCCAAAACCGACCCCTGTGGGACTCCACAAGTTATTTCCAAGCATGTTGATTTGCAGTCCCCTATTTGCACAAACTGATGTCTTTTACTTATGTAGCTTCTCATCCACTCTAGTACAACCCCTCTGATTCCATACTTTTCCAATTTTTTGATTAGCAAATGATGATCAATTGTATCGAATGCTTTTTTCAAATCTATAAATACACCCACTGCATATTTCTTGTTATCTATAGAACTGGTAATGTCTTCAATTAACTCCATTAATGCCATGGATGTCGATCTGTTTGACCTGAATCCATATTGACTATCAACTAGCAATTCGTGCTTCTCGATAAAGTTATCTAATCTACTTACATACAGTTTTTCTAATATTTTTGAGAACTGAGAGAGTAACGACACCGGCCTGTAATTTGTAAATTGATTTCTGTCTCCAGCTTTGTATAGTGGGATGACTTTGGCAGTTTTCATTTTACATGGAAATACACCAGTTTTGAAAGATAAATTGCAAATATTAGTTAAGGGTTTTACAATTACACCAATGACTACCTTGATTAAAGCCATATCAATGTCATTCCAATCTGTAGACCTTTTATTCTTACAATTACTAACAATGTCAATAATCTCCTTTTCATCAGCTGCTTTCAAAAACATTGAGTTTGGGTTGCTGTCTAACAAATCCACAACCTTCCCCTCTCCTGCTTCTGACTGGATTATCGATTTCTTCTGCCAGTTTTGGTCCCACACTTACAAAAAATTTGTTAAACCCATTAACCACATCATTCATATCGCTTACAGTTGTATCATTGTCTTCAAAATACTGAGGGTAGTTTATATTCATTGATCCATTCCTGATAATATTATTTAACACATTCCATATGCCCTATATATTATTTTATTATCGTTTAATATTTTATTATAATAATCTTTCTTACATGTCCTCATAATACTAGTCAATTTGTTTTTATATCTTTAGTATTTACTTTCTGCTTCTATAGTTCTAAATTTTATGAATTCTTTATAAAAGATATTCTTTTTTTTGCATGCATTTTGTAGTCCTTTTGTCATCCATGGCCCAACTATATATTTTTGCTTCTTGTTGTGTTGTTTCAAAGGACAGCGTTCATCATATAATGATTTAAATATTATCAGGAATGTTTCATACGCTTTGTTGGTATCAGTCTCTTTAAACACCTGTTTCCAATTTTGGGTCAGTAATACATTTCTAAATGTAGTTTCTTCTGTTCTTACTCTCCTGTATCTAATCTTATTAACATCCTTACACTTAACATAATCACAAACAAACATTACAAAAACCGGCAGATGGTCACTGATGTCATTTAGTAGTAACCCACTCTTTATGCTGTTGTCCATACTGTTTGTAAATATGTTGTCTATTAGAGTTGCACAGTGAGATGTTATTCTACTTGGTTTGGTGATAAGTGGAAAAAAACTCATACTGAACAATACATCGATAAATTCATCAGTCTGTTTGTGCTTGTTGGGATTTAAGAGATCTAAATTAAAATCCCCACAAATGAACACAACTCTGTGATCTTTCTTGGCAAACAATCTTTCCATACTATTCTTAAATATTTCAATATTGGAACCAGGTGCTCTGTATACACAACTTACAATTACATTTTTCTTTTTTTCCAGGTAGATTTCTACAGTAATAATCTCCATCACATCATCAATATTAGTTGTCATATTTTCCACTATTTTATAATTTAATCTTTTATCTACATACAAAGCCACCCCTCCTCCTTTTTTATTTTTCCTATTTATATAATTCAGTTCATATCCATTTAACTCAAAATCCACACCCTTTTCAGTACTAAGCCAGGTCTCAGATATGGCTATCACATTGAATGGTTTGTTTAGATGATTTAAGTAATCCTTAATGTTGTGAAAATTTGCACAACATTAAGCTCCACACCCTCAAGCTCTGTGCTGAACAACTGGCACCAGGCTACACAGACATTTTCAATCGGTCCCTTCAAACCTGCACTGTCCCTGCCTGCTTCAAAGTCTCCACTATTGCGTACCCAAAAAGCCAAGGATTACTGGTCTTAATGACTACAGGACTGTCACACTGACCTCTGTAATCATGAAGACCTTTGAAAGATGTCCTGGCCCACCTGAAAAATATCACAAACCCCCTACTCGACCCCCTGCAGTTTGAAAATAGATCAGTGGATGACGCAGTCAACCTAGGCCTGCATTTCATCTTCCAGCACCTAGACCGTCAGGGGGCCAATGCAAAGATTTTGTTTGTGGATTTTAGCTCTGCATTCAACACCATTGTGCCAGAGCTACTACACTCCAAACTCTCCCAATTGACTGTTCCTGAACTCCTCTGTCAGTGGATCATCAACTTCCTGACAGACAGGAAGCAGCATGTGAGGCTGGGAAAGCACATTTCGGACCCTTGGGCCCTAAGCTTAGGAGCTGCGTACTCTCTCCTCTCCTTTACTCTCTCTACACCAACGACTACACCTCCACTGACTCCTCTGTCAAGCTTCTCAATTTGTGGACGACACAACCCTGATTGAACTGATCCAGGATGGCGAGGAAAAACTGCCGACAGACAGGAAGTGACACAGCTGGCGTCCTGGTGCCATCGCAACAACCTGGAGCTCAATGCTCTTAAGATGGTGGAATTAATTGTAGTATTTAGGAGAGCTCCCCCTCCCCTCACCCCACTCACCAACAACAACACCACAGTCACATTTGTGGTGTATTTTAAGTTCCTTGGAACCATCACCACCAGGGACCTTAAATGGGGTGCCACCATCGACTCCACAGTCAAAAAGGCCCAACAAAGGGTGCACTTCCTGCGGCAGCTGAGAAAACACAATCTGCCACAGGCAATAATGATCCAGTTTAATGCTGCCATCATAGAGTCTGTCCTCACCTTCCCCATCATGGTCTGGTTTGGCTCAGCCACCAAGCACGACATCCGGAGGCTGCACCGCATCGTTCGATCAGCCAAGAAGGTTCCCCTCATCGACAAACTGAATGTACACTGCAAGGGTCAGTAAGATAATCTCTGACCCCTCTCACCGTGGCCACAAACTCTTTGAAGCACTTCCCTCTGGAAGGCGACTCCGGACTGTCAAAGCCGCCACAGCCAGATATAAAAACAGCTTTTCTCCACGAGCAGCAGCTCCACTCAACAGTCAAAAGTCTGTAGCCTCCATTTGCTCTGGTATTTTTTTTCATTCTTCACATGTTTAAATTATGTTTTATTTTTTATTGTCTACTGTGTATCATGTTGTTACGTGAGCAAAACACCAAGACAAATTCTTTGTATGTATACATATTTGGCTAAAACATTTTATTCAATTATAATCAATTCTAAATTAAGAGCTTTTTTATTGATGAGTCAAACAACAGGCTGATATAAACCTACACACAGAATTGCACCATCCAACATATTATATTACCAACCTTGGTAAGTCCTGTACCCCTGATGGGCAGATCCATCAAAGGTGGCCGCTTAATCTATCTATCTATCTGTCTATACACAACTAAATCTCTAATCTAGTTATCCTCCGGTTTGGCAGTCTTTCTATTTGCGCAAAAATGGTTCGCGATATCTCTACGATTTTCGCCAGTTCACTCACCGTTCTTCTGTGCTGCGAGTCCACCAAGTTTTGTTCAGATCGGTTGAATGTCGTAAAAGTTAGCAAGGTTTAAAAATCTTAAAAACTGCGCGTGCGCAGATCGATCTCTTCTCCTGCCAGTCAGCGCCGCGCAGATTAGTCTCTTCCCCTGTCGCTTCCCGGGACGGTCCGCGCCTTCCTGCACCATTGCATCTTTACTGGAGTTGAGGATGGCCGGCGGAGGTTTCCAACCGGACTTTTGGAGGGACCCGAAGGAGCCTCAAGCAGCCCAGCCCCAAGCAGCAGCCACCCACTACCCTAGCCCCCACAACCACCTCCTCCCCTCACACATCCACCCCCCCCACACACACACACCCCCACACACACCCACCCTTTCACACACTCCCCCCACAACCCCACCCTCCCCCCACAACCCCCCACCCTCCCCCCACAATCCCCCTGCCCCTACACCTGCACTATCAATCCTACATATCGGAATTACTTGCATGCTTCACCACAGAAGTGGCACAGTGCGAACAGGGCTAAGTAATCCCATAACCAAGAGATCAGATCAAAGCTGTCCAGTCCTGATATCCAGAAATGAATGCTGGTGCAGAATTAAACAGCTGGTGGGAGATAAGGAGGTGACCTTTAACAACATCCCCAGTTTCAAAGTTGAAACTGGTGATATCCTGGTTGCCAGACTTCTGTGCTGGACCTCCTCCACTGTCAGAGTGAGACCATGCACAAATTGGAGCAACAGCAAACTCATATTTCGCTTGGGCAACTTACAACCCAGCGGTCTGAATATTGATTTCTTTAAATTCAAGTTACCCTTGCATGCCCTCTCTCTCTCCAACCCTCCCCCTCCCTTCACCCTAGTCATCCTGCTAGTTTCACTAATCGTATCCCTTCGTTATCACCTCCTCCATAGCCAACAATGGACCATTGTGGGCTCCTTGGCTATCGGTGCTGACTCTGATTCTGTACTATTTCATACATCTAGTTTCCCTCTCCCCTGACTGAAGTCTGAAGAAGGGTCTTTTTCAGAAAACCTACCGGTTATGTGTTGTCTACAAAAACCAGGCTGTTCTTAATGCAGCCTTTTGTTATCCCATCAGGCCATACCCAATCACCAGTAAATTAATAGAACATCAGCAGTGCTTTCAAACAACATTAACTCACCGATAACTTGCTCACCTAGTTTCATTTTGGGTTTGTCAGTTTCACAGTTCCTGATTTCATTTCATCCTTCATTCAAACATGGACAAAAGAGTTGAATTCCAAATGAATAAAGATGAGGGTTACTAGCCTTTGCATCATGCAATCTTTGAGGTATTCCAGAAGTCCTAATAAAACAAAACCAATTGTGAATTAGTGGGAAAGCTTTCCATTGACATAATCATCTGGGACATAATTTTATGAGATCCCCAAGGAAGTACTATCGTATAACATCAGAAGATCACTGAAAATTGCCAATGTTCAGTTTCATGTATAATTCCTCAGATAATAAAGCAGTCCAAGATTGTATGGTGGAAGAATAAAATTGCAAGTTTTGGCATTTTCAATTGTTTTTAAGGAATTCATGTTGAAACACTAATCCTGTTCCAAATGCATTTGCGAATGCTTTACCAGTTTTCAAAAGTCAATACTTTGTGATCCCTTGGATGGTGATGGTTGGAGCCAGGATTTTGCTATGTGCCATAAGTGCCATTTCATGCCTTTTTTGATGATTTCGGCCAGATAATGTATTTTTCACGATCGAGTGCTTAAATCATCCTTTTTTTGCCGTGTTAACATAACTTACAAGAAAATTTCCACCACCAGGGCGAAACCGTCGGTTGATCATTCGTGGGTAGTGGACGAGGCACCAGTCTTTTGCAGTCAGGCTATAAGTGGGCATTCAGTGGTGATTGGAGAGGGGTGGGTGGGAAAGGGCCCAGTCTTTACAGACTGGAGTCAGACTGTAAGTAGGTGTGAAGTGTTGGTTGGGGAGGGGGGGAAGGGGTATCAGGGTTAAGTTTCTGTTTATCGATCCTGTAGTAGAACTCATTCAGGTCATTGGTCAGCTGACGATTGTCCAAGGAGCGGGGGATTTTTCTCTTGTAGCTGGTGATTTCTTGCAAGCCCTTCCAAACTGAGGCGGAGTCACTAGCTGAGAACTTGCTCCTCAACTTCTCAGAGTACTTTTCCTTGGCAGCTCTGATTCCTCTTCTCAGCTTGTTCTTGGTCTGCCTGTAGAGGTCTGCATCCCCGCTCCTGTAGGATCTACCCCGGCAAGCGTCAAAATGCCTAAAGTCAAGTTAACGCCTTATAAAAAAACGGAACGATTTGGTGAGAGTGTATGGGCGTGATATATTCTCTATATATTTGGATGATATGATGAAGAAAATTGTTCAAAGCAGAAACCTCGTATTTGAAGGAGATAAGATCAGTATATTTAGAGATTATCCTGTGGAAGTCGCCAAGAAGAGAGCGCTGTTTACAGAAACAAGAAGAATACTTAAGAATATAAAAAAATTGAGATATGGACTGTTATACCCCGCAACATTAAGAGTAACCTATGAGCAGAAGGAACATTTCTTCATCAAGCACACAGAGGCACTTGAATTCGCCCAGAGCATCGAGAATAAGACCGAAGATTGAATAATATTCAACACCCAACACTCACCTGAAGACATCGGATATTGTTACCCCGCAGAGAAGAAATAGAACTTTGAACTATTATACTTAAGAACTGCCCAAAACATGGTCATATCGCACCTTCACTATCAGTTGTCTTGGGGGGGGGGCGCCCTCCCTTGGGCGATGTCTCGATACTCTGTGGGCTCGGGCAAGTAATGGTGCTTGATCCAAATTCAAGACTTTTTTCAGTAGATCTGTAGCAAATTCACGGGGGTCACGATTCCCCTCTCTGCCTTCTTGGACGCCCACAATTCTTAAATTCTGGCGTCTCTGTCGTCCCTCCAAGTCAATACATTTTTCGATTATTTGATGCAATAACTTTGATAGGCGTTTGTTCTCGGCAATACGTTTTTTTGTAGTTTTGGTGCTTGTCTCAGCAATTTCCTCTAATTCCTTTACAGCCTCGTGGTGTTGATTTAGTGTCTGGAGGATAGGCTCCAACTTAGAATCAAATCTAGATTCCATCGAGTTCAGTTTATCATTTACTTCTTCAATACTTTGATTCAAATTTTCTTCCATGTTTAACTTCCAGTCTTCCAGAACTTCATGTACAGAAGCTGTAACCTCTTCTTTAATTTGTTCTTTAATTTCATCTTTAAAAGATTTCAGCTCTTCCTTGAAGTTCTGTTTAAGATTTTTTAATTCTTTCATTATATTAGAGATTTCCTGTGCAAGGAAGATTCTTAATTCTTCCACTTCTGTCTTTTTCTTCTTTGAGATATCTTCTTGGAATGCTGTTAAAACTGAGGCCGAGGCTTCAGTTGGGCCTACCTCTTTAGCCCTGCCGGTTTTTCTCGTCTTGGGAGGGGGAGTATGTTGTGTAGACATACTGCTGGTGTCACGCGCCTGATGACGTCACGAACTTGATGCAAACAGTCGGTGCCGTTTTCTGCAGGTAGGTCGCGTCTTTCCCCCCCATTTTCAGCGGGTTTTTCCCGGAGCTAGTCGGCGCGAGTCTCTCCTACTCCATAGCACCACCGGAAGTCCAGGTTTTTTTTTTTTTAATTCCCCCCCTTACCATTTCCGTACTTTTTCGATAGCTGCCATGACCCGTTTGATAGTAAGATTAAACGAGTACTTACCAGTTTGAAGTTTGATCTTTATTTTATGAGGAGTTGCGATGAGTGATTACGTGCCCACCGCTCCCAACCCTCATATCACAAAGGTCATCTGGTAGTTCTAGGTTTCTAATCTTACTATGTTACTTCAATTACTGTTATCTGTGATTTCACACCGCTTTCACAAAGATCAAACTTCAAACTGGTAAGTACTCGTTTAATCTTACTATCAAACGGGTCATGGCAGCTATCGAAAAAGTACGGAAATGGTAAGGGGGGGAATTAAAAAAAAAAAAACCTGGACTTCCGGTGGTGCTATGGAGTAGGAGAGACTCGCGCCGACTAGCTCCGGGAAAAACCCGCTGAAAATGGGGGGGAAAGACGCGACCTACCTGCAGAAAACGGCACCGACTGTTTGCATCAAGTTCGTGACGTCATCAGGCGCGTGACACCAGCAGTATGTCTACACAACATACTCCCCCTCCCAAGACGAGAAAAACCGGCAGGGCTAAAGAGGTAGGCCCAACTGAAGCCTCGGCCTCAGTTTTAACAGCATTCCAAGAAGATATCTCAAAGAAGAAAAAGACAGAAGTGGAAGAATTAAGAATCTTCCTTGCACAGGAAATCTCTAATATAATGAAAGAATTAAAAAATCTTAAACAGAACTTCAAGGAAGAGCTGAAATCTTTTAAAGATGAAATTAAAGAACAAATTAAAGAAGAGGTTACAGCTTCTGTACATGAAGTTCTGGAAGACTGGAAGTTAAACATGGAAGAAAATTTGAATCAAAGTATTGAAGAAGTAAATGATAAACTGAACTCGATGGAATCTAGATTTGATTCTAAGTTGGAGCCTATCCTCCAGACACTAAATCAACACCACGAGGCTGTAAAGGAATTAGAGGAAATTGCTGAGACAAGCACCAAAACTACAAAAAAACTTATTGCCGAGAACAAACGCCTATCAAAGTTATTGCATCAAATAATCGAAAAATGTATTGACTTGGAGGGACGACAGAGACGCCAGAATTTAAGAATTGTGGGCGTCCAAGAAGGCAGAGAGGGGAATCGTGACCCCCGTGAATTTGCTACAGATCTACTGAAAAAAGTCTTGAATTTGGATCAAGCACCATTACTTGCCCGAGCCCACAGAGTATCGAGACATCGCCCAAGGGAGGGCGCCCCCCCCCAAGACAACTGATAGTGAAGGTGCGATATGACCATGTTTTGGGCAGTTCTTAAGTATAATAGTTCAAAGTTCTATTTCTTCTCTGCGGGGTAACAATATCCGATGTCTTCAGGTGAGTGTTGGGTGTTGAATATTATTCAATCTTCGGTCTTATTCTCGATGCTCTGGGCGAATTCAAGTGCCTCTGTGTGCTTGATGAAGAAATGTTCCTTCTGCTCATAGGTTACTCTTAATGTTGCGGGGTATAACAGTCCATATCTCAAATTTTTTATATTCTTAAGTATTCTTCTTGTTTCTGTAAACAGCGCTCTCTTCTTGGCGACTTCCACAGGATAATCTCTAAATATACTGATCTTATCTCCTTCAAATACGAGGTTTCTGCTTTGAACAATTTTCTTCATCATATCATCCAAATATATAGAGAATATATCACGCCCATACACTCTCACCAAATCGTTCCGTTTTTTTATAAGGCGTTAACTTGACTTTAGGCATTTTGACGCTTGCCGGGGTAGATCCTACAGGAGCGGGGATGCAGACCTCTACAGGCAGACCAAGAACAAGCTGAGAAGAGGAATCAGAGCTGCCAAGGAAAAGTACTCTGAGAAGTTGAGGAGCAAGTTCTCAGCTAGTGACTCCGCCTCAGTTTGGAAGGGCTTGCAAGAAATCACCAGCTACAAGAGAAAAATCCCCCGCTCCTTGGACAATCGTCAGCTGACCAATGACCTGAATGAGTTCTACTACAGGATCGATAAACAGAAACTTAACCCTGATACCCCTTCCCCCCCTCCCCAACCAACACTTCACACCTACTTACAGTCTGACTCCAGTCTGTAAAGACTGGGCCCTTTCCCACCCACCCCTCTCCAATCACCACTGAATGCCCACTTATAGCCTGACTGCAAAAGACTGGTGCCTCGTCCACTACCCACGAATGATCAACCGACGGTTTCGCCCTGGTGGTGGAAATTTTCTTGTAAGTTATGTTAACACGGCAAAAAAAGGATGATTTAAGCACTCGATCGTGAAAAATACATTATCTGGCCGAAATCATCAAAAAAGGCATGAAATGGCACTTATGGCACATAGCAAAATCCTGGCTCCAACCATCACCATCCAAGGGATCACAAAGTATTGACTTTTGAAAACTGGTAAAGCATTCGCAAATGCATTTGGAACAGGATTAGTGTTTCAACATGAATTCCTTAAAAACAATTGAAAATGCCAAAACTTGCAATTTTATTCTTCCACCATACAATCTTGGACTGCTTTATTATCTGAGGAATTATACATGAAACTGAACATTGGCAATTTTCAGTGATCTTCTGATGTTATACGATAGTACTTCCTTGGGGATCTCATAAAATTATGTCCCAGATGATTATGTCAATGGAAAGCTTTCCCACTAATTCACAATTGGTTTTGTTTTATTAGGACTTCTGGAATACCTCAAAGATTGCATGATGCAAAGGCTAGTAACCCTCATCTTTATTCATTTGGAATTCAACTCTTTTGTCCATGTTTGAATGAAGGATGAAATGAAATCAGGAACTGTGAAACTGACAAACCCAAAATGAAACTAGGTGAGCAAGTTATCGGTGAGTTAATGTTGTTTGAAAGCACTGCTGATGTTCTATTAATTTACTGGTGATTGGGTATGGCCTGATGGGATAACAAAAGGCTGCATTAAGAACAGCCTGGTTTTTGTAGACAACACATAACCGGTAGGTTTTCTGAAAAAGACCCTTCTTCAGACTTCAGTCAGGGGAGAGGGAAACTAGATGTATGAAATAGTACAGAATCAGAGTCAGCACCGATAGCCAAGGAGCCCACAATGGTCCATTGTTGGCTATGGAGGAGGTGATAACGAAGGGATACGATTAGTGAAACTAGCAGGATGACTAGGGTGAAGGGAGGGGGGAGGGTTGGAGAGAGAGAGGGCATGCAAGGGTAACTTGAATTTAAAGAAATCAATATTCAGACCGCTGGGTTGTAAGTTGCCCAAGCGAAATATGAGTTGCTGTTGCTCCAATTTGTGCATGGTCTCACTCTGACAGTGGAGGAGGTCCAGCACAGAAGTCTGGCAACCAGGATATCACCAGGAAATTACTATTTTACTTCGGAGTCACGTGAGTGATTCCGTGAAGATTTCAAAGCTCTGTGATTTCATGCCATAGATACGAATCTAGGCGTCTCACTGCAGCAATTGACTCAGGATGAGTGAATAATAAACAATTCATTGAACCATGGCATTGATTTGAATCTGTTAATGGTTTATTTAACAAAGATAAACAATAGCGACCCCTCTCTCCCTGGGGAAAGCTATGAAACAGAACTTAAAATAGAATGGACGAATACCCCCGGTTCGGTAAGCGGTTTGTTATAGAACCGTTGAAACGTCAGTTCATTTGACCATCCTGCGGCCACGAGGATATGGTCGAGAGGGACGTCCATTACCCTCACTGCTGACGTTGATGCCGCCCTGGTGGAGTGAGATTTAAAAATGTCAGTGTCTACTCCTGCACAAACCAGAACCAGTTTCAGCCACCTTGAAATGGTCTGAACCGACACTTTCATATGCGGCTTTTTGTGGCTAATAAATAATGCTGACTCTGAACCTCTGAGGCTCTTGGTGACCTTGATATAATATTGCAAGTGTGACACTACACACAGTAAATACGAGGGGTATGCCGAAAAAGTAAGCTTGAGCCCTGACACCCCTGGTCTGCGCTGCTTAATTAAATCATAAATGTAAAACGTAATGTTATTTCCAGATGATACCATCCTGTCCAGTCGCAGCTTTTGCAAAGTCTGGACCCGTTGCGCTGAAACCAGCGCCATGAGCATGACCACCTTAAGGGTGATTTTGAGCAAAGACAGGGCTGTGGCTGGAGCCCACTGGCGAAGCAGCGTGAGTAGCACGCTCACATCCCAGATTTCAGAATACCTGGACCTGGGGGGATTGGAATTAAAAATACCCTTCATAAACCGGGATATTAAAGGGTGAGATCCAACAGAATGTTGTTCCGACCCCAGCCATAAGTATGATGACAGGGCACTCCTGGCACTATTAATGGCACTATAGCTCAACCCTTCATCAAAATATGGCATTGACAGAAATTTAAGCACATCTGAGATGCATGCCGTGTGATATGTAATGTTCCCCCGTAAGCAGAACACCTCCCATTTTCTGACATGAGAGGTGCACTGTTGTTTGGTACTATCCTTCCAGGCCACAGTGATCACATCCACGGTTCGATCAGATAGTCCAAGCCCCAGGTATGGCCTCCTCGGAATCTGCAAATTAACAGATCAATACGGTCATATAATGGATGTTGATCCCCAGTTACAGGGTGCACCAGTAGGTCACTACGTTTCGGGACAGCCAAAAGAGGCTGTGCTATTATGTCCAAAACGAGAGGGAACCATGGCCGAGTAGGCCAGTCGGGTACCACCAAAACTCCTGAGGCGGAGTCCTGCTTGATCTTGAGCAAGCACCGACTGATGAGGCAAAATGGGGGAAATGCATATAAAAAAATCTTCCCCAGTGTAGTGAGAATGCATCTACCGCTACTGCCCCTGGGTCTGGTTCCCATGAAACATACTTAGGTAACTGGTGGTTGAGTCTGGATGCAAACAAATCGATATCTGGCATCCCATTCCGAACAACAATATAATTAAATACATCATAATGCAACATCCATTCTGTGTTGTCATTGAATTTGCGTGACCTGGTGTCTGCCACCATATTGAATCTGGTAGGTAGATAGCTGAAACCCAAATGTTTCTTGTAATGCACCAGTGCCAAATAAGATTAGCCAATCTATCACAAGATTCCGACTTGATTCCACCCATGTGATTAACATACGCCACTGCCGTAGGGTTGTCAATCTGAAGCTGAACATGCAAGTGATGCTTAGTAGTACAATAAGCCTTAAGCCCATAAAATGCTCCCAATAACTCTAAATAGTTAATTCCATGTGATTGAAGAATAAATGCCTCATGCTTATTCCATCTGCCTCCACAGATAGAGATGGTATCAGTAGCACCCCAACCTAGGGCACTAGCATCAGTCTGTAAGAAAACTGAAGGTTCCTCAACCAGAATTTTGTTGGAGCAACTTGAGATGTTCATAATCCACCAATGCACTTCAGCAATGGCTTCAGCTGGTAATTGCATGTGCCTGCCGAAATGACCTGCATGTATCCTGAGTGCCTGTACCTTTGCTCGTTGTAAATTTTGGTAGTGCAAAGGTCCATATTGTGCAGCTGGAAAGGCAGCCACTAATTTGCCAATCAAGCTGGTCACATGTCTAATTGAAGGTTGTTGCTCCACCATGAACTTGTTACAGCTTTCAATTAACTTTAATCTCTTGCCCCTGGGCAGAGTCACTGACATGTGAGTTGAGTTAATTGTGAATCCCAAATAATCATTAACTCTAACTGGTATCAATTTGGATTTAACTGGATAAATGAGAAACCCCAATCCCTCAAACATGTGTTTAACAACGGAAACAGATAATTCAGCTGCTTCCCGAGTCTTCCCTATGATTAAGATATCATCCAAATAAGCCATTACAATATGACCCTGAGCCCGGAGTATCCCTAGTATTGGTTTTAAGAGTTTTGTAAATAATCTAGGGACTGAGGTTAACCCAATAGGTAGTGCTTTAAATTGCCATAATTGCCTCATCCAGCTAAATTTCAAATATCTCCGATAATCCCTATGAACAGGCACTGAGTAATATGCATCCTTATGATCTATACATGCCATATAACATCCTCTGGAAATCAGTTGTTTGGCAGTAACAAATGTTTCCATTTTGAAATGTTTATACTGCACAAAAGGATTAAGGCTTGTCAAGTCAAGGATGATTCGACACCCCCCATCCTTCTTTGACCTAGCAAAAATATTAGACACAAATTGGTGAGGTTGATAAACCGCCTTCTCAATTACCCCTTTATATGACTTTTCAATTTCAGCTTGAACCTCCAAATTCTTTTTTTGTGAGAAAATTAGTGCCCGACTTGGTGTATGCTGTGTGGGTGGACGTAAATTGGGAAGGAATTCAATTCGAAACCCTTGTATACTGCGTAGCATGAACAAATCTGATGTTATCCCATACCATTCCTTCAGAAACCAGTGTAATCTCCCCCCAACTTGTAGGTGATTCCCACTTAATATGTTCTGACAAGAACTAGACCCACCTACCTCCATGGTTACTGGTGGAATTTTCTGTCCCCTGTTTCTGGTGGGAAAAGACATGTTCGCCCGTGCCCCTGTTGGAGTGCGCCAGCCGCGCATATTTGTGAATGGGCGGCTTGGTCCTTGACGTGACCCAGTTTCAGCAAACCGTTTGTAGGGATACTGCCGCCAAGGCGTTGTGCTGGTCATCGGAGCTTTGATCATCCCGACCGTTCTTGCCTCGTCATCCAGCTCCTTGACCCTTTTTGCGAGGTCTTCACCAAACAGCAGATTGGGTGGTTGGACATTGCTGGGTTTGCACAGTGCGGCGAACTTCGGGTTGATGGTAGGGCAGATGGCGCTCTTTCTCAGACTAGTTTATCTCGAAATGTGCATTGCACATGAGGGCCAGGGCATCCTGCTGTACACCAGACAGGTGCCCTTCATCCACCGACCTGGCGAACGCTGTAATGCCCGAGGCAAGCAGCTTCAGCACCCTCTGAAGCCTCATTTCCTGAGCTCTTATACCTACGTCCATGTGACCCCTTATGGCGTGGTTCACAGCCGGCACTTTGAGGAGAACACAATTAGCCGGGGTCTCATACTTTTTGGCCGTTTCATCCATTGTAAGTTCTTGAAGCTGGTGTGTCGGCAAGTAATTAATACTTGCGGCCAACTCTTCACCCAGCGGTTCTCCTGAGCCTGTTGGGATGGCAAACCTTGCTGCCAGGAATGGTACCTCTGACTCGTGCCCTTCATCCCTTGGGGTAGCCTCCACTGCTAGACCCACAGACTCGGCGTCAGAATAACACTGACCCCTCATGCTCTCCTCCTCCAAGAGGGAGACATTAAGCAGCCCTGACACAGGTGCCGCTGGCGCGGGCTCTGGAAGGGGCCGGCGCTGACACAACTCCTCCTGTTGGAGTGTATCTTGGTGGAGCATCCTCTCCATTAGGAGCTCCATCCTGGACAACCGTCCAAATATGTTATCCCTTAACGGAGGGGAATCCTCCCGGCCCAACTCGTCCGAGTCCACTGGCCGTGCAGACTTTTTAGTGGCTTTGCGCCCCAAAGGTGCAGCCACAGTGCTCTCAGACACCAAGTCTGCAGTCGCTGGTCGTACCGCTAGCGACTCTGTAGGTGAGCTAGGCGGCCGCCCGCTACCCGCAGTCCCACGGTCTTCCAGAGCTACTCTCCCGGCGGCTCGCCTTGACTTCACCCTCGACGCTTTCTCCATACTTGAACTCGCTCCTGAAACAAGAATTACCAAGCGCAGAAAACGACCTCCGACTAAGTTTTACACTTACCTGAGGGTTTTTAAAACTTACCGCTGAAGGAGCGCTGCTCCTCCCAGCCGGTCGCTGTACCATGCGTCAGACGTAATGACACGCATGTGGACTGGCGGGTTCTTCACGGAATCACTCACGTGACTCCGAAGTAAAATGTCACCTCCCGGTCTTGGCCCGCACCAATCTGCCGGACATGCTGTGTGTGTGTGTGTGTTTGGAGGAGTCTGCGGGGAGAAGCGCCGGCACCAAGAGAGAGCGAACGCGCGGACAGACGGACGAAAACAACGTTCATAGAGCGGAATAGGTGACATTTCGGGTCGAGACCCTTCTTCAGACTGACAGTCAAGGGAAAGGGAAACGGGAAATATAGGCATATCTTCCATTCATTTGTCCTTAGTACCGTCTATATCTCTTGTTCCTCTTTCCCCTGACTCAGTCTGAAGAAGGGTCTCGACCCGAAATGTCATCTATTCCGCTCTATCAACGTTGCTTTTGTCCGTCTGTCTGCTTGTTCACTCGCCCTTGGATTAAGTAGCGCAGGATAAAGCTGCGAATTCATGCACAGGATGGAAACTGAAAACTGAAAACTAGGGGAACGCCGTCCCCCTGCGTACCCCCCCCCCCATTTCCATCACTGCCTCACACACACACAGATTCACACACACACACACACACACACATAACGCACAGACAACTAACACACACAAACACATCACGCACACACAACTAACACACACACACACACACAACTAAGTTAGGATGGGGTAGAAGCCCAAAGGGTAAGATGGGGCTGAAGCCCAAAATTGAATGCCTGAACTGGTTTTTCGCCAACAGTTATTAGTTTCCTGGATCGAGTTAATTTTTTTTTTCATTTCACAGTCACTAAAGTGGTATTGTAACTATGTACTTTTCAAAGGTGATCTACATATTTTGTTTGTTACTTGGAGGTGCATGTGTGCAATTTTATATTAAAACTAGACTGTGGGACCTGTTGGGTCCCATGTTCACACGGGAGGGCTGGTCCCCCGACGCAATATTCCACCTCTCCACCAATTCCAATATTGGTGGCCAGTGGGGGGGCTTTCTGGAGCACTGGTATGGGTTCTTGGGGTGGTAGTTCAGTCCCTCAAGCCTGATCTGCTGGCAGCTCACTCACGGCTGGTGGGCTGGCAGTTGACTCATGGCTATTCTTTGAAATTCCATTTAAAACAGGGTGCAAGGACCCCAAATTCAAATCCATTTTCCTACCATTTCAAGCAGGGTGCAAGGCCACCAAATTCAAGTGCAGTTTCTTACCACTTTGAGCAGGGTGCAAGGTCACCAAATTCAAGTGCAGTTTCCTACCACTTCAAGCAGGGTGCAAGACCACCGAATTCAAGTGCAGTTTCCTACCACTTCAAGCTGGACCCAAGGCCACCAAATTCAATTGCCGTTTCATACCACTTTCAGCAGGGTGCAAGGCCACCAAATTCAGTCCAGTTTCATACCACTTCAAGCAGGGTGCAAGGCTGCCAAATTCAAGTGCAGTTTCATTCCACTTCAAGCAGGGTGCAAGGACACCAAATTCAAATGCACCTTCATACCATTTCATGCAGGGTGAAACCACCATAAAACCACACAAAACACCAAACTCACAGTTCAGTAGACATTCAGTGGATTCACAGCTCAGACAGTCATGACCTCTCCCTCCCCCATCATGCAGAGACTGAGCCACACCCACACTTCTGGGTTTAATAACCCCTCCCCCTCCCACCGGAAAAGGTGTGGCCTTCATGGCGTGGTTGACAGGAGAGAGATTCTCAATATTTTTTAAACACTAATAACACTAATAATTAGGAAAGGGAAAATAGATTATGAAAGAAAACTGGCAGGGAACATAAAAACTGACTGCAAAAGTTTTTATAGATATGTGAAGAGGAAAAGATTAGTTAAAACAAATGTAGGTCCCTTGCAGTCACAAACAGGCAAATTGATCATGGGGAACAAGGACATGGCAGACCAATTGAATAACTACTTTGGTTCTGTCTTCACTAAGGAAGACATAAATAATCTGCCGGAAATAGCAAGGGACCGGGGGTTAAATGAGATGGAGGAACTGAGTGAAATCCAGGTTAGCCGGGAAGTGGTGTTAGGTAAATTGAATGGATTAAAGGCCGATAAATCCCCAGGGCCAGATAAGTTGCATCCCAGAGTACTTAAGGAAGTAGCCACAGAAATAGTGGATGCATTAGTGATAATTTTTCAAAACTCTTTAGATTCTGGAGTAGTTCCTGAGGACTGGAGGGTAGCTAATGTAACCCCACTTTTTAAAAAGGGAGGGAGAGAGAAAACGGGGAATTACAGACCAGTTAGTCTAACATCGGCGGTGGGGAAAATTCTGGAGTCAGTTATTAAAGATGGGATAGCAGCACATTTGGAAAGTGGTGAATTCATTGGACAAAGTCAGCATGGATTTATGAAAGGTAAATCATGTCTGACGAATCTTATAGAATTTTTCGAGGATGTAACTAGTAGAGTGGATAAGGGAGAACCAGTGGATGTGTTATATCTGGACTTTCAGAAGGCTTTCGACAAGGCCCCACATAAGAGATTAATATGCGAACTTAAAGCACACGGTATTGGGGGTTCAGTATTGATGTGGATAGAGAACTGGCTGGCAGTAGGAGTAAACGGGTCCTTTTCAGAATGGCAGGCAGTGACTAGTGGGGTGCCGCAAGGCTCCGTGCTGGGACCCCAGCTATTTACAATATATATTAATGAACTGGATGAGGGAATTGAATGCAGCATCCCCAAGTTTGTGGATGACACAGAGCTGGGGGGCAGTGTTAGCTTTGAAGAGGATGCTAGGAGGCTGCAAGGTGACTTGGATAGGTTGGGTGAGTGGTCAAATGCATGGCAAATGCAGTATAATATGTTAGCATTCATAGCAAAAGGATTTGAGTATAAGAGCAGGGAGGTTCTACTGCAGTTGTACAGGGCCTTGGTGAGACCACACCTGGAGTATTGCGTACAATTTTGGTCTCCTAATCTGAGGAAAGACATTCTTGCCATAGAGGGAGTACAGAGAAGGTTCACCAGACTGATTCCTGGGATGGCAGGACTTTCATATGAAGAAAGACTGGATAGACTCGGCTTGTACACGCTAGAATTTAGAAGATTGAGGGGGGATCTTATAGAAACTTACAAAATTCTTAAGGGGTTGGACAGGCTAGATGCAGGAAGATTATTCCCGATGTTGGGGAAGTCCAGAACTAGGGGTCACAGTTTAAGGATAAGAGGGAAGTCTTTTAGGACCGTGATGAGAAAATCATTTTTTACACAGAGTGGTGAATCTGTGGAATTCTCTGCCACAGAAGGTAGTTGAGGCCAGTTCATTGGCTATATTTAAGAGGGAGTTAGATGTGGCCCTTGTGGCTAAAGGGATCAGGGGGTGTGGAGAGAAGGCAGGGATGGGATACTGAGTTGGATGATCAGCCATGATCATATCGAATGGCGGTGCGGGCTCGAAGGGCCGAATGGCCTACTCCTGCACCTATTTTCTATGTTTCTAACACTTTTATTTTTCATTGATGGGAAGAATTCTCTGCACCTGCTGAGCAGAGGGGGGCTGAGTAAGATGGCCAAAAATCACAGCCATAAGTGGTAGCGTTTTATCTAAAATCAATATACAGTGCAAACAGAAAGTGCATTTGCCTTTTAACTTCAAGCCAAAGCACCCAAACCGCCATTTGCAGTGAGTAGTGCCTTTCAACTTCAAGCCAAAGCACCCAAACCGCCATTTGCAGTGAGCAGTGCCTTTCAACTTCAAGCCAAAGCACCCAAACCGCCATTTGCAGTGAGCTGTGCCTTTCACCTTCAAGCCAAAGCACCCAAACCACCATTTGCAGTGAGTAGTGCCTTAGAACTTCAAGCCAAAGGACCCAAACCACCATTTGCAGTGAGTAGTTCCTTTCAACTTCATGCCAAAGCACCCAAACCACCATTTGCAGTGAGTAGTGCCTTTCAACTTCAAGCCAAAGCACCCAAACCACCATTTGCAGTGAGTAGTGCCTTTCAACTTCAAGCCAAAGCACCCAAACTACCATTTGCAGTGAGTAGTGCCTTTTAACTTCAAGCCTAAGCACCCAAACCACCATTTGCAGGCAGTGCCTTTTGACTTCAAACCAACCATATTTTCATTTTCAAACCACATTAAGGGCATTCACGGTTGAGTAGACATGTGTTCAATGTTATTCAGAGCTCAGAGAGACGTGACCCTCTGGCTTCCTCCATATTGCAGAGACTGAGTGAGGCACACCACTTCCTGGTTTTATAGTCCCTCCCCCTCCCTCCAGCAGGGGCAGCAGAGAGAATGGCAAATTTAAAAAAAACATTAATATATCTCTGATTTTTCAGCGATGGGAAAAATCCTCTGGTCCAAGGAAGGCGGACGTGGCCTCTGAACGAGGTGGCCAAAAATGACTGCCGTAGGTGGCGGCATTCTCTCGGAAATTCCGCTACAGTGGGCCAAAAGCGGTCAAGATCAGACTTTTAGTGATATAGATGTATCACTAAATAGTGATAGATGTCCATTAACTTTTTAAATTTTTTTAATTGTTTTAATTTTATTTATTAGAAGTACATTAAATTACAAAAAATTACATTAGTACTCATCACGTATATCTTATTACAATTAATGTACTCCTTCATTTTTTAAAGCTAATAAAAAGAAAAGGTTGAAATTAAGAAAAAAGAGAAAGTGAAGGAAAATAGTGAAAGTGTAAAAACGTGTCAACAGGAAAGAACAGACCCTGTAGAAAAGAAATTAGAGAGAAAAGAGAGAAAAGATTAAGACCCTAAAGAAGAAAAAAAGAGAAAGAAGAGAAAAGAGAAAAACAAGTACTTTATTATGAGCATCATGCAAATGGATATACGAACTCGCCACCTTTCATCCCCGTTTACCAAGTCCTGACATCAATACATTTTTAAAGTACTTTTGCACCTTATGCTTGTAATAGTTCTATAAATGAAGACCACATCAGATGGAAGTGATCTGATTTGCCTGCCAGGAGGAGTCTTATCTCTTCTAGGTGTAATGTTTCAAACATGTTTGAAATCCACATGTTTATAGTTGGTATTGGAGCATTTTTTCAAAATTTTAGGATAAGCTTTTTTGCAGTTATTAACCCGTAATCAAATAGGTTCTTTTGAAACGCATTTAGTCCAGGGCTATCTTCTGTTGTTCTGATGATAATCCATTCTGCTTTTGGTGTCAGTTTTATTTTAAATAATTTTGTAAAGATTTCAAAAATATCAATCCAAAATTTTTGTACAAAAAACAAATAAGTGCGCTATAGTAGCTTCTTGAGACTGACATTTATCGCAAATAGATGATACATTGGGGAAAATGTTATTAATTTTGTTTTTTGAATAATATAATCTGTGTAAAATTTTGAATTGTAGTAAAGTGTGTCTTACATTAATTGAGCATTTATGCACATTTAATAAATGTTCATTCCACCTTTCCTTTGAAATTTTAATAGCTAATTCTTGTTCGTCTCTTCTAATACCTTCCGTAGTTGGTATTTCTACATTTTTTTTATTTTTTTTTATTTTTATTTTATTAGAAGTAAGTACAATTGTACACAATCATATTTTCATAATACCTTTCATGTACAGCTTCTTATTTAAAAAAAAATTTGAAATAAAGAAGAAAAAGAAAAAGGTTAGATAATGAAAAATAGAAAAATGTGATATATAGTGTGTGAAAAATAAAAATAAAGAATGAAATAAGAAAGTTGAGACATAGAAAATAGAAGAGAGAGAATAAAAGAAAAGATGAGAAGAAAAGAAAATATAAGGAGATCATTTATAATCTTGACCATCCGCAGTCACGGATTAGCTTTTACACCTGTTTTGCACCATACGTTTCCAAAAAGACGACAAATGGAGACCAACTCGTTATGAATTGGTCAAATTTATCTATTAGGAGGAATCGCATTTCCTCAAGATGTGCGGTATCCAACATACTTGCAATCCACATTTTGAGTGTTGGTATTGGTGTATTTTTCCAAAATTTCAATATTAATTTTTTTGCTATTATTAAACCATAATTAAAAATTGACTTTTGAGATGAGCTCAATTTGTTCCCGTCTTCCATTACCCCAAATATAATCAATTCATTATTGGGTTCCATTTTTGTCTTAAATAGTTTTGTAAATATTTTGAAAATATCACTCCAAAATCCATGAAGTTTTATACAAGAAACAAAAGAGTGTGTTATAGTTGCTTCTTGGGTTAAACATTTATCGCAAATGGGCGATATATTTGGATAAAATTTATTTAATCTTGTTTTTGAGTAATATAATCTATGTAAAATTTTAAATTGGATTAGATTATGTCTTGCGTTAATCGAACACTTGTGAATGTATGTCAAATACTTTTCCCATGTAGCCTTCGTAATTTTTATCAATAATTCCCGTTCCCACTCTTCTCTAATTACCTCGGTCACAGGTAAATCTATATTTAAGATACTATTATATAAATATGCTATTAATTTTTGTGTATCAGCTTTTATATTCATTACTTCTTCTAGTAAATCAGGAGTTATTTTTTGATATCCCTGTATGTATGTCTTCAAAAAATTACAAATCTGAAAATATTTAAAATAATGAGTGTTTTTCAGTTTAAATTTTAATTGTAATTGTTGAAATGATAATAAATCTCCCATTTCATACATATCCCCGATCCTTTTAATTCCTAAACTTTCCCATTGATTATATATTTTATCCATCATAGATGGTTTAAATAAAGGATTATTCGCTATCGGTGTTAACAATGATAGGTTTCTTAATTTTAAGGATAGTTTTATTTGTTTCCATATTCTTATTGTATCTTGTATAATTGGGTTTTTCTTATATATTGTATTGTTCATTTTTTTCGGGGAGAAGAGGATTGTTCCTATATTACAAGGATAACAATCCTCTTTCTCCATTTTTATCCATTCTGTCTGTTGAGTTGAACTATCCAACCAGTAAATTATATTCTTAATATGTATTGCCCAATAGTAATACAAAAAATTAGGGAGTGAAAGTCCCCCGACATCTTTTGGTTTACATAAGTGTTCTTTTTTAATTCTATGTGATTTGTAATCCCAAACAAAATTAGTAATATTAGCGTTCAGTTTAGAAAAAAAATATTTTGGTACATATACTGGTATAGATTGAAATAGGTATAATAACTGTGGTAAGAAGCTCATTTTAATAGCATTTATTCTGCCTATTATTGATAAAGGGAGTGTTTTCCAAAATTTTATCATTATATTAAGTTTATTTATTAAGGGTATAAAATTAGCATTGAATAAAGCTTTATGTTTTCTAGTAATCTGTATACCCAGATATTTGAATTTTTCTGTTGCTATTTTAAAGGGGAAGGTATTTCTACATTTAAGATAATATTATACAAATACGATATTAAGTTTGCTGATTCAGCTTTTATCTGCATTGCTTCGTCCAGTACATCTGGTGGCATGTTATAATGATCTTTTGTATATTTTTTCAGATAATTAGAGATTAGAGATTAGAGATTCCTTTATTTGTCATTCAGACCTTTCGGTCTGAACGAAATTTCGTTGCCTGCAGTCATACATATAACAATAAATGACAAAACACACAATAAACACAAATTAACATCCACCACAGTGAGTTCACCAGGTACCTCCTCACTGTGATGGAGGCAAAAGTCTTAAAGTCTCTGTCTCTTCCCGCTTTCTTCTCCCTCTGCGCTGAGGCGATCCAGGCTTCTGATGCTGTGGCCCCGCCGGGCGACGGTAAGCCAGTCCAGCGGCCGAATCCGTGCTCCGCGACGGGCCGGTTCAAACTCCGCGGCCCGGGGTGGTCGAATAATCACATATTTGAAAGTATTTAAAGTATTGATTATTTCCCAAATTATATTTTATTTGTAATTGTTGGAATGATAGTAATTTTCCAGTTTCATACAAGTCTCCGAGCGTTTTAATTCCTAATCTTTCCCATTGTATAAATGATTTGTCTGTAATAGAGGGTTTAAACGAAGGGTTATTAACTATTGGGGATAAAAGCGATAGATTTCTTAGTTTTGGATCTTGGATTTTGGATCCTTTTCTGGATACAGAATAAATTGGAATAAAAGTGAAATTATGTCAATAAAACCAAAAGACTCAACACATCTCTTAAAATTCCCTTTTAAAATAGCTACAGAAAAATTTAAATACTTGGGTATTGAAATTACTAGAACATATCAAGGCATGTTCAAAACAAATTATAATCCTCTACTTAATAAATTAAATACATTAATTAAATTTTGGAAAACGCTTCCGATGTCTTTAATAGGCCGAATAAATGCAATAAAAATGATCTTTTTACCACAAATTCTATACCTATTTCAATCAATTCCTATATATTTACCAAAGAAGTTTAAAAAAAAATTGGATTCAGACATTACTAATTTTATATGGGATTATAAATCCCATAGAATACAAAGAACACATTTGAACAAAGCTAAAGTATTAGGGGGCTTAGCACTCCCTAACTTTATGTATTATTATTGGTCAGTAAATATTAAAAATATGATTCAACTGATGGACAACTCTGCCCAGCAGGTGGACTGGATTATAATGGAGAGAGAAGACTGCTCCTCTTGTAATATTGGAGTGATCCTCCTCTCACCAATGAAACTGAATAATATAAATTATAACAAAAACCCAATTATACATAGTACAATTAGAACTTGGAAACAAATAAAACAAAATTTTAAATTAAGAAATCTATCGCAGGCAATTTTTAAGCGCACATTTTTATTACCTTCCATTCTACCATAGAGATATAAAGTCTATAATAGACTTTATTTGTATTTCTATGATTCTACAGACTTTGGCTGGGAACCTGGGGCTTACTAAAATTGTTCCCAATTGGGCCCCGCACCTCCTAAGGCCGGCCCTGGTTCCCCCTTTTTGTCCCCTGTGGTCAAGGCTCCGGAACACCGGCCCGACTGGAGCCAGCAGATCGGTTCCCATAGCTAACTTCAGCAGCTAATCGGCAGGTCAAATTTGCCCCCTGCAGCCGGAGCTGGCGGAACCGTGCCCATAGACGATTTCAGAGGCCGAATTAGCGGGCCGGTACCATTGGACTCCTCCCCAAGTAATCCTGTTATGTAATGAACCGGATTTGATAAAGGACCTCGAGGATAATGAGCCATTATGAGGTAGTGACCATAACATGGTCAGGTTTAATCTACAATTGGAGAGGGAGAAGGATAGATCGGAGGTGTCAGTGTTGCAGTTGAATAAAGGGGACTATGGGGCCATGAGGGAGGAAAGATACACTAGCAGGGATGACAGTGGAACAAAAATGGCAGGTATTTCTAGGACTAATACACCATAAGGTGCAGGATCAGTTCATTCCTAGGAGGAAGAAAGATTCCAAGGGGAGAAAGGGGTGACCATGGCTGACAAGGGACGTCAGGGACAGTATAAAACTTAAAGCGAAGAAGTACAACGTAGCAAAGATGAGCGGGAAGCAAGAGGATTGGGTAATGTTTAAGAACAACAGAAGTTAACCAAAAATAACAATACGGGGAGAAAAGATGAGGTACGAAGGTAAGCTGGGCAAGAATATGAAGCAGGATAGTAAAAGCTTCTTTAGGTATGCGAAGAGGAAAAAATAGTTAAGACCAAAGTTGGACCCTTGAAGACCGAAAAAGGTGAATTTATTATGGGGAACAAGGAAATGGCAGATGAGTTGAACAGGTACTTTGGATCTGTCTTCACTAAGGAGGACACAAACAATCTTCCTGATATAGTAGTGGCTAGAGGATCTGGGGTGATGGAGGAACTGAAGGAAATCCACATTAGGCAGAAAATGGTGTTGGATAGACTGATGGGCCTGAAGGCAGATAAATCCCCAGGGCCTGATGGTCTGCATCCCAGGGTACTTTAGGAAGTGGCTCTAGAAATCGTGGATGCATTGGTGATAATTTTCCAATGTTCTATAGACTCAAGATCAGTTCCTGTGGATTGGAGGGTAGCTAATGTTATCCCACTTTTTAAGAAAGGCGGGAAAGAGAAAACAGGGAATTATAGACCAGTTAGCCAGACATCGGTGGTGGGGAAGATGCTGGAGTCAATTATAAAAGATGAAATAGTCACACATTTGGATAGCAGTAACAGGATCGGTCCGAGTCAGCATGGATTTACGAAGGGGAAATCATGCTTGACTAATCTTCTGGAATTTTTTGATGATGTAACTAGGAAAATGGACAAGGGAGAGCCAGAGGCTGCAGTGTACCTGGACTTTCAGAAAGCATTTGATAAGGTCCCACGTAGGAGATTAGTGGGCAAAATTAGGGCACATGGTATTGGGGGTAGAGTGCTGACATGGATAGAGAAGTGGTTGGCAGACAGGAAACAAAGAGTAGGGATTAACGGGTCCCATTCAGAATGGCAGGCAGTGACTAGTGGGGTACCGCAAGGCACAGTGCTGGGACCGCAGTTATTTACAATATATATCAATGATTTGGATGAAGGGATTCAAAGTAACATTAGCAAATTTGCAGATGACACAAAGCTGTGTGGCAGTGTGAACTGTGAGGAGGATGCTATGAGATTGCAGGGTGACTTGGACAGGTTGGGGGAGTGGGCAGATGCATGGCAGATGAAGTTTAATGCAGATAAATGTGAGGTTATCCACTTTGATAGCAAAAACAGGAAGGCAGATTACTATATAAATGGCGTCAAGTTGGGAAAAGGGGAAGTACAACGGGATCTGGGGGTCCTTGTTCATCAGTCTATGAAAGTAAGCATGCATGTACAGCAGGCAATGAAGAAAGCGAATGGCATGTTGACCTTTATAACAAGAGGAGTCGAGTGTAGGAGCAAAGAGGTCCTTCTGTAGTTGTACAAAGCCCCAGTGAGACCGCACCTGGAGTATTGTATGCAGTTTTGGTCCCCTAATTTGAGGAAGAACATTCTTGCTATTGAGGGAGTGCAGCGTAGGTTTACAAGGTTAATTCCCGGGATGGCGGGACTGTCATATGCTGAGAGAATGGAGCAGCTGGGCTTGTACACTCTGGAGTTTAGAAGGATGAGAGGTGATCTCATTGAAACATATAAGATTGTTAAGGGTTTGGACACGCTAGAGGCAAGAAACATGTTTCCGATGTTGGGGGAGTCCAGAACCAGGGGCCACAGTTTAAGAATGAGGAGTAAGCCATTTGGAACGGAGACGAGGACACACTTTTTCTCACAGAGAGTGGTGAGTCTGTGGAATTCTCTGCCTGAGAGGGTGGTGAAGGCAGGTTCTCTGGATGCTTTCAAGAGAGAGCTAGATAGGGCTCTTAAAATAGCGGAGTCAGGGGATATGGGGAGAAGGCAGGAATGGGGTACTGATAAGCCACACACTCACACACACACAAACAGACTCACACACTCACACATGCACCTATTGTCTATTGTCTCTCGGAAGCTGTGAACTCTGTTGGTTCAGCAAAATGGATAATCCAGATAGGCTCTGGAACCAAGGGTGCCAGAAAACTGGTGGTGGACCTGTACCAACTGCCCTTCCTATCTCATGTTGCTTGAGGCAAATTCTCCCCTCACAACTAACAAAAACTAGCCAGAGAGCTTTGTATTGTGTATAGCTTGGCTTCTCATTGGATGACCCTTTTGAAGATTACAAAGAATTTTTTTAAATCTGAAAGGTAAATAAAACTGCGTCACAATAATGGGTCAGTGTTTTGATGTTGAGAAAATACAAGCACCATTAAATTTTAATTGGTAGAACCTACATTTAGTGCAATCCTGCATGTCTCTGATTGATATGAACTTGAACATTTGTCAAGCTCGGCAAAAAGATGACAGATTATAAACTGGGTTGCAACTACAGTACTGAATATCAGTTACACATTTGTTATAGATAATTATGTATATTTATGTAATATATTTTATGGAAATAAAGGGTGCAAGTTAATTAAAATGTGTTGAAACTCAAGCCAGCTAAATAGACTACCTGAGTTCCTTAATTATAAGTGAGCTCAAGACAAGAGTTTGCAATGGTTTTCCTTGTCTACAGTTGCTGATAAATACAGTTTGATGAGTTCTTCGGGTGCTTCATTCATTCAATAAATAGCTCAATCTTCCACATCCAGAATATGATTGCTTACTGAAACCCACTTTTGTGGTTGGATCTTTGGTGAAATCTTTGTTGGACATTGTTGCTGCAGGCCAGAATTTGTGCTGAAAAGTCTGAAGTGCAGATCGTCCAATGAAAATTCAAGGCATAGTCAGAAACATTTCCTTGTTTTCAAACTGCATCTGCAATAAAACCTACCAGATTTTACATTCTAGTCATGTGCACGTTTAAAATAAAGTGGACCTCCCACGGTTAGTCACATTCTAGTCTCTGGGATACTATGAAACAAAGGTTATAAACACAACAATGTACTATATTGTTTTTTAATTTATTTAACATTTTTGTTTTCTTAATTATATCATCCATTGAGTACTGTGTTTACTAACCTATTATGCTGCTGCTGCAAGTAGGAATTCTATTATTCCGTTTTGCGATGCATGACAATAATACATTGTTGATTCTAATACAAATTTGTCTCCAGTTGGATGTGATTTGTGCATATAAAAAGGAAAAAGCACTGATGGTTTTCCCATGCTTGAGCAACTAGGGAGAGAAAAAAGACCAAGACATAATTGAATGGGTGGTGACTTTTATCCACATGAAAAAGAACACCTGTGAAACATATTGTCCAGGGGAATGTGCAGGGGAATGAACCATAAGCCATATGATTCTATCATCTCACCAACAAAAGCTAGCCATAAGTATGTGCTGTTCTGAATTTTAAGTACTGACTAGATTAAGTGGGACCCGTTGGGTCCCAGCTTCACACAGGAGGGCTGGTCCCCCAACACAATATTCCACCTCTCCACCAATTCCAATAAACACACACACTCACACACAAACAGACTCACACACTCACACTCACACACTCACATACACACTCACATGCACACACACACACACACACACTGACTCACACACCAAAAATATGACAGTAAACGTTCTTGAATCTACTCACACGGCTGAGCATGGCCTCTCCACTGTGGGGCTTTCGCAGTCAATGGCACTTCCGCAATCAGGGTGACCTCTGCACTTACCGGAAATTACGCAATCAGCACGACCTCTGCACGCACCGGAAATTACGCAATTAGCGCGACCTGTCCACTAAGCGGAAGTCACGAAATGAGCGGGACTTTTGGACTAAACACAGTCGGACCTAATAAAGCATTTATTCCTTCCAAACACAGTCGGACCTAATAAAACATTTATTCCTTCCAAACACAGTCGGACCTAATAAAGCATTTATTCCTTCCAAACACAGTCGGACATAATAAAGCATTTATTCCTTCCAAACACAGTCGGACCTAATAAAGCATTTATTCCTTCCAAACACAGTCGGACCTAATAAAGCATTTATTCCTTCCAAACACGGTCAGACCTAATAAAGCATTGCAGTTTCAAGCAGAGGCAGGGCAGCAGGCCAAACAACTCATGGCATTGTCATTAAGGGCTAACAAATCATTTATTGCAAGTACATTGCAGACTCACAGTTCAGTTGATTCACAGCTTAGAATGACAGTCGTGGCCTCTCCCTCGTGATCTTGCAGAGTGACTGACTCACGTCCAGGCATCCAGGGTTTTATAGTCCTGCCCCCCCCCAGAAGGGGCGTTACCTTCATCGCAGTGATTGACAGGCGAGAGGACCAATCAGCTGCTCTCAAGGTTTTTTAAACACTCATAACTTTTTTTATTTTTCATTGATGGGAAAAATCCTCAGGGCTGGCTCAACGGAGGAGGACTGTGAGTAAGATGGCCAAAAAGCACAGCGATACAGGGTAGCGTTTTTTTTCTAAAATCAATATACGGCGCAGACAGGAAGTGGTCAAGATGAGACTTTTAATTATATAGATATTCTGTTTTTGGATTTAGCACTTCTTGGATGGCTTCAGAGTGCCATGCTTAGTAAAGTAACATTTTTCATTAATACAATGTGTAAAGCATCTCAAACCATTTTACAGAAATATTATCATACAAAGATTTGACTGTTTTACAAAGATATAAGGGCAGATGACTAAATATCTGGTCAAAGTTGTAAGTTTTATAGAATCTAAAGGAGGAATAAGTTAGAATGGTCAAGGGATTTGAGTGGAAATTCTGGGGCTTAGGATCTTAGCTCAAACCATACCATTGATTTGATGATGTTCAAGAGGTGTTAGGGATTGGAGGATACTAAAAGATAGGGAGGGACAAGACCCCAGAGGAATTAAAAAACAAAATTAACGTATGTTATAACCGGGGCTATGGAGTCAATACCCAAAACACCCGATTCCGACTCCTTGATTTCTTGTGTATCCGACTCCGACTCTGACCCTGACCCCGAAGTATAATAATTCTAAATCTGCTATGATGACATTACACAAGATGGCATTTCATAAGAACCACAAGAATCATCAGGCTACCTTTTAAACCCACGTCCTTAAAGTTTTGAGTCTAATGGTTGTAGGTATGCTATTGTGGGTATTTTATTGTTTATTCTTGAAAAAAAAAACAATTCATTATGATAAAAGAAAAAAAAATTACAGACAGGACCATGACAAAATTAAAAGTCCATTGAATTAAATAAAAATTATAAAAGCAAAATGTATTAAACTAAGGTCACAGGTATGAGCTAAATGGCTAAATTATGACAAAGTAAATTCTCAAGTCAATAGAAATTAAAAGTAAATGCATAGTTAGTTAAGTTTGCTACAAAAGTACATACCTAAAATTTATTGGAGAAACTCAGCGGGTGAGGCAGCATCTATGGAGCAAACGAAATCGGCGACGTTTCGGGTCGAGACCCTTCTTCAGACTGTTGTGGGGGTGGGGCGAGAAGAAGAAAGGAAGAGGTGGAGACAGTGGGCTGTGGGAGAGCTGGATGGGGAGGGGAAAGAAGGAGAAAGCCGGGACTACCTAAAATTGGAGAAGTCAATGTTCATACCGCTGGGGTGTAAACTGCCCAAGCTAAATATGAGGTGCTGCTCCTCGAATTTACGCTGGGCCTCACTCTGGCCATGGAGGAGGCCCAGGACAGAAAGGTCGGATTCGGAATGGGAGGGGGAGTTGAAGTGCTGAGCCACCGGGAGATCAGGTTGGTTATTGCGAACCGAGCGGAGGTGTTGAGCGAAGCGATGGCCAAGCCTACGCTTGGTCTCACCAATGTAGAGCAGCTGACACCTAGAGCAGCTGATGCGATAGATGAGGTTGGAGGAGGTGCAGGTGAACCTCTGCCGCACCTGTAGAGACTGCTTGGGTCCTTGGATGGAGTCAAGGGGGGAAGTAAAGCGACTAGTGTAGCATTTCCTGCGGTTGCAGGGGAAAATGCCAGGAGAGGGGGTGGTTTGGGTGGGAAGGGATGAATTGATCAGGAAGTTACGGAGGGAGCGGTCTCTGAGGAAGGGGAGGAGATGGGAAGATGTGGCCAGTGGTGGGATCCCGTTGGAGGTGGCGAAAATGTTGGAGGATTATTTGTTGTATGTGACAGCTGGTAGGGTAGAAGGTGAGGACAAGGGGGACTCTGCCCTTGTTACGAGTGGGGCGATGGGGAGTGAGAGCAGAGTTACGGGGTATAGAAGAGACCCTGGTGAGAGCCTCATCTATAGTAGGAGGAAAACCCCCGTTCCCTAAAGAATGAGGACATCTCTGATGCCCAGGTTTGGAACACCTCATCCTGGGTGCAGATGCGGCATAGATGGAGGATTTGGGAGTAGGTGATGGAGTCCTTACAGGAAGCAGGGTGGGAAGAAGTGTAGTCCAGATAGCCATGGGAGTCAGTGGGTTTATAGTAGATGTCGGTCAGTAGTCGGTCAGCTGCGATGGAGATAGTGAGGTCTTGATACGGTAGGGAGATGTCGGAAATGGTCCAGGTGAATTTGAGTGCCGGATGGAATTTAGTGGTGAAATGGATGAAGTCAGTGAGTTCTGTATGGGTGCAGGAGGTAGCACCAATGCAGTCGTCGATGTCGGGGATAGGGCCATGGTACGCCTCGAACAAGGATTGTTCGACGTACCCTACAAAGAGGCAGGCATAGCTTGGGCCCATGCACATGCCCATAGCTACGCCTTGGATTTGGATTTCCAACCTCATCTATTGTATCCGCTGTCCAGGTGTCAGCTGCTCTACATCGGTGAGACCAAGCGTAGGCTTGGCGATTGCTTCTCCCAACACCTCCGCTCGGTTCGCTCTTGGGGCTAGCGGAATCATGGGATATGGGGAGAAGGCAGGCACGGGTTACTGATTGTGGATGATCACTCAGCCATGATCACAATGATGGCGGTGCTGGCTCGAAAGGCCAAATGGCCTCCTCCTGCACCTATTTTCTATGTTTCTATGTTTACTTTCAACCTCCCAAAATGCAGCACCTCACACTTGCTCGGTCATTAGGCCAGAGGTAAGGAAGGGCATTGAATATAAGTGTCAGGAAGTCATGATGCAGCTCTGTAGGACTTTAGAGGCTGCAATAGAAACATATAAAATTATAAAAGGACTGGACAAGCTAGATGCAGGAAAAATGTTCCCAATGATCATCCATGATCACAATGAATGGCGGTGCTGACATGAAAGGCCAAATGGCCTCCTCCTGCACCTATTTTCTATGTTTCTATGCCCCATCTACACTATTCACTCTATCTATTTTCCTCAACATTTTATGCACGTAGGGCTTTTATGCAATAGTATTGGTGTTATTAATTTATTTAATTTTTGTTTATTGCATGCTATCTATGTATATTGGGTTAATAGGCCTGTAAATCTGCACTGTAAAAATGTAATTGTTCCACTGTCAGTACATATGTGTACTGACATATAGCTGAATGGGTAGAAAATTGGCTTCAAGGAAGGAAGCAGAGGGTGATTGTGGAAGGTTGCTTCTCGGACTGGAGGCCTGTTACTAGTGGTGTGCCTCAGGGTTCGGTGCTGGGCCCATTACTACTTGTCATCTACATCAATGATTTGGATGAGAACATACAGGGCAAAATTAGCAAGTTTGCCGATGATACAAAAATGGGTAGTTTTGCAGATAGTGAAGATGATTGTGAAAAATTGCAGCAGGATCTGGATCGATTGGCTAGAGAAATGTGAGGTGTTGCATTTTGGGAAGTCTAACATGGGCAGGACCAACACAGTGAATGATAGGCCTCTGTGCAGTGTTGTCGGACAGAGTGATCTAGGAGTACAGGAACATTGTTCATTGAAAGTGGCATCACAGGTAGATAAGGTGGTCAAAAAGGCTTTTGCCACATTGGCCTTTATCAGTCAGAGTATTGAATATAGAAGTTGGGCAGCCATGTTGCAGTTGTATAAGAAGTTGGTGAGGCCACATTTAGAGTTTTGTGTTCAATTTTTGTCATTATGTTATAGGAAAGATGTCAAGCTGGAAAGGGCACAGAGAAGATTTACAAGGATGTTGCTAGGACTAGAGGGTCTGAACTATAGGGAGAGGTTGGGTAGGCTAGGACTCTATTCCTTGGAGCGCAGGAGGATGAGGGGTGATGAGGAAAATCATGAGAGGAATAGATCGGGTAGATGCACAGTCTTTTGCCCACTGTGATTGAAATTCAATTGCAGGTACATAGGTCCTCAATCCATTCCATTTACCTCCAACGTACCTCAAAACGGGCAACAAAGATTATCTCGGACCCCTCCCATCCAGCAAACCACCTTTTCCAGTCTCTCCCTTCAGGGAGGCGCCTTAGGTCACTTGCTACAAAATCCACCCGTTTTAAAAACAGTTTCTTCCCCTCAGCAATAAGAACACTTAATTCCCTCCAATAACTTTCTGACTTTGATGTATACAGTGTCTTGTCTATGGTTTTTGTCTGTTCTTTTGCACTATGTATTGTTGGTGAGATTTGTGATTTGTGATGTGCTTTATTATTATTGTTGTTGCTGTTAATGTGCTAAAGCAGTGTACCATCATGTACCGAACCCAATTACCACCAACCCTGGTCGTGTGGCAAATAAAGTTTCCATTCTATTCTATTCTTGAAAGTGGTGTCACAGGTAGACAGGGTGGTCAAGAAGGCTTTCGGTACATTGGCCTTCATCAGTCAGAGCATTGAGTATAGAGTATTGTGTTCAGTTTTGGTCGCCGTATTATAGGAAAGATGTTGTTAAGCTGGAAAGGGTGAGCAAGGTGGGCCGAAGGGCCGCTTCCCATGCTCTATGACTCTAAGAAAGAACATTGAAGAAATTGAAGAAATTGAATGTTATTTGCATCATGTTCAACACGGACATTGTGGGCCGAAGGGCCCGTTCCTCTGCTGGACTGTTCTATGCTCTATTCTATTCCATAACAAAGGCTATATTCTACAACAATGTGCTATATTCTGTGTTATAATAACTATGATACATATTCTTATGCATCAATATATATGTCATAAGGTCATAAGTGATAGGAATAGAATTAGGCTATTCGACCCATCATGTCTACACCGCCATTCAATCATGGCTGATCTATCTCTCCCCCCTAACCGCATTCTCCTGCCTTCTCCCCATAACCCCTGACACCCACACTAATCAAGAATCTATCTATCTCTGCCTTAAAAATATCCACTGATTTGCCCCCCACAGCCTTCTGTGGCAATAAATACCACAGATTCACCACCCTCTGACTAAAGAAATTCCACCTCATCTCCTTCCTTAAAGAACGTCCTTTAATTCTGAGGCTATGACCACTCGTCCTAGACTCTCTCACTAGTGGAAATATCCTCTCCACATATCCAAGCCTTTCACTATTCTGTATGTTTCAATGAGGTCCCCCCTCATTGTTCTAAACTCCAGCGAATACAGGCCCAGTGCCAAGAAACGCTCATCATAGATCAACATACTAATTCCTAGGATCATCCTTGTAAACCTCCTCTGGACCTTCTCCAGAACCAGCACATCCTTCCTCAGATATGGTGCCCAAAATTGCTCACAATACTCCAAATGAATCCTTACCAGCGTCTTACCGAGCCTGATTGTATGTGCTGAAGTTCTATCTATGTGTGTAGCTGCTTTGCAGCAACAGGGTTTTATCGGCATGGCAATGTGTGGCAGAGGTTGGGCATATTTTAAAGATGTCATCATTTGTGGGGTTGTGGGTGGTGATGGTGTCATTGGCATTTATGATCCACCCCTAACTAACAAGGTGCAGATTTCACTGCTGAGGCTTAGCGTTATGTAAGGGTGAAAGCTGGAGGCTTCTTCCCCCGAACATCTTTACTGAACTAGCTGGGATTTGTAAAGTTTCCAGTAGTTCAGTTCAGTTTCAATTTATGTGTAGGAAGGAACTGCAGATGCTGGTTTAAACTGAAGATAGACACAAAATGCTGGAGTAACTCAGCGGGACAGGCAGAATCTCTGGATCGAAGTGATGGGTGTTGTTTCGGGTCGAGACCCTTCTTCAGACTCTTTTCTCTCCAGAGATGCTGCCTGTCCCGCTGAGTTACTCCAGCATTTTGTGTCTATCTTCAGTGACAGTTCAGTTCAGTTTATTGGCACGTGAACCGAGGTACAGTAAAAAGCTTTTGTTGCGTGCTAACCAGTCAGTGGAAAGACAATACATGATTACAATCTAGCCATTTACAGTGTACAGACACACGATAAGGGGATAACGTTTAGTGCAAGGTAAAGCCAGCAAAGTCCGATCAAGGGTAGTCCGAGGGTCACCAAAGTGGTAGAAAGTAGTTCAGCACTGATCTCTGGTTGTGGTAGGATGGTTCAGTTGCATGATAACAGCTGGGAAGAAACTGTCCCTGAATCTGGAGGTGTGCGTTTTCACACTCCTGTACTTAATGGGAGAGGGGAGGAGAGGGAGTGGCCAGGGTAAGATTCGTCCTTGATTATGCTGCTGGCCTTGCTGAGGCAGCGTGAGGTATTAATTAAGTCAATGGAAGAGAGGTTGGTTTGTGTGATGGTCTGGGCTGGTTCCACAATTTGCTGCAATTTCTTAATGCATTCTGATCATTTCTTTTTCTGTGGAGAGTTTAGTTTATTGTCATGTGAACCGAGGCATATGACAGCATGGCCTTATTCTGTTCAGTTTAGCTTTATTGCCATATGTTCATTTTGAGAACATACATGGCATGATTAACAAGTTTGCAGATAATACTAAAGTAAAATTGGTTAGTGCAGTGTCAGGGGTTATGGGGAGAAGGCAGGAGAATTGGGTTAGGAGGGAGAGATAGATCAGTCATGACTGAATGGTGGTGTAGACTTGATGGGCTGAATGGCCTATCTGCTCCTACTTGTGGGAGAGTCTAGGACTAGAGGTCATAGCCTCAGAATTAATGGACGTTCCATTAGGAATGAGATGAGGTGGAATTTCTTTAGTCAGAGGGTGGTGAATCTGTGGAATTCTTTGCCACAGATGACGGTGGAGGCCAAGTCAGTGGATAAGGCAGATATTTACGTAGTCTCTGAAATTTATGTTGAAGTCGGAGTCGGAGTCGGGACTTATTTTACCGAGTTCGACTCCAGCAGCACTAAAATTGCTCCGACTCCATGACTCCAACTCCACAGACCTGGTTTTCAAACAAACAGCAAGTTTTGGATGACCTTGTTTTAGAGTCATAGAGCAATACAGCATGGAAACAGGCCCTTCGGCCCAAATCGGCCATGCTGACCAGGTTACCTAACTGATCTAGTCCCACGTCTGCCCCTGCCCCTCATATCCTTACAAACTTTTCCTATCCATTTACGTCCAACTGTGGTTTCAATGTAGTAATTCTACCCACCTCTAACACTTCCTCTGGCAGCTGGATCCATAAGAACATAGAAAAATAGGTGCAGGAGTAGGCCATTCGGCCCTTCAAGCCAGCACCGCCATTCAATATGATCATGGCTGATCATCTAAAATCAGTGCCCTGTTCCTGCTTTTATCCCCATATCACTTGATTCCTTTCGCCCTAAGAGCTAAATCTTACTCCCTCTTGAAAACATCCAGTGAATTGGCCTCCACTGCCTTCTGTGACAGAGAATTCCATAGAATCACAACTCTATGGTTGGAATTTTTTTTCCTCATCTCAATCCTAAATAGCCTACCCCTTATTCTTAAACTGTGACCCCCCAATATCGGGAACATTTTACTTGCATCTAGCCTGTCCAATCACTTAAGAATTTTATATGTTTCTATAAGATTCCCTCTCATCCTTCTAAATTCCAGTGAATATAACCCCAATCGATCCATTCTTTCATCATATGTCAGTCCCGCCATCCCGGGAATTAACCTGGTGGACCTACGCTGCACCCCATCAATAGCAATAATGACCTTCCTCAAAGGTAGACACAAAATTCTGGAGTAACTCAGCGGGACAGGCAGCATCTCGATGTCCTTCCTCAAATTAGGAGATCAAAATTGCACACAATACTCCAGGTGCAGTCTCACCAGGACCCTGTACAACTGTAGTAGGACCTCTTTGCTCCAAAACTCAAATCCTCTCATAATGAAGACCAACATGCCATTAGCTTTCTTCACTTCCTGCTGTACCTGCATGCTTACTTTCAGTGACATGTACAAGTACTCCCAGGTCTCTTTGCACCTCTCCTTTTCCTAATCTGACACCATTCAGATAATAATCTGCCTTCCTGTTCGTGCCACCAAAGTGGATAACCTCACATTTATCCACATTACACTGCATCTGCCACGCATCTGCCCACTCACCCAACCTATCCAAGTCACCCTGCAGTCTCTTAGCATACTCCTCGCAGCTCACACTGCCACCCAGCTTTGTGTCATCCGCAAACTTGGAGATGTTACATTTAATTCCCTCATCTAAATTATTAATATATATTGTAAATAACTGGGGTCCCAGCACCAAAATCCATAGGATTTCAAATGGAACAAGGAAGATCAGCTAGGAACTAAATGAAATAACCTTCCTCAAGTATTCAAGTATCCTCCACATCAGTATTGATGTGGATAGATCAGTATTGATGTGGATAGAGAACTGGCTGGCAAACAGGAAGCAAAGAGTAGGAGTAAACGGGTCCTTTTCACAATGGCAGGCAGTGACTAGTGGGGTACCGCAAGGCTCAGTGCTGGGACCCCAGCTATTTACAATATATATTAATGATCTGGATGAGGGAATTGAAGGCAATATCTCCAAGTTTGCAGATGACACTAAGCTGGGGGGCAGTGTTAGCTGTGAGGAGGATGCTAGGAGACTGCAAGGTGACTTGGATAGGCTGGGTGAGTGGGAAAATGTTTGGCAGATGCAGTATAATGTGGATAAATGTGAGGTTATCCATTTTGGTGGCAAAAACAGGAAAGCAGACTATTATCTAAATGGTGGCCGACTAGGAAAAGGGGAGATGCAGCGAGACATGGGTGTCATGGTACACCAGTCATTGAAAGTAGGCATGCAGGTGCAGCAGGCAGTGAAGAAAGCGAATGGTATGTTAGCTTTCATAGCAAAAGGATTTGAGTATAGGAGCAGGGAGGTTCTACTGCAGTTGGACAGGGTCTTGGTGAGACCACACCTGGAGTATTGCGTACAGTTTTGGTCTCCAAATCTGAGGAAGGACATTATTGCCATAGAGGGAGTGCAGAGAAGGTTCACCAGACTGATTCCTGGGATGTCAGGACTGTCTTATGAAGAAAGACTGGATAGACTTGGTTTATACTCTCTAGAATTTAGGAGATTGAGAGGGGATCTTATAGAGACTTACAACATTCTTAAGGGGTTGGACAGGCTAGATGCAGGAAGATTGCTCCCGATGTTGGGGAAGTCCAGGACAAGGGATCACAGCTTAAGGATAAGGGAGAAATCCTTTAAAACCGAGATGAGAAGAACTTTTTTCACACAGAGAGTGGTGAATCTCTGGAACTCTCTGCCACAGAGGGTAGTCGAGGCCAGTTCATTGGCTATATTTAAGAGGGAGTTAGATGTCGCCCTTGTGGCTAAAGGGAACAGAGGGTATGGAGAGAAGGCAGGTACGGGATACTGAGTTGGATGATCAGCCATGATCATATTGAATGGCGGTGCAGGCTCGAAGGGCCGAATGGCCTACTCCTGCACCTAATTTCTATGTTTCTATGAAATAATCAACCTTGGGAGAAAATACACAGATTTTTAGCAGTGAACTTCTTCTTATCGAGTCCACACACAAGATTAGAAGTTGTTCAGCCAGACCTGAACACACTTCTCGGCATCTGCATACAATGGTCTGTCTTGCGCTTCATGTGCGCGGTGGTGGAAAGATAGGTGGAAACAGGGCCGCGACGTGAATGCTCTTTCCTTGACCCCAGCAGTGAACTGAGTGCACATAAATAACTGTCAGACTAAATGCCAGTGATGATTAATAATCAAAATCATTTGTCAGATGAGCTGTTCCGTTATCACTTGTAGAGAAATTACAACATAGATTTGGTGGGTCTGAGATCAATTAAAGTGGTTCAATGGCAGGTACATATTAACCAATTTCTGGAAACCAAGTATATACAGGGTACAGCGGTCCAAATTATATCATCTGCATTACTGATGATCTTGCTCAAAGTCTGAATATGCATTACTCCAGCATTTTGTGTCTACCTTCGATTTAAACCAGCATCTGCAGTACTCTCCTATATATTATAGATTAATGTTTGTAATATATGGGTTAAAACTGGCTTTTCAGATAAAATGTAGTTGTTTGCTAACAGCCGGCATGCCAAGCAAGCAGGCTTGCTTAGAGAAAGAATTAGGTGCTTAAGAAAATAATTGGTCTCACTTGGAAGAACCTGATCAGCTCCAACTCACCTACTACCGCAACAGGTCCATGGCAGCACCTTCTCCATGGCCCTCCGTTCATCCTTGGAACACCTGGATAGCAAAGATACCTATGTCAGACTCCTTTTATTGATAGGAGGAATTAGTGACATTTTGGGTCGAGAGGAATCACCGAGGGGGAGCAGCAAGAGAGGATGTTGCAGAACTCTCATCGGAGAGAGGAGGAGAACTTCTTCAAAGTAGGCATACCTTGAGCAGATATAGCAGTGGAGCACACAAAACATGTAGGAAGGAACTGCAGATGCTGGTTTACACCGAAGATAGACACAAAATGCTGGAGTAATTCAGCAGGACCAGCAGCATCTCTGGATAGAAGGAATGGGTAATGTTTCTGATCGAGACCATTCTTCAGACTGAGGGTCAAGGGAGAGGGAGTTACAGAAATAAGGTCATAAATGATAGGAGAAGAATTAGGTTTTTCGGCCCATCATGTCTACTTTGCTATTCAATTATGGCTGACCGATCTTCCTCCTAACCCCATTCTCCCTCCTTCTCCCCATAACCCCTGACATAACGAAATATAAGAGATCAAAAGAAATGTAAGAGACTTACCCCTTCCCCCCACTCCCACACGACGGTACCCTCGCACCGGGTCTTCGTTTGTTCCTCCTCCCCAGCAGTGGTGTCCTCACTCCCACGTGGTCCATCCTCCTCCATCGGTCAGCGCCCTCATTGACCGCTGCACCGACCTCTCCACTATCGCTGCCGGGTCCACTTCTGACGCCTCCATGCGCCATCCCAGACCCCAGCTGTGGGCTCCGTCGACCCAGGGTTTGTCGGCCGCGGGCTCCCTTGACTCCTTGGCCACTGGCTCTGACCCACGAGGCACTGGCTCCGCCCGCTAGGCTCCTCCGGCCCGCGAGGCACCAGCTCCGACCTGCGAGGCCCCGGCTTCTCAGCAGCCTTCCGGCCTCGAGTAGGGAGGGGTGGAAGATGAGCACAAGAAAGTGGGGAAAGGAACAGGATGACAGGTGTGTGTGTTTGGGTGGGGGAGGACATGGGGTGGATAAGAAGCGGGGTCAGGAAGTTTATTTGAACTTGGAGAAATCAATGTTCATGCCATTGGTTGTATTCCAAGTGAAATATGAGGTGCTATTCTTCCAGTTTGTGTATGGCCGCACTCTGGCAATGGAGGAGGACGAAGACAGAAGGTTAGTATAGGTATGGGAAGGAGAATTAAAATGGCCAACAAGTGGGAGATCTGGCAGGGATTGGCGGAAAGATCATGTTCAGCAAAATTGTGCCTAGTCCACACTTGGTCTTGCTTATGTAGAGGTGCACATGAGCCTCTGTCTCACCGAGAAGAGCCACAGGAGGATGGACAGCCTGGCCTACAAAACTGACTGCACCAAAAAACAGGAAAGCAGGCAGCAAAGCATGTGTGTTCTTGTTTGTGTGAGAACCACATGAAATGGCGCTGCGAGCTCACCATAATAATTTGGGCATGCAGCCAGCATTACATGCATTGCACGTAAGGAAAATGCCTTAACCGTAAGTTTTAAAGGCTGTGGTATCTTGTAAAACAAAGGTACGTTCCTGCTGTGTTAAACCAGGTACACTTCTGGAAAGGAAAATTCAGAGGAAAAAATGAATAAAACGAGTGACAGTACTTAAAAAAAAGGGGACATGAAATATCATCAATAGAAAGATTACAAAATATCCTAGTGCATGTACAAAGACTATTCATGCCTGATGTTTGCTTCTGTGGGCTATAGAGAAAGCTAAGTTTCATTTCCCTGAGTATGGAGTTTGAGTGACATTCCTCATCCAGCAGAGTAGCAAATTATGAGATATGCCATCAATCAGCTGCTGCAGCAGCCTGTAACGATCGTGAAGCTGGAACCCTGAAAGTTAGTGGATATTTTTAAGGCAGAGATGGATTGATTCTTGATTAGTACAGGTGTCAGAGATTATGAGGAGAATGCAGGAGAATGGGGTTAAGAGGGAGAAATAGATCTTCCATGATTAAATGGCAGAGTAGACTCGATGGGCCGATTGGCCCAATTCTACTCCTATCATTTATGATCTTAAAGGGCCTGTCCCACTTGGCGATTTTTTTCGGTGACTGCCGGCATCATTGATCGACATATCAGGTCGCTGAAAAATATGCGGCATGATGCGGCGTGATGACATATGACGAGCGGTGTTTTTTCAAGTGTCGCAACATTTGTTTGTCGCCAGAAGTGCGCACTAACTCATCTCTGGTTCTATATAAAAATCTAAATCATTATTGTAACCTCATAGAAACAGAAAAATAGGTGCAGGAGTAGCCCCTTCAATGACTGATCATCTAAAATCAGTACCCCGTTCCTGCTTTCCCCCCCATATCCCTTATTTCCTTTAGCCCTAAGGGTTAAATCTATCTCGCTCTTAAAAGCATTCAGTGAATTGGCCTCCACTGCCTTCTGTGGCAGAGAATTCCACAGATTCACAACTCTCTGGGTGAAGAAGTTTTTCTCGTCTCAGTCCTAAATGGCCTACCACATTCTTAAACTGTGACCAAGATTCCACCACTCACCCATTTCCCCCAACGCAATATTGCTCCACTCTCGCATAGCCCCAAACTGTGACCCCTGGTTCTGGACTCCCCCAACATCGGGAACATTTTTCCTGCATCTAGCCTGTCCAATCCTTTAAGGATTTAATGTTTCTACTAGACCAAGTGGGACCCGTTGACTCCTGTCTCCAAACTCCGGGGGGGGGGGGTGTTTCATCACAGAGGAGGGCTGGTCCCCGAATGCAATATTCCACCACTCACCCATAGGTCCCAATACTCACCACTCCCTAGAGGGAGGGGGGGGGGGTAGAGAGGGAGGGGTGGGGGGGACAGGAGAGGGGAGTGGGGAGGAGAGGGGTGGGGTGTCTCATTGTGATGTCATTTTGGCATTTGGTAGCCAGCTTGAGAGCCCATTGTGGCAGTTGGCAACATCCCATTGTGATGTCATTGCGGCAGTCGGCAGGCACCTTGAGAGCCCATTGTGATTGGTGCACTGTGAGAGGCATTGTGACATCATCAGTGGACGCTCTCTGAGAGTGTTGGCTTTTTTTTGAAACTTCAAATCATTAATAAGTTTTGAAATATAGCATGGAAGCTGACGGGAACCTGATTACGACGTGGAGGGGGGAAAACTCAGTGGGATGTGTGAAAATGGGAAGACTGTGGCCTAGCGTTTGGAAGAAAAAACACACACACACGCACTCACACACACACGTTATAGTTATATAGACTAGACCAAGTGCATCTGCTCCCCCAATGCAAGATTCCACCACTCACCCATTTCCCCCAACGCAATATTGCTCCACTCTCGCATAGCCCCCAAATGCGCAGACGCGACTCATTTCACCTCATCCCCCAGCACTCCCTCCTCTTCCCCTTCACCCTCCTTCATCAATCTCTAGAGAGGGAGGGGGGTAGAGAGGGAGGGGTGGGGTGGTAGAGAGGGTGGGGGAGGGGCAGAGAGGGAGAGGGAGGGGGGTAGAGAGGGAGGGGGTGGTAGAGAGGGAGAGGGAGGGGGGTAGAGAGGGAGAGGAGAGGGAGGGTAGAGGGAGGGGGGAGAGAGGCAGAGAGGGAGGGGGCAGAGAGAGAGGGAGGGGGTAGAGGGAGGGGGTAGAGTTGGTAGGAAGGAGGGAGAGGGAGGGCGGTAGAGAGGGTGGGAGTGAGTGTAGATAGGAAGGGGGCATCTCACTCCTCCACCCCTCCCTTGTCCACACCCCCCTCCCCATCTCCCTTGTCCACACCCCCGCCTCCCCCCCCTCTATTTCCCTCTACCACGCCATTCCCCACCCCATCTCCCTCCTCCTCCCCTCACTCCCATTCCCTACCCCAGGACCTACCCAGGTCGTAGAGCAGCGCCAGTGCCTGGAACTCGGCCTGGTTCTCGTACTCAGCCCGGCCCTGGCTGTAGACTCCAGCTATAGTGCATGCTCCAACTTCATCTGTGGGCTCGTCCCTGACCACGGACCCAGGCTCGTTCTTGGTTCCAGCGGTGGTTTCTTTCTCGGCCCCATCCCAAGCCCCGGGCTCTCTCACTCCAGCTCGAGCACCAGGTTAGGCTCCAGCCAGGGCCAGTGGCTCCTCCCTCGCCAACAGGTGTCGGGCGCCGGCAGCCACCGCACGAGCGCTGGAGTGCCCCTCCCTCCCGGAGTGTCCCGTCCTGCCTTGCGAGTCCATTGTGACATCATGGATGAATTTTCGTACAGTTTTTAAAACTTTAAACGATTAAAAAGTGCGGAAAAATAGGTGGAGAATGCGACGGGAAGATGTTTATCGTCTCAACGGGGAAAATGTGAGTAGAATGTATGAAAATGGGAGGGCTGTGGCCTAGCGTTTGGAAGAAAATCTTTATCGTCTCAACGGGGAAAATGTGAGTAGAATGTATGAAAATGGGAGGGCTGTGGCCTAGCTTTTGGAAGAAAATAGGAATTAACCAGATTGTGCCCAGATGACACACACCCACACACACATATACATACACACACACATGAAAAGTTTTAGTATAATAGATAGATAGATAAGATCCCCTCTCATTCTTCTAAATTCCGGTGAATACAAGCCCAGTCGACCCATTCCTTCATTTTATGTGAGTGCCGCCATCCCGGGACTTAACCTGGTGAACCTACGCTGCACACCCGCAATAGCAATAATGTCCTTCCTCAAATTAGGAGACCAAAATTGCACACAATACTCCAGGTGCGGTCTCACCAGGCTTGTAGAAGGACCTCCTTGCTCCTAAACTCAAATCCTCTCGCAATGAAGGCCAACATGCCATTAGCTTTCTTCACTGCTTGCTGTACCTGCATGCTTACTTTCAATGACTGATGTACAAGCACACCCAGGTCTCGTTGCACCTCCCCTTTTCCTAATCTGACACCATTCAGACAATAATCTGCCTTCGTGTTCTTGCCACCAAAGTGGATAACCTCACTTTATCCACATTATACTGCATCTGCCATGCATCTGGCCACTCACCCAACCTATCCAAGTCATCCTGCAGCATCATTGCATCCTCATCGCAGCTCACACTGCCACCCAGCTTTGTGTCATCCGCAAAAATAGAGATGTCACATTTAATTCCCTCATTTAAATCGTTTATATTGTAAATAACTGGGGTCCCAGCACCGAGCTTTGCAGCCCACTAGTCACTGCCTGCCATTCTGAAAAGGACCCGTTAATTCCTACTCTTTGCTTCCTGTCTGCCAACCAGTTCTCTATCCATGTCAATACCCTACCCCCAATACCATGTGCTCTAATTTTGCACGCTAACCTCTTGTGTGGGACCTTGTCAAAGGCCTTTTGAAAGTCCAGATACACCACATCCACTGGCTCTCCCTTATCCATTCTGCTTGTTAAATCCTCAACAAATTCCAGAAGATTAGTCAAACATGCTTTCCCCTTCATAAATCCATGCTGAATTTGACCGATCCTGTATCTGCTTTCCAAATGCGCTGCTGTAACATCTTTAACAATCGACTCGAGCATCTTCCCCACTACTGATATATGGCTAACTGGTCTATAATTCCCCGTTTTCTCTCCCCCCTTTCTTAAAAAGTGAGGTTACGTTGGCTAACCCTCCAGCACACAGGAACTGATCCAGAGTCGAGAGAACATTGGAAAATGAAATTACAATGCATCCACGATTTCTAGGGCCACCTCCTTGAGTACTCTGGGATGCAGACTATCAGGCCCTGGAGATTTATCTACCTTCAGTCCCAACTGTTTACCTAACACCATCTCCTGACTGATGTGAATTCTTTTCAGTTCCTCTCTCCCACTACATCCTCGGTTACCTAGTATTTCTGAAGATTGTTTGTGTCTTCCTTAGTGAAGACAGAATCAAAGCACTTGTTTAACTATTCTGCTATTTCCTTGTTTCCCATTATAAATTCACCTGTCTCTGATTGCAAAGGATCTACATTTGTCTTCACTAATCTTTTCCTTTTTACATACCTGAAGAATCTTTTAGAGTCAGTTTTATATATTCCCCACAAGCTTTATTTCATGCTCTTTTCCCCCCTCTTAATTAACCCTTTTGTCCTTCGCTGTTGAGTTCTAAATTACTCCGTCCTCCGGTTTGCTGCTTCCTCTGGCCAATTTATATGCCTATTCCTTGGATTTAACACTATCCTTGACTTTCCTCCTCAGCCATGGTTGAGCCACTTTCCCAGTTTTTTTTTTCCCCAGACAGGGATAAACAATTTTTGGAGTTCATCCATGCAGTCTTTAAATCTTTGCCATTGCATCTCCACCGTCAACCCGTTAGGTTTAGTTTGCCAGTCTATCCTAGCCAATTTGTTTAAGAAGGAACTGCAGATGCTGGATAATCAAAGGTACACAAAAATGCTGGAGAAACTCAGCGGGTGCAGCAGCATCTATGGAGCGAAGGAGATAGGCAACGTTTCGGGCCGAAACCCTTCTTCAGACTGATAGGGGGTGGGGGGAGGTGGGGAGAAGAAAGGAAGGAAAATGGAGGAGGAGGAGCCCGAGGGCTGAGGTGGGAAGGGGAGGAGACAGCCAGGGTTCACAGAATTGTGAGAATTCAATGTTCATGCCACCAGGATACAGACTCCCCAAGCGGAATATGAGGTGCTGTTCCTCCAATTTCCGGTGTCGCTCACTCTGGCCGTGGAGGAGGCCCAGGACAGAGAGGTCGGATACAGAATGGGAGGCGGAGTTGAACTGCTGAGCCACCAGGAGGTCAGGTTGGTTAGTGCGGACCGAGCGGAGGTGTTCAGCGAAACGAACGCCAAGCCTACGCTTGGTCTCACCGATATAGATCAGCTGACATCTAGAACAGCGGATGCAATAGATGAGATTGGAGAAGGTGCAGGTGAACCTCTGTCGCACCTAGAACGACTGCTTGGGTCCTTGAATGGTGTCGAGGGGAGAGGTAAAGCGACAGGTGTAGCATCTCTTGCGATTGCAAGGGAAAGTGCCCGGGGAAGGGGTGGAGCGGGAGGGAAGGGAAAAATTGACAAGGGAGTTGCGGAGGGAGCGGTCTTTGCGGAAGGCAGACGGGGGGGGGGGGGGGAGATGGGAAGATGTGGCGAGTGGTGGGGTCACGTTGGAGGTGGCAAACCTGACGGAGGACTATTTGTCCCGTCTCATACCTTCAAGATCTCCTTTCTTTAAGTTCAGGACCCTAGTCTCCGAATTAACCATGTCAATTTTACATTCTAATGAAGAATTCCACCATATTATGGCAGGGCTTGAAATTAGCAGTTGTCCGGTTGACAATGGCAACCTACAGTCCTGCCGGGCAACCTAAAAGCCATGCCATTTTGCCCGGCTTGGCAAGCACCCGGGACACCTATCGTTTAATTCTGAGCGGGCCCTCTCTTTATCTTTCTCTCTCTCTCTGTCACTCTCCATCTCCGCCTGCCAACCGTATCCGTGTCCGGGTCTCTGGTCTCTGCCCGTTCCTCATCCGCCGGCATGGCAGGCCGCCTTACACATGCGCACAACCACGGCCAGCACCAAATATCCTATAGCGAGGATCTTTGGCCAGCACATCATCGGCCGTGGTTGTGCGCATGTGCCGCCCTGCACATGCGCACTGCCACTGCAACTGGTCAGCGTCGGCAACTTTCTCCCAACCTTTGCATTGTGCGAGATTTGGCCGCCATTGCTATCCGGTCGCCGCCTCGCCACGACCGCTGAAAATCAACGCAGAATCACTCGCTGGAGCTGGAGTAACTCTTGCTTCTTGGTTTTCTGGTCCTCCAAAAATATTAAAAATGGATTTTAAACAGAATTTAAACACCACCACCAAACTCCAAACTCTGAAAAATAGCCTATTGCATTTTATCTGTTTATTTATTGTGTGTATATATATATGGTCTAATGTATATAGGCACACTGAACTTTTATCTCCTGTTCTGTATTATGTTTACATATTCTGTTGCGCTGCAGCAAGCAAGAATTTCATTGTCCTATCTGGGACACACGGGGCTGCCAATATTGGGTGACCTGTTTTTACAAAATGTTAAATGGTCAGCTCAACATAGATTACAAGACCTACACCAAACCCAAACCAATTAGGAGCAGACGAGGACATTCGATCCAATTTGAAATTCCAGCTACCAAGACAGATGTGTACAGCAATTCATTCTTCCCCCGCACAATTAAAGCATGGAATAATCTTCACCCTACCATAGTTACCCAACCAGATGCAACTAAATTTAAGGTAGCTCTTTCTTCCCAAAAACCCTTTCTGGCTTAAGTCCTCCCTCCACCACCTCCAGTTTAAATTCCATTTGGAATATTTTGGAGGACCAAGAAACCAAGAACCAAGAGAGTTGGGAGTGAGAAATTGCGAGAGACCAAGCCCGAGGGAGCATAGCGACATTTCTCCCTCCCACCTCACTCTCCCCCTTGCTCTCTCTCCCCTCTCTCTTTGTCTCTATCTAATCTTTCTCTTTGCCCCCCATCTCTCTCTCTTTCCCCCTTTTCTCTCTTTCCCCCTCTCTTTTACCACCCCTCTCTCTTCCCCCTCTCTCTCCCATTCTCTCCTACTCTCCACCCCTTCTCTCTTCCCTCTTTCTTCCCTCTCACGCCTCTCCCTCTTCCCTCCCTCTCCCACCTCACTCTCCCCTCTCTCCCCCCCTCCCTCTTCTCTATCTCCATTCACTCCCCTGTCTCTCCCCCTCTCTCTCTTCCCCTCTTCCTGTCTCCTTCCCCTCTCTCTCTCTCTCCACCTCCCTTTGAGAGTCTGTCCCTTGGGCACAGAGACTCTCACGGCAGCGTCGCAACGCTTCCGACAGCCCGGGACTCTCGCACTGGGGCTGCTCCATGGCCGGAACTGCAGCGAGCGACTCGCCAGCCCCGGTAAACACTCGCCAGGCCCGACTCCCCGCATCTGTATCCGCCCGCTGCTTCCATCGCTCCCTCAGCCCCGGCTCTCCAACACCCGCGAACCATGCTGTTTATCTGAGTTTTGAAATGTTCGTTGATCACAGAATTTCTCACCACAGAGCGTGAGAAATTTCTGATCAGCGTGAGGGCGTGAGAGTTTATTCAAATGCGTGATTCTCACGCTCAAAGCGTGAGAGTTGGCAGCCCTGGACACATGACAATAAAACTCTTGACTCTTGACTTGGACTTAAACAAAAAAGGATTCTTGGGGTAAAAAAGAGCTACCTTAAATTTAATTGCTTCTGGTTGGGTACCTATAGTACGGTGACGACTATTCCATGCTTTAATTGTGCGGCGGAACTCCATGGAGCAGCCAGCATCTCTGGATAGAAGAAATTGGGTGACGTTTTGGGTAGAGACCCTTCTTTAGATTTCCTCTGGTTTTAGTGTTTTTAGTTTAATTTAGAGATACAGCATGGAAACAGGCCCTTCGGCCCACCGAGTCCACGCCCAACACCGATCACCCGTACACTAGTTCTATCCCACACATTAGCGACGTAAGTCAAGAGTCAAGAATGTTTTATTCTCTCACGTCCCAGTTAGAACAATGAAATCCTTACTTGCAGCAGCACAACAGAATATGTAAACATAGTACTCTGTAAACATTGTTATAAACAAGAAAACAAAACGGTGTATATTTATATGTGAATATATAACTATACACACACACAATTTCCCTCCTGGGATTAATAAAGTTCTATCGTATAGTATCGTGTGTGTAGGAAGGAACTGCAGATGCTGGTTCAAACTGAAGATAGACACAAAAAGCTGGAGTAACTCAACAGGTCAGACAGAATCTCTGGACAAAAGCAAAATATTATGTTTTGGGTGGGTCTGAAAAAGGTTCCTACACACCTTTGGAATATGGAAGGAAATGAGCACCCGGAGAAAACCCATACGATCAAAGGGAAAAGGAGCAAACTCCATACAGACAGCACGCATATTCAGGATCAATTCCGGGTCTCTGGCAATTTTAGGCAGCAACTTTATGGCCAATGAACTGAATTAAAACATACAGTAGCTGTAAAGGGGGTCATAGCATCACCTAGAGATTTCAGACTGAAAATGGATAGTTTCTTTTTTTTTTGTAACTAAAGTTATCAACATATATTTTTTTGTGTGTTGGAAAATAAAATATAGTGGCACAGCTGGTGGACTTGCTGCCTCACACGCCAGAGATCTGTGTTCGATCGTGTCCTCGGGCACTGTCTGTTTTGAATTTGCACATTCTCCCTGCAAGCGTGTGAGTTTCCTCCCATATCCCAAAGACGCATTGGGTTTGTAGGTTAACATGTCTCTGTAAAATTGCCCCTAGTGTGCAGGGAGTGGGTGAGGAAAGTGGGATAAAAGAAGTTGTGTGAATGGGTCGACAAAAATGCTGGAGAAACTCAGCGGGTGAGGCAGCATCTATGGAGTGAAGGAAATAGGCGACGTTTCGGGTCGAGCCCTTCTTCAGACTGATGTGAGGGTGCGGGGGGGGGGGGGAGAGGGGGGGGGGAAGAAGAAAGGAAGAGGTGGAGAGAGTGGGCTGAAGGAGAGCTGGGAAGTGGAGGAGAAAGCAGGGACTACCTGAAATTGGAGGTCCATTTTCATACCGCTGGGGTGTAAACTGCCCAAGCAAAATATGAGGTGTTGCTCCTCCAATTTATCATGGGCGTCACTCTGGCCATGAAGGAGGCCCAGGACAGAAAGGTCGGATTCGGAATGGCGGGGGAGTTGAAGTGCCGAGCCACCAGGAGATCAAGTCGGGTATTGCGAACCGAGCGCACGTGTTGGGCAAAGCGATCGCCAAGCCTACGCTTGGTCTCACCAATGTAGAGCAGCTGACACCTAGAGCAGCGGAGGATGCAATAGTTGAGGTTGGAGGAAGTGCAGGTGAACCTCTGCCGCACCTGGAAAGACGGCATGGGTCCTTGAATGGAGTCAAGGGGGAAGGTAAAGCGACAAGTGTAGCATTTCCTGCGGTTGCAAGGGAAAGTGCCAAGAGAGGCGGTGGTTTGGGTGGGAAGGGACGAAATGACCAGGGAGTTACGGAGGGAGCGGTCTCTGCGGAAAGCCGACAGGGGAGGAGATGGGAAGTTGTGGCCAGTGGTGGGATCCCGTTGGTAGACAAAGCTGGAGAAAATCAGCGGGTGAGGCAGCATCTATGGAGAGAAGGAATAGGCAACGTTTCCGGTTGAGACCCTTCTTCAGACTGATGTCGGGAAGTGCGGGGGGGGGGGGGTCGGGAAAAAGAAAGGAAGAAGCGGAGACAGTAGGCTGTGGGAGAGCTGGGAATGGGAGGGGAAGGAGGGAGAAAGCAAGGACTACTTGAAATTGGAGAAGCCAATGTTCATACCGCTGGGGTGTAAACTACCCAAGCAAAATATGAGGTGCTGCTCCTCCAATATGCAGCGGGTCTCACTGGCCATGGAGGAGGCCCAGGACAGAAAGGTCGGATTCGGAATGGGAGGGGGAGTTGAAGTGCCGAGCCACCGGGAGATCAGGTTGGTTATTGCGAACTGAGTGGAGTTGTTGTGGGATGCGATCGCCAAGCCTACGCTTGGTCTCACCGAGGTTGATCATACGCTGAATAATCCAACCAGAATTTTGTTTGGAAGTGGAAAGAGATAATAGAAATTGCATTAATTGCAACATGTAAAAATAGTTGAGATACTGTATTACAATTTTGATGCATGTCATTGTGGTATATATCATGTCTTGATTGGTGAATATGTTTAGTTTGTGAGTTTATTTGAAGCAGAAATAATATGTGAATGCTTCATTGACCATAATTCGGACTGGTAACTACGCACTTTGTCCGAGCACATTATCGCACGTGTCATGCGAGCCGTCCTAAATGATCACCTAAACTGTCATTTGGCAACCTAAAAAGCTGCCTAGGTTGCCCGGCTGGCAACAGGGAAAAAAAGTTAAGCGTGAGCCCTGTATGGTCACTGTTGCCCAAGGGACTCTGCACAACAAGCTTGCTAACTAATCCTTACTCATTACACAATACCTAGTCCAGGATGGCCTGCCCTACATATTGGTTTAAAAAAACATCCATTCCAGGAAATCCTTCTCCTATTGGTAGCGCTGCTACCAATTTGGTTGGCCGAATCCATATGTAGATTAAAGTCACCCATGATAACTGCTGTCCCTTTGCTACACGCATCCCTAATTTCCTGCTTGGTGCTATTCCCAACCTCCCTACTGCTGCTTGGAAGTCTGTATACAATTCCAACAATCATTTTCTGCCCTTGGCTATTTCGCAGTTCTACCCATACCGATTCTACAGCATTCAAGCTAATATCTCTCCTTGCTATTGCATTAATCTCCTCTTTAACCAGCAATGCTACCCCACCTCCTCTTCCTTTCTAGCTATCCTTCCTGAATATCGAATACCCTGCATGTTTAGCTCCAAGCCTTGTCACCCTGGTGCCACATCTCCGTAATTCCAACTATATCATATTCCTTAACTACTATCTGCACATTCAATTCATCCACCTTATTACAAATGCTCCTCCTGTAATGCACAAAGCTTTCAGGTTTGTTTTACTTATCTCCCTTCTGCCTTTTGCTTCTGTCCTCCTTTTCTGGCCCTCTGGCTTCCCATTCCCCTTCCCTATTAGTTTAAACATGACATTTCCTATACTCTTTCCTGTTAACACAGTCTAACCCACGACAGAAGGCGGAGTTGTACAGTTTGATAACAACAGGGAAGGATCTCCTGTGGCGTTTTGTACAGTATCTTGGTGGAACCAGTATGTTGCTGAAGGTACTCCTCAGGTTGACCAGTGTGTCATGGAGGGGGTGAACAGCGAAGAAGATGACACTGGCTACCACTGATTGGTAGAACATCTGCAGCATCTTGCTGCAGACGTTGAAGGAGCGGAGTCTTCTAAAAAAGTACAGCTGGCTCTGTCCCTTCTTGTACAGAGCCTCAGCGTTCCTGGACCAGTCCAGTTTACTGTCCAGGTACACTCCAGGTACTTGTACTCCCTGGTAAATTGCACATCCATACCATTGATGGAGACAGGGGTGTTCCTCTCTTCATAAAGTCCACCACTAACTCCTTAATCTTGTCGGTGTTGAGCTGCAGATGATTCAGCCCACACCACTCAACAAAGTTGTGGACTGCAGCTCTCTATTCAGCTTCCCTCCCCTCACTGATGCAGCCCACAATTGCAGTCATCTGAAAACTTCTGCAGGTGGCAGGAGTACAAGGTGCAGATGATGAACAGGAACGGAGAGAGGACCGAGCATATTGAGAAAATGTTTTATATAATGACCAATTTCTTCCTTTTGTCAGAGTGAATTTGAGCTGTGAAATGCAATTAGAACATTTTCTTTGCAAAGGTGGAGTTAAAACTGGGTTATAACAGAGTATTAGCTCAACAAAAACAAATCCGAACCCCTCCTTCCCCCAAAATGCTGCTCCATCCAATGTGTTTCTCGATTTATAGATTGCAGCATCTGCGGTCTCTGGTGTTTCCAAGTGTTTTAAGGCAGCTGTTCGATGTCCCAGCCAAAGACACTAGAGCTTCTCTGGTATCTTTGGTCCCAGCTCAAGACAGTGCTGACATGAGCTTAACAGTTGATTCACTCCAGCAGTCTGAGCTCGCCGTGAGTGCGCAGGCGCGGAAACCGCCGCCCCGCCCGCGCGGGGTCTGACGTCGCCGCCCGGGTGCAGGGTCTCGCGAGGCCGCCGTCACCAGCGCGCCCGTGAGCGAGCGAGCGAGCGAGCGACCGCCGGTTGTTGTTTTTTAAAGTGCAGGGCGGCGAAGGCGCTGCAGGGGAAGGTAAGGAAAGGAGAGTCTGTGTCCACAGCGTATATCCTTCCTGTAATGGAGGCCAGCAGACCTGCAGATCCACGCCGTACTGCAGATACACGCCTAACCAAAGCACGATGAAGCTGTATTATGACTTCCTGACTCTTATACTCAATGTGTAGGAAGGAACTGCAGATGCTTGTTTGAAGATAGACACAAAACGTTGGAGTAACAGCGGGACAGGCAGCATCACTGGAGAGAAGAACCCGAAACGTCACCCATTCCTTCTCTTTTATACTCCATGCCCGGCCAATTAAAGCAAGCACCAGGATGGCACGGCTGGTGGAGCTGCTGCCTCACAGCACCAGACATGGGTTCCATCCTGTACTCTGGCGCTGTCTGTGCAGAGTTTGCACGTTCTCCCTCTGACCATGCGAGTTTATTCCGAGTGCTCCAGTTCCCTCCCACATCCCAAAGATTGGTGGATTTGGTGGTTAATTGGCCTCTGTAAATTGCCCTTAGTGTGGATGGGTGATCGATGTGCACTTGGGGTGAAAGTTGAATGCTGTATCTAAACTAAAACTAAACATAGGTCTTATTTATCATTCTATCTACATGTGTTGCTACTTTCAGGGAGTTATGGACTTGGTCTGCAAGATCCCTCTGTATATCAATGATGTTGATTGTCTTGCCATTGTATATTTTCTCCTTGCATTCAATAGACAATAGATACAGGAGTAGGCCATTTGGCCTTTTGTGCCAGCACTGTGATCATGGCTGATCATCCACAATCAGTACCATGTTTCTGCCTTCTCCCCATATCCTTTGACTCTGCTATCTTTAAGAGCTCTATCTAACGCTCTCTTGAAAGCATCCAGAGAATTGGCCTCCACTGCCTTCTGAGGCAGAGAATTCCACAGATTCACAACCCTCTGTGTGAATTTTTTTTCCTCATCTCTGTTCTAAATGGCTTACCCCTTATTCAACCTCCCAAAGTGCAATGCCTCTCATCTGCTATGATTAAACTTAATTTTCTCACCATTTTCTGTAGCTGATTTATATTCCGTTGTCTACTTTGACAGCCTTCCTCACAGTCTGCAACCCCAGCAATCTTGGTGTCATCTACAAGCTTACTAACCAACCCATCTACGAGGGAGGACCAAGTCATAGTCTTCCATTATATACCATGTCCAAATCATTTATATATATCACAAACATATATATGATATGTATCATATATATGAGGTCCCAGCACAGATCCCTGTGGTATTCCACTGGTCACAGACCTTCAGCCAGAATATTGTCCTTCTGCCACAGCCCTTTTCTTCTATCGGTGAGCCAGTTCTGTATCCGTATGACCAAGTCACTGTTAAGTATGACCTGTGCAGTCATGTACCAGGTAACCACTCTGACACTTCTGCGGATTCTGTGGTCACAGATTGTTATTCATGGCTATACCCTGTTCCCTTTTATTATTCCCAGTTCAGTTTAGTTTAGAGATTTGGCACGTAAACAGGCCCTTTGACCCACTGAGTCCGCACCGACCAGTGAACCCCGCACATTGACATTACCTTACACACACTAGGGACAATTTTACATTTATACCAAGCCAATTAACCTACAAACCTGTATGTCTTTGGAGTGGGAGGAAACCGAAGAAACTTGGAGAAAATCCACGCAGGCCTCCGGGATAATATACAAACTCTGTACAGACAAACACCTGTAGTCAGGATCGAATCTGGGACTCCAGCGCTGTAAGGCAGTAGCTCTACTGCTACGCCACCATGCCATTAATTGTTCTGTTGTATGACCATAGCAATTAGGGAAGGAATAGGATTTTGTTACTTAAGGCTGTCCTGCAATTTAATAAGATTATGGCTGATCTCTACTTGTGATTTTCACTCCCTCTAATCAAATATTATATTATCGGCTTCTGTCTTAAAGATGTTTAAACACTCTACTTCCACCATTTTTGAGAAATACTTGAAACAGTGGCTCTCTGAAAGTACAGGTAGTTCTGCATTAAGATGTGTTTTCATATCGCAAATTGGATATAATGCTGTTGATGATTAGGTAATACCGTTTATTTTATATGGGCCCAATTGGTTATATTGTGATTACAGATGGGAACTATTCAAAAGTTACTTTGGAAATTTCCAAGCAAAGAAAGGAATCTTGCAAAAATAAATAGTCTAGAGAAAAGATGTTTGAAATAACCTACCCACGGAAAACAGGTACCAGAGTCTCCGAACATAATATGTTACTTTCATCACAAATGAGGAATTAAATTGACAAGTAATCACTTTTGTTGACACTTGAGCAATGATACTCATATTAAACAATGTAACATAGTCTTTAGTATTTTCAGCAGTAACAAAAATAAACTTAAAGCATAAGATACCTCAGGCCAAGGTTAAGAAAAATCCAAATAGATTTTATACGTATATTGGGGAAAAAAGAAACTTGAGAGAGAATAGGAGCTCTCAGAAACCAAAGTGGTCATCTATGTGTAGAACCTATGTTTCTTCTCTGTATTTACGGTGGAGGAAGACATTTCAAAGGAACTTAAGAAAGTTAATTCTCGTGCCTTGAGAATAGTTTGTATAGGGAGGTTGCACGGCAGTCGGGTCACGACCCGTGACCCACACTGTTGCTACGCTATGCCAACTGGAGTACACGCGATGAACTGCAGGTAAGCACTGACCATTGTTTCCAGTGTAGCGGGCCCGTTAAAACGCTGAAATGGTCAATTTTCTGCGCTGTAAATAATTATGGAAATCGGGATAAGCGTGAGACATTTATCCTACTTCAGAATTCCAAAAATGAGGAGAAATGACGGTAGATAGAAGCAAGAGCTGAAGGGACAACAACAGCCAAAGTGCTTGGCGAACATTGGCCGTGCAGATATCGAGATTGAAAATATTGGGAATTATCGCGTTTGCTCACTGCATTTCATCAACAGTAAGGCATTATTTGTGTTTTTTCTTGATTCCTTTCGCATCTAAAAAGTTTCAGAAGTGATAAATCTGTCTGTAAAATTTTAAAATCACCCATGGTTCTCAAGTGGGTTTTTAATAACAAAAAGAAAATGCCTCTGAAGCAAAATTTATCATTAAAAAAATCGCAAATCATATGTGGGTTTTGAATTTTATTCAGATGCAAGCCAAGGAATGGCATAATTGTTAGCTGTTAATTGGACATAATCAACCTCAGCAAATTGACATTATCCTATTGAAAGGGAGTGGGTGTTTAAGCTGTCAGGACATTTTATTATTTGCCAAAACCGCACGGTGCTAAATAAAAACCAACACTGTCCAAAAATATGTTCCTACCGCACAGCCGCCGCCGCCAGTGAGGCACAAGTGCGGCACGGCCGCCGCCACAGCCGCCGCCAGTGAGGCACGAGCGCCGTGAGTCGAACCTGCACCGCCACAGCCTCCGCCAGTGAGGCACGTGTGCGGCACGGCCGCCGCCACAGCCCCGCGATCCGAAAGACGTCATCAGCCAAAACCGCAAGCTCGTTGAACCGGCCGTATTTGGCCCCCCGCTCAGCATTCGTGCGCCGCTCTCGTGGTTGCCGTGCGGTCCCCTCTTCCGGCGACGCCGCGCTTCACCGCCAACGACCGCAAACCCGTGGGACAGAGCCTTTACTGTTGATGAAATGCAGTGAGCAAGCGCGATAATTCCCAATATTTTCAATCTCGATATCTGCACGGCCAATGTTCGCCAAGCACTTTAGCTGTTGTTGTCCCTTCAGCTCTCGCTTCTCTTTACCTTCATTTCTCTTCACATTTGGAATTCTGAAGTAGGATAGATGTCTCTCACGGTTACCCCAACTTCCACAATTATTTACCGCGCAAAAATTTACCATTTTGGCGGTTTTTAACAGGTAGGGAAGTACACGTTTCGTGTATTAACAACATATACCGGAAGCTGCGATGTCCTCCAGATGGATTGAGCGGCTCCGTGCGTCAAGCCCTTTGACCCGGTGACCTTACGTGCAACCCCCCTATTATCGTCGAAGAGATGTTGGATGTCCTAAAAATGTGTAAAGCTCCAAGGTATGATCAGGTACATTCAAGGGCACTGGGAAGCTCAAAATTGTGGGAGCCCTGGCTGAGATATATGAATCATCTTTAATCGTGAGTGAGGTGCTGGAAGACTGGAGGGTGAATAATGTTGTGCCTCTCTTTAAGAAATCCTTGGAAGAAGAATCCATAGAAGAAATCATTAAGAAAACCCTAGGAACTAGAGATCAGTAAGGCTAATGAACATTTGTGGTAGGCAAGTTACTGGAAAACATTCTGAGGGATAACATAGACATGCACATGGAAAGACAGGGTTCATTGTGGATAGTCAGCATGTTTTTGTGCGTGCGAGCTTGTGTTTCATGAATTTGATTGCGGTTTTGAAAGCATAGAAAAATAGGTGCAGGAGTAGGCCATTTGCTGATCATCTAAAATCAGTACCCTGGTCCTGCTCTTTCCCCATATCCCGTGATTCCTTTTGCCCTAAGAGCTAAATCTAATTTCCCCTTGAACCATCCAGTGAATTGGGCTCCACTGCCTTCTATGGCAGAGTATCCAAGATGGTTGATTAGGGCAGGGCTGTGAACGTAATATTTCTGGACTTCAGCAAGGCCGTTGATAAGGTTCAGCATAGTAAGTTGTGCTGGAAAGTTATGGGATCCAGAAAGAGCTAGCTAACTGGAATCAGAATTGGCCTAATGGTAGGAAGCAGAGCGTGGTGGAGGAAGGTTGTTTTTCGAACTGGAGGCCTGTGCCGTAGCGGCCCATTGCTGTTTGTCATCTATAGCAACAATTTGTATTAGAGTGTACAAGGCATGAATAGTAAGTTTGCAGATGACGCTAAAATAGGTGGTATTGTGGTGAAGATGGTTATCAAGAATTATAGAGGGGTCATGATCAACTGGGCAAGTGGGCCGAAGAATGGCTAATGGAGTTTACTTCACATGAGTGTGAGGTGTTGCATTTTGGGAAGTCAAACCATGGCAGGACTTTCATAGGGAATGGTAGAGTCCTGGGGAGTGTTGTAGAGCAGAGGGAACTAAGAGTACATGAACATAGTTCTGAAAGTGAAGTCACAGGTAGATAGGGTACAAAGATGGCCTTTGGTATGTTGGCCTTCATCAATCAGGAACTGAGTATAGAAGTTGAGATGATATATTGTGGTTGTACAGAACGTTAATGTGGCCACACAGGGTATTGTGTTCAGTCTAGGTTACTCTGCAATAGGAAAAATAGCAATAAACTGGAAAGAGTGCAGAGAAGATTTACAGGAAATTGCAAGGACTTGAGCGTCTGTGCTATAGGAGAGATTGTCAGGCTGGGAATTTATTGCTTGGAACGCAGGAAACGTAACTTATAGAAGTATATAAAATGAGTGTCAATGGTTATGGGGAGAAGGCAAGAAAATGGGCTGTGGGCTGAAGGACCTGTTCCTGTTCTATGAGGATAAGAAAATTGCTCTGCTTTAACTGCAGATCTTGAAGACAGTGGGTGCTGGAATCGGGAGCAAAATTTAAACTGTTGTTGGAACTCTTGGTCAAGGAGGCATAGGGATAGTAAACTCGACAAAGGAAATGCTGTGAATATTAATGGCCTTTACATATTGCCTTTATCAACCTCATCAAGGCCATTGATTATGTAAGCGGGGATGATTTCTTCAAGGTGTTGAAGAAAACGGCTACCTGCCAGAGCTGCACAGCGTGATCTATTCCTTTCATGAAGGGTAGCATAATCAAAGACTTGACCCACCCCAGTCATTCCTCATTCTACCTCCCATCAGGCATGAGGTACAGAAATTTAAAAACGTGCACAGCGAGACTCGGGCTTATTGTTAGGCTTCTGAATGGTCCTTCCATGAGCTATGGTACTGCCCAATTCACCTCTACCCCATTGCAGACATTGGACTATGTCTATGTAACTGATGTGTTACAATGCTGAGAACTATATTCTGCACTCCGTCTTCCCCTCTGCTGTATCTGTTGTACTTGATTATCTTAATGTATGTATATCTGATCTGTTGTGATAGCATTTTAATTAGGGGGTGAGTCAACCCCATGACAGAAGGAGGAGCAGATGTGCAGTTTGATAGCCACAGGGAAAAAGGATCTCCTGTGACATTCTAATAAACCTAAACGTAAAGTAAGTTATGATACGGTAATATTAGCCCCCTTCATTATCTACGGCGGGGTCGGAAAGAGTTGCACTCTGGCATAATTTCCTCACTATAGCTACCATACGTCGCCATTTCATCCAAAGGTGATAGATTATTGTATGAAGGTAGGCACAAATGCTGGAGTAACTCAGCGGGACAGGCAGCATCTCTGGAGAGAAGGAATGGGTGACATTTCAGGTCGAGAACCTTCAGACTGATGTAAGGGGAGTGGGTGGGACAGAGATAGAATGTAGTCGGAGACAGTAAGACTGGTGGGAGAACTGGGAAGGGGAGGGGATGGAGAGAGGGAAAGCAAGGGCTATTTGAAGTTAGAGAAGTCAATGTTCATACCACTGGGGTGTAAATGTTCTTTCCTACACATTTAGTCCGCTAGTTCTTTCCTACATACTTTGTCTACTAGTTCTTTCCTACACATTTTGTCCACTAGTTCTTTCCGACACATTTTGTCCGCTATTTCTTTTCTACACAGATTATTGTATGACTTTGATTTCATACTTTGAGGCACATAGCAAGGAATATCAGTGTACAAATACTTTAAATTTCATTTAATGATCATCTGTGTTAATTGGTGTTTACTGTAAGTTGTACGCTAGTATTAACATGAAGTTATTCTCGTAATGGATGGCATGTGGACATACTTGGAAGATGTCATTACGAAAGAATTACATTATCACAATTTTAATGTATTATTGAATATTCTTCATGTTTTTGACATTTACAGTTTTGGGCTGTGTCTAATCTCATGTTTGGGTGTTGACTCATTTTGTTTTGTTCTTGACAGGAACATTATGCCAGCATTTCGACAGGTTGGAGAAAAGCAACTTCCCAATGAGATACTTTACATGGTATGGTCCCCTAAACGGGATCTCATTGCACTTGCTAACAAAACCGGAGAGGTAAGTGATCTTTGTGTTATTATTTTACCAAAATAATAATTCATGAATATGGTATGAATGTAATTATGTTTGAATTAAATTGTCAATGTTTAATTTAATCGATCACAAAACTAAATTGTAAATTAAGAGAAGTAATCATTGTTGGTGATGTTTACCATTTTTTAAACCATGGTAAACTGTCAATTATAATTCACGATTGTTCTTTCTCAGGTAAGTTGGATGATTTGTTACTTTTTAACAATAGGATCGATGTACTGCACATAATGTTTTACTTTACCATTTGGGTGAAGCCGCACTAAAATTACAATCAATTTTTTGATTGATGCTGAGTGAACACATACTCAGTTAAGGAATTTGGCAATTTGGAAAGTGCTTCTCACTTTGAATCCCCAAATCAATGACTAATTGTTTCATCGTGCACAAAATATCATTAATAAAAGAAACCAACAACAGTTATAAAGTTACAGAGACTAACATAATGAGAAACCACATATTTGCTTCAAAGTATTTTTTATGCATTAGGTGTGCTGTTTTAGTTGAAATTTAGTTGGCTTTTCCAAAATTAATAATGCAGAATATAAAGGCTTATTCCACTGTCTATTCCACTATTAACGCTGAATATTATAAAATGGCATAAACAGATTAGCATGATATTATTTTTCTGCGGCAGAAAAGCATTTTTTTAAAATCATATTCTGTTGAAAAATATGAAGCATCGTATAAACTGATGGATGGAATTTCAGGATTCTGAGACAGATAATTGCTATATTTTTAGTTTACATCATTTTAGTGATTATTAAGTGCAGAGAGCATGGGTGTATTAATGGTGTAATTAACAAATAGTTTCTTCTAGTTTTCCAGACAATGTGATACTTAAGTAAAAATAGAAGACAAACTAGACTAAGTGGGACCCGTTGGGTCCCAGCATCACACGGGAGGGCTGGTAACCCAACGCAATATTCCACCTCTCCACCAATTCCAATATTGCTGGCCAGTGGGGGGGGGGAGGGCTTTCTGTTGTGCTAGTATGGGTGTTGTGGGCCGAAGGGACTGGTTTCCAGAGGGCTAGTATGGACATTGTGGGCCGAATGGATTCTTGGGCTGCCAGCTCAGTCACTGAGGCCAGGCAGCTCAGTCACTGAGGCCCGGCAGTACAGTCACTCAGACCTGGTAGGCTGGCTGCTGAGAAACTGCCAGAAATTCTGCCCAAAACAGGTGACAGACTCTGAGAGAGAGAGAGAGAGAAGGGGGAGAGGGTGGACTGAATGTATTATTGGGCTGGCAGTTCAGTCACTTACGGCTGGTGGGCTGGCAGTTCACTTACTCACGGCTGGTGGGCTGGCAGTGCAGTCATTCACGGCTGGTGGGCTGGCAGTGCAGTCATTCATGGCTGGTGGGCTGGCAGTGCAGTCACTCACGGCTGGTGGGCTGGCAGCGCAGTCACTCACGGCTGGTGGGCTGGCAGTGCAGTCACTCACGGCTGGTGGGCTGACAGTGCAGTCACTCATGGCTGGTGGGCTGGCAGTGCAGTCACTCACGGCTGGTGGGCTGGCAGTGCAGTCACTTACGGCTGGTGGGCTGGCAGTGCAATCACATGGCTGGTGGGCTGGCAGTGTAGTCACTCACGGCTGGTGGGCTGGCAGTGCAGTCACTCACGCCTGGTACGCTGGCAGTTCACTCAGTCACCCCTGCTCCCTTCACCCCCCACTCTGCTCCTTGCCATTCCCCTCCCCCCCCACGCATTCAGTCCATCTCCCCACAACCTCCCCTCATGCATCTTAGTGGCTCTCTCACAGAGCATCCATTCCTGCCCATTAGGTTCCCATTGTAATGAAGAACACGCAGGCATGAAAAGTGGAAAAGGGATTTATTAAAGTTTAAAATGTGAATGACTCTTGAAATATAAGAACTATTTAAATGTTAAAGATGAGAATTATTAAGTTCTTTCTTGTTGGGTCTCTTGTTGCTGCTCACTGCGTCTTTATGTCTCTGCTGTTGATTAAAAAAAAAGAGACAATTTAAATATAGAGAGATTCAGCGATCAAATTTTAACAAAGAAAATCTGAGAATTTATCTCAGAAGTCATCATTCAACGAAGCACGCTTTTAATGACAACATTCTTGGTCGATGATCCATCCTTCAGGAAAACTGACATTTCCCTTCATCTTTCCTCGGCTAAGAGACGCATATAGTTTTCCATGCTGAAATACCGGTTTGTCGAGGTAGATCAACACCTTCTGCATTGTTTGTTCTTGTGCTTTATGGATCGTCATAGCAAAACTTGATTGAATGGGGGAATTGGGTCTGCTGAAGGGGAATGTCTTCACGTTCTGTTAAACTGAGTGCATACACTGCTCTCTGCTCAGCATTCAGCAGAGGCCCATTCTCCTCAACAAATTGCTGTGTTCAGTTCTATCGTATTGCAATTCCTGCAGCAATTCTGGATTGTCATCATCAAGGTGCATCCTTCCATTTCTTGGTTGTGGCAAATGAAAGAATTCCATTGTTTTGTTGTAATTCTCAATCCTCTGGACTCACTGAAGAATTTGTGCAAAACATTTTTTGAGGCGGGGGCTGTCGGGGGGGGGGGGGGCGGTGAGCAACCCACTCATGGCCTCTGGACTCACTCACTGCCTTGGGACTAACTCATGGTTTCTGGACTCACTCACTCACTCACTCATGGCCTCTGGACTGACAGACTGAATCATGGCTTGTGGACTGGCTGACTTATGCCCGACTTCTGGAGTCACGTCCGACTTTTGTAAACTGAAAACTGTAACATCCACATTGAGGAACAGCTTCTTCCTGATAGCCATCAGGCTATTAAACAACAAATAAGCTCTGAACTACGAAAGACTATTATTTGTACTATTTGTTATTTATTGATCACACACACACACACGCTCCACCACACACAGACACTCACACTCACACACACACACACACACACACACACACACTCACATACATACACACATATATACACACACACACAGACTCACACACACATATATATATATATATACACACACACACACACAGACTCACACACAGACACAGACACACACACAGACCCTCAGACGCACACACACAGACTCACACACACAGACCCTCAGAGGCACACACACAGTCACTCACACACACACACACACACACACACACACACACACACACACACACACACACACACACACACACACACACACACACACACACACACACACACACACACACACACACACACACACACACACACACTCACACTCACACACACACACTGACAGACTCAGTCACACACAGACTCACACACACAGACCCTCAGAGACACAGACTCACACAGTCACACAGACTCACACACACATATACACACTCAAACACACTCACACACAGGCTCACTCACACAGACTCACTCACAGACTCACTCACACAGACTCACTCACACAGACTCACTCACACACACACACAGACGTACACATACACATACACACACACACACACACACAGACACACACACACACACATATAGGGAGGTTGCACGGCAGTTGGGTCACGACCCGTGTCCCATACTGTTGCTATGCTACGACAACTGGAGTACAGGCGATGAACTGCAGGTAAGCACTGACCATTGTTTCCTCCCTATCGGGCCCGTTAAAACTCGCCGAAATGGTCAATTTTTGCGCTGTAAATAATTATGGAAATCGGGATAAGCGTGAGAGACATTTATCCTACAGAATTCCGAAAGTGAGCAGAAATGATGGTAGATAGAAGCGAGAGCTGAAGGGACAACAACAGCTAAAGTGATTGGCGGATATTGGCCGTGCAGATATCGGGATTGAAAATATTGGGAATTATCGCGTTTGCTCACTGCATTTCATCAACAGTCACGGAATGAGCGTCAATTTTGCAATTAAACACAGTCCTGATCTAATAAAATGTTTATTCACGCTTTATCCATCCGAAAACTGTTGCAAGCATTTTAAAAGCCAAGCCAAATTGGCAAAAACTTTGCAAATAACCAACACATTTTCTGAAGAGTCTTTAAAAGCCAAGCTAATTTGGCAAGCACTTTGCAAACAACCAACACATTTTCTGAAGAATCTTTAAAAGCCAAGCCAATTTGGCAAACAACCAACACATTTTCTGAAGTCTTTAAAAGCCAAGCCAATTTGGCAAACACTTTGCAAACAACCAACGCATTTTCTGAAGAGTCTTTAAAAGCCAAGCCAATTTGGCAAACACTTTGCAAACAACCAACACATTTTCTGAAGAGTCTTTAAAAGCCAAGCCAATTTGGCAAACACTTTGCAAACAACCAACACATTTTCTGAAGAGTCTTTAAAAGCCAAGCCACTTTGACAAACACTTTGCAAACAACCAACACATTTTCTGAAGAGTCTTTAAAAGCCAAGCCAATTTGGCAAACACTTTGCAAGCAACCAACACATTTTCTGAAAAGTCTTTAAAAGCCAAGCCAATTTGGCAAACACTTTACAACCACATCGAGGGGACTCACCGTGGAGTAGTGCGTTAAGTGTTATTCGCAGCTCAGAGAGCCGTGACCCTCTCGCTTCCTCCATCTCGCAGAGACTGAATGAGGCACTACACTTCCGGGTTTTATAGTCCCTCCCCCCTGCCGCCAGCGGGGGCAGCAGAGAGAATGACGACATTTTTAAAAACATTAATAACTCTCTGATTTTTCATAGATGGGAAAAATCGTCGGGTCCAATCCGATGGATGGGGACTCTGAGCAGGGTGGCCAAAAATGACGGCCGTAAGTGGTGGCGTTCTCTCGGAAATCATGAAACAGAAAGTCGAAAGCGGTCAAGATCTTAGTTTTAGTAATATAGATATTGCAATTGGGGCATCAGCTGATAGACAGACCACTTACGTTCAAACTCTCGTCAGTGGTTGCGAGGGCTGTCACGTGACGTCATGGGGTTAAGGGGAGTGTCCTGCTACATAAGCATATCTCACCTTGAGATCAGCCCAGTCGACAGGTAGCTGAGCTCGAGACAACACCCTCGCTCAGCTGCAGCAGCAATGACAATTAAGTTAGTGGACCAAACTTGTATGTAACACCTGAATAAAGCAACTGTTTATTCACCACGTTTGGTGCCGCTACACAATAAATTATCCAGGGATAGTGTTGTCTACTGGAAATGTATTTCTACAATTTTCTTTGCAGCGCAGTTGGTAATTTTTTTTCAAGATTCATTTATTACATTGAATAAGCAGAATCTTGGGAGGGAATGGACAGGTGATATTTCGGGTTGGGACCATTCTTCAGACTGGCAGTGTGAGTGGGGAGAAAGAGAGGTGGGAGTGGGCCAAGGTGATAGGAGGCTACAGGTGAGGGATGATTGAATTGCAGAATAGGTGAAAAAGGTTAAAGGAGAAAAAGAGTCAAATAGGTATCAGATAAGGAGAGTAAAAGGGGAAAAACATTTAGCTAGAGGGAGAAATGTGTGTTGAAGAGATGGGGAGAGGAAAGAGGAGAGGGGAGAAAAGAGAAATGAGGGGCTGAGGGATAGGTGATGGGTGTACGGAGGGGAAAGGGTTGGGGCATCGGGGTAGTTTGGAGATGTTAGGAAAAGAGAAAGCACTGCGGTGAGGGTGGGCAGTACAGGAGAAAAGGAATGGCCAGGGTTGGTATTACTGTAATTTGGGGAATTCAACATTTATACTGTTCCTCCAGTTTGTCGCCTCACTCTGGCAATCGAGGAGGCCAAAGACAGAAAGGTCAGTATGGGAAGGGGAGTTCAAAACTTTAGCAACTAGGAGATCATGCAGGCCTTGGTGGACAATGCACAAATGTTCAGTGAGTAGATCGCCTAGTCTACTATTGGTCTTGACTATGTAAAGTAGACCACATCAGGCGTACTAAATGTAGACATTTTGAAGAATGATGTTTTGGATGGGGAGTCTGGTGGGGTGAAAGGTGAGGACCAGAGAAACTCTATTCTTGTTCCATTTTGGGTGGAGGCAAAGTAAGAGCAGGACAGCTTGACTCAGAGGAGATATGGGCAAGAGCTTAATCCACAACAGCAGTGAAGAAACCATGTTTACTGAAGAAAGAGGAGGTCTCGATGTTCTTTTGTGGAAAGCCTCATCTTGGGAGCAGATGAGGTGGAGTCAAATAAATTAAGAGTTAGGATATGCTTTCTTGCAAGAGGATGGGTGGGAGGAAATTAGTTCTATTTCCATTTCTGGTCTAAACAAATGAAAGAATGTTAAGGTTCTTGAAGGGTTGAAAATAGTTGCTGAGAAGATCTATTACAATGGTCTCAGAGTGGGATTTTAATTCTGAGGATAAACCAGAGAATTTAAGATTGTTCTGGAAACAAAGAAGGTTGAAAAATGATTTACTAGAAAGATTAGAGATTATGTAGGGTCTAGAAATGGCATCAATGTAAAATAAATGTTTCTATTAGAGGAAGGGTGAAGAATTAGGGATATAGATTTAATACTGAGAGACAAAACATTTGGCACACAAGCCACATTCTGACAGTGTTTGCAGTGTTTCCATCCAGGCTCTTTCTGCAAGATTCTACTGTTTATTGGTTAAGTGTTGCAATGTTGTTTGGATCATTCTATTAAAATTTTCTTCCTTACAACCAATCAAGGCTTGAGTATTATAAAACCATGGTGCACAGCATATTTGTGCCATGAGATCCTGCAAGATCATTTTCCCATTCTCTTGACTCAATTGGGACTTTCAAATACAAAAGTTTAAATCTGATTAATTAGAGAGCGATTCAAATATTTTGAAAAATCTATTGAAGACATTGGGGTCTTTGACAAAATAAGAATTGCTTTAGACAATGAGGAGAGGGGGAGCAGCTGCGACCACCAGAGGTGGTGAGATGGGAAGAAACTGTAAGGGGGCACCAGACACAGCAGATGGTAAACAACAAGATTGAACCAAAGTTGTTCCTCAGTTATCTCCTGAATATTCTTTAACTAAAAATACTTTGTTCCTTGTCATTGCAAGCCAATACCAAGTTACCATCTTATACAAAATGAACTTGGTTTTCCTTGCATTAGTGTGATTGTAATATGTGTTATTATTAAAACAGAAATATTGCTGAAAATCTCAGCTGTTATGTAATCTATGACCAACAGAAACCATGGACTTTTTGTTTAATTTGCAGGTTTTGCTTCATCGATTAGCCCACTTTCAACGTGTGTGGAGCTTGGCACCTAATGAAAACACAGGAAAAGAAGTAACATCATTAGCGTGGAGACCAGATGGAAAAGGTAAATAACAAAATACTTCTACTTTCAATGCATCTGGATTTTAAGTTATGCATGTCTGATAAATCTTTTCTTTTCTAGTTTTAGCCTTCAGTCTTGCAGATACTCAACGAGTTGTTCTCTGTGACGTAGAAAAAGCTGAGATCTTACATTATTTCACCTTGGAAAATGCAGTTACCTGCATGTACTGGGCTGAGGTGACAGATCAAAAAAGGTAATCGAGGATTTAAGCTCAATCTACATTGCTGTTGTAAACATCGTTTCCATCAATGCTGTCATTTTGCCTTTTGCATGTGCAGTGACTTGATTAATCACCCTTTTCCACCTAGTGGTACTTCATCTGTACATTTATAGGTTATGTCACTTCAAGTGCAAACCTAGGTATTTAAATTTGATTAATGTTTCTGCCTCCAGAAGGTAATTATGCATTGGACTTCACAAAGGTGTTGAGTCTTTGATTTTTGTTTTTGTACAATTAAATCCAATTTCATTGGTTTTGTGTTAGAAACATGGGTCCCAAATTGTTAGAATTGGCATCTTGTGATCTTTGCTATTAGATGAGAATTTTACTTGTGGCGTTAAAATATACTGTAATTTAGATGATGTTGGTTAGGATGTGTCTTTAATCAAAGAAAATGAAAGAATAAGACATAAACACAGAAATGACAGAGAAAGGGGATGAACTAGTCTAATCAGATTTAGAGTTTAGAGATACGGCGCGGAAACAGACCCGTCGGCCCATCGGGTCCGCGCCGACCAGCGATCCTCGCACATTAACACCATCTGACACCCACTAGGGACAATTTTTACATTTACCAAGCCAATTAACCTACAAACCTGTACGTCTTTGGAGTGTGGGAAGAAACCGAAGATCTCGGAGAAAACCCACGCAGGTCACGAGGAGAACATACAAACTCTGTACAGACAGCACCCGTAGCCGGGATCGAACCCGGGTCTCCGGTGCTGCATTCGCTGTAAGGCAGCAACTCTACCACTGCGCCACCGTGAAAAAAGATTTGAAGCAGAACATTTCCTTGCCTCTTTTTCTTATCACATCCAAATTTTGAAATTTTTAAACTCCATAAATTTAGCTCTTGGAAACATTCAACACAGTAGTTTAAATTGTTTCCTTTCGGTGTAGTGAGTTTGATTGGTATTTTGTTAACAGTTAACACATAGCCAAAATTGAGTCTTATAAGTGCCCTCCATAATGTTTGGGACAAAGACCCATCATTTACTTATTTGCCTCTGTATTCCACAATTTGAGATTTGTAATAGAAAAAATCACGTGGTTAAAGTGCACATTGTCAGATTTTAATAAAGGCCATTTTTATACATTTTGGTTTCACCAAGTAGAAATTATAGCAGTGTTTATCCATAGTCCCCACATTTCAGAGCACCATAATGTTTGGGACACAGCAATGTCATATAAATGAAAGTAGTCATGTTTAGTATTTTGTTGCATATCCTTTGCATGCAATGACTGCTTGAAGTCTGTGATTCATGGACATCACCAGTTGCTGGGTGTCTTCTCTGGTGATGCTCTGCCAGGCCTGTATTGCAGCCATCTTTAGCTTGGTTTGGGGACTAGTCCCCTTCAATTTTCTCTTCAGCAAATAAAAGGCATGCTCAATTGGGTTCAGATCGGGTGATTGACTTGGCCACTCAAGAATTGACCATTTTTTAGCTTTGAAAAACTCCTTTGTTGCTTTGGCAGTATTTGGGATCATTGTCTTGCTGTAGAATGAACCGTTGGCCAATGAGTTTTGAGGCATTTGTTTGAACTTAGCAGATAGGATGTGTCTATACACTTCAGAATTCATTATGCTACTACCATCAGACGTTGTATCATCAATGAGGATAAATGAGCCAGTACCTTCACCAGCCATACATGCCCAGGCCATACTACCCCCGCCACTGTGTTTCACAGATGAGGTGGTATGCTTTGGATCTTGGGAAGTTCCTTCTCGCCTCCATACTTTGTTCTTGCCATCACTCTGATATAAGTTAATCTTCGTCTCATCTGTCACAAGACCTTTTCCCAGAACTGTGGTTGTTCTTTTAAGTACTTCTTGGCAAACTGTAACCTGGCCATCCTATTTTTGCAGCTAACCAGTGTTTTGCATCTTGCAGTGCAGCCTCTGCATTTCTGTTCATGAAGTCTTCTGCGGACAGTGGTCATTGACAAAACCACACCTGACCTTCTGAAGACTGTTTCTGATCTGTCGCACAGGTGTTTGGGGATTTTTCTTTATTAAAGAGAGAATTCTTCTTTCATCAGCTGTTGAAGTCTTCCTTGGTCTGCCAGTCCCTTTGCGATTAGTAAGCTCACCACTGCTCTCTTCTTAATGATATTCCAAACAATTGATTTTGGTAAGCCTAAGGTTTAGCTGATGTCTCCAACAGTTTTATTCTTGTTTCTCAATCTCATAATGGCTTTTTTAAACTTTCATTGGCACATCTTTGGTCCTCATAGTGATAAACAGCAATAAAGTTTCCAAAGGTGATGAAAGACTGGAGGAAAGACTAGGTACTGAGAGCTCTCTTATACCTGCATTAAGGAGGCAATTAATCTTACCTGAGCAATTACAAACGCCTGTGAAGCCCTGTGTCCCAAACATTATGGTGCCCTGAAATGAGGGGACTATGTATAAACACAACTGTAATTTCTACATGGTGAAACCAAAATGTATAAAAATGGCCTTTAATAAAATCTGACAATTTGCACTTTAACCACATGTGATTTTTTCTATTACAAATCTCAATTTGCAGAGTACAGAGGCAAATAAATAAATGATGGGTCTTTGTCCCAAACATTATGGAGGGCAGTGTAATTAACAGGCCATGTTCTCTATGTGAGAATCAAGGAAGGGCTGTTTAGTCTGTTGATATTCACCCTTTCATTGCTCTTACTTTCCTAGATTGAGATCACCATAATTTTAAGCAATTCTTAAGTTCAATCTTATGGAAGAAAGGAAGTGAGTAGAACTGTTTCAGGACCAATTTTCTGTGATGATATGTAATATGTGAGACCGATTAAAAAAAATGAATTAACTAATGCATAAAACATGGATGAAACATCTCCACAAAGGTGACATGCTTGATCATTACTGCATTATCAAAGTATGTGGTGATAATATTTGTATTCTTTATTTTTTTTCAGTGTGGCGAAATCCCAATTTTTAATTCAAAAAGATTGAGACAAAATTAACTTGGTCAATAGACAATAGGTGCAGGAGTAGGCCATTCAGCCCTTCGAGCCAGCACCGCCATTCAATGTGATCATGGCTGATCATCCCCAATCAGTACCCCGTTCCTGCCTTTTCCCTATATCCCCAGACTCCGCTATTTTTAAGAGCCCTATCTAGCTCTCTCTTGAAAGCATCCAGAGAACCCGCCTCCATCGCCCTCTGAGGCAGAGAATTACACAGACTCACCACTCTCTGTGAGAAAAATTGTTTCCTCGTCTCTGTTCTAAATGGCTTACTCCTTATTCTTAAACTGTGGCCCCTGGTTCTGGACTCTCCCAAAATCGGGAACATGTTTCCTGCCTCTAGCGTGTCCAAATCCTTAACAATCTTATATGTTTCAATGAGATGCCCTCTCATCCTTCTAAACTCCAGAGTGTGCAAACCCAGCTGTTCCATGTTCTCAGCATATGACAGTCCCACCATCCCGGGAATTAACCTTGTAAACCTACGCTGCACTCCCTCAATAGCAAGAATGTCCTTCCTCAAATTAGGGGACCAAAACTCTACACAATATTCCAGATGTGGTCTCACTAGGGCTCTGTACAACTGCAGAAGGCCTTTATTCGATTCCTCTTGTTATAAAGGCCAACATGCCATTCGCTTTCTTCACTGCCTGCTATACCTGCATGCTTACTTTCATAGACTGATGTACAAGGACCCCCAGATCCCCTTTTCCCAACTTGACGGCATTTAGATAGTAATGTGCCTTCCTGTTTTTGCTACCAAAGTGGATAACCTCACATTTATCCGCATTAAACTTCATCTGCCATGCATCTGCCCACTCCGCCAACCTGTCCAAGTCACCCTGCACTCTCATAGCATCCTCCTCACAGTTCACACTGCCACCCAGCTTTGTGTCATCTGCAAATTTGCGAATGTTACTTTGAATCCCTTCATCCAAATCATTGATGTATATTGTAAATAGCTGTGGTCCCAACACCGAGCCTTGCGGTACCCCACTAGTCACTGCCTGCCATTCTAAAAGGGACCCGTTAATCCCTACTCTTTGTTTCCTGTCTGCCAACCACTTCTCTATCCATGTCAGCACTCTACCCCCAATACCATGTGCCCTAATTTTGCCCACTAATCTCCTATGTGGGATCTTATCAAATGCTTTCTGAAAGTCCAGGTACACTACATCCACTGGCTCTCCCTTGTCCATTTTCCTAGTTACATCTTTAAAAAATTCCAGAAGATTAGTCAAGCATGATTACACCTTCGTAAATCCATGCTGACTCGGACCGATCCTGTTACTGCTATCCAAATGTTCGGCTATCTCATCTTTTATAATTGACTCCAGCATCTTCCCCACCACCGATGTCAGGCTAACTGGTCTATAATTCTCGGTTTTCTCTCTTTCGCCTTTCTTAAAAAGTGGGATAACATTAGCTACCCTGCAATCCACAGGAACATAGAAACATAGAAAATAGGTGCAGGAGTAGGCCATTCGGCCCTTCGAGCCTGCACCGCCATTCAATATGGCTGACCATCCAACTCGGTATCCTGTACCTGCCTTCTCTCCATATCCCCTGATCCCTTTAGCCACAAGGGCCACATCTAACTCCCTCTTAAATATAGCCAATGAACTGGCCTCAACTACCTACCTTCTGTGGCAGAGAATTCCAGAGATTTCACACTCTCTGTGTGAAAAATGTTTTTCTCCTCTCGGTCCTAAAAGATTTCCCCTTTATCCTTAAACTGTGACTCCTTGTCCTGGACTTCCCCAACATCGGGAACAATCTTCCTGCATCTAGCCTGTCCAACCCCTTAAGAATTTTGTAAGTTTCTATAAGATCCCCCCTCAATCTTCTAAATTCTAGCGAGTACAAGCCGAGTCTATCTAGTCTTTCTTCATATGAAAGTCCTGACATCACAGGAATCAGTCTGGTGAACCTTCTCTGTACTCCCTCTATGGCAAGAATGTCTTTCCTCAGATTTGGAGACCAAAACTGTACGCAATACTCCAGGTGTGGTCTCACCAAGACCCTGTACAACTGCAGTAGAACCTCCCTGCTCCTATACTCAAAACCTTTTGCTATGAATGCTATGGGACTGAAGGCTGATAAATCCCCAGGGCCTGATGGTCTGCATCCCAGGGTACTTAAGGAAGTGGCTCTAGAAATCGTGGATGCATTGGAGATAATTTTCCAATGTTCTATTGACTCAGGATTGGAGGGTTGCTAATGGAACCCCCATACAAACCATTCGCTTTCTTCACTGCCTGCTGCACCTGCATGCCTACTTTCAATGACTGGTGTACCATGAAACCCAGGTCTCGTTGCATCTCCCCTTTTCCTAATCGGCCACCATTCAGATAATAGACTACTTTCCTTTTTTTTGCCACCAAAGTGGATAACCTCAAATTTATCCACATTATACTGCATCTGCCATGCATTTGCCCACTCACCCAGCCTATCCAAGTCACCTTGCAGCCTCCTAACATCCTCCTCACAGCTAACAATGCCCCCCAGCTTCGTGTCATCCGCAAACTTGGAGATGTTGCATTCAATTCCCTCGTCCAAATCATTAATATATATTGTAAATAGCTGGGGTTCCAGCACTGAGCCTTGCGGTACCCCACTAGTCACTGCCTGCCATTCTGAAAAGGACCCGTTTACTCCTACTCTTTGCTTCCTGTTTGCCAGCCAGTTCTCTATCCACATCAATACTGAACCCCCAATACCGTGTGCTTTAAGTTTGTATACTAATCTCTTATGTGGGACCTTGTCGAAAGCCTTCTGAAACTCCAGATATAACACATCCACTGGTTCTCCCTTATCCACTCTACTAGTTACATCCTCGAAAAATTATATAAGATTCGTCAGACATGATTTACCTTTCGTAAATCTATGCTGACTTTGTCCAATGATTTCACCACTTTCCAAATGTGCTGCTATCCCATCTTTAATAACTGACTCTAGCAGTTTCCCCACTACCGATGTTAGACTAACTGGTCTGTAATTCCTCGTTTTCTCTCTCCCTCCCTTTTTAAAAAGTGGGGTTACATTAGCTACCCTCCAATCCTGAGTCAATAGAACATTGGAAAATTATCACCAATGCATCCACGATTTCTAGAGCCACTTCCTTAAGTACCCTGGGATGCAGACCACCAGGCCCTGGGGATTTATCAGCCTTCATTCCCATCAGTCTATCCAACACCATTTCCTGCCTAATGTGGATTTCCTTCAGTTCCTCCGTCACCCCAGATCCTCTGGCCACTACTATATCATGAAGATTGTTTGTGCCCTCCTTAGTGAAGACAGATCCAAAGTACCTGTTCAACTCATCTGCCATTTCCTTGTTCCCCATAATAAATTCACCTTTTTCAGTCTTCAACGGTCCAACTTTGGTCTTAACTAATTTTTTCCTCTTCACATACCTAAAGAAGCTTTTACTATACTGCTTTATATTCTTGGCTAGCTTACCTTTGTTATGGTCACTGCCTCCTAATAGCTCATTAACCTCGAGGTCCTTTATCAAATCAGGTTCATTACATGACACTAAATCCAGAATTACCTTCTCCCTGGTAGGCTCCAATACAAGCTGTTCTAAGAATCCATCACAAAGGCACTACAAAGTCCCTTTCTTGGGGTCCAGTACCAACCTGAATTTCCCAGTCTACTTGCATGTTGAAATCTCCCATAACAGCATTGCTTTTGCTACATGCCAATTTTAACTCCTGATTCAACTTGCACCCTATGTCCAGGCTACTGTTTGGGGGCCTGTAGATTAGTCCCATTAGGGTATTTTTACCCTTACAATTTCTTGGTTCTATCCATACTGACTCCACATCTCCTGTTTCAATGTTACCCTTTGCAAGGGACTGAATTTCATTCCTCACCAACAGGGCAACCCCACCCCCTCTGCCCACCTGTCTGTCGTTTCGATAGGAGGTATACCCTTGAATATTCAGTTCCCAGCCCTGGCCCTCTTGCAGCCATGTCTCAGTAATTCCCAGAACATCATACTTGCCAGTTTCTAACTGAGCCTCAAGCTCGTCCACTTTATTCTTTATAGTTCGTGCATTCATATACAGCACTTTGACCTTCGTATTCACTTCCCCCGTCGCACCGTTCGCAATTGGCCCTGACCTTACTCTGTTGTCCCTTCTCGAGCTTTCCTTTCCATTAATTCGAGAATCTTTTGTAATTTTTCCTGTAGTCACTTCCTCTTCAACTCCATCTTTATACTCCCAATTTGTCAATCCCTCCCCCCCACTATTTCGTTTAAACCCGCACGTGTAGCCCTAGCAAACCTGCCTGCCAGAATGTCAGTCCTCCTCTAGTTAAGGTGTAACCCATCCCTTTTGTACAGGTCACCCCTACCCCTGAAGAGATCCCAGTGGTCTATAAAGCTAGATCCTTGCTCCCTGCACCAGCCCCTCAGCCACACATTCAGATCCCTTATCTCCCTGTTCCTGTCCTCACTAGCACGAGGTACCGGAAGCAATCCAGAGATAACTACCCTAGAAGTCCAGCATTTCAGTCTATTTCCCAACACTCTGAACTCATGTTGGAGAACCTCCTTCCTCTTCTTCCCGATGTCGTTTGTGCCTACGTGCACAACTATTGCCGGCTGTTCACCTTCTCTCTCTCTCTCTCTCTCTCTCTCTCTCTCTCTCTCTCTCTCTCGAATGTTACGAATTTGGCTCGTGACATGCTGAACCCTGGCACCAGGGAGGCAACAGACCATCCTCGCATCTCGTCTGCCGCCACAGAATCTCCAGTCCGCTCCTCGGACAATGGAGTCACCCACCACTAGGGCTCTGCCCGATGTCGGTCTCGCTGGTCGAGTCCCATCTCTAGGATTGGAGCCACCGACGTGTCCGCCACTCGGACTGGAAACATCATCTCCCCGGACAGTTCCCAAGAGGGCGTACCTGTTTTCATTAGCACAGCCACCTGCGTCTTCTGCACTCCACAATTTCCACCCTTTCTCTCCGTCACACACCTTGGTTCTTCCCGTATCCTCGGCGTGACTACCTCACTGTAGGTCCTGTCCAGGAAACTTGTTTTCCCTTATGGCCCTGAGGTCACCCAGCTGCTTCTCCAGTGCCCCAGCACGGTCCTTTAGGAGCTGAAGCTGGACGCACTTGCCACAGTTGTAGCAGCCAGAGGCTCCATCTGTGTCCCTGGGCTCCCACATTCTGCAAGCCTCACACTGTCTCATCTGCCCCGACATATGTTCCCCGCGTTCCGTCCTCGAGCTTTATGCGTAGCCTCCTCGCCAAAGTCTATCGAGCCAAAGACTCACACTTTACTCACAAGGCCGCTCCCTCACTGCCGCTCCCTGAGAGCCGTCTTGCTTATATTGACTGATTAATTGCCCAATTTACCAATTTACAAACCAAATTCCTCAGATTTAAACTGTTTTCCCCCTCTGACTCACTTCTAACTCTCCTCCCACAGGCTAGAGCCAATGACTGCTTTTTCCTGCTTCTCTTTGTTGCTGTCTCTTCAAAATCTACGGGAGCTCTGTTAAGTCTGTCTGCTTTGTCTCTCTTTTTAAACAGTTTTCACCCTCTGACTCACTTCTAACTCTCCTCCCACTCAGGCTGGAGCCAATCACTGCTTTTTCCTGCTTCTCTTTGCTGCTATCTCTTCAAAATCCACTGAAGCTCCGGTCCCTTGGGTAGCTATGCAACGTGGAGTCCCATAAAACTATGATAGCAAAGTTTATTTTAAAACAATTTGAGAATATCAAATGTTATTTCAGATATATAGAGTGTAAAAGAGAGGCAAGAGTGGACAATGGACCGCTGGAAAAGAACACTGGAGAAATAATATTGGGGAATTTAAAAAATGGCGGATAAACGGAATGCATTCTTTGCGTCAGTTTTCACAGTGGAAGACACCACCTGGATAATGAAAGGCCTAGATAGAGTGGAAGTGGAGAGGGTTTTTCCACTTGTGGAAGAGTCTTGGACCAGAGCTCATAGCTACAGAATAAAAGGACGTACCTTTAGAATGGAGATGAGAAGGTATTTCTGTAGCCGGAGGATGGTGAATGTATGAAATTCATTGCCAGACAGTTGTGGAGGCCAGGTCATTGGGTATTTTTAAAGCAGATTCTTGATTAGTAAGGGTGTCAGGGGTTATGGGGCGAAGGCAGGAGATTGGGGTTGAGAGGAAAAATTGATCGGCCATGATTGAAAGGCGAAGCAGATTTGATAGATCAAATGATTTAATTTTGCTTCTTTGTCTTATGGTCTGAGCACAAAATCTCACAAGACAAAAAGATTAATTTGCTATTGATACAAGTTTTTGAGGTTATGTTAAAATGTATTTATTTTAAACCTTCTTTCCAGCGCCACTTCCTCAATTAGTTTAATAGATGATGAAGGAAGCCTTGTCCTGCCCAAGTTACCTGCACTACCAAAGAGGTAAATTTAAAGACACGTATCTTAACCATAATTAAGCCAATGAAATGTCATCACCTTGCTAGTGTGTGAACAATTTGGCAAACTTGTTTGCCAGGAATGGCGTACTATTTCATTATTAATTTAAAAAAGACACAAAATGCTAAAGAACTCAGCCGGTCAGGTAGCATCTCTGGAGAACATGGATAGGTGACATTTCAGGTAAAGGGCCTGTCTCACTTGGGCGACTTAAGCTGCGAGTTTAGACGAGTTTGCCCTGGACTCAAACTCGCAGCATGGTCGACAAGTGGTCCTCGGCGGTCGTATGAGGTGGCTGAAACTATCCTTCATGCTCGAGGGAGGTTCCCGCCTACTCACGGAAAAAATTTCAGGATATTGAAAAAATTTCCGCGAGTAAAAGTTGGTCAGCATGGGTCTTTTTCACTCATAGTGCAGTGAAGTGGGGTCGCTATTTACTTACAGGCGCTCGAGGGCCATCTCCTTCGCTGACCGGCCATTTTGATTGGCTCATTGGAGTTTCATGACCAAGGAAGAGGTAAAATGCTCGCTAAACTTTATTAAACTTCTTAAAAGTGTCTCCACTCCTCCCCCTCCCTTCTACTCCCCTTCTCCCCTTCTCCCCCCTCTTCTCTCTCCCCCCCCCTCCCCCGCGCTCTCTAAAGGACTTACGGGACTCTGTGGCAGCCGTTTACCTTCATCTTCATCGTGTAGACAGCGCTCCTCCGCTTTCCCTAGGCCCCGCCTTCGCGATGTGTGTGTGTGTGTGTGTGTGCGGTCGGTAGATGCAGCTCGCGTTCAGTCTATCCAGCTCGTGGTATCAACGTGGCTCGTTGGTCGATCCAGCTTCAGGCTTTCCAGGAGAGTGCCCTCGAGCTTGAAGGTCAAAGGCACTCTTCTGGACTCGCGGATAAGGTCGCCAAAGTGGGACAGGCCCTTTAGGAACCTTCTTCAGACATTATTTAGTTGGGAAAAACTGCTGTATTTCAAAAATGTTAAAGATTTATTGTGAAAGTGATACAAGGAAATACACAATTGTTCATGTTTCTCCCATTAAGAAAACATATATAATGTTTGTTAAAGTGCCAAAATGTTTCACTCAATTGCTCCAATCCCAATTTTAAAATATTCAATAATGTGAAGAGCTTTTATTGATTTAAATCTCATCACCAAGATGTTGGTGATTTTCTGTGTACAAAAAAAAGTTAAATTCACCACTTGCCTATAATTAAAATCAGGTCTAAAATAAGAAATAAATGCAGGCAAGTAATATAGGACCAGATTGTGATTAATCTGACCACTGCCACACTCGTTTTACAGCTACATTCACCTGCAGAGGTACTCATGGGATCTTTTGTACTCGAGGCTTCCCCTTTGCAACCATGAAGTATTTTACCAATCACATATCTATTTTCATATATTTCCACATTTGGGGCTATCTGTAAATTTTGAAATAGAACATGGGTCCAAATAGCACCACTGGGGATGCCCCCCTGTATACTTATCAGCGGTGTGAAGAATTGCTTCTTGCTCCATAACATTTATTGTTTGTGTTTTCTCTGTCAAAAGTTTCAATTTCTCTTGTTAGCCAGGAACTTCACCAAATGCCTTTTGAAAGATCAAGTACACTGCATTGAAAGCAATACCTTTAGCCACTGTTATTTAGTTGAATTGTTGATTCAAGTTTATCAAATAAGGTTTGTCATTGTGAAGGGTTGCTAAATGATAATAATGGATAGGAAAGTGCTATCCAAATTTCAAAAGTTCTGAAACTTTTTTTTATAAAGTTGACTTCTGATATTAAAATAGGGGACTTGGTTTGGGAAATTATTCGTAGCCTAATCAACTTTTGGATACAATTTAAAATTAACCCTTAATTATTGCTGTACATTTTTATTGTTACATAAAGGATTGTTGTAATTGTAAAATCATTTTACTTATTGGCAAAACTGCATTTAATGTACTTTATTTCTTAATTCCTATTCACTTTTTATGTTAATCAGTTACAGTACCTCAGCAAAGATTTTCAGGTATGTCTGATGTTGCGTGAAATCTATAATTTTGAAAGTTAGCTTAACTTGTTTTCTGGATACTAAGAAACATTTACTCTTTTTGTTTAGTGAAGAAAAATCCGATGAAGTAACAAAGCTTTTGGGTGACAAAAGGTATTTTTTTCTATTCCATATTTTGGAGGTTTTTGATTTATGTGTGCAGGTTAACAAGTAAAAACATGATCAAACTTTAAAGTATTTTATTGTAAAGAGCATTACAACAAAGTGGCATTGTCATAAATTATGTATTCATAAGCTGTGTATTTTGTGCATTTTATTTCTTAGAACCATCTCCTACCTGCAGTTTATGCTGTCTGAACTGCCCCTCCCACTTTCTCCTCTTTCAAATAATGGAGACTAATAGGTATGCCAAGAGTCTGAGGCTCAAGGCTCAGCTTTGCTTAATGCTGTTGTTGTAACATAGCAGCATTTAATGAAAATGAAACTTCTCGTATAAGAGAATGTAGGAAATACTGTTCAGTATTGCAGCTACAAACGACATTCACAGAGAAATAAGTGGTATTTATAAGAGTTGCATGCTATTGCTACTTCAATTGCATCCATTGCTGATAATGTCATATGAAGTAAGGAACTGCAGATATTGTTTTAAACCAAAGATAGACACAAAAAGCTGGAATAACTCAACAGGTCACGCAGCATCTCTGGAGAAAAGGAACATGTGATGTTTCGGGTCAAACCTTCTTCAGGCAGTCAGGGGAAAGGGAAACGAGAGATATAGACGGTGATATAGAACAAATGAATGAAAGATATGTCAAAAAGTAACGATGATAATGGGAACAGTCCATTGTTAGCTGTGGCCTTGGTACAAACGGGTTACGGACAGTGCCTCGCAACAAGGCGGCTTTGAAGCTAGTACAATGTCTTGGGTGGGGGAGGGATGGAGAGAGGGGAAACGCAAGGGTTACTTGAGATTCGAGAAATCAATATTCATACTGCTATGTTGCAAGCTGCCCAAACGAAATATGAGGTGCTGTTCCTCCAACTTCGACCGGCCTCACTCTGACAATGGAGGCCTAGGACATAAAGGTCAGTGTGGGAATGGGAAGGGGAATTAAAGTGTTTGGCAACCGGGAGATCAGGTAGGCCCAGGCAGACTGAGCAAAGGTGTTCAGTGAAACTATCGCCTAGTCTATGTTTGGACTCGTCGATGCATAAGAGTCCACACCTTGAACAACAGTAGATTAGGTTGGAGTTGACAGAGTCAAGGGAGGAGGTATAGGGACAGGTGTTGCACCTCCTGCAGTTGCATGGGGAAGGTACCTGGGGAGGGGTTGGTTTGGGTGGAAAGGAATGAGTTAACCGGGGAGTTGCAGCGGGAGTGGTCTCTGCGGAAGGTGGAAAGGGGTGGAGATGGGAAGATGTGACCAGTGGTGGGATCCCGTTGGAGGTGGCAAAAATGTTGGAGAACTATGTGATGTGTGCGACGGCTGATGAGGTGAAAGGTAAGAACTAGGGGGATTAGGTCCCTGTTACGATTAGAGGAAGGGGGAGCAAGTGCGGAGCTGCGGGGTACCAAGGAGATGTGTGAGGGCCTCATCTATGATGGAAGAGGGAAACCCCGTTCCCTAAAGAACGAGGACATCTCGGATATATCCTGGAATGGAACACCTTGGGCGCAGATACGGCATAGACGGAGGAATTGGGAGTAGGGGATAGAATCTTTGCATGAAGCAGGGTGGGAAGAAGTGTAGTCTAGACAATTGTGGGAGTCAGTAGGTTTATAATAGACTAGACCAAGAGGGACCCGTTGTGTCCCGTCCCCTCAACGCGCGGCTGTGGTGGGGGGGGGCGGCCTGCAGCGTCACACACGCACACTAACCACCCCCCCACACACACTAACCACCCCTCCACCTACCCACACACACACACACTACCCACCCCCCTTGATATATTAATATTATTCATTCGCTCCTTTTAACCCATCCCCGCTCTATCCACTCACACGTAGCCCCCAACTCGCAGGCGCTGCTAGAGAGGGAGGGGGTAGAGAGAGAGGGACACAGAGGCACAGAGAAGGGGACACAGGCACAGAGAAGGGACACAGGCACAGAGAGGGACACGGGGGCACAGAGAGGGACACGGGGGCACAGAGAGGGACGCGGGGGCACAGAGAGGGACGCGGGGGCACAGAGAGGGACGCGGGGGCACAGAGAGGGACGCGGGGGCACAGAGAGGGACGCGGGGGCACAGAGAGGGACGCGGGGGCACAGAGAGGGACGCGGGGGCACAGAGAGGGACGCGGGGGCACAGAGAGGGACGCGGGGGCACAGAGAGGGCCGCGGGGGCACAGAGAGGGCCGCGGGGGCACAGAGTGGGCCGCGGGGGCACAGAGAGGGATGCAGATGCACAGAGAGGGAGGCAGAGGCACAGAGAGGGACACAGGCACAGAGAGAGGGAGGGGGAGAGGGGGGGGGGAGAAGGGTGGGAGAGAGGGGGGAGTTGAACTCGGCGAGCGGGCGACGCGGACACTGAGCGGGCCGTGCCGACTGCGAATTAAATGTTATCTTTAAGAATTTGTACAGTTAAGTGACACACCAGAATGTCTTTTCAAAATGGTCTTACCAAAAAAACGGATTAAAATGTAAAAAGCGCTCTTTGAAATTAAATGTTATCTTTAAGAATTAGTGCAGTTAAGTGAGACACCAGAATGTTATTTCAAAATGAAGTCTTACCAAAAAAACAGATTAAAATTTAAAAAAGCGCTGTTTTTGAAATTAAATGTTATCTTTAAGAATGAGTACAGTTAAGTGAGACACCAGAATGTCTTTTCAAAATGGAGTCTTACCAAAAAAACTGATTAAAATGTAAAAAAAGCGCTGTCTACAATGAAATTCAATCAGACTATTATCTTTAGAGATGTGGAAGTCAGCACTTCGTTTTTCATGAACAAAGTGAGAATGACCGTTGGTGAAGGATTTGAAGAATTTTCTCGAAATTCTAGCGTGCGTCGTGCATCGACCAAAGTTCTCGGCAGCTCTCGGGAGTTCTCGGGAAAACCGAGTCGAGGTGCTAGCGTGCATCGTTCGTCGACCTCGGAAGCTCTCGGGAGTTCTCTGGAAATCCGAGCCGAGGCGCTAGCGTGCGTCATGCATCGACCTCGGAAGCGCCTTTGGAAGCCCTCATAAGCCCTCTGCAGTACAGAGCCCACTTGCTCGTTCTTTCTGCGTCTTTTGAAGAACCGGAGGGGGGAGGGTGAAGGGGTTGACGTCACTTGCTGCGCATGGAACATAGGGCAGCAGGCCGCGAGGAGCAGAGCCATTGTGATGTCATCAGCAAGACCACCTCGTTTATTTACCAAGTTATTTGTATTTTTTGAACATTTTCATAAATAACTCGGCAAATAATGCATCAAATTGTCAGATAAGGCGATATTTGACCATGGCGTAAATCTCTATCGGAATATGTAAAAATTTCACCATTAGCGCCGCCGTGTTTTCGAGGAGATGTGAATCGCAGACGAACATCACACACACACAACTACACACACACACACAAATACATAAATACACATCCAAGATCAGTTTTAGAAGTATAGAGATGGTAGTCGATAGTCTATCTCCTGAGATCAAGAAAGGGTCGGAGATGGTCCGTGAATTTGACTGCAAAATTGAAATTGGCGATGAAGTCCATAACTTCTGCATGACTGCAGGAGGTAGCATCGATGCAGTCGTCAATGTAAAGGAGGTAGAATTCGGGGATAGGGTCAGTGTACGTCTAGAACAAGGATTGTTCAACATACCCTACATAGAGGCAGGGATAGCAGGGCTCTCGCTTAACTTTTTTTCCCTGTTGCCAGCCGGGCAACCTAGGCAGCTTTTTAGGTTGCCAAATGACAGTTTAGGTGGTCATTTAAGATGGCTTGCATAACGCGTGCGATAATGTGCTCGGACGAAGTGCGTAGTTACCAGTCGGAATTATACTCAATGAAGCATTCACATATTATTTCTGCTTCAAATAAAGTCACAAACTAAACATATTCACCAATCAAGACATGATATATCCCACAATGACATGCAGCAAAATTATAAGACAGTATCTGAACTCTTTTTACACATTGCAATTAATGCAATTTCTATTAGTTCTTTCCACTTCCAAACAAAAATGTGGTTGGATTATTCAGCGTATGATCAACCTGTGTCAATAAATCCTGGACCATGGTAACATATATGTGTACATATAGTTGTGAATGTTGCTCATTAAATAACTACAGTACTGATACTCCATATTAAGAGCATTGATTTGCCGTTAAAATTAATTCTGTAATAACGTGTCAACGGCAGCAGTGACAATCGAACACTGCGGTTTTAATGTTTCACGTGTTCACAATTTAATTAATCCATCTTTATGGATTAAAACAAATAATAACATTGGGAATTAAAACACATTTGATTGCATTCCATTATCAAACATAGTCAATGTTCGCTCTGAAGACATTTCCAGCACAATAGGGTCAGGGAGGGGCGTGTGTGTGAATCAGTGCGGGGTGGATAGATGGCGGGGGTGGGGGATTAGAAGGCAGTCGGTGCAGAATGGATGGATTGAGGCAGGTGAATTAGTACGTGTTGGTTGAAGTAGATTAAATTGTGAGGGGAGAGCACAGGGGATGTCAGTGGTGTTGAATGGGGGGGGGGTTCAGTACGGGATGGATGGGGGTAGACAAAAGTGCTGGAGAAATTCAGCGGGTGAGGCAGCACCTATGGAGCGAAGGAAATAGGCAATGTTTCGGGTTGAGACCCTTCTTCAGCCAGTTCCCCCCATTCTTCTTGAATGGGAGGATCAGTACAGGATGGATGGGGGGGGGGATATCAGCGCAGGATGAATGGGGGGGGGGGGGTCAGTACAGTGTGGATCGGAGGGTGTGCAGGATGAATGGGGGATCACTACAGGATGGAAGGGGGGAAGGTGCAGGGTAAATGGAGGGTGGGTCAGTTCGGGATGAATGCATGGATTATTACAGGATGGATGGAGGAGAAGTGCAGGATGGATGGGAAAGGGGTAAGTACAGGGTGTATTGGGGAACCAGTGTAGGATGGATGGGGGGGGGGGGTGGCAGGAGAATCAATGTGAGGTGGATAGGGTGATCAGCGCAGGATGAATAGATGGGGGGGGGGGGGGTAGATGTGGAGGGGAGCACAGGGGATGTCAGTGAGGACTGAATAGACGCGGGAATGGGGATCAGTGCGGGATGGAGTGGTCCCAGGATAAGGGGGTGGAGGGGGCGTACAAGAGAGGGAGAGGGAGAGGGGGGCGAGGTGGGGAGGAAGGAAGGTCAGCGCTCCTCGGACAACATCGCCCCGCTGCCTTGGCCTTTGGGAACTCCTCGCCACCACCTCCCTCCTCCGCCAGCCAACAGCAAGGTGCGGGGCCGAGCGGTGCAGCTCAGAGATCCTATAGCTATAAGATCTTTGGTGCAGCTGCTTCAGACGAGTCGAAGCGAATGACGGGCTTCGCACAGCGGTAGCAGCAGCAGCGGCCGCGGCTCCATCTGCTCCTCCCGCCCCCCGCCCCCCGCCCGCCCGCCCTGATAAGGGCCTCGTAAACCCGCTAACGGCGCTTTCAAAACAAACCCTCCCGCACGCCGAGGCCTCCCCCTCCCTCCCTCCCTCCTCCCGGCCTCGGCGTGCGGGAGGGTTTGTTTCGAAAGCGATTATCGCCGTTAGCGGGTTTACAAGCAGAGGCCCTTATCAGGGCGGGCGGGGGGCGGGAGGAGGAGGAGATGGAGCCGCTGTCGCGGCCGCTGCTGCCGCTGTGCGGGGCCTGTCGTTCGCTCCGACCCTTCCTCACCCAGCACCTAGTATCTTTCCCACGCAATACAGCCGTCACCGCCGACACAAAACGTCGCGTTCCTTTTCTCCAGAGATGCTGCCTGACCCGCGGAGTTACTCCAGTTTTTTGTGTCTATCCTCGGTACAAACCGGTACAAATCTGGTTGCCAAGCCGGGCAAAATGACGGCGTTTAGGTTGCCCGGCGGCGCTTTAAGTGGTCAGTGGCACCCGGGCAACCTCTAATTTCGAGCGCTGGATAGCTGGGGCCCATGCAAATGTCCTTACCAATTGGATCTTTCCTCTTCTCTTGATTTCCCACAAGAGAGTTTCAGTAAGTCTCGGAAACCAAAATAAATTTTCATAACTCGCACAATATTAACAGAGCTTCCTGACAGCAAGTTAATTTTCCTTATTTTAACATTGTTCACAAATCCATGTGCCTTCTCTATTAAAATATAGACTATTTCTTGGAAATGCATAATGAACATCTTTGAGCCATTTATAGCTTAGCAGAATTAATCTCCAAAGACACTTTCACTGAGCACTGTGTGTCTTTTTTTGACTGAGTGAGGAGCTGGAATAGCATTAGTGGAGATGCTGTCAGTGTTTCCTCATAGTTGAACCGATGCTTACACCTAACAGTTCCTCCTCCCTTGCGTTACTTGTCCCTGTTGTTAACATGCCCTGACTTTCTGAGTTGGTCCCAAGGGCTACCACGCTTGTTTAGTTGCTACACTACCTGACTCTCACTTGGCATTTCCGAGCTGGGGCTTTGCATCATTTGAGAGTGCCTCCGAGATGGATTCTTAGAGCAGCTTGTAGTGGAGCCTACCAGGGAAAAGGCAATTCTGGATTTACTATGTAATAAACTGGATTTGATACGGGATCTCAAGGTAGAGGAACCATTAGGAGGAGCGACCGAATATGATGAATTTTAATCTGCAATTTGAAGGGAGAAGGTGAATTTGGATGTGTCGGTATTGCAGCTGAGCAAAGGACTACAGAGGCATGAGGAAGGAGCTAGCCAAAGTTGACTGGAATGGGACCCTAACAGGGATGACGGTGGAACAGCAATGGCAGGAATTTCTGGAAATAATCCGAAAGATACAGGATCTTTTCATTCCAGGGAGGAAGAAAGATAATAGGGGAGAATGAGGGTGTCAGGAAAGACAGTATATAAAACTAAAAGAGAAGGCGTATAACATAGCAAAGATTAGTGGAAAGCCAGAGAATTGGAAAGCTTTTAAAGAACAACAGAAGGTAACTAATATAAAAGAGTTTCTTCAGTTATTCAAAGAGTAAGAACGAGGCAAGAGTGGACGATGGACCACTGGAAAATAATGCAGGAGAAGTGATAATGGGGAATAAAGAAATGGCAGAGGATTTGAATAACTTTTTTGCATTAATTGTCACAGTGGAAGAAACCAGCAATGTGCCTGAAATTCAAGAGCGTCAGGGGGTGGAAGTTTGTGAGGTGGCGAATACTAGGGAGAAGGCATTTGGGAAGCTGAAAGGGCTGAAGGTGGATAAGTCACCTGGACTGCACCCTAGGGTTCTGAAAGAGGTGGCTTTAGAAATTGTGGAGGCATTGATAGTGATATTTCAAGAATCACTAGAGACAGGAGTGGTCCCAGATGATTGGAAAATTGCCAATATTACCCCGCTGCACAAGAAGTGAGCAAAGCAGAATGGTGGGAACTATAGGCCGGTTAGTCTGACTTCGGTGGTTGGTAGGATTTTAGAGTCCATTATAAAGGATGAGGTTACGGAGTACTTAGAAGTTCACAATGAAATCGGCTGGTCACAATGGCTTTGTGAAGGGGAGGTCTTGCTTGACAAATTTGCTGGAATTCTTTGAAGAAGTAAATAGCAGGACAGACAAAGGAGAGTCAGTAGATGTTGTTTATTTAGATTTTCAGAAAGCCTTTAAGGGCCTGGAGTATTGTGTGCAATTTTGGTCTCCTAATTTGAGGAAGGACATTATTGCTATTGAGGATGTGCAGCGTAGGTTCACCAGGTTAATTCCCGGAATGGCGGGACAGACATGATGAAAGAATGGGTCGACTGGGCTTGTATTCACTGGAATTTAGGACGAGAGGGGATCTTATAGAACCATATAACATTCTTAAAGGATTGGACAGGCTAGATGCAGGAAAAATGTTCCTGATGTTGGGGGAGTCCAGAATCAGTGATCACAGTTTAAGAATAAGGACATTTAGGACTGAAACGAGGAAACGCTTCACCCAGAGAGTTGTGAATCTGAAAATCTCTGCCATTGAGGGCAGTGGAGGCCAATTCACTGGATGTTTTCAAGAGTGAGATTTAGCTCTTCGGGCTAAAGGAATCAAGGGATATGGGGAAAAGCAGTAATGGGGTACTGATTTTAGATGATCAGCCATGATCATATTGAATGACGGTGCTGGCTCGAAGGGCCGAAT
>CM075977.1:332427182-332682268 GCA_038087875.1 Malacoraja senta
AGTTGTCCTACAACTTTAGGTTGTGCACGCCATACGCAAGAAGAAGAAGAAGGTAGCAGAAGTCAGATCTGTTGATTTTTGGACTCTTAGACTGGACTGGAAGGAGTCCCTGGACAGGTTCTGAAATCAACTGGTCAAAGTTTTTGCTGACAAACCTCTGACGTCAACACCGTAACACAGATTAAGCACAATTCAAGTGACGTTTTCCTATGCACAGGTATATTGAAAATCTTGTTTGTAGCTGCACCACATGAACATACACTGAGAGTGGAAACTGTCACGTGTAGGTTCAGGAGCAGCTTCTTACACAGGCACGCACGCACCCCACCCCCACCACCGCGTGCGCGAGATTGTGCCTGACTTCGCTTTGTAGCCGGTTATAGTGTTCAAGCCTTGCCACAGTCGATGGGTCTTTGAATGGTTCTGCTGTTTTTCCTGGTATTGTCTCCAGGCAATCATGATGGCTTTGCAAGATTGTAGCAAGATTTTGTGTACCGCTCAGGATTGTTTGACTTGTATGCAGCGGTCTTGGCCTTCACCTGGGATTAGACCACCAATCATCTGTGGTTTCCGGTTGGGGAACACTCTGATTGTCTTCTTCGGCATGCATTTCTCTACACACTTACTGATGAGGTCTGTCACTGCAGTGGCAAACTCATCCAGGTAGGCCACAGATTCCTGAATATGTTCATGTCATATGAGCAGAATTAGGCCATTTGGCCCATCGAGTCTACTCCGCCATTCAATCATGACTGATCTATCTTTACCTTTCAGCCCCAATCTCCTGCTTTTTCCTGTAACCTTTGACACCCTTACAAATCAAGAACCTATTAATCTCCACAAAGCCATCAATTCCATCAGCTAAATCATTAATATACAATGTGAAAAGTAGCGGACCCAACACTGATCCCTGTGGACACCACTAGTCATCATCACCCAACAGTAAAAGCTCCCTTTATACCCACTCTTTGCCTTCTGCCATTCACCCAATCCTCTATCCATGCTAGTATATTCCTTCTAATACCACAGCCTCACATGTGGCAGTTAATCAAAGCACTTCTGAAAATCCAAGTAAACACATCCACTGTCTCTCCTTTGTCAATCCTGTTATTTACTTCTTCAAAGAATTCCAACAGATATGTCAGGCAAGATCTCCTCTTCACAAAACCATGCAGACTTTGGCCTATTTTATCATGTGCTCCTAAGTATTCGGAAACTTCATCCTTCATAATGGACTCTAAAATCTTATCAACCACTGAAGTCAGGCTAACCGGCTTATAGTTTCACATAGAATATGGACCAGTCCACTGACTCAAAGCAGTCATGTAGGATGTCATCCTTTTCTGCAAATCAGCATTAAACGATTTTCTGTACCGGATCTTCCCACTTCAATTTCTGTTAGTAGGCAGGGAGTAGAAGCACAGCTGGATGCTCATATATCCCAAAATGTGGCTGGGGGATGGAGCAGTAGGTGTTTTTTATGGATGCGTAGCAGTGGTCGAGGATGTTCTGGTTCCTGATGGGGCATGAGACATCTTATAGTATTTTACTAATATTTCACTGAGTTGACATTATTGCGTTCGTTTAAATTTTTTATTTAAAATCAATTGTCATTTTACCTGAATGAACCTATTGTTCTGCAATCACATGGGCACAGACCTATCTACCCTCCTAACTAATAGTATTTTATTCACTCAACGTATTTGAAAATCTGTCTTCTTTACTGGTGTGGGTTGTGGTATATAAATATTGATTTTTATCTTGAATCCAGTTATAAAGAAGAAATTTGATTTTCATACTAAGATGCTGTGTTCTATTTCAGGGTTATAGACAGTAGTATGAAAAGCTTCAAGGCATTTTTCCGATGGCTATATGCAGGTGAAGAAACTTTCATTTAATGTAACACATTCTTCGTTCTATCTTTGTGTAATTTTAAATGTTGTTTCATTTTTGAAGGTAGGCTTAGGTCCAATTAACAAGACAGAATGAAATGTGATTGTTACGATATTTGGATTATGAGGTTATTTAAGAGGATCTGAAACGGATGTCGTGAATCTTTGGAATTCTCTGCCACAGAAGGCAGTGGAGGCCAATTCACTGGATGTTTTCAAGAGGGAGTTAGATTTAGCTTTTAGGGCTAAAGGAATCAAGGGATATGGGGAAAAAACAGGAACGAGGTACTGATTCAAGGGCCATGGCCTACTCCTGCACCTATACTTCTATGTTTATATGTGTTTAATATTAAGTAAAGGTAGAAATTGTTGGTTGGTTCTAAACATTTTTTCTTTTAATTATGTCCGTTTAAATATCCACACAGTGTAATACTGTTGATATCCAAAATATGAAATAAAATGCTGTAAATATTCAGGACAGGTTAAGTTAATGGAGATAGAACCAGTTTGTGTTTCAGGTAATGACCTTTCTTCAGGACTTTCTGATGAAAGTTAATTGACTTAAACATTAGGTCCTTATCTTTCTCCTCAGTTGTTGTCTGTTCTGCTGAGTTCTCCCAGCACTTTAAATATCCTATTCGCTATCATTAATCTCCTGAAAAAAAGTTTATTTGAATCATCATTAACCAAACAAAGGCCTATTATTTGCATATCATGAGAAACTTATCAAGATAGAAGCATGTAGAATATTAGGCAAATATTTGCAATGGTCAGGGAATCGGTTAGATGAGAGAAGCAGCAATATCCAAAATACATGTTAATTGGCAGGATATGAGTAATCACATCCACCAAGGATCTGTAATAAGGCGAAGATCGACACAAAATGTTGGAATATCTTAGCGGGACAGTCAGCTTCCATCCAGAGATACTGCCTGTCCCGCTGAGTTACTCCAGCATTTTGTGTCTATCTTCAGTTTAAACCAGCATCTGCAGTTCCTTCTTACACATCCATAATAAGTCCTCCACCTTGTGGGAGATTTAGGCGGATGTTTTTAAAACCAAATGTCCAAGTTTGGTATAGACACTTGTGATGCAGTGAGTTAATAGGAGTAGACAATTGCAAAGGGAATTTTGACAGACTAAGTGACTTGGCAAATTTGTGGTGTAATTCATTGTAGAAGTGTTCCTAGTAATAAACTAGGTCCAAGAAGAGGGGATACAGGAATTATTTCTAAATAGTAGGAAACTTGTAAGTGTCTAATCATATTTTCACATAACATTTAAGGGAACTCTATAACTGTTTTTTAAAAGCCTGTTGAAATGAGTGCATTTAAGTGAATATTTCAAAAGTAATGTTGGTCCATTTTTGTTAAATTATTAAGGAAGGCAGGGCCATGGAAGATAAATGGAGTAGATGCTCAACAGTGATGAATTAAAATTAATGTCTAAATGGTCTGCTGTATTCCAAAAATGAGCAGGAACAGTAAACCAGCTGTCAATTGATATCGAAAAGGAAAAAAAATCAACTAATAATAGACAAATTAAGATTTTTAAAAACTTGTGTTGTATGTTGTGTGATTTAAAAAAAAAAGAAAATATAGAATAAAAACAGAAAGTGTTGCAAACCCTATTCTGATTAAGGGTCCATGAGCTAAAATCTTAGCTGTTTCGCTTTCCTCAGATCTTGTCTGACCTGCTGAGTGTTTCCAGCATTTCCTGTTTTTTAATCTGAGATTAGTACATTTTTTTCAATAAAAAGGGACATTGTGTGGCTACTCATGCCAATGACAATTCCTTATTTTGTTTTTCAGCAATGTTGAGAATGTCTGATGACCACGTTTTGCCAGAGCTAAACAAGGTACTTGCAGTGGTTCATTTAGAGCTTCAAAATTGTATTGGTCCTTTCATTATCACCAAAAACTAAGACAACCTGCATTATGTAGTACAGTTAATATAAAATAGACTTCCTTGTTGTTTTAGATTTTTGTGCGGGAAAAAACCCACTTAAACTGAACATACTGAGTGATCAAAAGCATCGACATAGAAGTTTGTGGAGAGGCAAGGGCTTTTATGGAGGAAACATCAAAACCCAGGGCTGAGGCAGTGAAGGCAAAGTTATCAACAGTTTGAAGGAGAGGCAGGAATAATGTACAATAAGCTTGAGACGGGGAAACAGAAAGTTCAAGAAGCTAGAAGAGTTGCAGAGATTCAGAAAGCCCTGACTGATGAATATGGTATTTGAAAAATACTCATGATGCTCATTGAGGTTCAAAGATAACAAACGCCTAACAATACAACATGCAATACTGGTCGACAGCTTAATGTTTGACGTTCCTCAATGAATTTACTTGATAAAATGGGGTGTATGGAAAATAAAGTAAAATATAATTCTTCAACCTTCCACTTTAAGACTGGGTTCATTAATTCCCAGTTAACAAGAGTTACTGCATTTTCATTTTTTTATCCATGTAATGAAATGTTATAAGTAGTTATAATATTTTATAATATTTTATAATTTAAAATATTATTTTTAATTATATCCAATATTGAAGCTTCTTCTATGTTAATGGTACTACATAATGCAAGTTGTACAATTGTAATTTTACATTTTTATGGGGGGAGGAGGAGGGGGGGGGGAGGAGGAGGAGGGGGGGAGGAGGAGGAGGAGGGGGGGGAGGAGGAGGGGGGGGGAGGAGGAGGAGGAGGGGGGAGGAGGAGGAGGAGGGGGGGAGGAGGAGGAGGAGGGGGGGGGTGGGGGAGAGGAGGGGGGGTGGGGGAGAGGAGGGGGGGGAGGGAGCTATGTATAAACATTGCTGTAATTTCTACATGGTGAAACCAAAATGTATAAAAATGGCTTTTATTAAAATCTGACAATGTGCACTTTAACCACATGTGCTTTTTTTTCTATTACAAATCTCAAATTGTGGAGTATAGGGGAAAATAAATAAATGATGTGTCTTTGTCCCAAACATTATGGAGGGCACTGTATTACATTATCCTTTTAAATTGCAAATCGTTGAAACCACATAATTGGACACGGTCAAAAATGCAAATCGAAAGGAAACCATGTATTATCAAACTGCTTATAACTATTTCAAAATACAGATGACACACAGAGATGTATCTTTTGTTGCTGATTTCCTGTCTGAACACTTCAAAGAGGTATGTTTTCAGTATTATTACTACTTTCAGTTTTCATATATACCTAACAATGTCCAATAGTAGCAAGAACTTTGTTTAATGTTGTGCCTTTAACATTTCATGAGTATAATTTTTAAAAAGCTACCAGTCCAAATTATTCATTGGACAGATAAACAAAACTTTGAAAAACAGAACTGGTTTTAAGAAGAGTGTTAAAGAGAATAAAGATACAGACAGACATTTTAGGAAAGACTTCTAGGATTTTTGGGGGAAAGCATGTGAAAACACAGCTGCAATGTTGATGTGATTAATAATAGTGGATGAACACAAGGTTAGAAGTAGAAAAGCACCAGAATCCTTGAAGATTATGTTGAAGAATGTTACAGAGAAATTGGAGGGACAAGGCTAGAGAAAGATTTGAAAACAAAGATCAGAATTTTGAAATTGAAGCAGTATTGGACTGGGTGCTGAGCACAGAAGATGTGTGAATGCGACAGAATTAGGATCAGACTAGTGTTTTGCTTGAGTATAAATCTTTGGAAGATGAATAGTAGGAAGAGTTTTTGTGAATAGTGAACGGTGAAGATAACAAAAACAAGTAGGGTTTTACTATCTGTTGGACTAACACTGGGCTAGTGTCAGACTATGTTTATGGATGGGGAAGGAGTCAGTCTTGAAGTTTACATCAATATGTGATCTGAACTATATTCATGTAAACATATGTGATCATGCTCCTGCTGTACAACTCAAGTATATCTATTTTATTGTTTCAATGTGTGATGCCTAGGTTGAGAAGAGTCTGGTTTAACCTGATAGTTACCAGGAAGAGGTAGTTGAGCCTAGTCCAAACCCTAAGGCTTCAGTCACTCCAATATTGACATAAGCAAAGTATATGCCAGCTGTCTTGCCTGTTTGCATTACCCAGGTTCCCAGCCAGTTGTCCGACAAGATATTGATGGGTGGTGATTTAATACTTCATGCCCATTTCAAGAAATGGTCATCTTAATTTTCGTTATATAAAAACTCTACCCTTTCAGACAAGAAATAAAGCTTTTGATTATCATATTCCTTTTAGGTGGATGGAGTGATTTATTTTAAGTATTATTACATTGATTCAATTCCACAGCCCATTTTTGTCTTTTCTAGGGGGATACTATTTGTGAATATTGAACAAGCAGAGAGTTATGGAGAACTTATTGAATGTTTTTCAAGATTAAACTGAATTTACTATTGCTTGTAGAGCTGTGCTGTCTAGATGTGCTCTATTTAATTTGTACATTTCGTGGATATAATAATCATGCAGCAAGAAACAGACCTTTCGACATACCGAGTCTGCAAACCAACAAGCATCTATTTTAACTAATCCTGCACTGATCCCATTCTGTTCTCCCCACATTTCTACCAAATAACCCCCCCACACCCCAGCCAGATTTTAACACTCACTTATACGTTAGGGCCAATTAACAAACTAACCTCCATGGCTTTGGAATGTGGGAGGAAACTGGAGGTCAGGATTGAAGTGCGATTGCTGGAACTGGGAGGCAGCAGCTCTACTAATTGTACCACTGTGTCCTGTAGTCAAAAATATTAAAGTACAATCAGAATGAGGCTTTATATACACGGAAGTGGAGACATATCAAACTAACGAAACAACCAACAACCTGAATCTTTCGAAAGATCAACAGATTATTTTTCTTCTATAAATAATAGCAAATCCTAATTCTGAATAAGAGATTGAAAAGTTAAGGAATGGAGAAATTCACTGCTTTTAGGTATCTTCAACAACTGCAGTTCTGATTAGGTGAATTTTGTTAATAAATATTAGTGAATAAATGTGTATAATTGTATGCATCTGAAATTAAATTTTGTATAAAAGTAGGAAATAGACTAACATAATATTATCTTCTTACACCCTTAAGACGTTGTCATTTAATTTTCAATTATGGTTTCTTTCTCAATTCTTGAAGGCACCAGAACTTTATGATCAAAAGGGTCAATATTTTAATGTGGAAAGAGTTGGTCAGGTATGCCATTTTTGTATTTTATTTCTGGCTTAATGTTTTGAAGCATTGAGGAATTTTAAAGGGACATAATGGGTTGTGTATCAAGAATCTTGCTTTCTATTTTCAACTTGATAACAACTTGTTAGTTTTCTTAAATATTGATTTATGTCTGAAATAAAGGACTGGTATTTTCCACATTTATTGTAGTTGAGTTGAAGAAGTTCAATGTCAAGTATTTGAATTGAAATCCATGCTGTATAATATATTTTTGGTTAATATTTAAAGAACAAATATAATTTGCATGTTTACATATCACTCTTCTTTAGAGGAGTATTTCAGAATTAAATTGAAATTGTTCAGAGATGCATAAATGAAATTTGTTTTGCAGTATTTAAAAGATGAGGATGATGACTTAGTAACTCCTCCAGAGACTGAAGGAAATCCATGGTATTCCTTCTTGCAGAACAGTGTTCATCTGAAAGGTACAACTTATGTTTAGCAGTTCTGCATCAGTTAGTGGTAGAATAGGTGCTGTGCTTGTCAGGGTTTGAAAAAATCTGTACCAGACAATGATGCCGTTCATACTTTTCTTTATTGGTTATCTGAGTAACCTGAAATAGGTCACAAAATGGCCTTGTCCCAATTTTAAACAATACTGCCAGTGATAAGAGTGAAATGCATTGTCATGATATAGAATAAACAAAGTTTTGCTGCATATCATCCTGTGCACTGCCTGACACAAGATTGTTTGATTTTTTTATTGGTTGGCTGAAATGGAATATGCTCTGCTGCCAACATTAGTGCACTTCACCTTGATGAATGCAAAATATTTCTAAAGTAGTTATTATATTGCTAATTTGTTCCTGCTAAAATTCAGTTCTACTAAAATTTACTTTTTCTTATGTTCAGCATCTATCTATATACCGTATTTCCCGGGGAAGAAGACGCTACTTTTTACCCTAAAATAAGGCCTAAAAATGTACCTGCGTCTTGAAGGCCGAAGGTTAGGTTGTTAGCCAAGAAAGATAGACTTGGCTATCCCTCAGTACAGCAACATCAAGAACGATGTTATTGTACTGAGGGATAGCCAAGTCTAACCCTCATTGCTGGCTAGGGTTAGGGTTAATTGCTAGAAATTAGGGTTAGTGTTAAGGTTGAGGGATAGCGTGTGGGGAGTGTGGCACAAAGTAGCACAAAGTAGCAAACTCGGCTGGACCGCCATGGATAAAGTTGCGGGGAGGGCAGAAGCGTTGAGAAGGAGGGAGTCGGGGATCATGCCAGCAACTCATTCACTTACTCAGTTGCTCGGGTGGCTGCGAACGGCCGCCGGGACCGGACAGCGGAACCTCAGCTCCTTCTGCCGGCCGGCCCGCCAGCCAGCCACGGTGTCCTTCGGTACAGACACAAACGGTAGAGGTGGTGGTTGGCGGGGAGCTACTGGACGGAAGGCTGGTTGCTCCGTCCCAGGCTCTCTCTCTCTCTCTCTGATCACCCTCAGCCAGTAAGTCCCCATCCCTCAGACCTGAACCGCACAGCGCATTGTGGGACAGGCGAAGATGGAGGCTCCCCGGTCCTCATTGCCTCCTTGAACCAAACCCTTGATCCTGTCCCGCCAGCCTAGTTTCAAAACTTAGCAACTCAAAATGGGGGTGCGTCTTCGACGCAGGTGCGTCTTCTTCGCCAGGAAATACGGTACTTATAATAGTCTCATCTTGTATGTGCGTGTATTCGTGTGTGTGTGTTTATTTTCGCCAAAACGCTACGCGGTAGCGCTGAAATCTTTACAGAATCTTACACATTTTTCCGGTCATCGCGATAATCAGGTTTCCTTCAGATTTGATGTTATATTTCAAAAGTTATTGATATTTAAAGTTAAAAAAAAGCCAACTTTGAAAAAAATAACTGTCTTTGACGGGGGACTTACACGGTAGCGCTAAAAATTTTGCAGAACCGTACTCAACTTTGTCCCGTGGTCATTCCTGTCAATTTTCCTTCGGATTTGATGTTATATTTCACGTTATTGATATATAAAGTTTTATAAAGCCCAGTTTGAGAAGAATAACTTTCACTCTGCTTTGAGTTTTCTGGCAGCTTCCAGTGATGATGTCGCAATGCCATGTCACAGTCCACCAATCACAATGGGATAATTTACATAAGTTGCAGAGTCATTGTTGCCAACGGTAATGGCAGCCAAGACATCGCAAATTTTACCTCCAGCCACTCCCCTCAGCCCACAGCCCACTCCCCACAGAATTTTGAGAGACAGAACTTCATGCCCCTCTCTGGCATTGGTGGCCCAATCGTTGAGCAGCAACATCACCATCATGTGGGAAGGATTTAGTGGATCCACGGAGTCCATTCATTGGCTCTGGGACCAAATGCACCCCCCCCCCCACGTGGGCTGATTGATTGGCTCCAGGGAGTGCCAACGCCAACGCTGACCCAAAAGTCGAGTCCATTCATTGGCTCCGGGAAGCACCGACTGCACCCCCCCCCCCCCCACGTGCGCAGACGGGTTGCATTGTGGGACCAAACCTCCCGTGAGGGTTATGGGTAAGTGGTGGAATATTGCGTTGGGGGAACGGGTGACTGGTGGAAACAGGTTGCGTTGGGGGAACTTGAGTGGTGGATTATTGCATTGGGGGACGAGGCCCAACGCAACCTGTTTCCACCAGTCACCCGTCTAGTATATATTACTAAAACTCTCATCCTATTTGTTAGTATGTCCCTGAATTGTTTGAATGTTTGTGAGTTGTCTGTGAGTGTGATCCTGAAACGGTACACAATAGTGCCACAATTTTGGCCCACCTTACTCACCATTGTCCTGTGTGCTGTATCAAGTTTCGTTCAGATTGATGATATATTTTACAAGTTATTCACATTTTAAACGTTACAAAAAGCACTTTTCAAAGCACTTTTCCACTTGTCCTGCCCTTTACAATGTTAACAAATGACAAGACTCCCCAGTGCAATACAAGATTTGTTACATTGTTGTAAGGAGAGGGAGGGAGTGGGGGAGGAGGAGAGGGTGAGGATTGTTGTTTAATGTTATTTAAACATTGTTTAGTGGGGGAGTGATATAGGGGGGAGGTGAGCAGTGGGGGAGCAGGGAGGTGGAGTGAGGAGGGGAAGAGGGAGGGGAAAGGGGTTATGGAGGTAGGGAAGGAGTGACTGTGGGTATGGGAAAGGAGAGGAAGGGAGCGCATGAGCAGTTTGGTGGAATATTGCATTGGGGGAGCAGGCCCAACGGGTCTGCACTTGGTCTAGTTACTAATACAATTCATGAATTGTGCAGTACCTTCTGCATCCAATATCTAACTAAATGTCAGTGCAACGTGGGAGGCACAACAATTGGATCTTTTAATGTTTACAACTTTCTGATAAATTGAATCCATTTATTAACTCATGAGTGATACACGTGTGGGTTTAAACTAAATAATGGGGGGTAGGGATTGACAAATTGGGAGTATAAAGATGGAGTTAAAGGGGAAGTGAGTACAGGAAAAGTTACAAAAGACTCGAATTAATGGGAAGGACAGTTTGAGGATAAGGGAGTAAGGTCAGGGCCAATAGGGACCGGAGTGAGAGTGGAGGTGAATACCAAAGTCAAAGTGTTGTATATGAATGCGCGAAGTATAAGAAATAAAGTGACTGAGCTTGAGGCTCAGTTAGAAATTGGCAAGTATGATGTTGTGGTAATCACAGAGACATGGCTGCAAGAGGACCAGGGCTGGGAACTGAATATTCAAGGATATACATCCTATCGAAAAGACAGACAGGTGGGCAGAGGGGGAGGGGGAGCTCTGTTGGTGATGAATGAAATTCAGACCCTTGCAAGGGGTGACATTGAAACAGGAGATGTGGAGTTCGTATGGATCGAACTAAGGAATTGTAAGGGTAAAAAGATCCTAATGGGACTTATCTACAGGCCCTCAAACAGTAGCAATGTTACAAAATTTTGAGATTTTAAAAATCAAGTCTGTACTTTATCCCATCAGATAAAGCATAAAAAGACGTTTAATTTGACACCTAATTCACTTTCATATCTTCAGTATTAAAAAAGTTATGGCCATTTTCATACTCGGAAATTAGCATCTTCCCTATTGCTTTTCCATTGACTTAACACAAGCTGTGATCGAGGACAGTCAAAAGCCCATAACTTTCTTAAAAATTAAGAGAACTGAAAGAAATGTTCAGTTATTATAGATTGAAGCATTCTGAAACAAATATGAAACAATCTTACTTAGATGACATGAAATTAAAGCATATAATTAGTTAGGTACCTAATTGTAGCTAATTACAAAATTCAATTACTAGATCTAAACATCTATCAATTTCTTAAGAATAGATTAACATTTTTAAATAGCCTAAGTGTCCAAATAATATTCACACAAGAATTCACAATATAACATAATTTTTAAATCTCATTGTCATGGATTTACAGGCCAAATGGAAGGAATTTAATGTTTAATACCTGTAAATTAATGGGCATTTAAATCATCTTGCGTGTGAGGTTTTCTGGAACGCGATCATTTGGAACGTTGATTTGCGGTGAATTTAACCCCGTATTGGCATGAAAAATTCTGCCTTTAGTTCGGGGAAAAGAATCACCGTTTCGCATTAAAAAATGTGAATTAAAGGCATCTTAAGAAGCACTTTTATACATAAAATAAACTGCTTTCGTTTACCTGTCCCGTGCGTGAAATCCGTCCCCGTTATCGGCGTTGACGGCTTTCGAAGCTGATTTTAAAATAATTCCAGCGCTGAACTTGTCGATCAAATAAAAATAAAAAATACACAAAACGCCCGTCGGAATGATTTTTCAGCAAAAGCTGGCACTCCAACGAAATATAATTCAGGACAAGGTAGGAGAACCCCGCGTTTTAACCCCGCCCCCCCCTCAAAGGCGCCAAAATTGCGCACACGGCCAGTGGCAGAATTGCAGCGCCGCTGAAAGTAAGTATTGTAACATACCTACAAACAGTAGCCTTGGATATAGGGTACAAGTTGAATAAAGAGTTAAAATTGGCATGTCGTAAAGCTAATGCTACGGTTGTTATGGGAGATTTCAACATGCAGGTAGACTGGGAAAATCAGATTGGTACTGGACCCCAAGAAAGGGAGTTTGTGGAGTGCCTCCGTGATGGATTCTTAGAGCAGCTTGTACTGGAGCCTACCAGGGAGAAGGCAATTCTGGATTTAGTGTTGTGTATTGAACCAGATTTGATAAGGGAACTTGAGGTTAAGGAACCATTAGGAGGTAGTGACCATAATATGGTTAGTTTTAATCTACAATTTGAAAGAGAGAAGGGTAAGTCAGAGGTGTCAGCATTACAGTTGAACACAAGGGACTATGGAGCCATGAGGGAGGAGCTGGCCAAAGTTGACTGGAAAGATACCCTAGCAGGGATGACAGTGGAACAACAATGGCAGGTATTTCTGGATATAATGCAGAAGGTGCAGGATCAGTTCATTCCAGTTCATTCCAAAAAGGAAGAAAGATTCCAAGGGGAGTAAGGGGCGATCGTGGCTGACAAGGGAAGTCAGGGACAGTATAAAAATAAAAGAGAAGTAGTATAACATAGTAAAGATGTGTGGGCAGCCAGAGGATTGGATAACTTTTAAAGAGCAACAGAAGATAACTAAAAAGGCAATACGGGGAGAAAAGATGAGGTAGGAAGGTAAGCTAGTCAAGATTATAAAGGAAATGGCAGATGAGTTGAACAGGTACTTTGGATCCGTCTTCACTAAGGAGGACACAAACAATCTTCCTGATGCACTAGTGGCCAGAGGATCTGGGGTGATGGAGGAACTGAAGGAAATCCACATTAGGCAGGAAATGGTGTTGGGTAGACTGATGGTTCTTACCGTCCTCGTCGTATGTCGCCGTTTTGTGAGAGTGGTTGGATCCCAGGATCGAGAAGTCAGCGCCCGACAGGTGAGCGGGCCGTGGTAGCTGGTGACTTTCCGCTCGCCGCTGGAAGAACTGATACCTTGGGTTTCGGCCCGAAACGTTGCCTATTTCCTTCGCTCCATAGATGCTGCTGCACCCGCTGAGTTTCTCCAGCACTTTTGTCTACCTTCTGATACCTTTACTCCCCGGTTTGGGCGCTGCCTCCTCGATCCTGCTGTTCGGCAGCGGCCGACTAGGATTCCAGAGCATCGCCGATGCCTCACATTGGCTCCTGATTCCCCGCCGCCTGTCCGGATAATGTGATGGACGTTGGTTGAGCTGAAGCTGGCATCCAACCTCTCACAAAACACCAGTGTACGACGAGGACGTTAAGAACACTCAGTTCACTCAATGCAAACTTTAGGTCATTTGTTCCTTGTGCCCGTGGAAATCCCTGCTCCCATCCATCCCAACCACGGCACAAAAGTAATGTGTCAGAAGTCTGAAGGGGGGTCTTCTATCCAGAGGTCAGCGGATGGGAGTATCGGCCCAGGCCCGTAGGCAGCACGGAGGGGAGGCGCCGGCCCCAGCTCGACTCTGCCTGTCCCTCCTGCGGGATGGGCGGGGTTGAGCTGGAGTTGGTGTTTTTCTGCGCCGCCTGCGGGCCTGGGCCGCCGCTGCGACGGACCAGGCAGATTATTAAGGGTTTGGACACACTAGTGGCAGGAAACATGGTCCCGATGTTGGGGGAGTCCAGAACCAGGGGCCACAGTTTAAGAATAAGGGGTAAGCCATTTAGAACGGAGATGAGGAAACACTTTTTCACACAGAGAGTTGTGAGTCTGTGGGATTCTCTGCCTCAGTGGAGGCCGGTTCTCTGGAAACTCTGGAAACTTTCAAGAGAGAGCTAAATAGGGTTCTTGTAGATAAGGGAGTCAGGGGATATGGGGAGAAGGCAGGAACGGGGTACTAATTGTGGATGATCAGCCATGATCACATTGAATGGCAGTGCAGGCTTGAAGGGCCGTATGCCTTACTCCTGCACCTATTGTCTATTGTCTATTGATTATGCTAGCAAAATAATGATTTAAACATTTTATTTCAGACAGCCCTTTGCTTTTTCCGTATTATCCAAAGAAATCGTTACATTATGTTAAAAGGCTTGTAGAAGGACAAATTGATTGTTGTCTACAAAAACCAGCTGTAAGTAATTACAATAAAGTTCATTCTATCACAATGAAATTACGCCAAACATGGTATCAGGCCTTTTATTTACGTTATTTTGTATCTTTCACAGGAAGTTATTGGAAATTCTGTTTGTCAGGTTCTCTACATGCCACTATATAAGCTAAATCCAAGGTAAAACAATGACTATAATAAAATATTCAAATTGAAGAAATCCCCCTACTATGCTTAATCAGATTCCATTTTGCTTGAATATTTTCAATTTTTTATTGAATTAATAAAATAGTACTTTCATATGTTTCTGTTTACTTTCAGTGACAGCGTTGTGCCCAGGTTTTCTTTACCATCATTGTAAGTTCATTGTTCATTTGTTATTGAGATGTTTTTTTCTGTGGGTTTAGATTTTGTTCAGTTTTCTGGAAGCTAAACTGAAATCTGCCATGCACATTTTTGTTTCACAGTTGGAATGATAAGTCTTCAAATTTGCAATATGTCGTATTCACAATGCATGGCACTGAATCTCCCAGAATCTACATTTTGCGAAGACCCACGGACCTTTCAAGGTAAAAATACTGCTCATTCATAGAAACATAGAAAATAAGTGCAGGAGGAGGCCATTTGCCCCTTCGAGCTAGCACCGCCATTCATTGTTATCATGGCTGATCATCCACAATCAGTAACCCGTGCCTGCCTTCTCTCTATATCCCTTGATTCCGCTAGCACCTAGAGCTCTATCTAACTCTCTTTTAAATTAATCCAGTGAATTGGCCTCTACTGCCTTCTGTGGCAGAGAATTCCACAAATTCACAACTCGCTGGGTGAAACAGTTTTTTCTCATCTCAGTTTTAAATGGCCTCCCCTTTATTCTTAAGGGCCTGTCTCACTTGGGCGTCATTTGAGCATCATTTACACGACATCACTTACGCGTCGTGTCGCGCACGTGATGCGCGCATGACGTGCATTACGCGTGCATGGTGCGTGGTGAGGCGTGGCGTAGGCAGTGACGCCGGTCACGCGTAGCGCCCCAGGCGCTTGCACGCCACCTGCGTGACACGCAAATGACACCCAAGTGGGACAGGCCCTTTAGACTGTGGCCCCTGGTTCTGGACTCCCACAACATTGGGATTTTTTTTTACCTGCATCTAGCTTGTCCAGTTCTTTTTATAATTTTATACATTTCTCTAGGAAACTAATTAATGCCAAACTGCCTACTGCATTTCTACCCTGTACTCGTAGTGGTATGACTTGCCTCTGAATCGCACTAATTATTCCAATAAATGTCCAACACTCTTGGAGGTGTTTCTAAAGCAGACTTGGGTCTTGCCATTAATTGCCAATTTCTAATTGCTCTCAAGAAATTAGTTTCCGACACAAATTCAGGGTACTGATTTTGGATGATCAGCCATGATCATTTTGAATGGCTCGAAGGGCCGAATGACCTACTACTGCACCTATTTTCTATGTTTCTAAATTGTTGAAAAAAAAAAGACACGAAGTGCTGGAGTAACTTATACAGTTAGGCAGCATCTCAGGAGAACAAGGATAGGTAACATTTCAAAATGGGACCCTTCTTCAGTATGATTGTGGTAGAGGGAGAGGGGAGGATAGCTTGAAGAAAGGAGAAAGCATAGCAAGTAATAGGTAGATAAAGGTAATTGGGGGGTGGGATTGATAGGCAGATGGTTGGACAAAGGCCAGAGATGAAAAGATAAAAGGAGCTGTGAATTGTAAAGCTGGAGGAAGGAATGTAGCTGGAAGGGAAGGGGAGGGGAGAAGGGGAGAGTGGAGGGGGTGAAGAGAAGGTGGTTTGTTCAGTTACCTAAAATGGAAGAATTCAATGTTTAGACAGGGCTGCCAACATTGGGTAAGAGTTGGGAGTGAGAAATTGTGAGAGACCAAGCCCAAGGGAGTGTAGCGACCGAGGGAGGGAGGGGGGGAGGGGGTGAGAGGGGGGTGGACCCCTCCCATGGTATGGAATTTATGCATTTTTCAGCTTGAAATTGTGCAATCTGGTGCATACAGTAGCGAGTCTTTTAACTTACACTTGAATGCAATATTTATGCTTTAAATTGGATTAGCTATGAATAAGGTTAGGCTAAATTACATTCCTAATTACATTCCACAGTAGAGCCAGGCTCTGATCAACAGGTGCAGCACATGAATGATCTTAGTGTATTCATGTATAGAAATCAGATCAAGCACTTGGCCCATGTTGACCAACCTGGGTCTCACTGCACACCTGGTACTACTCCTGACCCTGACTCCAGTTGCATAACTTCTCTCATTCCTGATCCTGAGTCCAGCCTTAGACCTGGCCCCCTATTCTACCCTGATCATAGCTGCTTACCTGCGTAGGTTCCCAGTGCTGAACACTCCCATTGTCCCTGCTTTGACTGCACACCTAGTACTATTCCAGACCTTGACTCTGGATGCACACATGGCCTTGCTCCTAGCCCCTCTGCACTGACAATATATCTGGCCCACACATAAAGCCCCATATCTGACCCCCTGGACTTAACCTATTACGTTCAAGTCCACAAGTACTTATCCAATGCGGTATTTTTATGGGGCACTTCACGGACCAAATTTTGGTCTATATACATCCATTGGCTTCCTTGTTATCTTACATGCTAGTTACTTAGTCAAATAAGTCATCAATTGGTTGAACACAATTTCTCATCCATATAATTATACTCACTCGGCTGTATAAGTATTCTGTTACCATTTCCTTCATTTTCCGAAGAAACTGTCCTGAAGTCATTTTCACCCCAATATTTTCAGTATTTTGCTGTCTTCCTCTCAGCTGCGACTTTTCTGAAATGCAAAGTCCAATAACAATATATATTTAAGCAATAATATTCTATTTAATGTGATCTTGAGAGAACGTAATATTTTTTGTGGTATTCATAACACAACAGTGATAAAAAGATCTTTGTTTTGATTACACCTACCAACATGCATTATGTACCGAGGGCAAATTTTTGTTCCAATGTTCCCCATTCCCAATTACTTTTACATTGAAGTGATTGAAACCCAAGTGGTTTAAATGGCATCAGGAAGTAAAACCTCCGGAATGGATGATATTCATTATGTGGTTGGTTGGAGTCAGTATCAGCACAATTACTATATTAAGCATTGAATCTTCAGATGTCCTGGTTCAAGCTAAAACTAAAGACAAATAATAACATCCTCACACATTCCGCTGCAAGTATCTCTGTCACTCCTTAAAATATGCCCCTTCTTTGAACAAGCTCTTAAACATCGCATCTGAATCAGTTCCATCTGATTACACTCCTTGAGGATGTTCATCTACATGTTCAATTAATAAAACAACGAGATTGGTGTCATTTCTATTCAACCTGTCAAAGGAATTTGGGGGGGGGGGTTAGAAATAGTCAGTGAGATAAATAAACATAATAGTTGAGTGGCAATTGACAATAGTGCTACCTTCCCAATGAAGGAAATAATGGGTTATCGGGGCTGTATGTTGTGACAGCCAGCCTGACACTTTGCATGTCATTTTAATATTACACTTATCCCATCCCCCTGGATATTCCGGATTAATAAATTAAGGTTTTGTCAACTAATTACAAATCGGGCTAATTACAAATCAATAACATTAGCCAACTCCGAAATACGAAGCGCTGAGCATTGGGATCCAGACATCATGGACAACTGGCCTCAGTTCCCTGCTCACATCTGGCAGTGCTCTCCCGTCTGAACCAGGGGCAGTGGAGCGTTTTTTAAAGTGGGGGGGGGGGCTGAGCGATCATTGATCAATGCACTTGGGGGTACCCGGCGAGGCAGTGGAGCGACTGAGGGGTGTGGGAGGGGGGCACACAGTAGGGACTTTTTGAAATTTGATGTATTAAAATCATGTTTTAGTGCATTGTAGAAGTATGATTTCAATGTTTTTTGTTTAAAGTATTTTTAAGAGGTAACATTTTAAGGGGTAACTTTTTCCACACAAAGGGTGGTGGGTGTATGGAACAAGCTGACAGTGGAGGTAGTTGAGGCAGGGACTATCCCAACATTTAAGAAACAGTTAGACTAATACATGGATAGGACAGGTTTGGAGGGATATGGACCAAAAGCAGGTCGTGTAGCTGGGACATGTTCGCGGGTGTGGGCAATGTTCGCGGGTGGGACATGTTCGCGGGTGTGGGCCGAAGGGCCTGTTTTCACTGTATCACTCTATGACTACATTATACCTCCACCATACATGAATGCTTCAAAATCAAGTGGTCGAGTTTTATTGCCATATACTCAAGCATAGAAACATAGAAAATAGGTGCAGGAATAGGCCATTCGGCCCTTCGAGCCAGCACTGCTATTCAATATGATCATGGCTGTTCATCTAAAATCAGTACCTCTCCTGTTTTTTCCCATATCCCTTGATTTCGCTAGCCCCAAGAGCTAAATGTAACTCTCTCTTGAAAACATCTCTGCCTGTGGCAGAGAATTCCACAAATTCACAATTCTCTGGGTGAAGAAAGTTTGTCCTCATCTCAGTCATAAATTGCCTACCCCTTATTCTTAAACTGTGACCCCTGGTTCTGAACTCCCCCAACATCGGGAACATTTTTCCTGTAGTTACAGTAAGTGAAAATCTAGCAGGCACGCAGGATGCTTTCTCCAACCACCCCCATTTGAAGTCCACTATCTTCCACCGCTTCCACCAAGTGCTTGGTACCTACTTCCAGCAGCCACTGGTTGTCCTCCAGGATGCACCGAGCAGCAGCCTGGTCCATGCCGGTCACCAGGGCGAAATCGGCACAGAGACTCTCACGGCTGCGGTGCAACGCTTCCGACACCTCCGACGGCCCGGGACTCTTGCATTGAGACTGCTCCATGGCCGTAGCTGCAGCGAGCGACTCGCCAGCCCGGCAAACACGCGCCAGCCCCGGCTCCCCGTCCGCATATGCTTCAGCCGCTGCTTCTGATTCCATCCCTTTCTCCGCCCCGGCTTTCCAACAGCCTCAACCAGGTTGCTCAGAGCACAGCAGCGCCTCGTCCAAAGCCGGAGATATTGAAACATGTCTAGCCAAAAAAGTGAGGAGGGGCTGCAGCCTCTCTCCTGCCGCTCGCCGGCCTCGCTTATGTTAGCCACTTCCCGCATATCCTTAAATTCCGACTGCCGCGGGAGCAGGACATGGCCTTACTTGCTGCGCTTGGTGACACTCATTCACTGCCCATTCCGTGTCTTTCAATGTAAATTTGCATGGGGACATGCTTTGGAGGTGTGTGACGGTTCGGTCAAGTGAGAATAAGAATGCTGCTGACTTGTCAACAGACGCGCACATAAGCAGTTGATATTAGTTTTGAAATTCTCGTTGATCACAGAATTTCTCACGACAGAACGTGAGAAATTCTGTGATCAGCGTGAGAGGGTGAGAATTGGGCGAAATGCGTGAGTCTCACACTCAATGTGTGATTGTTGTCAGCTCTGGTTTAGACTATTTGGCTGTAAGCTACCCAAGCGTAATATGAGGCACTATTCATCCAGTTTACATGTGGCATATGTGGACTGAGAGATAGTGTTCGGCCAAGTATAGACTTGGCAATCGTTTCGCCGAATACTTGCATTCGAGCTGCCAAGGCCTACTGAATCACTTAGTTGCTAATCACTTGAATCCCTCTTCCCATTCCCATACTGACCTTTATCTCCTGGGTCTCCTTCATTGCCACAGTGAGGCCACATATTCCTTCCTCTGGTTCCACATTTCACACCTCACCTTATCTCACACTTTTTATCTTTTTACCCCTGGCCTTTGTCCAACCATCGTTGTCAATCAACCCCCCTCCAGGGCTCGAAATTAGCGGTTGCCCGGGTGCCAATGGCGACCTAACGTCTCGCCGGGCAACCTAAAACTCGTGTAATTTTGCCCGGCTTGGCGAGCACCCGGCACACCTATCGTTTAATTCTGAACGGGCACCCCTGTGTATCTCTCTCTCTCTCTGTCACTCTCCGTCTCCGCCCGCCATCCGTGTCCGGATCTCGGCTCTCCGCTCTCCGCTCGCTTCTCATCCGCCGGCACGGCCGGCCGCCTTGCACATGCGCACTGCCACGGCCAGCACATCATCGGCCGTGGTTGTGCGCATGTGCCACGGCAAATGGTCGGCGTCGGGCACTTTCTCCCTCCCTTTGCATTGTGGGAGATTTGGCCGCCTATGCTGTCCGGTCGCCGCCTCGCCGCAACTGCTGAAAACTAACGCAGAATCACTCCCTGGAGCTGGAGTAACTCCCTGGAGTAACTCTTCTTGGTTTCCTGGTCCTCCAAAAATATTCCAAATGGAATTTAAACTGTAATGGACCCACCACCAACAAACTCCAAACTCTGAAAAATAACAGCCTATTGCACTTTATCTGTTTATTTATTGTGTATATATATGGTCTACACATATATGGTATATATATAGACACACAGAACTTTTATCTCCTGTTCTGTATTATGTTTACATATTCTGTTGTGCTGCAGCAAGCAAGAATTTCATTCTCCTATCTGGGACACGTGACAATAAAACTCTCTTGACTCTTGACTTGGACTTAAGCAAAAAAGGATTCTTGGGAAAAAAGAACTACCTTAAATTTAGTTGTGTCTGGTTGGGTAACTATGGTAGGGTGAAGACTATTCCAGGCTTTAATTGTGCGGGGGAACTTTATGGAGCAGCCAGCATCTCTGGATCGAAGAAATTGGGTGATGTTTCGGGTAGAGACCATTCTTTAGATTTCCTCTGGTTTTAGTGTTTTTACTTTTAATTTAAAGATACAGCGTGGAAAAAGGCCCTTCGGCCCACTGAGTCCACGCCGACCACCGATCACCCGTACACTAGTTCTATCCCACACATTACCGACGTAAATCAAGAGTGTTTTATTCTCTCACGTCCCAGTTAGAACAATGAAATCCTTACTTGCATTAACACAACAGAAGATGTAAACATAGTACTTATATAAGAATATGTAACTATATATATATATATATATATATATATATATATATTTATATATATATATATATATATATATATTTATATATATATATATATAATATGTGTGTGTGTGTGTGTGTAATATATATACACATGCACACAATTTCCCTCCTGGGATTAATAAAGTTCTATCATATAGTATCGCGTGTGTCGGAAGGAACTGTAGATGCTGGTTTAAACTGAAGATAGACACAAAAAGCTGGAGTAGTTCGACAGGTCAGACATAATCTCTGGACAAAAGGAAAATATTACGTTTTGGGTTGGGTCTGAAAAAGGTTCCTGCACATCTTTGAAATGTGGAAGGAAACAAGAGCACCCGGAGAAAACCCATGCGATCAAAGGGAAAAGGAGCAAACTCCATACGGACAGCACCCATATTCAGGATCAATTCCAGGTCTCTGGCAATTTTAGGCAGCAACTTTATGGCCAATGTACTGCCGCATAGTCTTGAACTGAATTAAAACATACAGTAGGTATGTTACAAAACTTACCTTCAGTCGCGCTGTAATTCTGCCACTGGCCGTGTGCGCGATTTTGGCGCCTTTAAGGGGGGGGCGGGGTTAAAACGCGGTTTCTCCTCCCTTGTCCTGGAAATATTTTGTTGGAGTACAAAACTTCGCTGACAAAATCGTTCCTACCGGCGATTTGTGAATTTTTTATTTTTATTAAATCGTCAATGTCAGCGCTACAGTCATTTTAAAAGCAGCTCCTGAAGCGTCAACGCCAATAACGGGGACGGATTTCACACAATGGACAGGTAAACGAAAGTGCTTTCTTTAAATGTATAAAAGTGCTTCTTAAGAAGCCTTTAATTCACATTTTTTCATGCGACACGGTGATTTTATTCCCCGAATTAACGGCAGTATTTTTCATGCCAATACGGGGTTAAATTCACCGCAAATCAACGTTCCAAAAGATCGCGTTCCAGAAATTCTCACTCGCAAGATGAATTAAATGCCCATTAATTTACAGGTATTAAACATTCAATTCCTTCCATTTGGCCTGTAAATTCATGAAAATTAGATTTAAAAATTATGTTATATTGTGAATTATTGTGTGAATGTTATTTGGACACTTAGGCTATTTAAAAATGTTAATCTATTCTTAAGAAATTGATAGATGTTTAGATCTAGTAATTGAATTTTGTAATTAGCTACAATTAGGTAACTAACTAATTATATGCTTTACTTTCATGTCTTCGAAGTAAGATTGTTTCATATTTGTTTCAGAATGCTTCAATCTATAATACCTGAAAATTTCTTTCAGTTACCATAATTTTTAAGAAAGTTATGGGCTTTTAACTGTCCTCGATCACAGCTTTTGTGTTAAGTCAATGGAAAAGCAATAGGGAACTAGATGCTAATTTCTGAGTATGATAATGGCCATAACTTTTTTAATACTGAAGATATGAAAGTGAATTAAGTGTCAAATTAAACTTCTTTTTATGCTTTATCTGATGGGATAAATTGCAGACTTTATTTTTTAAATCTCAAAATTTTGTAACATTGCTACATACAGTAGCTGTAAAGGGGGACATAGTGTCACTTAGAGATTTAAGACTGAAAATGGATAGTTTCTTTTTTTTTTAGTAACCAAAGTTATCAACGTATAATATTTTGTGTGTTGGAAAATAAAATATAGTGGCACAGCTGGTGGACTTGCTGCCTCACACGCCAGAGATCTGTGTTGGATCCTGTCCACGGGCACTGTCTGTTTGAATTTGCGCATTCTCCCAGCAAGCGTGTGGGTTTCCTCCCACATCCCAAAGACACATTGGCTTTGTAGGTTAACTTGTCTCTGTAAAATTGCCCCTAATGTGTAGGGAGTGGGTGAGGAAAGTGGGATAACAGAACTTGTGTGAATGGGTAGACAAAAATGCTGGAGAAACTCAGCGGGTGAGGCAGCATCTATGGACCGAAGGAAATAGGCGACGTTTCGGGTCGAGATCCTTCTTCAGACTGATGTGTGGTGGGGGGGGGAAGAAGAAAGGAAGAGGCGGAGACAGTGGGCTGAGGGAGAGCAGGGAAGCGGAGGAGAAAGCAGGGACTACCTGAGATTGGAGGTCAGTGTTCATACTGCTGGGGTGTAAACTGCCCAAGCGAAATATGAGGTGCTGCTTCTCCAATTTACGGTGGGCCTCACTCTGGCCATGGAGGAGGCCCAGGACAGAAAGGTCGGATTCGGAATGGGAGGGGGAGGGGAAGTGCTGAGCCACCGGGAGATCAGGTTGGTTATTGCGAACTGAGCGGAGGTGTTGGGCGAAGCGATCGCCAAGCCTACGCTTGGTCTCACCGATGTAGAGCAGCTGACACCTAGAGCAGTGGATGCAATAGATGAGGTTGGAGGAGGTGCAGGTGAACCTCTGCCGCACCTGGAAAGACTGCATGGGTCCTTGAATGGAGTCAAGGGGGGAGGTAAAGCGACAAGTGTAACATTTCCTGCGGTTGCAAGGGAAAGTGCCAGGAGAGGGGGTGGTTTGGGTGGGAAGGGGCAAATTGACCAGGGAGTTACGGAGGGAGCGGTCTCTGCGGAAAGCCGACAGGGGAGGAGATGGGAAGATGTGGCCAGTGGTAGGATCCCGTTGGTAGACAAAGCTGGAGAAAATCAGTGGGTGAGGCAGCATCTATGGTGCGAAGGAATAGGCGACGTTTCGGGTCGAGACCCTTCTTCAGACTGATGTCGGGTGGGGAGGGGGGCTGGAAAAAGAAAGGAAGAGGCGGAGACAGTAGGCTGTGGGAGAGCTGGGAATGGGAGGGGAAGGAGGGAGAAAGCAAGGATTACCTGAATTTGGAGAAGCCAATGTTCATACTGCTGGGGTGTAAACTACCCAAGCGAAATATGAGGTGCTGTTCCTCCAATTTGCGGTGGGCCTCACTCTGGCCATGGAGGAGGCCCAGGACAGACAGGTCGGATTCGGAATGGGAGGGGTAGTTGAAGTGCTGAGCCACCGGGAGATCAGGTTGGTTATTGCGAACTGAGTGGAGGTGTTGTGCGAAGCAATCGCCAAGCCTGCACTTGGTCTCACCGAGGTTGATCATACGCTGAATAATCCAACCAAATTTGTATTTGGAAGTGGAAAGAAATAATAGAAATTGCATTCATTGCAACATGTAAAAAGAGATGTGATAATGTGTTGTAATTTTGCTGCATGTCATTGTGGTATAGATCATGTCTTGATTGGTGAATATGTTTAGTTTGTGACTTTATTTGATGCAGAAATAATATGTGAATGCTTCATTGACCATAATTCCGACTGGTAACTACATAGATACATAGATACATAGAAAATAGGTGCAGGAGTAGGCCATTCGGCCCTTCGAGCCTGCACCGCCATTCAATATGATCATGGCTGATCATCCAACTCAGTATCCCGTACCTGCCTTCTCTCCATACCCCCTGATCCCTTTAGCCACAAGGGCCACATCTAACTCCCTCTTAAATATAGCCAATGAATTGGCCTCAACTACCCTCTGTGGCAGAGAGTTCCAGAGATTCACCACTCTCTGTGTGAAAACGTTTTTCCTCATCTCGGTCTTAAAGGATTTCTCCCTTATCCTTAAGCTGTGACCCCTTGTCCTGGACTTCCCCAACATTGGGAACAATCTTCCTGCATCTAGCCTGTCCAACCCCATAAGAATTTTGTACGTTTCTATAAGATCCCCTCTCAATCTCCTAAATTCTAGCAAGTATAAGCCAAGTCTATCCAGTCTTTCTTCATATGAAAGTCCTGACATCCCAGGAATCAGTCTGGTGAACCTTCTCTGCACTCCCTCAGATTTGGAGACCAAAACTGTACGCAATACTCCAGGTGTGGTTTCACCAAGACCCTGTACAACTGCAGTAGAACCTCCCTGCTCCTATACTCAAATCCTCTTGCTATGAAGGCCAACATACCATTCACTTTCTTCACTGCCTGCTGCACCTGCATGCCTACTTTCAATGACTGGTGTACCATGACACCCAGGTCTCGCTGCATCTCCCCATTTCCTAATCGGCCACCATTTAGAGAATAGTCTGCCTTCCCATTTTTGCCACCAAAGTGGATAACCTCACATTTATCCACATTATACTGCATCTGCCAAACATTTGCCCACTCACCCAGCCTATCCAAGTCACCTTGCAGTCTCCTAGCATCCTCCTCACAGCTAACACTGCCCCCCAGCTTAGTGTCATCCGCAAACTTGGAGATGTTGCTTTCAATTCCCTCGTCCAGATCATTAATATAAATTGTAAATAGCTGGGGTCCCAGCACTGAGCCTTGCGGTACCCCACTAGTCACTGCCTGCCATTGTGAAAAGGACCCGTTTACTCCTACTCTTTGCTTCCTGTTTGCCAGCCAGTTCTCTATCCACATCAATACTGAACCCCCAATACCGTGTGATTTAAGTTTGTATCCTAATCTCTTATGTGGTACCTTGTCGAAAGCCTTCTGAAAGTCCAGATACAACACATCCACTGGTTCTCCCCTATCCACTCTACTAGTTACATCCTCGAAAAACTACGCACTTTGTCCGAGCACATTATCACACGCGTCATGCAAGCCGTCCTAAATGACCACCTAAACTGTCATTTGACAACCTAAAAACCTGCCGAGGTTGCCTGGCTGGCAACAGGGAAAAAAAGTTAAGTGAGAGCCCTGCCCCTCCCTCCTCTCACCTGTATCCACCAATCAGATGCTAGGCTTTGTACCATCCCCGAATCTTTTCCAGCTTTCTCCCCCTTACTACAGTCAGTCTGAAGAAGGGACCTGACCTGAAATGATGCCTATTCATTTTTTCCTGAAATGCATCCTGACGCTCTGTTTCTCAGCACTTGTGTTCTTTATTTTGTAAACCAGCATCTGCAGTTTCTTGTGTCCACACAATACTCCAAACGTGGCCTAACCAAAATTTTATGCAGTTGTAACATGACTTCCTGATTCTTATAATCAATACCCTGACTGGTGAAGGCAAGGGTACCATATGCCTTCTTTACCACTCCCTCCATTTGTATTGCTACTTTCAGAGATGGATTTGTACATAAAGATTCCTCTGTACACCATGCTGCTAAGAATCCTGCCATTAATTGTATGCTCTCCACTTGTAACTGACGTCCCAAAGTGCAACACCTCACTCTTGCTCGGATTCAACTCCATCTACTATTTCTCTATCCATTTTTGGAACTGATCTACATCCTGCTGTATTATGTTGACAACCTTCTTTGCTATTCGCAACATCAACAATTTTTTAGGTGAATGCAAACTTTAACCTACCCCTTACATTTTTGTCCAAGTCACATATATGTCGCACACAAAAGAAGCCCCAGCACTAAATCCTGATGAATCCCACAGGTCACAAACCTCCAGCCAGAATCCCACCCCTACCTTCTATTTTCTAAGGGTAAGTCAGTTCTGAATTCAAATGACCAAGATCCAATGCATCTTATTCTTCTAGGTCGGCCAACCGTGAGTGACCTTGTCAAATACCTTACTAAAATTCATATCGACAACATCTACTACTCCTTGTCACCTCAAAAACCTCATTCAAGTGTGTAACACATGATCAGTCCTGGAGAATGTTATGCTCACTGTCCCTAACCAGCCCATTCTCATTCAAATGCAAGTAAATCCTATCCCCCAAAATCCTCAAAATAGCTCTGTACCAGTGACGTGAGGCTCACTAGTCTATAATTTCTCAGATTGCTTGTTTCCCTTCTCAAATAATGGAACAACATTGACCATGCTCTAATCCTCTGGGACTTCATCTCTGGCTGGAGAGGATGCAAAGATCTTCATCAAGACCCCAGCAATCCCTTGAATTGCCTTTCTCAATAATCTGGGATAGGACCCGGGGACGTATCCACTTCTTCTTGATCTCAAACTGCCCTTGCATATTAATATTCTGAAACACTGATCTAACTATCGTCCATGTATTCCTCCTAAGTGAATATCAATGCAAAGTACTTGTTTATTACCTTGCCTTGGTCCTATGAATCCAAATATAAATTCCCTTTCATTATCCTTAAATTGTTTTAACCTCTCACTAGTTACCCTCTTGCTATGAATGTATGCAGAAAATGCCTTTTTTTTTTAGTTAACCTGACTTGTCATAACATTTCACGGCCTCTGCTGGCCTTCCAAATTATCTGCTTGAGTTTTTTCATGCTCTCTTTATATTCTTCAAAGGCACTCCCTAATTCCACCTATACCTTGCATATAGTTTATTTTTAACCCAATGGACTGCTACATGGATAGGAATGTTTTAGATGGCTGTGGGCCAAATGGCTAGAGTAGATGGGGCATCTTGTCTGCATGGGTAAGTTGGGTCGATGGGGCTGTTTCCATGCTGTATAACTATGACTCTAAATGTCCAGCCGCTTTCATCATCCAATATTCACTTATCATGCTACTATCCTTGTATTTCTCCTAATTGGACAATGCCACTCCTAAATTCTGATCAGCTGGTCTTTAATATCAAGATCCCAGCAATCTTCTGGGTTGTCTTTCTCAATAACATGGGTGCTTAATAACCTGGATTGAATCAGTAAGAGCTGTTCCCAATGTACTGTCCGTAACTCTTGCCTAATACTATTGTTATATTCCCTCCATCATTTTAGTACTCTTCCCCACCCCCTAACCCAAGGTCCAGACTTTTAGTACTCTTCCCCACCCCCTAACCCAAGGTCCAGACTTAGCATTATTCATAATTTAAGGAGTTGTGATCACTGTTCCCAAATGCTCTCCCACTGAAATGCCAGTCCCTTAATAAGGCTTGTTTCCCAATCTGTTTAGAATGGTCCCCCCTTTAGTTGCTATCCACATACTGATTCAAGAAACTCACTTGGATACTTGTAACCAGTCTCAGCTTCTTGCACTAGGAAGTCCCAGGCAATATTGGAGATTTGAAAGACACCCGTTACAATAATCCTGTTGTTTTTACACCTTTCCAAAATCTGTCTACATATTTCCCAATGGCTATTGGAGACCGAAAATATAATCTAGTCAGAGTGGTTGCACCTTTCTTATTTTGAGCTCCATTCCCATTGCCTCAAAGGATGATCTCTCCAATGTGTCCTCTCAGTCAGCTCTGACAGTTTCCCTGATTAGCAACTGCTCCTCTTTTACCTCCCTCTGTATTGACTGGAAACCAATAATTAATAAGACATTTTCTTGCTTTTGCATAATCTGATACTGTGAGGCTTCTTTGTGTTCATTTTCTAATGATGAAGACTCCCTTGGCCACTGCTTGCTAATTTTATATCACTATGCCACCAATTTGGGTTGGCCGGTCTTGCTGGTAGGACACAAATTGGGGACACATGATAGAAGGGTTAGTAAAGTTGTCTGAAAAGTATTTTTCTTAAAGCCCTGTCCCACGGTACGAGTTCATTCCAAGACCTCTCCCGAGTTAAAAAAATAATCAAACTCGTGGTAAGCACGGAGAATGGACATAGCGGGTACGTCGGAGCTTGGGGATGTCTCTTAGCGGCTCGCAATGCTAACGGCAGGTACTCGGGAAGACTCGCTAATGGCAGGTAAGCACGGGGAGACTCGTGAAGATTTTTCAACATGTTGAAAAATGTCCTCGAGAGCCCCGAGTACCGACGAGTGACCATTACCGTAAATCTCAGAGATCGAATCAGGGCAAACTCGGGAGAGCTCTTGGAATGAACTCATACCGTGGGACAGGGCTTTTAGATTGTGGCCAAGAGTATCATGGCTGTGTCCTAAACAGTTGCCTATATGATTCTATTCATTACATTTGTTGTCCTGAAATCACCCAAAAATGATTGTTCATTACATTTGAAAACTTCCTCCTGTTGGAAAAGAAGATGTTTACCTGAAAGATATGCATGTGTTATACATGCACTAGGAATAATAATTGCTACATCAGATTCACTTCAGAGCACAATATTTTAATTAGAAAATGTCTTTTGAAGATGTACATATTCTTTTGCACAGATTAATCTAATGTATTACCACAATCATTAACATGATCTGACTGGCTTAGATATTGGCCACGGTTTAACGGAAGTGATAAGTGTAATTACTGGAATTTTAACATTATAATAAATTATTTTAAATATTGATTAGAATGCATAATCAATATCATCAAGGTGACAATTTTAAATCTTTCTGGGTTTTTTTCTCACAGATCTATTTCTAACAGACTGATTGCTGCGGAGTTTGGAGATTTTTTGTGCAACAGCAAAACTGAGAGCAAGGAAAGGTCATATTCCAGCTTTGTTTCAGTTTGGTCATTTTTGTAATATAACCTCAAACCTTTGAGTAAACTGTAAATGTAGTTCTTCACAATCTTAATTTTTACTATATATCACTTGAACTATCCTGAGGAATGATATAGTTGGAATGAAAGGTCAAAAACTTTCTTTGTTTCCTTTCTTTTAGTCAGTTCAGCTTTTTGGATGTTGATTTTTATGACAATGAATTGCTGACAGTTGTATTGAAAGAACACATAGACAACAAAGAAAAATGTCGGATTTTGGCACAATTACCAATGTCATCCATTTACAACATTGAGGAAACTGAAGAAGAGTTGAGCTTTGATTCCGGTAAAAGGTAATGCACAATGTTGAATGTCACGCTTGATATTAAATTCTTAAATAGTTCTAATATATTTAAACGTATTGTCTCTGAGACAGTGTGCAATAGTCCTGGGATCCAATTTTTTGCTGATCTGAGTGAGATCATTTCCAAAGGATACAAAGTACTGTATTAACTCAGCAGGTCAGGTAGCATGTCTGGAGATCATGGCAAGGTGACGTTTCAGATCGAGACACCTCTTCAGTCTGAATTATTCCAGCACTTTGTGCCTTTCACGATGGTTCTGTTTTCTTGGTTACTGGTGATAACAGGATCTGGTCAGAAAGATTCCTCGGACTTGTGATTCTGCATGTGACCGTGACCGGTCATGGTGGCGCAACGGTAGAGTTGCTGCCTTATGGTGAATGCAGCGCCGGAGACCCGGGTTCGATCCTGACTACGGGTGCTGTCTGTACGGAGTTTGTGCCGTTCTCCCCGTGACCTGCGTGGGTTTTCTCCGAGATCTTCCGTTTCCTCCCACACTCCAAAGACGTACAGGTTTGTAGGTTAATTGGCTTGGTAAATGTAAAATTTGTCCCTAGTGGGTGCAGAATAGTGTTAATGTGCGGGGTTCGCTGGTCGGCGCGGACCCGATGGCATGTTTCCGCACTGTATCTCTAAACTAAACTAAAAACTAACCTACTGTCCAATCCTGGATCACTCAATGGTGTGTTCATCATGAAAACATGCATGTTTTATATTACAATATTAATTTGTACAAGGTACAATGTTAGTTCATGATATATTATATATGGCAGTGGTAGCAGAAAGAGAAACTATTAAACCACATTCAATAAAGCTTAACGTTTTAATTTGTTTTAATTGCGATAATAGTTTGTATACATTTGAAGTTCATACCAAATTCGCTGGTAATTGTTAATTCACATCAAAGAAGTCTGTCATGATGAACAGGAACATGTTCTTAAAGGAACAGGAAATTATTAACAGCTACCTTCACCACTTTTGAGTGGTCGTATGTGTGCTGCAAGATAGATACAAAGTGCTGGAGTAACTCAGCGGGACAGGCAGCATCTCTGGAGAGAAGGAGTGGGTGACGTTTTGGGTCGAGACCCTTCTTCAGTCTGACCCGAAACGTCACCCATTCCTTCTCTCCAGAGATGCTGCTTGTCCCGCTGAGTTACTCCAGCATTTTGTGTCTATCTTCGGTTTAAGCCAGCATTTGCAGTTCCTTCCTACACATATGTGTGCTGCAAAGTTGATATCAGATTTTGTCTGTATTAACATCCTGATAGTCTCACGATTGTTCTCTTCACTAATTTTTTCCAATCTTTTTCTATCCCCGTCTCTGCACACTATGAAATAAGCCATGTTAATTCTATTAATTTAAAAAAGATCTACTGGTATTTGAGATGTGGTGTCCTGTTTTAGTGCAAAGTTGAATATGGAATTTTGGTTTAATTTGCAGGGTAGATGAACAGATCGACCATATTCCTGTTCGGACAGTAACTGTTGAAAATCAATCACGAACTTTAGAGAATATGAAGGCACAGTATATTGCTGTCAATGGTATTCGTAAAGTTTCATGTGTGGTAAGTGACTCCTAAATAACGTGTGGCCATTGGCCTGAAATGTTAACTCGGGTTCTCTCTCGACAGATATACTGTATGCCCAGGTAGCTAAATATTTTCAACATTTCTGTTTTTATTTCAGATTTCCCGCATCTGTAGTTGTTTGTTTTCCTTTTTAATAGGAAATTCAGTTGCACTCTAAAAAATCTGGGACGCAACAGCTGATTGCTCCCTTTCTCTGCAAATTTCTTCAAAAGCATTGAAAAGTGTAAATGATTGATGTAACACAGGTCTAGAGTTTGTCATCTTTAATTGTAGCACATAGTATAGCGGTACAGCAGGTTGTTAGTTCATCACTACCGCTTCCAAGACTACCTAATGTAGGAAGTGTGTGTTAATATAAAGTATACAGTAAGGTGGGGTTAATGATGCTAATCTACTATGATTGGTTCACATGCAATAACCAATCTACAAAAAGTATATAGAAAATGAAAATGTATCAATGGATGGTCAACATGGTTTAAAAAACAATATTTCTCATTTATTTCTTTGAAAATGTAGTAGGAATAAGATACAGTTATTGTAGATAAGATAGTTATTGCGAGTAAATTGTCCACATAAAACATCTGCAATAATTTGCCACATTATAAACTAACAAATAAGGGGCTAGCAGAAAAGTAGCAGGTTGACTGGAACAACAACGTTTTGAAGAAAGAGTGCTTAATTGTCGACTTGTACTGACAATAAAACAATTGAACTAGTATTAGTTGGTTAACAGGCCCGAGAAAGCAATAACACACATATGATATGTAATAATCAAAAATACCATAAATTAATAACTAATACTACGTAACCATATAAATGCAAAACAAAAGTGAACAAAAGAACGAGAATAAAAACAGAAAATGCTGAGAATACTCAGCAGAGGAAAATAACAATTGCTGTTTTAGGTCAGATCCTTTTTCAGAGATAAGTAATGTTACAAAAATAGCATGATTTAAATTTGGAGGAACATGGGAGAGTGCAAGAGAGTAAAAAAGAAATGTCTATGATTACGTCTGGACCAGAGGAATTGAATGATACAAAGAGGAAGAAAAAGGCTCAGACAGCTGATCTGTCTGTAGAATTTGTAAATAAAAATCATTAGAGAGAGAAAAAATACTGGAATGGTCAGATAAAGACCAATGGAGCTGCTGGAAATTCTGCATATTTGTTTCCTGACATCATAATGAGGGAAAACCAAGTTAATATTGCAAGTTTATGTTGTTTTGTACAAACTGGCCAGTTCTGATGGAAACTATAAAAATGGGTAATCTTAAATAATTGAAGGTACACAAAAATGCTGGAGAAACTCGGCGGGTGCAGCAGCATCTATGGAGCGCAGGAAATAGGTAACGTTTTGGGCCGAAACCCTTCTTCAGAATGATAGGGGGTGGGGAGAAGAAAGGAAAAAAGGAAAAAGGCGGAGGAGGAGCCCGAGGGCTGGGGGAGGGGAGGAGACAACCAGATGGCTGATGAAGGGGAGGGGACAGCAAGGGCTAGCAGAATTGGGAGAATTCAATGTTCAAACCCCCAGGATGTAGACTGCCCAAGCGGAATATGAGGTGCATTTCCTCCAATTTACGGCGTTGCTCGCTGTGGCCATGGAGGAGACCCAGGACAGAGAGGTCAGATACGGAATAGGAGGGGGAGTTGAAGTGCTGAGCCACCGGGAGTTCAGGTTGGTTATTGCGGACCGACCGGAGGTGTTCGGCGAAACGATCGCCAAGCCTCCGCTTGGTCTCACCGATGTAGATCAGCTGGCATCTAGAGCAGCGAATGCAATAGATGAGGTTGGAGGAGATGCAGGTGAACCTCTGTCGCACCTGGAACGACTGCTTGGGTCCTTGAATGGAGTGGAGGGGGGAGGTGAAGGGACAAGTGTTGCATCTCTTGCGGTTGCAAGGGAAAGTACCAGGGGAGGGGGTGGTATGGGAGGGAAGGTAAGAATTGACAAGGGAGTTACGGAGGGAGCGGTCTTTGCGGAAGGCAGACATGGGGGGAGATGGGAAGATGTGGCGAGTGGTGGGGTCCACATTGGAGGTGGCGAAACTGATGGAGGATCACTTGTTGTATGTGACGGCTGGTGGGGTGAAAGGTGAGGACTAGGGGGACTCTGCCCTTGTTGTGAGTGGGGGGATGGGGAGAGAGAGCAGTGTTGCGGGGTATGGCAGAGACCCTGGTGCGAGCCTCATCTATGGTGGAGGGGGGGAACCCCCGTTCCCTGAAGAATGAGGACATTTCAGATGCCCTGGTGTGGAACGCCTCATCCTGGGAGCAGATGCGGCGTTGACGGAGGAATTGGGAGTGGGGGATGGAGTCCTTACAGGAAGCAGGGTGGGAAGAAGTGTAGTCCAGATAGCCATGGGAGTCGGTAGGTTTGTGGTGGATGTCGGTAAGGAGTCTATCACCTGCGATGGAGATAGTGAGGTCAAGGAATGGTAGGGAAGTGTCGGAAATGGTCCAGGTGTATTTGAGTGCCGGATGGAAGTTGGTGGTGAAGCGGATGAAGTCAGTCAGTTGTGTGTGGGTGCAGGATGTGGCACCAAAACAATCATCGATGTAGCGGAGGTAGAGGTCGGGGATGGGGCCCTGGTACGCATTGAACAAGGATTGTTCTACGTACCCGACAAAGAGGCAGGCGTAGCTGGGGCCCATGCGTGTGCCCATAGCTACGCCTTGTATTTGGAGGAAATGGGAGGAGTCAAATGAAAAGTTATTAAGTGTCAGGACCAGCTCCGCTAGGCGGAGGAGGGTGTCAGTGGCCGGGTATAGATTGCTTCTACGGTCGAGGAAAAAACGGAGGGCTTCGAGACCATCCTGGTGGGGGATGGAGGTGTACAATGACTGGACGTCCATGGTGAAGATGAGGGGGTGAGGGCCTAGAGAGTGGAATGCGCGGAGATGACGGAGAGTGTCTGAGGTGTCTTGAACATAGGTAGGGAGGGATTTAACCAAGGGGGATAGGATGGAGTCGAGGTAGGTGGAGATGAGTTCGGTGGGGCACGAACAGGCAGAGACAATGGGTCTACCGGGACAGTCAGGTTTGTGAATTAAATAATTGAATGTAGTGTTGGGCTCTGAGGGCTGTAAAGTGGGGAGTCAGACAATCCCTTGAAGTTCTGATGCCATAGTTGCAATAGCGTAAAAATTCATAGTGAGAGTAGGATGGAAAATTAAAGTGATAAGCAATCATAAACTTGGGATCCCCCAGATAGAATGTACAAACATATTATTATTTTCCAAGTTCAAACATATTATTATTGTCCAAGTTCATTTTTATATAACAATTTGTTCCTGATCAAATCTGTTTATCTCCCATCAAGAAAAGTAAATTATGGCAGTATATGACAGTCACAGCCATCTACACACTGATCTTTGTGTCCAATCGCATTCATACATAAAACTATCTTTGCCTACAATATTTTATCTCTTCCAAATTCCGCATATCACTTCCATAGTTGACATTGCTCAGGCCTGTGCTCCCATTTTCTTATTTTTTCCATTTCTGTAGGAGGTCATTCAAACCATCAAGTCTATGCCAGCTGTTTGAGCATTCCCTTCAGTCCCATTCTCCTATTTATTTTCCAGATACTTGTTCTGTCCCACATGCCCATTGCTGCTAGATTTACACTGGAGATCAATTACAGGAGCCAACTGCTCTCCGATATTGTCTTTGCGAGGAAAGCAAGTCACCCAGGGGAATCTGACACTGTTCAGAAATTCCACACAGTGTGGAATTTCTGTAAATTTCCCACAAACAGTACTCAAAATCAGGCACAAAATCAGATCACCGGAGCTGTGGGGCAGCAACCCTAAACTGCTGCACCACTGTGTTTCCCTCACTTAACCCAAAGTGTAAATACAATCCTAGCTTTCCCTAATTTTACTAGATGAGAACAGGGACTGCATTCTGGTAATACTGAGAATTAGTTCTACCTGATTGTATTTCAGTAATTTACAGACATTTATGCTTTGTCACTGTTAGATAGAGCTCTAGGGGCTAGTGGAATCATGGGATATGGGGAGAAGGCAGGCACGGGTTATTGATTGGGGACGATCAGTCATGATCACAATGAATGGCTATAACAGCTGGCTCGAAGGGCCAAATGGCCTCCTCCTGCACCTATTTTCTATGTTTCTATGCCACAGTAAAAGATAAAGAGACTACTCTGTCTCATCCTGTTTTTTCCCTCTGCGTCTTATAGGGTCAAGGCCATTTACAATACTTTATTTGGCAGAAGTCACAGGCTGGCTATAACAGCTGTTTTACAGTGAATTCAAACATGTCCCTTAACTCTTGCAATGCTTAACTAATCCAGACAGAAACCCCATATCCTTTAGTGTGGGAGGTGTGAGGCCAAGGCATGTTTTCTGTATTATGCATTCTGTTGATAAGCAATGTTATCTCTTCTTGTGCCAACTTACAAGGCAGGAATGTGTTTTTCCACACTGCAGCAGAGAGTAAGCTGTTTAGATAGGTTGACCTTCAAAGAATAATACCTGTAAATTAGAGGATAATGCAAGGGATCCCAGCATAAAATACACTGGTAGCCTGGTTAGCATTACTCTACTGAGTGCAAAACCATTATAGCAATCATAATCCAGAACTTCACTCAATTACTTCACTGGGAACCCTGTGCAAAACTCTTCTCACCACACACTGGGAAGGGTACTCAGAAGATTTACGAGGATGATGCCAGGACTGGAGTGTCTGAGCTATAGGGAAGAGGTTGAGTAAGCTGGGTCTATTCCTTGGAGCGCAGGTGGATGAGGGGTGATCTTATAAAGGTGTATAAAATCATGAGGGGAATAGATCGGGTAGATGCACAGTCTCTTGCCCAGAGTAGGTGAATTGAGGACTAGAGGACATAGGTTTAAGTGAAGGGGAAAAGATTTAACAAGAATCTGAGGGGTAACTTTTTCACACAAAGGGTGGTGGATGTATGGAACAAGCCGCCAGAGGAGGTTGTTAAGGCAGGGACCAACCCAACGTTTAAGAAACAGTTAGGTACATGGATCGGACAGGTTTGGAGGTATATGGATCAAACGTGGGCAGGTGGGACTATTGTAGCTGGGACATGTTGGCCGATGTGGGTGTTGGGCCGAAGGGCCTGTTTCCACGCTGTATCACTCTATGACTCTGACACACTGCCTGTTGTCCCAGGAACATGGATCGAAGCCCATCCTTCAACTGGTACTCTCACAGCACCTCTTCCATATTGAAAGACTTCTCTAATCATACAATCTCATTCGTCACCACCTTTTGGATATGATGGTAGCTGCTGCCTTCTCCCTCTCTTTATTTGGATCCACAGATCTCCGCAGCCTAGAGATACACTACGAACAAGCTCAAACCATTAGCACAACAGAAAAGTGCCAGTTCCTGACACAACAGCGTTTTCAGTAATGCAATCTATATTATAACCATATAATGATGCATTTTAGCACTGATTCCAATGACAATCTAATTTATGGGAATCATAAGATTCTACTGTATTTAAATTGGAGGAAATAAATTAAAAAATCTTTTATTATATTGGATATTATCTATTTTTGAGCAGATCAAGCTGTAATGAATGCTGAGATCTCTCCACTTAAGATTTAGTTGATGCCAGAGCTGATATATATGAAATCCATGAAATTGTTTCTCCATGTTCATGATCCATTCTCTCCAGTAATGCTGCCTGACCCACTGAATTACTCCAGCATTTTGTGTCCATCTTTGAAATCCACGACAAGTAGGTTTCAGATCAAGTTTATGTCAGGATTAGATCATGAGGATTTTCACTGAAAAAATATATAAAGTGTCAGAGGCTTTACATCAGATCAAGCTTTGTCAACATTGGATGCTTGTTTCTTTCAAAAATAGCAAAGGTCCACCTGTAAAGCATTTATCTGTAATATCAATATTTTTGCATTACATGTTAATTCTCAATTCCTTAACTTTCATTTAACTTTATTGTGTGTTATTAGGTTACATAGAAACATAGAATATAGGTGAAGAAGTAGGCCATTCGACCCTTTGAGCCAGCACCGCTATTCAATATGATCATGGCTGATCATCCAAAATCACTACCCCATTCCTGCTTTCTCCCCATATCCCTTGATTCTGTTAACCTTAAGAGCTAAATCTAACTCTCTCTTGAAAACATCCAGTGAATTGGCTTCCACTGCCTTATGTGGCAGAGAATTCCACAGATTCACAACTCTCTGGGTGAAAAAGTTTTTCCTCATCTCAGTCCTAAATGTGGGGAGGGCAACAATTAATAGGGTATTAGGGGAGGGCATCAGTAAATGTGTTGGTTTGCTCCAGTGATGCTGCCTGACCCATTGAGTTACTCTAGGGCTTTGTGGAGGGGAGGGGAGAGAGGAGAGGAGGGGGAGGGGGGAATGGAGAAGAAGGGTTGCGTTTCCCTGCTAGCTGTCGCAGGTTTGAGGAAGACTGAGCCACTGGGACAATCCCAAGTCCACCAGCGCCACCGTGTGGTCAAGACTGAGCTGTCGGGAAAATCCATAAACAGCCAGTGACCCCCTCAGAGGCAAACACTGAGCCACCAGGATAACCCTGGGACCTTCTTCAGACTGAAGAAGGGTCTCAACCTGAAACATCACCCATTCCTTTTCTCCAGAGATGCTTCCTTTCTCCAGCTTTTTGTGACCACATATGTTATAGCTGTTTTTCTGAACCCAAGCTATCCAGCACGGTGGCGCAGCGCTAGAGTTGCTGCCTTACAGCGCTTACAGCGCCAGAGACCCGGGTTCGATCCCGACTAAGGGCGCTGTCTGTACGGAGCTTTCTATGTTCTCCCCGTGACCGCGTGGATTTTCTCCGAGATCTTCGGTTTCCGTCCATACTCCAAAGACGTGCAGGTTTGTAGATTTACAGGTTTAAATGTAAATTGTCCCTACTGTGTGTAGGATAGTGTTAATGTGTGTGGATCGCTGGTCAGTATGTACTCGCTAGGCCGTAGGGCCTGTTTCCGCGCTGTATCTATAACTAAACTAAACTAATGGGAGAGGCTACCTTCTCTTATTCTTAATGTAGAATTTAGTATATAGGTTTCAGCTTTGGATGTTGTCAAGCTGAAAGGGTACAGAGAAGATTTACGAGGATGTTGCTAGGACTCGAGGACTTGAGCTACTAGAGGTTGAGCAGGCTGCGTCTCTATTCCTTGGAGAGCAGGAGGATGAAGGGTGATCTTATAGAGGTGTACAAAATCATGAGAGGAATAGATCGAGTAAATGCACAGAGTCTCTTGCCCAGAGTACGTGGATCGAGAACCAGAGGGCATAGGTTTAAGGTGAGGGGGGAAAGATTTAATAGGAGCCCGAGGGGTAACTTTGTTATACAAAGGATGGTGGGTGTATGGAACGAGTTGCCGGAGGAGGTAGTTGAGACAGATACTATTTCAACGTTTAAGAAACACTAGACTAAGTCGGACATGTTGGGTCCCAGTAACACGGGAGGCCTCGTCCCCCAACACAACCCATTCCCCAACGCAATATTCCACCACTTAACCATAGCCCCCAACTGCGCAGGTGCGGCACATTTCCCCTCATCCCCCAGCACTCCCCCCCCCCCTCCTCTTCATGTGTGGTAAGGGGGTGTGGGCACGGGAGGGTGGTGTGGTGTGGGTGGGGGAGGAGGGGTGTGGGGGGGATGGGGGTGTGGGCGAGGGAGGGGAGTGTGGGGGGAGAGAACTCGGCAAAAGGACGGGGGAAGAACCATGGGGAAGAGGGGGATATCAAGGGGGAGGGGGGCAGGAGCCAGCGAGGGGGACCAGAGGGGGAGGGGCTGGAGCTTGGGGGCTGTGCGCCCCGGCTCCGGCCTCACCAGCTCCCGGCCCAGGCCTCACCAGCTCCTGGCCCCACCAGCGCCCGGCTCCCTCATTCCCTCCCACTCTCGCTCCTCACTTCCCAGGATCTCGAGGTTGCAGCAGGCTCTGGGCCGCTCTCCACTCTGCTCGCTCCGTTCCTTCAGCTTTATTGTGACAGAGGAGCCGGCCAATCAGTGCGGCGATGGTGCGCCAAAATGGGCGTCGCGTCCCGGGCGACTGACAGGAGAGGAGACCAATCTCCAGACAGGAGACGAGACCAATCTGCGCAGCGCAGTTTTTAAGATTTTTAAACCTCGCTAACTTTTACAATATACCACTGATCGGATCAAAACTTGTTGCACTCGCAGCACAGGAGAACGGTGAGTGGGTGGCGAAAAATCGTAGCGTTATCATGTACCGTTTTTGCTCAAATATAAACAACGCGCACACAGGAAGAGCACAAGATCAGAGTTTTAGTTATGTATATATAGATTTAGACAGGTACATGGACAGGATAAGGCTAGAGGGATATGGGCCAAACGCAGGCAGGTGGGACTAGTGTAGATGGGACATGTTGGTCGGTGTGGGCATGTTGGGCAGAAGGGCCTGTTTCCACGCTGTGAGACTCCAAGACATGTTCAGCACAGACATTGTGGGCTGAAGGGCCCATTCCTTTGCTGGACTGTTCTATGTTCGGCCGCATTTGAAGTATTGCATGCAGTTCTGGTCGCCCCATTACAAAAAGGATGCTTTGGAAATGATGCAGACGAGGTTTACCAGAATGATGTAGGAAGGAACTGCAGCTGCTGGTTTAAACCGAAGGTGGACACAAAAAGCTGGAGTAACTCAGCGGGACAGGCAGCATCTCTGGAGAGAAGGAACTAGTGACGTTTTGGTTAGATTAAACCCACCGCCTCCCAAGCTCAAGGTAAAGATATCCGAGTTAGGTTTTTGGCCAAAAGGTTACGGCAAATGTAAGGATAAATTGATAAGGAATTGTCACCTGCTGATCCCAAAAGAGAATCTACTATCATCCACTACAATTGTTCCTCTGTTGCATGACATGATATAACTGGTCTATTGTCTATAGCACACAAAAAAAAGCTTTTCACTACATCTTGGTGCATATGACAATAATAATAAAAGTGAATTCCTAATCCTGGAGGTTCATTGGTAGTAACTTACAATATTATCATTAAAAGGTTTCCAGTTACTAACCCAATTACATATCATCTAATTTCCTTTATTGTGTGAAGAAACATTTTTGAAGAAAATAAGTATATAATTTGCATTAACTGACCCGTTTTTAACATCATTCCTCAGCTCAGTTCAAACTTACGACATGTGCGTGTTTTTGAAATGGATGTCGAAGATGATGGAGAGGTGGATGAAGAGGAAGAACCAGAGTCTCAGGATGTCAGTGGTACAAAGGAAGAGATGGAAGAGATGGCAAATGCTCATGGTAATTCTGAGAACAATGAAACTGCAGTGGTAAAGAACCCTGTGTTGCCCAAAGATGATGGTTCCAGCCTGGAATACGTACCTGGAACCTGGAGTTAGTTTATTTATTGCTGCCACAATTCAAGCAACTGAGAAAGACTGCCTGCCGCAATATTGTGTTAATCTCGTTTATTACTTTTACTTGTTGAAGTCCCACATGCACTGTCAAGTCAAGTCAACTTTAATTGTCACATACACATACAAGATGTACAGTGAAATGAACATGTCAAACCACCAATGTAAATTGCTGTTTGTACATATTTGGCTACTGCATGTATCATAAAATCCTAGGACTGATGTAATAGTGGAATTAACACAGCTATATCTTGCATTTATTACATTTGTTACAGTGAAAATAAAAGTGTGATGCAAAAGTTTGCCGTGATTGCATGGTAAGTAAAATTGACCAAAATTAGCCACAGTTATTAATAAGCTATGAGGATGACAGTGGGAAATGGAAATGTTGCCAAAGCAGCAGCAAGCACTGTTTAGGTTTGGGATGAAACTGCTGTGGGATTTTTTTTACATGCGATTGTGCTTGGTATGGCAAGATGAAACCTGTTCACCAATTTTGAAGCGAGTGATGGTGGTGAAGGGGGAAGGATAATGTGAGATTTTTTGTGTCAATCTGTCTTATCTTTCATCTTAATGAGCATAGTGAAATTCTAAAAATGGCACAGGCTGTTCTGATTAATACTTTTACTTAGAAGTCATACACAGAAAATTAACTAATGCTCAAATATGATTATTGCAACTTAATATTTCCCTGCAGTATTTTGTGATAATGTTGAAAAAAATCAAAATGGACATAACTGAATAAATGATCTGTATACTTAGAATTTTGCAAAATACAGCATATAGTTTGAAATAAGAGTGCAGTTCAATATTCCATGCAATATGAACAATAGATATATCATTTGAATTTATATATCTATTACATCAAATTATATCATAATTTTTACTTTGCACCCCTTTTGCTTTGTACCAGCTCTTTATATTAGAGGTAACAGATAGCTTTAAAAAATGCTTCCAGCCATCTGTACTTGTTTGTGCAAAGCCTTCCATCACATGTAATTTATGCACATACGAAATGTAAATACAAAATTGTTTTAGATTTTAATACGTTCATTAATTGCGTTGATGTTAAAACTGGGCTTGGTTAGGTCGCATTTGGAGTATATATGCAGTTCTGGTCACCCCATTACATAAAGGATGTGGAGGCTTTGGAGAGGGTGTAGAAGAGATTTACCAGAATGATGCCTAGATTAGAGGGTATTAGCAACACCGAGAGGTTGGACAGAATTGGATTATTTTCTCTGGAATATCAGAGGTGAAGGGGAGACCTGACAGAAGTATATAAAATTAAGAGGCATAGGTAGGCAGTCAGAACCTTTTTCCCCAGGGTGGAAACATGAAAGGCTGGAGGGTATAGTTTTGAGGTGAGCAGGGCAAAGTTTAAAGGAGATGTGTGGGGAAAGTTTATTTTTTACACAGATGGTGGTGGGTGCCAGGAATGCGTTGCTACGGGTTGTGACGTTTCTACGGCTTTTAGACAGATATGCAAATGCATGGAATGGAGGGATATGGATCGTGTGCAGGTAGATGAGATTAGTTTATCTCAGCATCATGTTCGCCACAGATATTGTCGGCCTGTGCTTTACGGAAAATTGTTATACCTTGTGCTATTGGCATTCATAAAATTAACATTCAAAACACCAACCTTTATCTTAATCACATATGAGACCCAATGCCTTCCTTTGGCTGCATTGGAATTGATGCAGATGGAGAAAATGTTCGAGGACAATTAAACCCAAATTATCTTTGTCTAATCTTCATCTAGTTAGTTTTGATTACTTATTTCTTCTTTAAATAAATTCCTATTTTACCAGAATACACATTGCTGCCTAAACACTAAGGGAGAGAAGTTCTGACCAACACTAATGGTTACCAACTCCTGCACAAAATCCTTAAACCCACAAACTGAAGATCACTAAGAAGGTCAGAGAGAAGATAGGAATGCTAACAGCAAACAGAGAAGGCATAAGTGCATCATTTTTTCTGGTTGCATGGTATAAGGAATGATTTATCACAGGAATGTGCTGGGGTTTTAACTTTTTACAACTTAGATATAGCTGGAAAATGCACCGAAGGTATGGTTTCTAAAGTTGTTGATAACTGATAGTGTGGAACTAGTCTATGAAGAGGACATAAGGAGGCTACACAGGGATATTGGTAATTAAATGTGTGAAAAGATCTAATATGGAATAGTTGTGCCATAAAGTAACAGCAAACATGTTTGACATACTTGCATGGGCATTGTAATATTTACAGACTTCCCTATCCTAATTAACACCATATAATGTTCCTGGAGAAGTGAAATGAAGTGAGAAACCCCATCTGGCCAAATGAAGAGAGGTCTGGAGATTCATTTGGTGCTGAATCTTCTGCCATTACCAGAATTGGCCCAACTCTTGCTTTAAATGGGTTTAGGGAGTCAGCATCAGTGCCAATCCCCATCTTTTCTTGAGGTTCACCTTTCTGTGGGCTAAAGAAGAAGAACACCACAAGCAGTTAACAGAATGAAGACTAAGCAACCTACAAAGTGAAGATTTGGCCACAACTCAAAAATATTACAAACATCACGAATGAGAGTGATGGTTAACCACTCAATTATAAGAACAGATGGCAGCCAAGTTGCGCAGTTGTTATCAGAAGCTTTTGAAATGAAAGAAAATGACTTGCTGGTATTACCTCCTAAACGCATCCCACATTTCTTGGACTTCTAGAAGGTCAACAGCTGAGCTTCAAACAGTATAGCTTTGTTCTTAAGGTGCCGATTTTTAGTGAAATAGATTTACTTATCAAGTTATACAGCCTCAGCTATATCTACTGCTAAAAACTCTTTAATTTGTAGAGAGTTCATACTCATCTGTGGTTTTGTAGGTCAGGATTAAGATGCCTGTTACATTTAACAGCTCTTAACATTTCACTGCGATACGAAATATAGTGAAGTAAAAGGTTAAAGTTGCGTCAAAGCTGATCAAGCTAGGATTATATATTTATTTTAAATCAAGTAAATCGTGTTTTTACAAAATTGACATACAGTTCTAACCAGAAATCTGAAAAGGCAAACTGACAGAAACATGGGTACTGCTCATATTTTTTATACAGTTGCCTATTTTTACAATGTTGCTTCGCTGGATGTCTTAGTAACACATTCAACACAATATCCACCAGTTCTGAATGAGTTCAACACAAAAAATGTATCTTTCCTGAACCTTAGTGGTCTCAGCCTTGGAAGAAGCTACCTCGAATGCCTGAGGCAACATAACCAACTACAGGTAAGAGCTTGGAGTCTCGTCATCTTAACTTGAATGCACTTAATTATTGAGCATTTTTTTGCTTTTCAATTAACTTGAACAGGCTTAATTTTTTGGTTAAAATTATGGAAACTAGATGACATTGGAACTTAATTCTCCAAAGTTATGAGGATTTTTATTACAGCCAACTGAAATAAAAATAAGGTTTTTGTTGAGAATATTCATCAAATGCTGAATTATTGTCTTGTTAAAAAGTCACAAATAACATTAATGTAATAATGTTTCCTGTCAGAATAATATATGTACTCAGAAAAAGGTGCATTATCCACTGCTTATGTGCTGCTTATTTTGAGTTCCATTTGTAAGTGGATTATCAATCTCTTATAAAGTTAATTAAAACAACTGTTGCCATTCAACCAACAGAAAATCACAACAAAATGGACACAACTATATATTCCTCTATATCAAAGTCTCAGTCCAGATCCCAATGTGATTGCTGCATATACCAAAAAACATTCATATCTGATTATTTTGCTTGTCAGTTAAAGGCATGAATAAGCTAATTTAAAATAAACTGGATAATAGCCCTGGAAAAATTGGAATCAAAAGAATTTATTACAAAGTTGCTGCATGGATCATTTTGTCAATTTTCCAATGGACGAAGTTTCAAAACTAAGAGGTTTTTATCCACCTGCTTACAGAATAATTCCTATAATGCACAGGTTTATAAAAAGCAAGTCAAAATATATGCATTTATGAAGATTCATGCTCAGTGAAAGTCCAGGCGCATGAGACTTATTCACCTTAGAGGAAGGAAAATTTTGCAAAATTGCTATCAGCATTGAGAATTAGGACAACTCCTGCCTCTATAACCCATTAGTCTTCTCATTCCACCCTCCCCCCCCACACACGCGCACACACTCACACACACACGCACACACACACACACACACACACACACAAACACACACACACACACACACACAGACACACACACACACACACACACAGTACAGTAATAATGAAAGACATACAACATTATGCCTAAGATGTTGAGTTTTAAAAAATAAAGATACATTCCAGATCACAATATCAGTTATCAATTGTTCACTATCACAGTTATTAATCATTTGTTCAAATATGATGTATTTAACATCAAATAAACTTGGTTCTGCTTGTTCCAGGTCCTACTTCTGAACAACTCAAATTTAGAGACTTTGGATGATACAGCATTTTCAAACATATCTAGTCTTAAACAGCTCTATCTACAAGACAACAGGCTAATAGAGTTTCCATCCAAACCAATGTTTCCACTTACTCATCTCCAAGTCTTAGTTATCAATAACAATTACATCAAGGAGATCAAGCCAGGTATGTTCTATTTGTCTTTCTGCTTTGAAAATAGTTTATATCCCAGCTATGTAATGTTATCGATAGAGAATAATGAAATAAAATACTTCCATAATTGAATAAAATTAAATGTTGGACTGCCAAGAAATATCGTAATGTGGTGAAGTAAACCTTATCACAACCTAATCTCAACAAATTAATCTTCAAATACTGAATTACAACCAAAAATATGTATGGTTGTAGAAAATGAGTATATTTGCTTCAACAGAAAGGGAGGCATTGTGCCTGGGCTGTTTCTTACAGAGATCAGAAACAATACTTCCCAGATCACAATGCCAGTTATCAATAGTTTCCTATCATAATTAGTTATTAATTATTTATGTTCAAATATTTAGACCTATTTAATGCCAAATAAATAATAATCTTTCATTTACTATATTTCAAGACCTGAGAACTTCCAAAAGTACTTTGTAGCTAAATAAATACTTTAGACATCCTTAAATGGGCTATGTTACATTGATATTTATACAGCTAAAGTCATGGTTAGAGTTATATAGCGCAGAAACAAGCCGTTTTCCCCAACTCATCCATGCCAACCAAGATGTCAACCTGAGATGGTCCCATTTGTGTAGAAAAGAACTACAAATGTTGGTTTAAATCGAAGGTAGACACAAAATGTTGGAATAACTCGGCGGAACAGGCAGCATCTCCGGAGAGAAGGAATGGGTGACATTTCGGGTTGAGGTCCTTCTTCAGACTATACGTCACCCATTCCTTCTCTCCTAAGATGCTGCCTGTCCAACTGAGTTACTCCATGGTCCCATTTGCCTGTGTTTGGCCCTTATCCCTCTAAACATTTGAATACATGTACCAGTCCAAATGTCTTTTAAACATTGTAATGATACATCCTCTTTAGCTTCCTCTGGCAACATATTCCATAGACCTACTACCCGCCTTGTGAAAAAAATGTCCCTCTGGATATTTTTAAATCTTTATTCTCTCACTTTAAATCTTTTGACTTCCCTACCCTGGGTTAAAGACTATGCCCATTCACAGCCTCGCCTTATAATTTCTGCACCCTTCCCAGCTTAACAACAACGTTTCTATAGCTGGGTGACTAGAGTTGCACACAATACTCCAAGTGCAGTCTCTCCAATGACTTGTACAGTTGTAACATGATATCCCAACTCCTGTACTTAGTGTCCTGACTGATGAAAGCAAGCAGAGCAAACACCTTGTTCACCATCCTGTCTACCTGTGTTGTTACTTTCAGGAAACATTGTACCTGCACCTCAGTTTCTCTGTTCTATTTGCACTCCAGGACCCTACAGTTTACTGTGTAGATTCTGCCCTGGTTCAACTTACGAAAATGCATCACCTCATACTTGTCCAAGTTGAATTCCATATGCCATTCCTTAGTCCTCTTCCCCAGTTCATCCACACTGTTTGCATTGTAATCTAAATGTTTAAGAAATAACTGCAGATGCTGGAAAACCGAATGTAGACAAAAATGCTGGAGAAACTCAGCGGGTGAGGCAGCATCTATGGAACGAAGGAAATAGGCAACGTTTCGGGTTGAGACCCTTCTTCAGACTGATGGGAGGGGGGGGGAGGGGGATGGAGGCGGGAAGATGAAAGGAAGAGGCAGAGACAGTGGGCTGAGGGAGAGCTGGGAAGGGGAGGAGAAAGCAGGGACTACCTGAAATTAGAGAAGTCAATGTTCATACCGCTGGGGTGTAAACTGCCCAAGCGAAATATGAGGTGCTGCTCCTCCAATTTACGGTGGGCCTCACTCTGGCCATGGAAGAGGCCCAGGACAGAAGGTCGGATTCGGAATGTGAGGGGGAGTTGGTGCTGAGCCACCGGGAGATCAGGTTGGTTATTGCGAACTGAGTGGAGGTGTTGGGCGAAGCGATCGCCTAGCCTACGCTTGGTCTCACCGATGTAGAGCAGCTGACACCTAGAGCAACGGATGCAATAGATGAGGTTGGAGGAGCTGCAGGTGAACCTCTGCCGTGTAACCTCCACTGCCACTAATTTTGGTGTAATTCTCAAACATGCCAATTACATTCTCATCCAAATCATTAATATACTGAACAAACGGTGGACTGATCCCTGATACAATAAACCAAACAAACACTGATCCCTGCAGCACACTAATGGTTACAGGCAGAATAGCAACCCTCAATTCATGTTCTGACTTATTCTACCAAATCTGTTTTGTATCTAATTGTTATCTCACACAGGATCTCATATGATCTTACCTTCTGGGTCATATAGTACCTTGTCAAAGACATTGCAAAAGTTCATTTAGACAGCATCTAACACCCAGCTCTTATCATCTCTTCAAAAAACTCACATTTATAAGAATTTCCCATGCACTAAGCCATATTGACGATCCCTAATCAGTTCCTGCCTTTACAACTGCATTTCGACCCTGTTTCTCAAAAAACCCAATAACTCGCCCACCACTAATGCTAGGCTCACCAGTCTGCAATCCCCTGGCTTGTCCTTGCAGCCCTTATTAAATAAAGTATTTTAGTACCTCACCTGTGCTAAATATGATGCTCTGCAGGACCCGTGCAATTTCTTCTCTTGCAACCTACATGTCCGAGGATACACTTGGTCAGGCCCCAGGGATTTAACCACCTTAATATGCTTTAGACCTTCAACAACTGGCGGATGGCACAGCTAGTAGAGCTGTTGCCTCACGGCACCAGAGACGTGGGTTCGATTCTGACCTCAGGTGCTGTCTTTGTGGACCTTCTCCCTGCAACAGCTTAGAGACAGCATGGAAACAAGTTCTACAGCTCACCACTTGAATGCGGATGGGGTGACAGAATGGAAAAGAGCAGATGGTCACAATTAACACACTACCTGCAAAGCCACAGGCACATCGGGCTGAAAAGTTTTCTTTAAGATTTTTTCTTACTTAACAACGATAAAAGTATGTTTGCAAACCACAAAATGCTGGAGGAACTCGGGTCTGGCAGCATCTGTGGGTGGGGGTGGACAGTGGACATACGATATTTTGGGTCTGGGACCCTTTTTCAGACTAGGTAATTCTGGACTTTGATGATAGTAGACTAGCAGATTCCCTGGATTGCTGGGTGATTTTCCTGTTACTACGCCAACCCTTTTTTAATTCACTATTTTTTATGTATGAGATGTTTCATGGTAACACAATAAGCTTTCCAGGTAACTCAGTAGGTTCATAGAAGTATGGGAACCGGGGCCTCAATATGTTGAAAGGAGTGTGATAACATAGAGAAACACCTTACATCACCATGAGCTTTATCATCTCCAAATTGTTTCCACACGTGAATTTGTCCGAAACAATTTGCCACCGCTGCTACGAGTGGTAGTGGAAGCACATTCAATAGTGGCATCATATTAGCACATGCAAGGTACAAGAAGACTGGAGGGTGGCTCATGTTGTGCCTTTATTTAAGAAGGGCTGCACAGACAAGCCAGAGAAGTGCAGACTGGTGAGCCTAGCATTAATGGTGGATGATTGCTTTTAGATTGGCATGTGGATATGCAGGGAATGGAGGGATATGACATTTTGAACATTTCTTCTGAATAGATGCCTTTCAGGAGCTGAAGGAGCTCCAAGAGCTTCACCTGGGGCCCCAGGTGCAGTTTCAAAACTTTGATTATCAAGCCCTGCTTCCTCTGAAAAACATGAAGGTAAGTTATGCTTCTTGGGGAATAACGAGTTGAATAGCGGGATGGTGGTTTCAGATGTCTCCTTGATCTATAGCAAGTCTTGATCTACAGTCCCATCACTACCAGGAGTTTAAGATTACTCAGAAAGCATTTATAAAGGATGACCCTTCAGTGTTGCCACATATTATTATTTTATGATCTGTAGCCAGCAGCACCATAGAAAAGTGGGCAATTTCATGGAAAAGTGATATCCACTTGAATAAGAGTATGATGCCAGTGCATTTCTAAACAAATTACATCATCTTTAGTATTTGAAAGAAACTGAAACAGCACATAATAAAGCAGAGTCCAAATGCTACCTTGCAACGTGACAGAGGCAGAAAGATGAGTAAATTTAACATGTATTATTTGACCAAACCTTCGCTAACACCATCTCTGCAGAGCTATTTAATCATAGTCTAGACACAAAGCCAGAAAGCTACAATGTCTGAGCATCACTTGACTAGTTCAGACCAGAGTCATAGAGTTGTATAGCAAAGTAACAGGCTCTTTGGTCCATTGTATAATGCCTATCTATTCTAATCTCATTTGTTTTTATTAATTTAATATCACTCCATGCACTGCTCATTCAACTCTCTGTCCAAACATCACTTAAATGTTATTACTGCCCCCTGCTTCTACCACTTAAGGGGAAAGATTTCATAAGAACCTGAGGGGTAACCTTTTCATTCAGAGGGTGATGGGTGTATGGAACAAGCTGCCAGAAGAGATAGTGAGGCAGGTACTATAACAGCATTTTAAAAACATTTGGACAGGTGGACGGACCGGAAAGGTTTAGAGGGATATGGACCAAATACGGGCAAATAGGATGAACATAGATGGGGCATTTTGGTCGTCATGGACAAGTTGGGCCATAGAGCCTGTTTCCGCACGGTATGACAATATAACCACCTCTGGCAGCTCATTCTGATACCATCTACTATTTGTGCAAAATATGTATCCCTCAGACACTGCAATGAACATACATTATTTGCAGATGACTAATGTGCGTCAGCAGTGATAAAATCACTCACGATTTAGCCATTCTTACCAATGTATATAATTGGACAAACTATCAGGGAATTCTAACAAATGAATGCTGCAGAACTGCCACTAATATAACAAGTGATCCAATAAATTGGAAATGCCAGTGTAATTGCAGCATCTCCTTTACGCAGGTCAAATTGATCACAAACATTCTACACAGACTGTGATAAAAGTCCAGTTTGCACCAATTGCACCTTCCAAGGTCTTTGAAACTGTACATTTACGGGGTGTTGTAAACATCTCGTAAATCATTGTGCTGATATGAGTCGGTTCTGCTTGTCAGCAACCACAAAGCACAGACACTTGACAGGCAGATGTACACACAAAAATGAGGAAGGTGAAGATTCTGAGAGTTTTCATGGAAGAGATGGTAAGTCTGGATGTGTGCAAAACCCAAAGTGCTGGAGGAACTCAGCGGCTCAGGCAGCATCGGTGGAGGAAATGGACAGGCGATGTTTGGGGTCGGGACCCTTCTTCAGACTGATTGGAATACAAGGGAGAAAGCTCGAAAAGAGAGATGCACAAAGCCTGGCAAATGATGGGTGATGGGGGTTTGATTGCAGATGAGTGGAGTAAGTGACTAAGGCTAGAGGTTGTCTCACAAGGAAAGAATAGGAGTAAAATGTAAAGCTGGAGGGGGAATATAGGTAGAAAAGGATGAGGGGGGAAAGGAGGGAGAAAAGGGAGATGGGGGGATGGTAGATGAGTGTACAAAGCAGGGGAAAGTAGTAGGGTAATGGGGAGGGAGAATTGATATAGCCCTCAAAAGGACTGATGTAAAGTTCTTTCCTTCAGGTGCTGATTCTCAGAGGCCTCAACCTCACGTTCGTGCCTGTCATTAATCAAATGCAGCTGCTTCAGGATTTGGATTTATCTGATAATCAGATTGATAGAGTATTATCACAGTATTTTTATAATCTCACCAGACTCCAGACGCTACAATTGGCAGGTAACACATGACACAGTGTTTTACATCTTCTTATAAAATTGTTGAAGATATTTTAACCTACCAATTGATTGACACCATAAATCGCCATGTCCCCTAAATGGATAAGATAAGATAAACGGAAGTCCTGGCTTTAGATTGATATATCAAAAACTAGAAAGAGAAATACAAAATAAGAGAGTTTTAATTTTCATTGGAATTAAGAGCTAAAATTGGGAATATTGATGGAACTATTTTTTTGCAGTTGAGGTTCTTGTCAATAGTCAATGTGATGCACAACTCATTTCCATTTCCTGTACCTTTGCCCCCCCACCCCCCTTCATTTACCATACTGCCCTTCAGTCCCAGACTAGAACTCACCAGCTAATCATATGCTACTTACTACATAATCGCAACATCTTTCCCTCTCCTCACCTCACCTCCTTATGTCCCAGAGGAGCTGTTCCCTCCAGAATACTTTCAAAGGTTTCAAAGGTCTTTTATTGTCACGTGTACCAATCAAGGTACAGTGATATGCGAATTACCATTACTAAAAAAAGCAACAAGACACACATACAAGTTAACATAAACATCCACCACAGCGGATTCCCCACATTCCTCACTGTGATGGAAGGCAAAAAAGTCTAATCTTCTTCCTCTTCCAGCTGTTCTTGCCCTACCATATTCTAATATAACTGCACTGGAACTGTATTCACTTCTTGATACTGCATTGTCCAGCTTGACAGCAGCCACATGCAGAAGTTGATTGTAACTGTTCTGCAACTGTTGACCACTGAGTTCACATCTGTGAAATTTGACTTTCCATTCATTCCATCACCGATTTCTGCTCTGCTCCCTCTTTGACCTCCAGAGTGAGGCAATCCAAGAACTGGCAACAAAGATTACATTTAGAGTCTAGAAAACCACCTATGGGCCATTCAATTTTCAAACAATGCTTCTGGTTACCAGGAGGGATAATCTTGTTGATGGAAAATCTCGCCCAAGGTCTCTTATCTTGTCCACTAACTTCCAATTTCAATACAGCCACCTCACATTGTATGCATGTTAGATTTGTGCAATTTTGGAATGACATAATTGTTTAATTAATACCAAAGCCTAATTTATGTGCTCGCATTTTCGAAATAATGCGCTCAAATATACGCCTGGCAGCGTAGTCGTGCGCAGTAGCTGTACAGTACAACAGTGACCGCATACAACAAGCTATTGCTTATCACTTTCTCCGTTTTCGTCCATGCCGCCTTTACTTTCTGCATGGTTATTTAGAGTTGCTGTATTTTAGTGTGAAATTCTGTTTTCCCCATCAACCATGATAACTGTTTTTTCCTTACTAATGAGTGGGATAAAAGAATAATGGCAGTCATAAATGTGTGTTGTGCACAGTTATATGACTTTTCCCCTCACCTGTATCCTTTACATACATTCTTATAGTAAAAATGTTTAATTTACATGTTTTTATGATGGGTGCTGCTTTTCAAGAACGTAACCCCCGCATAAAATGAGAGGTGACTGTACTTAATGTCACATTATTATTTCTCTTTCCCTTTTGGCTGTGTTGATAAAATGAGGAGAGATCTGTGAAATTGAACCAGAGGTTAGAAGAATGAGCGGAAATCTCATTGAAATATAACAAATTCTGCCAAGTTGTGACCGGCTGGTGGCAGGGGTTATGTTACCACTGGGAGGGGAGAAGAGGTCTAGGTAATGGGATTAAACATTTAGGATTGAAATGAAAGTGTGAAATTCTCAGCCACTGAAGATTGTGCAGACTAAATTGTTGAATATACTAAAGAAAGGAGATAGATACATTTTGAGATAGAAATGGCCTCAAGAAATTTGGGAGGAGAGCAGAGCTGTGGCTTTGAGACAGGATTGGTCTTGGTCTTATTGGACAGTGGAGTAGGCTTGAAGAACCAAATGACCAGCTCCTCTTATAGTTTTGTTTCCAACTTTCCTCGTAAGATACTTACTTGGTAATGTTTTCTTATTAAAATTGGAAGGAAACCAAAATAACCTTTGCATGTTGGAATAGAGAGAAATTTTCAATTGTCTGATGAACCTTTGCATATGTTGGCTGATAACAGAAAGGATTTTGTAGTCAGTCTTATATTTGCTAACATGCAAACCAAATTATGGAAGCTATTTGATTAATTATATTATGCCCTTTAGTAGTAGGCCCTCCTCGGTCATGACTGACCATGGGTGATGCATCCTAGTTGATGGCTTCTTGCTCCAAACCTCGGCTAGAGCAGCACGCTTGTGGCTGAAGAACAATCTCTGTGGCAAAGGTCACATTTGTGTGTGGTCTCTGGTTTGGTGAAGTTGTTGCGCTCCTTTCTGTGTGCCCGCTTGTCTTGCTGCGTTCAACAGTTTCTCTTCCCCCGTTTTGAAATGTTGGTTCAGGGTGCCTCTCCACCTCGTGCGGTCAGCTGCAAGGCCCTCCCAGGACACCACATCGATGTCGAGCGCCTTCATATCTCTCTTTCAGACATCCTTGTAACGTAGCTGGGTGGTTCTCCTCCCAGATGTCAGCTCTCCATAGAGGATGCCTTTTGGAATACGGCCATGCTCCATGCGGTGGACATGGCCCACCCACCGCAGTCTGCGCTGCCTGAGTAGAGTGTACATACTGGGAAGGCCAGAGCGAGACAGCATCTCGGCGTTGAACACTCTGTCTTGCCAGGATATGCCTAGGATACGGCGGATGCTTCTCAGGTAGAAGGTGTTGAGTCTTCTCTCCTATGTGGCATATGTAGTCCATGTCTCACTGCCGTACAGCAGTGTGCTGTTGACACAGGCATTGTAGACTGCTATCTTTGTCTTCAGTCAGCTTTGGGTTGGTCCACACTCGAGTTGTGAGGCGAGCAAAAGTTGTAGCTGCCTTCCCGATCCTCTTATCAATCTCTGTGTCCAAGGAGAGGTTGTCGGTGATGGTGGAGCCAAGATACGTGAACTGATGGACGGCATCGAGTTCGTAGTCGTCGATGGTGATGATAGGCTGCGCCTCGGTATCCTGCCCCAGGAAGTTCGTCTTCTTCAGGCTGATGGTCAGCCCGAAGTCTTTGCAAGCCTGATAGAAGCGGTCCATCAGTGACTGTAGTTCCTGCTGGGTGTGGGACACAACTGCAGTGTCGTTGGCAAACAACATGTCTCTGATGAGAGCATCACTTACTTTAGTCTTTGCTCTGAGGCGGGTGAGGTTGAAGAGCCTGCCATCTGACCTAGTATGCAGGTAGATCCCCTCTGTTGCAGTGCTGAAGGCATGTATCAGGAGCAGAGCGAAGAAAATCCCAGAGTGTGGGAGCAAAGACGCAGCCTTGTTTGACACCACTGCGGATGTCGAAGGGCTCCGAGAAGCTGCCATTGAACTGCACTGTCCCCTTCGTGTTGATGTGGAAGGATTCTATCATGCTCTGCAGTTTTGGTGGGCAGCCGATCTTTGGCAGAGCCTGAAATAGGCCATCTCTGCTGACGAGGTCGAACGCATTGGTGAGGTCAATGAAAGCAACATACAGGGGCATCCGCTGTTCTCTGCACTTCTCCCGGAGCTGGCAAATGGAGAAGACCATGTCTACTGTTGACCTTCCAGCTCGGAAACTGCACTGTGACTCTGGGTAGACACGTTCTGCCAGCTTCTGCAGGCAGATCAAGATGACCCGAGCAAAGACCTTGCCGACAATGCTGAGGAGGGAGATGCCTCTGTAGTTGTTACAGTCGCTTCTCTCGCCCTTGTTCTTGTAGAGGGTAATGATCGTGGCATCCACTCGTGTCCTGCGGTACAGCTCCTTCTTGCCAGCACTGGCAGAGGACTTCATACAAAGGAAACAGTAAGGTAGTCTTGCAATGCTTGATCAGGTCAGGGGGATTCCTGTCGCTGCCTGGGGCCTTGCCTGATGCCAGGGTGTCAATGGCCTTGCTGAGCTCTTCTACCGTTAGCTCTCCGTCTCACTCATCCATGGTCGGCAGGCACTCGATGGCATCAAGGGCTGAGGGGGACACAGTGTTCTCTCTCGAGTAGAGGTCGGAGTAGTGTTCCACCCATCTCTCCATCTGCTGGCATTCGTCTGTGAGTGGAGGATTTGAGGGGGGCTGTCTTGCTCTGGACTGGTCCTAATGCCTTCTTAATGCCATCGTACATTCCCCTGATGTTCCCTGTTATGACGACTGTCTGGATGTCCTCACTAAGCTGTGTCCAGTAGTCATTAGCGCAACATAGAAACATAGAAAATAGGTGCAGGAGTAGGCCATTCAATATGATCATGGCTGATCATCCAACTCAGTATCCCGTACCTGCCTTCTCTCCATACCCCCTGATCCCTTTAGCCACAAGGGCCACATCTAACTCCCTCTTAAATATAGCCAATGAACTGGCCACAACTACCTTCAGTGGCAGAGAATTCCAGAGATTCACCACTCTGTGTGTGAAAAATGTTTTTATCATCTCGGTCCTAAAAGACTTCCCCCTTATCCTTAATCTGTGACCCCTTGTTCTGGACTTCCCCAACATCGGGAACAATCTTCCTGCATCTAGCCTGTCCAACCCTTAAGAATTTTGTAAGTTTCTATAAGATTCCCCCTCAATCTTCTAAATTCTAGCGAGTACAAGCCAAGTCTATCCAGTCTTTCTTCATATGAAAGTCCTGACATCCCAGGAATCAGTCTGGTGAACCTTCTCTGTACTCCCTCTATGGCAAGAATGTCTTTCCTCAGATTAGGAGACCAAAACTGTACACAATACTCCAGGTGTGATCTCACCAAGTCCCTGTACAACTGCAGTAGAACCTCCCTGCTCCTATACTCAAATACTTTTGCTATGAATGCTAACATACCATTCGCTTTCTTCACTGCCTGCTGCACCTGCTTTCAATGACTGGTGTACCATGACACACAGGTCTCGTTGCATCTCCCCTTTTCCTAATCGGCCACCATTCAGATAATAGTCTACTTTCCTGTTTTTGCCACCAAAGTGGATAACCTCAAATTTATCCACATCATACTGCATCTGCCATGCATTTGCCCACTCACCCAACCTATCCAAGTCACCTTGCAGCCTCCTCACAGCTAACACTGCCCCCCAGCTTCGTGTCATCCGCAAACTTGGAGATGTTGCATTCAATTCCCTCGTCCAAATCATTAATATATATTGTAAATAGCTGGGGTCCCAGCACTGAGCCTTGCAGTACTCCACAAGTCACTGCCTGCCATTCTGAAAAGGAACCGTTTACTCCTACTCTTTGCTTCCTGTCTGCCACCCAGTTCTCTATCCACATCAATACTGAACCCCCAATACTGTGTGCTTTAAGTTTGCATACTAATCTCTTATGTGGGACCTTGTCGAAAGCCTTCTGAAAGTCCAGATGTAACACATCCACTGGTTCTCCCTTATCCACTCTACTAGTTACATCCTCGAAAAATTCTATAAGATTCGTCAGACATGATTTACCTTTCATAAATCCATGCTGACTTTGTCGAATGATTTCACCACTTTCCAAATGTGCTGCTATCCCATCTTTAATAACTGACTAGCAATTTCCCTACTACCGATGTTAGACTAACTGGTCTGTAATTCCCCGTTTTCTCTCTCCCTCCCTTTTTAAAAAGTGGGGTTACATTAGCTACCCTCCAATCCTCAGGAACTACTTCAAAATCTAAAGAGTTTTGAAAAATTGTCACTAATGCATCCACTATTTCTGGGGCTACTTCCTTAAGTACTCTGGGTTGCAGCCTATCTGGCCCTGGGGATTTATCGGCCTTTAATCCATTCAATTTACCTAACACCACTTCCCGGCTAACCTGGATTTCACTCAGTTCCTCCATCTCATTTGACCCCCGGTCCACTGTTATTTCCGGCAGATTATTTATGTCTTCCTTAGTGAAGACAGAACCAAAGTAGTTATTCAATTGGTCTGCCATGTCCTTGTTCCCCATGATCAATTCACCTGTTTCTGACTGCAAGGGACCTACATTTGTTTTAACTAATCTTTTTCCCTTCACATATCTATAAAAACTTTTGCAGTCAGTTTTTATGTTCCCTGCCAGTTTTCTTTCATAATCTATTTTCCCTTTCCTAATTAAGCCCTTTGTCCTCCTCTGCAGGCTCTGAATTTCTCCCAGTCCTCTGGTAGGCTGCTTTTTCTGGCTAATTTGTATGCTTCATCTTTGTTTTGATACTATCCCTGATTTCCCTTGTTATCCACGGATGCACTACCTTCCCTGATTTATTCTTTTGCCAAACTGGGATGAACAATTGTTGTAGTTCATCCATGTAGTCTTTAAATACCTAAATGCCATGTAGTCTTTAAATCCACCGTCAACCCTTTAAGAATCAATTGCCAGTCTATCTTGGCCAATTCACGTCCCGTACCCTCAAAGTTACCTTTCTTTAAGTTCAGAACCCTTGTTTCTGAATTAATTATGTCACTCTCCATCCTAATGAAGAACTCAACCATATTATGGTCACTCTTGCCCAAGGGGCCATGCACAACAAGACTGCTAACTAACCCTTCCTCATTACTCAATAGCCAGTCTAGAATAGCCTGCTATCGTTGGTTCCTCTACATGTTGGTTTAGAAAACTATCCCGCATACATTCCAAGAAATCCTCTTCCTCAGCACCCCTGCCAATTTGATTCACCCAATCTATATGTAGATTGAAGTCACCCATTATAACCGTTTTACCTTTGTTGCACGCATTTCTAATTTCCTGTTTGATGCCATCCCCATCTTCACTACTACTGTTAGGTGGCCTAAACACAACTCCCACTAGCGTTTTCTGCCCCTTAGTGTTTCGCAGCTCTACCCATATCGATTCCACATCCTCCAAGCTAATGTCCTTCCTTTCTATTGCGTTAATATCCTCTCTAACAAGCAATGCTACCCCACCTCCTTTTCCTTTCTGTCTATCCCTCCTGAATATTGAATATCCCAGGATGTTCAGCTCCCAGCCTTGGTCACCCTGGAGCCATGTCTCTGTGATCCCAACTATATCATAGTCATTAATAGCTAACTGCACATTCAACTCATCCACCTTATTACGAATGCTCCTTGCATTGAGACACAAAGCCTTCAGGCTTGTTTTTACAACACTCTTACCCCTTATACAATTATGTTGAAAAGTGGCCCTTTTTGATTTTTGCCCTGGATTTGTCTGCCTGCCACTTTTACTTTACTACTTATTGCTTGTACCCTCATTTTACACCCCTCTGTCTCTCTGCTCACACATTTAAGAAACCCACCACTTCTTATTCTGTTTATTATCTTTTTCTTCTTTCTCCCCTACATGTTGGGTCTGAGTGTTTCCCTTCTCTGCCTCCTGCCTCACACACTGTCTACTAGCTTTCTCTATTTGAGTCCCTCCCCACAACCGTTCTAGTTTAAAGTCTCCCCAGTAGCCTTTGCAAATCCCCCCGCCAGGATATTAGTCCCCCTCGGGTTCAAGTGCAACCCGTCCTTTTTGTACAGGTCACACCTTCCCCAAAAGAGGTCCCAATGATCCAGAAACTTGAATCCCTGCCCTCTGCACCAGTCCTTCAGCCACGCATTTATCCTCCACCTCGCTCCATTCCTACTCTCACTGTCGCGTGGCACGGGCAGTAATCCTGAGATTGTTACCTTTGCGGTCCTTCTCCTTAACTCTTCTCCTAACCCCCTAAATTCTCCTTTCAGGACCTCTTCTCTTTTTCTACCTATGTCATGGGTACCTATATGTACCACGATCTCAGGCTCCTCTCCCTCCCATTTCAGGATATCTTGGACACGTTCAGTCACATCCCAGACCCTGGCACCAAGGAGGCAAACTACCATCCGGGTCTCCTGACTGCGTCCACAGAATCGCCTATCTGTCCCACTAACTATAGAGTCCCCTATTACTATGGAATATGCTGGAAGTGTGCTGAACCGTGCTCCTGGCAGCCCTGAGGATCTGCATGTTCATCTCGTTAGATGACCGCTTGTACTCGGCTAGGGGCGGCGCGCTTTGCTTTGATGATGGTAGTCATGTCGGTCGACTTGTCCTCAAACCAGTCATGTGTCTTCGAGGTCTTCTTCCCAAAGCTAGCCAAGGCTGTGCGGTGCATGGTGTCCCGCAGAATTTCCCACTTCTCTGTTGTAGAGTCTCCAGGACACGAGGTGCCAAGTTCTCTCTCAAAAGCCTCTGCAAACTGTTGCATGAGGTCTGGGCGGGGCATCTTGCTGACATCGATGATATAATGTCTTTTAATCTTTTGATTATTATCTTGCAAACAAGATTTTACATATCCACACACTAATGTTTACAATTAACCGAGCATAGTATTTAAATTATTCAATGTCATTGTTTGCTTCATTTTGAAGTTTCATAATGGATCAAATACGATATTGGCGTCTGTGAGGCTTTTGAATAAGGACATAGATTTGTAAGGAATTGAAGGATATGGATCACGAGCCGGCAGATAAGATTAATTTGGTATCATGTTCAACACAGACATTGTCCTGATGGGTCTGTTCTTGTGCTGGTACTGTTCTATGTTCTATCTAATACATGAACCCCTGCTATACCTTCCATATATCTTAGTATCTTGAGCAAAACTGTGAACTGTTTTTGCAGGGTCTGGGATTACATTTATCAGCAAATCAGCCTTCAGCTCTCAGAAGAACCTGCGACTGTTGGACTTGTCCAGGAACAAGCTCATCACCCTTTCGAAAGAAGCACTCAGTCCCATTATTGGGTCAAGAGGTAGTGCTGTGGTCATTATTTTGGGTCAGAACTCATTTCACTGCGATGCCAGCATGTGCCTGATGAAGAGATGGCTGGACACTGTAAAGGTACGAGCATGCTACATTACTGTAAAGAAAATGTCATCTTTATGGAATCAGACAAGGCCTTTGAACAAAGAAAAGAGGAAAGAACAAGCTGCTGATTAGAAAGGCCAAAATAAAGTGCAAAATGGTTTTGGTGTCGAATTAAAGAAAATCCCAAAGCTTTTTATCGCTATATTAAAAGCAGGAGGGTAACCAGGGAGAGGTAGAGCCACACGAGGATAAAGGAGGGAATTTGTGCTTGGAATCTGTGATATAGGCGAGGAACTAAACAAGTACTTTGCTTCTGTTTTCACCAAGGAGAAGGATATGGAGGACAGTGAGATCAGTGTGGTGAATATTAAGAGCAGTTTGAGATTAAGAGCGAGGAGGCGATGGGATTCTTGAAGAGCATTAATAGTCATAGAAAATAGGTACAGGAGAAGGCCATATAATAATAATAATAATAATAATAATCATTTTATTTACTGGCGCCTTTCTAAAACCCAAGGACACCTTACAATGCATAGAATCACAACAAAACAAAAAACACATAATCGGAATAAATTAAATAAGAAAACACCACAGTACACAAATCAAGGACAGAATTCAATTTCAAAAGCACCAAAAGAAAATAAGAAACACAATTTGAGGAGAGAGCAGCGGCGACCAATTCGCGCCAGCGTCCACTCTCCCCTCCGACCGCCATCTTGTACACGGACTGACAGGCGCAGGCACAGGCACAGCACACAAAATCATCCCCCCACAATGACCACCACTGTGGGGGAAGGCACAATGTCCAGTCCCCAACCCAGTTCTCCCCAGAGTCAGGCCCATCGAGGCCGCCACAGTTGCCTCTACGGAGGCCCGATGTTCCTGGCCGTCAGGAGAGTCCTCGGAGCGGCTGGAACGGCCAGTTTCCCAGCGGAGTCGATGGCACCTGAAGCCGACAGGGCCGCGCTGATTTGGCGCCACGAGGCTCCCGGTGTTGGAGTCGGCGCCGCCGCCCGCAGCTGGTCGTTCCGCAGTCCCGCAGCCCGGAGGTGTTGAAGTCGGCGGTCCAGCTCACCGGAGCTCCAGCGCGTCGATCCAGCGCGGCGACCCAGGCAAGGCATCGCCCGCTCCGCTCCCTGATAGCGCTCCAGCGCTGTGCCGCCACCGAAGCTGAAGGTGCTGGGCGGTCCCCGTCAGGAAACGGCGCTCCATGCCCGCTGGTAGGCCACGAGGACGGGTCGACGAGGCAGCCTGGAGAAAAGGCTGCCTCACCGACCAGGTAGGGACCTAGAAATAGTTTCCCCCTTACCCCCCCCACATTAAAAGTAAAAAAAAAACAAACAAAGAAATAAAAAACACTAAAACTAAAGAAACAGCGAATTTGACGGACGGCTGCTGTTTAGCAGCCGTTCCTCCAAGATGGCGGCTCCCACGAATATAGAGGGCTATGGGCCAATGCAAGCAAAGTAGATTAGCCCAGTAGACCAACTTGATTGGCATGGACAAGATGGGCCGAAAGGCTTGTTTCCATGCTATATTGTGCTACGATTCTCTAAAATATGCTAGAAGCAGAGAGGCACTCTCATAATTTTAATTGGAGAATGAGCTAAAGTTTTTCCTTTACCGGGGCAATATAAACAGTTTATGGCACACTTATTTGTGTATTTTCCAGATTTAACACAGTGTGTAATCTTTGACTCTTGTTCTTGACAGATGCACGTGCGGCTCGACATGATGTGTTACAGCCCCGAGAGTCTCAAAGGACACTCAATGACCCAGCTACTGCTCACTGACTTCAACTGTGTAAAAGAGCCTAATTTTGCATTTCTACCCAAAGCTTCACACATAAACAAAACTACTGTGGCACACTCATTTCTTGGGAAAGGTAACATTTAGAGGTTATTCTATAGTTTAGTCATTATGTTATAGATTTTTACTTTATCATAATATCAATATTTACTCAACTGATGTTTTTTTTTTGCATTTTACCAGGGATCATTGCCGTCATAATAGTCGCTGCAGCTGCACCTTTCCTTCTCATCTCCATTATATACTTAGCATCATCAAAGTCAATTCAACAGTCATGTCTCATGAAACATTGTGCCTGCAACAATATGGGATCCACTCAGCAAGGGAAAGAGGCAGCCACAAACAGCTTTCCTCTATAAGCATAATGCAAACTATATTTTCAAAACCTGCATGTACAGCAATTGAATACCTACAGCTGTAACTCTAATGTACCATGACAACAATAGGAGACATGATCCCTGTGCTTAGCAGGTTTTGACTTGTTCATACACCCTTCATCCAATGTGTTGAACACATTTCTGTAAATGGAATGTTAGCCACTTTTTTCAGATAATTGTTGAAGAAAACATGCAGTTGCTTTTTAACAGTGCCATGAATGAGGAAACATTTATCCACATCATCTGCCAAGTGATTGACTAATTACCTGGAAAATACTTCCCGTTGACTTCGGCTGGTTCAAAATTAGGGAAAAATTTATATTAAAGAACTTCATAGATTTTATATTTGTTTTCAATTTGTTTTTTAAATCTCAAGTGTCTTCAGCAATCTGACTTTTGAAAAGAGAATCCAGAGATTCTACAATATTAAGGGCAATGTAGAGTGATTAGTGAGAGAACTTGGCCCCATAAAGATCAACAATTTCATCTACATAGGGAGGCACAGAGATGGGCAAGGAAAATATTTCTAATTTGTATTAATGAAGAAAGACATGGATTCTAGGAAACCCGGGGAAGTTAATAATGGTGTCTTGAAGAATTCACATTATAGAAGAGAAGGTGAAGGTGTTCATAAAAAGCAGAGAAATCCCCAGGATTTGATCAAGTGTATCCAAGGATGTTAGAAGCAAGGGAAGAAATTGCAGGGACCCTGGAAGAAATATTTTGTACATCATTAGCCTTGGGTGAAGTGCTAGACGACTGGAACGTGATTAATATGGTGCCCTCATTTAAAAAAAAAAAGGCTGCAAGGAAAATTCTGGGAATGACAGACCAATGAGCCTTACATCAGTGGTGGATAAGTTATTAGAAGAGATTCTGAGAAAGACAAGATCTGATAAAGGATACTTTGTGTGTGGTAAATTGTCTCACAAATGTGAGTGTTTTTTTTTGAAGAGGTGACCAAGGAGATTGATGAGGGCAGTGACATTCTCTACAACTTTTGACAAGGTACTGCATGGTAGGGCTGGAAGGGTAGATCACATGGTATCCAGAGCAAGCAGGGCAATAGGATACAAAATTCAATTGAAGGTACAGGATAGAGTAGTAGAGGTGTTAGTTTTTAAAAAGACCAAGTCTTGCAGTAAGTGATGTGATGTAGGAGCTGCTGAGCGTTATTTATATTAACAATTTGTATATTAACAATTTGGATATTAATGTAAGTGGCATGGTTGATAACATTACAGATTATATTAACATTGGTAATATAGTGGACAGTGATGAAGATTATCAAAGATTACAACCAGAGCATGATTTACAGAGTAAATGGGAGGGCACTAGGGAATGTTGTAGAATGGAGAGACTGAGGGGTGCAGGAACATAATTCTATGAAAGTGGCAACAAAGGTGACAGGACAGTGAAAGTGATGTTTGGCACACTTACCTTCAATCAAGGCATTGAGTACAGGAGCAAGGATGTCATGTTACAGTTGTACAAGATGTTGATAAATGCACATTTGGTGTGTCGTCTGGTTATTCTGCTATCAGAAGAGCATCATTAAAATGGATGGGGGCAAAAGAGAGGATGTTACTGGCTCTTGAGGATGTGAGTTACAAGGGAGAGGCAGGGTCTTTTCTCCATGATCGTATACGACTGAAGGGTGACCCTTTAGAGGTTTATAAAATCACGAGGGCACTGGTAAGGTGAATAGCCATTTTTTCCCCTAGGATAGGGGCGTCTACAACAAGAAGACATAAGTTTAGGTGAAGGGGAAAAATTTAGTAGCGACCTGAATGGCAATTTTTTTCTTTACACAGAACGTGGTGGGTATATGGAACAAGCAAAGGATAAGGTTGAAGCAGGTACAATTATGAAATCAAAGATTTGAATGGATTATGGGTCAGGCACAGGCACGTGGGACTTGCACAGCTAAGCAACTTGGTCAGCATGGATGAGTCGAGCCAAAGGCCCTGTTTCCATTGTCATATAGCTCTATGACTATTGAACCGTCCTGAACGGTTAACTTACGCACACGCGTGCCAGCATCTTGCATGTATGTGCACCGGCATCCCTTTCAGCCAAGAATGTCATGAGTGCACACATGTGCAGTAGATTGGGAACACCGTTCAATCAGCGGATGGTGACGCGGGACTCAGCCAGGACACAGTTTATTAGGATGCAGCCATTTTATGTAGGTTAGGGAGATGTTCGAAGTTAGTTAGTAAATTACTGTTTAATTACATACTCCATTGTTGTTATTGTTCCCGGCAATACATAACAGACAAACTGGAAATACTTTGCATTGTGGAGAGACATTTTCAGGTCATAACTTTCATCAGCTGTTCTATCTCCATTGATGCAGCCAGACCTGCTCAGCATTTCCAGCATTCTGTCCTTATTTCAAATTTTCATCACCTGTAGGTTTTTTGTTTTATTTTTGGCATCTGAATTACCTGAATGAATCTTCCAAGGCTCTGTGTTTTATTACATATAAATGAGATTATCACAATGTTTTAGGGAGCTATAATTGTTGGGTGGGGAACTTCTTACTCACTAAATAAACTTCCAACTTTGGAATGAAGAGGTATGATGATTATGTGGAAACTAGTTTAGTTTAGAGATACAGCACTGAAATGGGCCCTTCGGTCCACCAAGTCTGTGCCGACCAACGATCTCGTACTCTAGCCCTGTCCTACACACACGGGACAATTTACAATTTTACAAAGCCAAATGAACCTAAAAACCTGTATGTCTTTGGAGTGTGGGAGGAAACAAGAGCACCTGCGGAAACCCATGCAGTCACAGGGAGAAGAGAGACTTTTCAAGAGAGAGTTTTATTTAGCTTTTAGGGCTAACGGAAACAAGGGATATGGGGAAAAAGCAGGAACGGGGTACTGATTTTGGATGATCAGCCATGATCATATTGAATGGCGGTGCTGCCTCGAAGGGCCAAATGGCCTACTCCTGCACCTATTTTTCTATGTTTCTATGAGTACATACAAACTCCGTATAGTCAGGATCAAACCCGGGTCTCTGACGCTGTAAGGCACCGTGCTGTCCAAAAATGGTGAAGACTATACCACATATTCATAATCTTATTAATGCAGCAATAATTTCACAGGTCATTAATCTTATTCCTGCACAAAGAATCTTACTGTGTTCATAGTGATCCCACATCCTTCAACAATCCAGGCAACTAAAAGTACTTCAAATGCAAAGTGAGTTATAATTTTTTCCAGACATTACATCGTAAAAGTTTGCATTTATGTAGGATCTTGCCACATTTATGAGGCACATGAATATACAGGAAATGGAAAGGTATAGATCACATGCAGGCATCATGTTCAGCACAGACACTGAAGGGCCTGTTCTTGTGCTCTTCTGTTATATGTTTTATCTTCAGGACATCCTAAACAATAAATGATACACATTTTGGAGTTTCATCTGAGAAGTAAACGGCCTGTCCCACTTAGGAGACTCTTTTGGCAACTGCCAGGGACTAGTTTTAATGGAATTCACCTATGACATCTGGTAACAACCAACAGCAGCACCTAAGACAATCTCTACGTCAACCTATGACAACCTACGACAGCAAAATTGTCGCCACTGTCGCCAACATTTTTTCAAAACGTTGAAAATTTCGCGGCAGTCGCCTATGGGCGCCCAAAAAATCGCCTATGTGGGACAGGCCCATAAATGTTAGACGGGAACACTCTGGAACTTCTTACTCTCCTTCAAATTAACCCAGGGAATATCTAATATCCACCTAAATATGTTGTTTCATCCAGAAGACTGTATTTCCAATTGAGCCTAACTAGTTTTAACAATAAAATGAAAAAAGCCAATCCTGACGGCTTGTAAGTTTAAAACTGTCTGATGAAAATCTAATGGATTTTTAAAAAATAAATCTGTTCCTCCTTTGTAATAATAAAGGATTTTAAGCACAGAGAAGCAAACAAAAGAACAAACAAATTTACTGGATATATTGTCTGTTAGAAATGACCATCTTCTACTTGCAATTTAACATATCTATTATGCTGAACGAGATATTTACATTCCATTTACTTTTAAGAAACCAGGTCTTTGATGTTACTCCTTTGATATTTTTCAACCGCGTTATTTTGTTTAAGCCTGAAACAATTCTGCACCAGGCCAAATATTCAACTGCAACGTTAATCTAATGGAAAACAAAACAGGAGCCAGTTTGTATTTATTCTCCGTCCTCGACATTGATGAATATTTAGCATCTTTATCCTCTGGGAGAACGTGATAAGACCTAATACAATTCAAACGGTCTTACTTCCGTTATCTCTGGTTTGCTTCCAGTTCCTCGTGCTGGCGAGAGCAGGAACAGGGAGATGCGGGACCTGAATGTGTGGCTGAGGAACTGGTGCAGGGGGCAGGGATTTAGATTCTTAGATCACTGGGATCTGCTTTGGAGTAAGGGGGAACTGTACAAAAGGGACGGATTGCATCTTAACAGGTGGGGGACCAGCATTCTGGCAGGCAGATTTGCCACTGCTACACGGGTGGTTTTAAACTGAATAAGGGGGGTGGGGTGTTAAATGGGATATTCGAGAACGGAGTTAAAGGGAAAGAGAGTAAAGGGATGGTTAATGACCCCAGAATTAACGGGAAAGGAAGCTCACAAAGGGATAGGAGAGTATGGCCAAGTGTAATAGGGATCGATGTGAAAGGTGAGATGCGTAAGGAATTAAAAGTATTGAATATGAATGCGCGAAGTATAAGAAGTAAAGTAGATGAGCTTCAGGCTCAGTTAGAGGTTGGTAGATATGACATTGTGGGGATTACTGAGACATGGCTGCAGGAGGATCGGACCTGGGAACTTAATATTCAGGGTTTTACATCCTATAGAAAGGACAGGCAGGTGGGCAGATGGGGGGAGTAGCTTTGCTGGTGAGGGATGGAATTCAGTCCCTTGCGAGGGAAGACATAGGGACTGACGAGGTAGAGTCACTGTGGATTGAGTTGAGGAATTGTAAAGGCAAGAAGACACTAATTGGTGTTTTTTACAGACCCCCAAATAGTAGCCCGGATGTAGGGTGTGCGTTGCAGCAGGAGTTAAAACTGGCATGTAACAAAGGTAATGAATCCCAAATGCCCTGGATGGATATAGCTAGAACGTGATTCCTTACAAGGGCTATCATTGGCTTCTATACTAGGGGCCTCGTTACCTTTCACAATTACGAGATTGAATAAATATACGACAAACCCAATAATAAGACATACGTTCTGAATATGGTTTCAATTTCGTAAGTTTTTTGGACTAAATGATTTTATCTTATCGAGTCCTATTTTATCCAATTTTCTCTTCCAACCATCTAGTACTGATCAAGTCTTTTTGTTATGGAAGAGGAAGGGATTAGTAGCCTTTCGCGATTTGTTTTTGGAGGGTTGTTTTATGTCTGTCGAACAACTTTCCGATAAATATACAGTGGCTTACAAAAGTATTCATACCCCTTGAACTTTTCCACATTTTGTCACGTTACAACCACAAATATAAATGTAATTTATTGGGATTTTATGTGATAGACCAACACAAAGTGGCGCATAATTGTGAAGTGGAAGGAAAATGATACATGGTTTTCACATTTTTTTACAAATAAAAAACTGAAAAGTGTCGCATGCAAAAGTATTCAGCCCCCTTTACTCTGATACCCCTAAATAAAATCCAGTGCAACCAATTGCCTTCAGAAGTCACCTAATTAGTAAATAGAGTCCACTTGGGTGTAATCTAATCTCAGTATAAATACAGCTGTTCTGTGAAGGCATCAGAGGTTTGTTAGAGAACATTAGTGAACAAACAGCATCATGAAGCCCAAGGAACACACCAGACAGGTCAGGGGTAAAGTTGTGGAGAAGTTTAAAGCAGGGTTAGGTTATAAAAAAATATCCCAAACTTTGAACATCACACGGAGCACTGTTCAATCCATCATCTGAAAATGGAAAGAGTATGGCACAACTGCAAACCCACCATAACATGGCCGTCCACCTAAACTGACAGGCCGGGCAAGGAGAACATTGATCAGAGAAGCAGCCAAGAGGCCCATGGTAACTCTGGAGGAGCTGCAGAGATCCACAGCTCAGGTGGGAGAATCTGTCCACAGGACAACTATTAGTCATGCACTCCACAAATCTGGCCTTTATGGAAGAGTGGCAAGAAGAAAGCCATTGTTGAAAAAAAGCCATAAGAAGTCCCGTTTGCAGTTTGCCACAAGCCATGTGGGGGACACAGCAAACATGTGGAGGAAGGTGCTCTGGTCAGATGAGACCAAAATTGAAGTTTTGGGCATAAATGCAAAACGCTATGTGTGGCTGAAAACTAACATTGCACATTACCCTGAACACACCATCCCCACTGTGAAACATGGTGGTGGCAGCATCATGCTGTGGGGATGCTTTTCTTCAGCAGGGTCAGGGAAGCTGGTCAGAGTTGATGGGAAGATGGATGGAGCCAAATACAGGGCAATCTTGGAAGAAAACCTGTTAGAGTCTGCAAAAGACTTAAGACTGGGGCGGAGGTTCACCTTCCAGCAGGACAACGACCCTAAACATACAGCCAGAGCTACAATGGAATGGTTTAGATCAAAGCATATTCATGTGTTAGAATGGCCCAGTCAAAGTCCAGACCTAAATCCAATTGAGAATCTCTGGCAAGACTTGAAAATTGCTGTTCACAGACGCTCTCCATCCAATCTGACTGAGCTTGAGCTATTTTGCAAAGAAGAATGGGCAAAAATTTCAGTCTCTAGATGTGCAAAGCTGGTAGAGACATACCCCAAAAGACTTGCAGCTGTAATTGCAGCGAAAGGTGGTTCTACAAAGAATTGACTCAGGGGGGCTGAATACTTTTGCACGCGACACTTTTCAGTTTTTTATTTGTAAAAAAATTTGAAAACCATGTATCATTTTCCTTCCACTTCACAATTATGTGCCACTTTGTGTTGGTCTATCACATAAAATCCCAATAAAATACATTTACGTTTGTGGTTGTAACGTGACAAAATGTGGAAAAGTTCAAGGGGTATGAATACTTTTGCAAGCCACTGTAACTTACCTAATTCACACTTTTTTAGATATTTACAAATTAGACATTTTTTGAAGGCTACTCTACCCCTTTTTCTGCTACCACATCAACCAGAAATTTTTGATTTTTTTTTAGTTGAACCCTTATCAGAAAGGATTAATAACGACTATTTATGAGTTGATTTTGAAATTACAAATAGATACATTTGATAAAATTAAGAATGACTGGGAAAGAGAACTCCAAATTTCTTTATCAATAGAGAAATGGGAGAGGATTCTTCAATTAGTTAATACCTCTTCAATGTGTGCAAGACACGCTTTGATACAATTCAAGGTGGTTCACAGAGCTCATACAGTGGCTTGCAAAAGTATTCATACCCCTTGAACTTTTCCACATTTTGTCACGTTACAACCACAAACGTAAATGTATTTTTTGGGGATTTTATGTGATAGACCAACACAAAGTGGCACATAATTGTGAAGTGGAAGGAAAATTATACATGGTTTTCAAATTTTTTTACAAATAAGAAAAAACGATATTCTGAAACGATATCATGTTTAAATTTAGAATAAATCAGAAGTGACATTGTTGAACCCTTGGTTAAATTAGATAAGACTTGGGGAAAATTTATTGAACACTTTCATACAACATAAATTGCTCCCTTTTTAACCGTTATAAAAATTATTTTACCTTCATAGGGTGGAACGGACTTGACGACAAAGACTTAAATTGTTGAATTTCTCAGTTCAGATTCGGTTTTGCTCTGTTTTGTTTATTTATTTATTTTATTTTTATTCTTATTTTATTATCAATTTTTCTTTTTATTTTCTTTAGTTTAGGGGGGTTTTGTTTTTTCCTTTTTTCTTTTTCTTTTTGTCTTATTTTTGCGTTTTCTTTTTTACATTTATAAGTTTCCTTTTAAAGATTTAACTATATTTACATAGAGACCGGGAGGTCTATATTCATTGTGTATTTTGACACTGGTCTCATATTAGGTTATACCTGTTATTAATTGTAATACCATTGTTATGTTTATCATTATTCTTTTTGCTCTGTTTTTTATGTTTCATTTTTGTTTGTTTCTTGGTAAAAAAACAATAAAAAGATTTTAAAAGAAAGAACAAAGGAAATGCCACTGTGGTGATGGGGGATTTCAATATGCAGGTAGACTGGGAAAATCAGGTTGGTTCAGGACCCCAAGGAAGAGAGTTTGTAGAATGCCTCCAAGATGTATTCTTAGAGCAGCTTGTAATGGAGCCGACCAGAGAAAAGGCAATTCTGGATTTAGTGTTGTCCAATGAACCAGATATGATAAGAGAACTTGAGGTAAAGGAGCCGCTTGGAGGTAGTGATCATAATATGATTAGTTTTAATCTGCAATTTGAGAAGGAGAACGTTAAATCGGAAGTGTCAGTGATGCAGTTGAACAAAGGGGACTATGAAGGCATGAGAGGGGAGCTGGCCAAGGTAGACTGGAAAGGGATCCTAGCAGGAATGACGGTGGAACAGCAATGGCAGGAATTTCTGGGCATAATCCAGAAGACGCAGGATCATTTCATTCCAAAAAGGAAGAAAGATTCTAAGGGGAGTAGGAGGCAACCGTGGCTGACAAGAGAAGTTAGGGATAGAATAAAACTAAAAGAAAAGATGTATAACACAGCAAAGAGTAGCCGGAAGCCAGAGGATTGGGAAACGTTCATAGGACAATAGAAGGAAACAATACGGGCTGAAAAGATGAAGTATGAAGGGAAGCTGGCCAGGAATATAAAGAAGGACAGTAAAAGCTTCTTTAGATATGTTAAGGGAAAAAGAGTAGCAAAGTCAAATGCGGGTCCCTTGAAGGCAGACACGGGTGAAATTATTATGGGCAACAAGGAAATGGCAGAAGAGTTGAATAGGTACTTTGGATCTGTCTTCACTAAGGAAGACACAAACAATCTCCCAGATGTACTGGAGGACAGAGGATCTAAGGGGGTAGAGGAACTGAAAGAAATTTTCATTAGGCGAGAAATGGTATTGGGTAGGCTAATGGGACTGAAGGATGATAAATCCCCTGGACCTGATGGTCTGCATCCCAGGGTCCTCAGGGAGGTGGCTCTAGAAATAGTGGACGCATTGGTGATCATTTTCCAATGTTCAATAGATTCAGGATCAGTTCCTGTGGATTGGAGGATAGCTAATGTTATCCCACTTTTCAAGAAAGGAGCGAGAGAGAAAACGGGGAATTACAGACCAGTTAGCCTGACTTTGGTGGTGGGAAAGATGCTGGAGTCAATTATTAAAGAGGTAATACTGGGGCATTTGGATAGCAGTAAAAGGATTAGTCCAAGTCAACATGGATTTATGAAAGGGAAATCATGCTTGACTAATCTTTTGGAATTTTTTGAGGATATGACAAGTAAAATGGATGAAACGGTGCCAGTGGATGTAGTGTATCTAGACTTTCAGAAAGCCTTTGATAAGGTCCCGCACGGGAGACTGGTGACTAAAATTAGAGCACATGGTATTGGGGGTAGGGTGTTGACATGGATAGAAAATTGGTTGGCAGACCGGAAGCAAGAGTAGGAGTGAACGGGTCCTTTTCAGAATGGCAGGCAGTGGCGAGTGGAGTGCCGCAAGGCTCGGTGTTGGGGCCGCAACTGTTTACCATATATATTAATGAATTGGAAGAGGGAATTAGGAGCAACACTAGCAAGTTTGCGGATGACACAAAGCTGGGTGGCAGTGTGAACTGTGAAGAGGATGTTAGGAGGTTGCAGGGTGACCTGGACAGGTTGAGTGAGTGGGCAGATGCGTGGCAGATGCAGTATAATATAGATAAATGTGAGGTTATCCACTTTGGCGGCAAAAACAAGGGGGCAGATTATTATCTCAATGGGGTTAGGTTAGGTAAGGGGGAGGTGCAGCGAGACCTGGGCGTCCACTGAAAGTTGGCTTACAGGTACAGCAGGCAGTGAAGAAAGCTAATGGAATGTTGGCCTTCATAACAAGAGGATTTCAGTATAGGAGTAAAGAGGTTCTTCTGCAGTTGTATAGGGCTCTGGTGAGACCACATCTGGAGTATTGTGTACAGTTTTGGTCTCCTAATTTGAGGAAGGACATCCTTGTGATTGAGGCAGTGCAGCGTTGGTTCACGAGATTGATCTCTGGGATGGCGGGACTGTCATATGAGGAAAGATTGAAAAGACTAGGCTTGTATTCACTGGAGTTTAGAAGGATGAGGGGGATCTTATAGAAACATATAAAATTATAAAAGGACTGGACAAGCTAGATGCAGGAAAAATGTTCCCAATGTTGGGCGAGTCCAGAACCAGGGGCCACAGTCTTAGAATAAAGGGGAGGTCATTTAAGACTGAGGTGAGAAAAAACTTTTTCACCCAGAGAGTTGTGAATTTATGGAATTCCCTGCCACAGAGGGCAGTGGGGGCCAAATCACTGGATGGATTTAAGAGAGTTAGAGCTCTAGGGGCTAGTGAAGTCAAGGGATATGGGGAGAAGACAGGCACGGGTTATTGATAGGGGACGATCAGCCATGATCACAATGAATGGCGGTGCTGGCTCGAAGGGCCGAATGGCCTCCTCCTGCACCTATTTTCTATGTTTCTATGTTTCCAAGACGGCAAAATTAAAAAGAAAATTAGAATTTATTATGTAAAGGTCATGTTTATTTCAAATAACTTTCCTTTCATATTAAATTTAAAACATTACATTCAGAAAAATATGCTTCAAATTTGAAATGGACATTTTAGAAGAATTGTGTTGGTAAATCAAAATGTACATTCAGATATTTCACAATTCTAATGTATTTACTCAGATTTTTACCCTCGTGGATGAATACAAAAAAATGATAATTGTTTTATATCTTTCTTTGGATTTCCAAAATCTATTAAATTAGTTTGATGCAGGTATTTTCAGACAGCGACTGATTACTGATCATTAGTAAACAAGGTGGAATCAGAAACACTGCACAGCAGACGAGTGATGGAGTTGTACAAAGATCTACCTCGCCAACTTTCTCAGTGACTTAACGATCCTCCAAGGTTTACTGTTCTTGTGAAGGCTGAAACTGAACTCTATACATCCAGAATGCCTCTTCATCTTGCAGTTATCAGCATCATTATTTACTCTTTCTCTTCTTCTTTCTCTTTGATTTTGCAGTTATTCTTTTCATAGTTTTCTTCTTTCCTGTACTCATTGCCTGGGCCTGTTGCTTGGATTTGGTTGTGACATCCTCTTTATTCATTTTGAAACGCTTACGTTTTTGTGGCCTTGACTTTTCACTGAATACAAGAAAAAAAAATCACAAATAATTAAGTTTAGTTTAAAGATACAGCATGGAAACAGGCCCTTTGCCCACCGAATCCACACCGACCATCGATCACCTTGTCACACTAGCTCAATGATATCCTACTTTCTCATCGAATCACCTACAGTCTAGGGGCAATTTTAGAGAAGCCAATTAGCCTATAAAACTTTACATCTTTGGAATGTGGGAGAGCACCTGGAGGAAACCCATGCAATCACAGGGAGAATGTGCAAACACTACACAGACTACATCCAAGGACGGGATTGAACCTGGGCCGCTGGTGCTGTGAGGCAGCAGCTGTACTAGCTGAGCCAAGGTGCCATCCTTGAGGACATAAATCTCATAGAAGATAAGGGAACATAATGGGTACATCATGACTGTAAGACAAAGGGTTGTGCCATTTAGATTCCAATTAATTTCTTGGGAGACCCACTGAATATACAATCCATAATAAATTGAGATCAAGGCAAGGGAGATCAAGAGATATGTGAAATGTACAAGGTGTCTGAGAGCAGTCATCAACATAAGGAATCCAAAAATGAATTGTCCAGACATTACAACTGCTCAATATTTGAGTGAAGATATTTAGCATCATTTAGACACAATGCCATCTGTCTCAACTCACGCTTTAGATGATGGAAGGTCCTAAGCAGTTACTTTGCACATGGACTCACCAAAGGGGGTCAGAGTCATGAAGGAAAGGCTAGCAATCATTTTACAAATTACAACATATTTGATTTTTGAGAGTTTCTTCTATAGCACCTCCATTGCATGTATGCTTGTACTGAGAATAAATAAATAAAGACTTGTTGCATCCATGGCACTGACCTCTAGGTTGCTCTTCAACTATTAAGGTAATGGTTAATCTCACTAATAATATGGGCAGTTTGTAGAGCAGCTGTTAAAATTGTCCCCTGACAGTGATATTGAATATTTCAACAACAAATTAAATGAACTGGACCATAAAAATAGTCATCAGGAAGAATTAACCATAATTTAATTAAATAAAATGGAAGTGGAGACTGAAGCAATATTTGTTTTGCCATCAATATAGTTAATGGCCATTCATAAACCAAGGATAGCAGCATTTAGTTCATTAGATTTCTGAGGCAAAGTGCAAAGAAAGGATGTTTATGGAATATCAGGAGACATTTAATAAGGTGGGAATATCTCGTAAGACATTTGAGAAAATGAAAGGAAATTAAATTGAACAAAGTGCAACAGCCAAGAGATAGCAAAGAATTAAGAAAGTAAAAGCTGACCTAAATGGGTATTCTTCCAGTGGTAGGATGCAAATTGTGGTTTGATTGTGGAAGGGTGTTAGATCTTCGTTGCTGTTCTACTGATATAAATCACGCAGAACATGAGAAGAATGATTGAGCAGATTCCTAACAAAATATATTACGAAGGAGTGACAAGCTGAGAAAAACAATGAAGGGAATTGGAGAACAGAAAAACATAGATTAGTAGTGTAGTTACGATAGCAAAATATTGGAATTGGAAAACCGTATGCTCATCATAGTTATAAACTGTTAAATACTTTAAAACAACAGATAATAATTATTGATTCTGTCAGGCAATTTATGGCTGGGGCAACAGGAGCATCAATAGCTCAAAATGGCTTTTAACAATCCTTTAAATAGTTAAGGTTTTGTATTAAATGTCACTACACACTCACGTGATCTTGTTTTGGACAAGGGTGTCAGGGCATTCTCTGCGTTTATGGTCAGTACTTCCACAGATAAAACATCCACTTCGAGCCCCACCACAAGAATGATCCCGAAGTACGCAATGACTGCAGGTTTCACAGTGAAACCAAGCTGAAAAAATACATCTGTACTTTAACATAAAATTCCTGAGAATTCGCACTTCTTTAAAAATGCAAAACATACATATCTGCCATATTAAATGGTTTGTAATAAATCCTTGTGAACATTACGTAACACAGTGTAACATGGAACTAATGGGATGAATGGCTTCCGTTCCATGATAAGTAAATATATAAAGCCCGTTTCTACGTATAAATATCACCAGAGGGCTTGCATATATCACTCCAGACAAGGAATTCATCCTGAACCACCAGATGATTATCCTTTCCAAAAAATGATTAGAGAATCATGCGCAGAAATCAACATACTTCCTCATGAAATTACAATTGTGTTGAATTTAAATCAATATGGATTATTCAGAGTTCAGAGGATCAGCACTACCCTCTTCTGGCACCTATGGAAGGGCAATAAATGTGGGCTTGGCAGTGTTACGCACATTCCAAGAGCACATGAGGAATAAAAGAGCTCAACATTTATTAGAAGATATATCGAATGAAAAGGATCAGAGTATAATTATACTTAAAGTCAGACATTTGTTTTTACTCGAGCTACCAACTTTCCAGACGTATTGTATTTGTGAACTAAATATTATTTTGCTTTAACTGCCAGTGATCAATAAAACAGGCTCATTAAACATTAACACACTTTAGCTGGTTAAGGAGTTCTACTCACACAGTTTTACACACTTGTTGCAGATATGACAGTGTTTCCATTCCTTTCCATCCTGTTGGGAATTTAACACAATATTAATCTAAACATGAAACTTTAGAAACACAATCACTAATGACATAATTTAGAATTTTTACAGGCTGATATTCCCATAGGATTAAAAGGGATAAAATAGCAACAGTTCTTTTAAGCATTTGATACATTACCCCCATATCCTTCGATTCTCTTAATATCCGAAAGTCTCCCGTTCTCTGCCTGGGAAATACTAAACCATTAAGCCTACAAAGCCCTCTCTTGGGTGAACTTAATAGATTCACTCCCTCTGGGAGAGGAACATTTCTTCTCACCTCAATCCTGAGTGGCAGACCCCCTTTTGAGCCTGTGACTGCTTCTGTGCTCCCCACAGAAACATCATCTCTGCAAGAGCCCTATAAGAAATCTTATATGTTTCGCAGAGAGCACTTCTCTTTCTTCTGAATCTGTCGGGCAAAGGCCTAGTTTCACCTAAAATGACAACACCTTAATGTCCGTGATCAGTTTGGTAAACCTTCATTGCATTCTATCAACTGCAAGTATATTTCTCCTTGGGTAGGGTAAAGAAATCTTACACAATATTCCAGGTGTGGTCTCAATAGGTCCCTGTATCAATACATGAATTTCTGTGGGAAGCCAAATGTGACAGGGAAATTTCACAGGCACTTCCGATTTAAGGAGTCAAAAGTGTTTGTGACCTTAAAAAGATTGGGTATAGTGACTGGTGGTGCTCCTTGCTCACTGCTGAGTGCTGAAGATCATGTCCACGGTCCTCTGGATGGATGGAATCCACACAGCATTGGGAGGAGGTGGTTAAGAAAAACCTAAGCAATGAATTCCATTGCGGCAGAAAGGAAGGAGACCCCTCTATAGTTACCATTGCCAGTTTTGTTTCCTTCCTTGAAGATACTCATGATTACGGCAAGTCTGAGGCCCCCTTTTGCCAGATGTTGGCAATGAGATTGTTGCTTATTGTTGCTCATTGTTGTGACTAAAGCACTTCACCATATTTCAGAACTTCAGCGGGTATGCCATCTGCTCCCATGTTTTAGTTGGGATAAGGCCATTTTGAATTCTTGTCAGTCAGGAGAAGTTAGCCAGGCAGCTTGCCATGGATTGAATCAAGGGTGTTCATGTCAAGGAGAGAACTGCAGGAGATCTCACAAATGTTCTTTCCAGCTAATTTTGGCTGCCTCTTTGGTCCTGGTGGGCTTGTTTCCTTTCTTGGCTCTCAGTGAGTTAGGACTTTGAGTGGTCCACAGATGGCCTTGACAGCACAGTTCACAACTTGTTCACTTAAGCTTACAAGAGGATGCATCTTACACTAAACACCTATGGTACAACGATCTGGCTTCTAGGAATCTCTATACCATGACCATTCAAAATGCAGAGGGAGCATTTGAGATAATGTTGATGTCTGTGTACCAGGAACACCTAAATGGTGAAAGAAGCTCAACACTTGACAAACTACCTGCCTACCCCATCAGGCATCTACAATTTTCGACTTGGCTTCATCAGCTGCTTGCCTGGGTTACAAGCTCGTTATGCTCACTTCCATGAAACTACCCAAAAAGAATGAAAAATCTTTTAGATGGCTCAGTGGGTAGACTAGGTAAGAAGGAAGCAGCAGATACTCTGGATCAATATATTATGTGATCTGTGGTGCTACCAGTGCAGGAATTTTAACCTGGACTAACTTTTCTTTTTTCAATTCAAGGTATTCAGTCAATTAGCAAAAGTGCCATGATTTAAACTTTGTTGTCACAGAGAAGACTTACAAAATATAAAAATCCAAAGTGGTTAAATCTTATGACTTTTCTGAGGCCGTTATCAAACTCACTTTTGATCAAATGGTCGTTTGTTGACCATATTGCTTCACGTTCTAGACCAGTTTTACAAAAATCATACAATTAAGTCATCAACAATAGGCAAAATTCATCTTCAATCTAGTATGCACATTAAAACGTTGCTTACTTTAGATGTGCAGGCTTGACATATTTCACAGTGTCTGTTTGCCGAGGATACATATCGCTGACAAAGTGAACAGTACCTAGCAATAAAGATTGGAATTTATAAAGATACAATTTAGAGCCCAACAAGACACATATTTTAGGTGTGGAACTATTTCACTGACTTGCTTAAATGGTTTACTTTCTTGATTAAATACTGATCTATAATAAAAATACATCATGTTGAAAAGATGACATTTGAAGCCTGTACAAAAACTTTCAGATTGCGAACACAAAATATAAATTGTTGGATTATACAGGGAATATACAAAAATGATATATCGTTATTGATTTTGAAAGTGGTTTTCCTGTGCTCATTGATTTGCTAGCAATGACAGCAACCTGGAGCAAACCATTATCTTATGACACAAGGAGACGATGAGAACGCGGGGGGGGGGGGGGGGGTGCGAGCGCGGCGTCACATTTGAGGGCTGGTCCACGAACGCAATATTCCACCACTCACCCATAGGTCCCAACTGCGCAGGCGCGGCTGATGGGTTCCCGTTGTGACATAGAAGATGAAGGCATTACTACGCAGGCGCGGCTGACAGGCACGGCAAGTGGAAAAGTGATTTATTAAAGCTTAAAATGTGAATAACTCTTCAAATATAACATCAATTTAAATGTTAAAGATGAGATTTATTCAGTTCTTTCTTGTTGTGTCTCTTGCTCCCACTGTTTTGTGTTCTTTCTCGTTGATCCTCGACATGTCCAGTTATTTCTTGTTGCGTCTCTTGCTCCCCTCTGTTTTACGTTCTTTCTCGTTGATCCTCGAGATGCTCAGTTTTTTCTTGTCGCATCCCTTCATTACTTGTTTTTAAATAAATGTTATTCAATGCAATAGCGAAGTATTTTTTTTTAATGTAACTCTTGTAAAATAAATGTTAATCAATTCAATCACCAAGTTCCGGTGGCGCTGCGAGTCGGCTCCCTCGCCTGCAGCGGGTTCGTTGTTTCGACTTTTTTGGTTTTTTTTAGTTTGTCCGAAGGTACGTTTTAGTGTTTCTCTGCATGTCTTGTGCGGGGAGTGGTGGGGGGGTATAGAAGGAAACCGTTTTCAGGCACCTACCTCGGCAGAGAGGCGACTTTCTTCCTTGTCGCTTCTTCGCCCCCCCTCCTCGCAGCCTTACAGCTGGTTTGGTGCGGCCTTTCCCGGAGTTGGGCCCAGAACTTCAGCGGTGGCGCAGCGGGACCATAACATCGCAAGCCCAGAGCTTCAGCGGCGGCGCAGCGGGACCTTAAGAAGTTAGCCAGGCAGCTTGCCATGGATTGAATCAAGGGTGTTCATGTCAAGGAGAGAACTGCAGGAGTTCTTCAGCGGTGGCGCAGCGGTGGCGCAGCGGGACCTTAACACCACGAGCCCAGAGCTTCAATGGCAGTGCAGCGGGGACTGTAACATCGCGGACCCCCTTGCCGGGGGTCGCCGGAGAAGCACTCCGACCGCTGGCCTGCGGCCTACAACATCTGGAAGCCGCGGTCTGTGGAGTTTCTGGCAGCAGGCGTGGACTTTACTTTACCATCGTGGAGCAGGCGATTCCTCGCCGGGGACGCCGGAGAAGAGGTCCAACTGTCGGCCTGCGGCCTACAACATCTGGAAGCCGCGGTCTCCAGTAAGAAGGTGGCCGATTTGGGAGCTCCGGGCCGCGGGGTGTGCTCGACCTGTCCCAACGTCGGCGTTCCGACCTTCCCGACCAGAGGGCTTGAACATCGGGCCGTCCGTATTGCTTTCCACCACAGTGAAGAATGCTGTGGTGGATGTCTGTGTTGAATTATGTTGTGTATTGTGTCCTTTTTTAATTGTAATGCTGCATGGTAAATTCATTTCACTGCACCTTATGGTGTATGTGACAAATAAATTTGAACTTCGAATTTTGAAATATTTTTTCAATAAATGTTAATGAAAAATGTTTTAAATTGCAACTGTAAATGAATGCAATAGCAAAGTATTTTAATCTTAATCAATGTAATCGGCAAGTCTTTTTTTAAATCCAACTGCTTTTAAATAAATGTGACAATGCATGGAACTCTTGCAAAATAAATGTCAATCAATTCAATTCCCAAGTTTTTCTTCAATAAATGTTAATCAATGAAATCGCCAAGTCTTTTTTCAAGCAGCAGTCTAATTAAAGTGTAAAATCGTGAAGTAATAATTAAAATGCAAGATTGCCTTCTTTTTTGAAATTGAAAAAGTAAATCAATGGAATATCGATTAAAAAAAATGCAAGTAATATAAAATATATAAAAGCTTATCGTCAAAGACAGCGAAGTCAGAGCGGTTGTGGGGCTGTGCTCTGTTCACGTAGAACCCGGACCAGTAATCGTTTTTTAAAAAAAGTTTAAAAAGGCAACTGTTGTAAAATAACAGCTAATGAATGAAATGGCGAAAAACATTTTCAAGCAGCAGTCTAATTAAAGTGTGAAATCCCGATTAATATATTGGGAAATTTAAAAAAATGTTAATAAATGCAATGGGCAAGTCTTTTTTCAATAAATGTTATGGGGCTGTCCCACTGTACGAGCTAATTCAAGAGTTCTCCCGAGTTTCCCCTGATTCGAACTCGGAGAATTACGGTAATAGCCTTTCGTGGGTACTCGGGGCTCTCGTGGACATTTTTCAACATGTTGAAAAATCTTCATGAGTCTTCACAAGCTTACCGCATTTCCCGAGTACCTGCTGTTAGGGTTACGAGCCACTAAGAGACGTCCCGAGCTCCGACGTACCCGCAACGTACATTCTACGTGCTTACCACGAGTTTGATTTTTTTTTTAAACTCGGGAGAGCTCTTGGGTAAACTCGTATAGTGGGACAGGCCCATTAATCAATGCAATGTCCAAGTTTAAAAATGCAACTATTGTAAAATAAAAGCTAATGAATGAAATGGCATTTTTTTTTGCAAGCAGCAGTCTAATTAAAGTGTGAAATCCCGATTAATCAATACAATCGGCAATTTCAATAAATGTAAAAGTGGCAATTACAAAAAAAAAGTCAATAAATGCAATCGGCAATTCTTTTTTCAATAAATGTAAAAAAGAGTAAAAATTAAAAAGCAACCCGCAACCCGTTTAAAATGACGTTAAAAATATATAAAAGCTTATTGTTAAAGAGAGCGAAGTCAGCGGTCAGAATGAAACAGTCAGCTTTGAACTGGATCTTCACCTGACTGTTTTGGGAGAAGGCTTGAAGAACATTGTGGAAGAGCAGTGGAAGAGTGACCAATGGCGAAGTTGCAGCGTGCAAGACTGACCAATGGCGGTCGTTTTTGAAATTCAAGTGTTCGAAAATCTGGAAAGTGGCTTTGGAGCGCTAGAGTGCCACACCTGGCCCGTCCTGCTTTGCAAGCTGTCGTTGGAGCGCTGGAGAGTGCATTGTGACGTCACTCGGTCGGAAAATGGGTGAGTCTGGACTGTTTTTAAAACTTTAAACGAATAGAATAGGTGGGAATGCGACGGGAAGATGTTTATCGCCTCGACGGGAAAAATATGAGTAGGATGTGTAAAAATGGGAAGGCTGTGGCCTAGCGTTTGGAAGAAATTAGGAAATAACCAGATATTGACACACACACAGCCGCAAACAAGACAAAGAGATTTAGTATTATAGAGATTCACAGAACAAAACATGATCTGCATTCCCAATAACTCATTGGGAAAAAGCTGTCAAGGAAGTGGTTCTGAACCATAAGGATCAAACCTAACCAATGTCTAACAGTTACCTGCTCTCAGCAGGAGCAGTAAAACAAATGAGAACTGACACAAGCCCCTCTGAGCTTAACCAAGACTCCCATTCCTGAGCATCGTACCCTCACTGCTAGAAAGCATAGAGTGAATATTAAGGAAGGTCAAGACTGTGTGGCCTCCCCCACACACCCCTTTCTCTCCACCCTCCCCCGTGCCCCACCTGGATTCACACCTTTTCTCCCCTCCCCATCCTTCCACCTACATTTCTTCCTCTAGCCTCACAATTCAGAACTCTTCAATCCTTTTGTCTCACACCTTGGTTTTTTCATCTGCCTTTGTTTAACCATCTGCCTATCACCCCCCCCCCCACCTGTGTTTACCTGTTACCTACCAAGCTTTGTCCAGCCGCCCATCCCCTCTCTTCCAGCTTTCTCTTCTTCCCTGCCCCCCTCCCCACTACAATCAGCCTGAAGAAGGGCCCCGACCTGAAATGTCACCTATCCATGTTCTTGAGGAATGCTGCCTGACCCGCTGAATTACCCCAACACATAGAAACATAGAAATAGATGCAGGAGTCGGCCATTTGGCCCTTCGATCCAGATCATGGCTGATCATGCTTTAATATGATCATGGCTAATCATCCAAAATCAGCATCCTGTTCCTTTTTCCCCAAATCCCTTGACGTCATTAGCCTTCAGAGCTAAATCTAACTCGCTCTTGAAAACATCCAGTGAATTGGCCTCCACTGCCTTTTGTGGCAGATAATTCCACAGATTCACAACTATGGGTGAAAAAGTTTTCCCTCATCTCAGTCCTAAATGGCCTAACCCTTATTCTTAAACTGTGACTCCTGGTTCTGGACTCCTGCATCTAGCCTGTCTAATCCCTTAAGAATTTTATATGTTTCTATAAGATCCCCTCTCATCTTTTTAAATTCCAGTGAATACAAGCCCATTCGATCCATTTTTTCATCATATTTCAGTCCCGCCATCCCGGGAATTAACCTGGTGAACCTACTTGTGTCTTCTTTTGTAAAACAGCATCTGCAGTTCCGTGTTTCCACAAGATCAAGACTGGGATTGGCTTTGATACCCTCTGTCTAACTTTTCATACGTGTCACCTCTTAAAAGTCTTAACCATTATTAAGACTTTATAGGTTGCTAACATGATTTTTTGAGAATCACTATCTCGGTTTCTCTCTCAGATTCAATATATTCAAAAATGAGAAAAATCTTATTAGAACAGCTAAACATTTTCATTAGGGAACATCTTTGAATTAGAGGTTTACCTGTATCCTTCTTCTGCAGGCAATATGACAGTTTTAGGCAGAAGGTTGGTAAATATGCGTACAGGAGATTGTTTACGTCCGCTGTTCCTATGCTTGTAGAGTGCATGGTTATCGTAATCCACCTATAAAATCATGATTTTATCAGCAGAACTGTAATGGACACTTCTGATTCGTTTAATATCTCTGAAGCAAACAAATCTACCATCTAGTCTCCATTTGTACAAGCTATAGAGTGTACATACATCTTTCAAACACATCATTATACATGAGCAAAACATAAAGTGCTGGAGTAACTCAGCGGGTCAGGCAGCAGCTGTGGAGTAAAATGGATAGGCAATATTTCAGGGCAGGACCATTCTTCAGGCAAATTCATTCCTTACATTCCCTCCACAGATACTGCCTGACCCACTGAGTTGCTCCAGCACTTTATGTTTTGCTTGTGATTGCAGCATCTACAGTTCCTTATGTCTCTATGCTATTATACATCCTCAACCTGTTGAAGAAATACTTCAATCATTTAAATCATTATTCATCTTTAGTGACAGTTTACATTTTGCTTGAATACTTGTAATATTCACAAAGAAAACTCTATCAGATTCAAAAGAAGAAAGTTTGCCCACAAGATTAAATAACAAACTCCACTTGACCGAGTTTTTAAAAAGCTGCCTATTGCTGATGAGTGCTGAAGGACAACATTCCTTTCCATGGCTTGCTATCTTTTGTAAAAAGCACCATGATGAAATTCCAGTTCTTCCACGTTACTTGAAAGGCAACTCGTTTCGTTCCCCAACTCAAGCTGAGGTTATTAAAATAGTTCCTTACCCTCAAATACCACACGTGAAAAATGACCAAAACAATGGAATATGCTCTCAAAAGAAAGTCAATATTTTCAGTGAAAGGGAAGTGAAGATACAAGACAATTGGCATAAAAAAAACAAGCCCCTAACGTGCAACTACATGCGAGACCACAGTAGAGAGCCCTTCGAAATTCAGTGGGAAATGAGAACTTCACATCTGGAGACTAAAGCACTGTTGGTAGAAGAAATGGAAGAATACCTCAGCCCAAATATGATTCAGATTCAAACTTTATTGTCATTGTGCAGTGCACATGTACAGAGACAACGAAATGCAGTTAGCATCTCACCCAGAAGTGCAAACACAGAATAATGGAACAGTAAAATATATATATGTATATACAGTAGCAGCAGTGCAATTTTCGGGGGGGGGAGATCAGTCACTGGGGGAAGGAGTGTCCAGGGGGGGGGGTGACTGGCAATCACCAAGGTGCAGAGTTAAGTAGGGTAACAGCCGCAGGGAAGCTGTTCCTGAACCTGCTGGTCCAGCAACGGAGAGACCTGTAGCGCCTCCCAGATGGGAGGAGGGTAAACAGTCTGTGGTTGGGGTGAGAGCAGTCCTTGACGATGCTGCGCGCCCTTCGCAGTCATCGCTTGCTCTGGACAGACTCAATGGAGTGGAGTGAGGAACCGGTGATGCGTTGGGCAGTTTTCACCACCCTCTGTGTAGAGTTTTGGTCTCCTAATTTGAGGAAGGACATCCTTGTGATTGAGGCATTGCAGCATAGGTTCACGAGATTGATCCCAGGGATGGCGGGACTGTCATATGAGGAAAGATTGAAAAGACTAGGCTTGTATTCACTGGAGTTTAGAAGGATGAGGGGGGATCTTATAGAAACATATAAAATTATAAAAGGACTGGACAAGCTAGATGCAGGAAAAATGTTCCCAATGTTGGGCGAGTCCAGAACCAGAGGCCATAGTCTTAGAATAAAGGGGAGGTCATTTAAGACTGAGGTGAGAAAAAATGTTTTCACCCAGAGAGTTGTGAATTTATGGAATTCCCTGCCACAGTGGGCAGTGGAGGCCAAATCCCTGGATGGATTTAAGAGAGAGTTAGATAGAGCTCTCGGGGCTAGTGGAGTCAAGGGATATGTGGAGAAGGCAGGCATGGGTTATTGATAGGGGACGATCAGCCATGATCACAATGAATGGCGGTGCTGGCTCGAAGGGCCGAATGGCCTCCTCCTGCACCTATTTTTGATGTTTCTGCAGTGCTTTCCGGTCGGAGACAGGGCAGTTGCCACACCATACTGTGATACAGTTAGTAAGGATGCTCTTGATGGCGCAGCGGTAGAAGTTCACCAGAATCTGAGTAGATGGACCTTCTTTAGTCTCCTCAGGAAGAAGAGACGCTGGTGAGCCTTCTTGATCAGTGTTGAGGTATTGTGGGTCCAAGAGAGGCCATCAGAGATGTTGACCACCAGAAACCTGAAGCTGGAAACACGCTCCACCTCCGTCCAGTTAATATGGATGGGGGTGTGCGTGCCACCCCTAGACCTTCTGTAGTCCACAATGAGCTCCTTGGTCTTCTTGGAGTTAAGGGCCAGGTTGTTGTCAGTGCACCACGCTGCTAGGAGCTGGACCTCCTCCCTATAGGCCGACTCATCGTTGTCGCTGATGAGGCCAATCACCGTTGTATCATCTGCATACTTGATGATGGTGTTAGTACCATGTACAGGTGTGCAGATGAAGAGGGAGTAGAGGAGAGGGCTCAGCACACAGCCCTGTGGAACGCTGGTGTTCAGGGTGAGGGTTGAAGAGGTGTGGTTGTCTAACCTAACAGACTGGGGTCTGTTGGTTAGAAAGTCCAGTATCCAGTTGCAGAGGGAGGGGTCGATGCCCAGGTCGATGAGTTTGGTGATCAATTTGGAGGGGATAATGGTGTTAAATGCTGAGCTAAAGTTGATGGACAGCATTTTCACGTAGGTGTCTCTGTTGTCGAGGTGGGAGAGGGCGGAGTGAAGTGCCGTGGAGATGGCATCCTCCATACTCCTGTTCTTGCGGTAGGCGAACTGATAGGGGTCCAGTGTGGGAGGTAGGCAGCCTTTGATGTGTGCCAGGACCAGCCTCTCGAAGTACTTAGTGATGATGGGAGTAAGTGCAACTGGGCGGAAGTCGTGGAGGCTCGCCGCAGTGGAGTGTTTTGGCACCGGCACGATGGAGGTGGTTTTAAGGCACGTGGGGACAGCTGCTTTGGCAAGTGACAGGTTGAAGATGTCAGTCCAGACATCTGTCAGCTGCGCAGCACAGGCCCTGAGGACGTGCCTGGGGATGCCGTCAGGGCCAGCAGCCTTTCGTGCATTAATCCTGCTCAGTGCTCCGTACATGTCGATGGGGGTGAGTGTGAGGGGCTGGTGATCAGCAGGGAGCACAGCATTGATGGCCATCTCTTGATTGTCCCTGTCAAAGCGGCCATAAAACTGGTTAAGCTCCTCAAGGAAGGAGGTGTTGCTGGATGTGGGGGTGGTGTTGGTGGGTTTATAGTCCGTGATGGCCTGGATGCCATGCCACATGCGTCGGGGGTCGGAGTTGTTCTTGAAGTGCTCCTCGATCCTTAGCTTGTAGCTGTGCTTGGCCTTCTTGATGCCTCTCTTCAGGTTAGCCCTGGATGAACTGTAGGCTCGAGCATCGCCTGACCTGAAAGCGGTGTCACGTGCCTTCAGCAGTAGCCTGACCTCTCTGTTCATCCATGGCTTCTGATTCGGGAATGTGGTAATCCATTTGAGGGAGGTGACACTGATAATGGTGGAGTTGATAAAGTCCAAAACGGAGGAGGTATATGAGTCAATGTCCATGTGGGAGTCAAGGGTGGCCTGAGCTGCAAACGCATTCCAGTCAGTGTTTCCAAAACGCTGCTGAAGTGTGGAGTCTGCTCCCTCTGACCAAACTTTAATTGTCCTCACTGTGGGTTTAACACGTCTGATGAGTGGAGAGTACTTTGGGAGCAGGAACAATGAGAGGTGATCAGACTGTCCAAGGTGGGGGAGGGGGACGGCTTTGTAGGCTTCAGCCATATTTGTGTAAACTTTGTCCAGTATCTTGTCTTCTCTAGTGGCGAAGGAGACATGTTGGTGGAATTTGGGGAGTACAGTCTTCAAGTTGGAGTGATTGAAGTCACCCGCAACAATGAAGGCTGCCTCAGGGTTGTGAGTCTGTTGTTTGCTAATGGCAGTATGCAGTTCTTTCACTGCAAGCTTAGCATTAGCATCCGGAGGAATATAGGCTGCAGTCACAACAGTGGAGGTAAACTCTCTGGGCAGATAGAACGGTCTGCATTTAACCATGAGAAACTTTAGGTTAGCTGTGCAGTGACTCTCGATGATGGTAGTGTCCATGCACCAAGCTTTATTTACATAAATGCACAGACCCCCACCTCTGGTGTTACCGGAGTCTGTTGTTCTGTCCGCTCGGAGTATATGACGCCCCGTTAGCTTGATGGCGCTGTCAGGAACGTTGATGTTAAGCCAAAAATCAACATCTCACTATAGGTAGGTTCATGCCAGGGCACAACACAGTAAAAATGCCAAACAATTTTACTATGTATCTTGAACTCGATACTATGGGAAAAACTTGTCCAGCAAGCTTGGCTGGGGATTGCAAAATAGATACAACTATAGCAGCTTTTATAGGAATACTGTTTTCCCAAAGGAGATAATTTCGAAACAAATCAGAAAATTTGAAGAATAGGTTTGTTTAGTTTAGTTTATTGTCATGACTACTAAGTTACAGTGAAAAGCTTTTGATGCATGCTAACAAGACGGCAAAAAGATTGTCAATCGAGCCATCCACAATGTACAGATACATGATAAAGGGAATAACATTTTGTGCAAGATAAAATCCAGTAAGTCTGATTAAAGGTAGTCCAAGGGTCTCCAATGTGGTAGATAGTAGCTGGTACAGCAATACAAGTGGGGAGCACAGTGACTGCTGAGAATTGAGGACTAATTATCCTGCCTCAAGAAGGGAGTTTGGAAACTCTGGGCTGAAGTTCTCCCTTCTTTTACAAACAGAGGTAACAGCTGCTTGGCTTATGGGCGCTAACTAACTTAATGATTGTATCTGGCTGAAAGTAAGGAAGAAAAAAACAATAGGACCAGAGGTAGAACTGCAAAAGTAATTACATTGCACAGTTCTGTTCACAACTAGCAGCGTTTCACAATGAACAGCAAATCCATGCTTACAGAGAAACTTTTGATGTTCTAGGAAACGCAGCCTTTATCTTTCTATCACGTGCCAAAGCATAAGAGCACTATATTCCCGAATGCTGCAGTGGCAACTAAGGAACAGCAAGAAGTGGTTTTGGCATCAAGAACATAGTGTCCCTGAGATTTAAGGCTTTTAATTTCAGGGCAATTCCTCAGTGGAATCAGGTGTAGTGGATGCATGGGATAAACCTATTCTCCCAAGAGTTGTGGCCTCGGGTTGTTTTTTTCAAGTAATGAAGAGAATGTAAAATGCTGCAGATTCAGTGTATTTTGGCTGCTTTCTGGATATCAGCTGTTAATGATGGTCCTGATTTGAAATCGGGGCAACATTTATTGTGTGTCTAGAACTGTTCATCTCGATCAAGATGGAAGTCATGAAAAATACTAACTGATTGTTGCCTGGCCTATCTAACTGCACCACTCTGATATCAGTACACCCTGCTATGATTGATTCCATGCATTATGGAGGGAAATATTGGAACAAATACATTGAATATATTAGACTGAAAATAGACACCAGTGCTTTCAACATTTAACAGAGAAATTGTGAGGGCTCACTTAAACTTGTAAAATCAGACCAAGGCTGTTTAAAGGAGTGGATGTAAAAGTGGGATAGGATAGGATAGGACTAGTGTAAATGGGTGATCAATGGTCAGCAAGGATTCAGTAGGCCAAAGGGCCTGTTTTCATGTTGTATCTCTAAACTCCAGAACTTTAAAAGCCCCCAAAACTGTTTGTACAAAGTATGGTATGCTGGGACTTGAGCAAACAGTGCCCTGGGTCAGAACCTCTGTTGATTAATGCTTTTTTTTGGTGAGAGGCAAAAAGGTACAACTTGATCTGCCATTTGATCTTGTTTTAGACATGAATGAAATGTATCCTCTGAAGCAGTGTAAAAACTATACATATCAAGAAGCGACTCACTTGGTAATCAAGCATGCTAAATGTTGGGAAACACTGTAGAATGCGAGGTTCAAAAAAGTATGGAAAAATCCAAAATATTGGCAATTCATCATCTGCAGAATGAAAATAAAACATAATAAGCCACGTGAGTGAAAAGTTGTTCAGAATAAAAAGTCTTGCATTGAATGGGAAGCATTATTTTATTAACAACGTATTTAATATAAATATAGGTTCTCATCTTTCTTTACGCCTTTTCATCTTTATGGTGTAAATATGCCAACCTAGGAGATTGGGAATCAAATTCAGCACCTCTGGCCTTTCACAATATGATTTTTTTTAACAATATGAAATATTTATTGATTGGGGGAAAATGGACACCAAGTGCTGGGGTAACTGGGGTCAGGCAACCTCCTTGGATAACATGGATAGGTGATATTTCTGGTCAGGTTGATCTCAAATTGAACAAAAATCCAGATATTGTATATGGCTGCTGTGAATTCTCCAAAAGCCTCCAAGTGTGATGCAAAGTTGAAGTGTGTTCTTGGGTACAGAATTAAATTACAAGAACAGGTTGTATCATTTCCTCTAATATTACTGAAATTGAGGGCTGATCTGATCAACGTATTTAGAATGTTAAAGGGATTATAATGAAGGGAATTTTTTAAACTGGTAATCATAATCTGGAATGGAATTCAGGTACGTTTCAACAATAAATTTCAAAAGCAAATTGGACAAAAGGGTCCAGATAAAGTGTCTTGACCCAAAATGTTGATTGTCATTTCCCAGCAGCTCTCCCTTCTCTACTCCAGATTCCAGCATCTGCAGTCTCTTGTGCCTCCACAAAAGTGAAGTGGTGTGTTTTGGTTATTTAGAGCACCGTGTTTGGTTTTGGACACTGCACATCATAAAGGACAAACTCTCCTTGAAGGGTAAACTGTGTAGATTCAGCTGAATGATATTGGCTGAAGAATATGAGATTGGAGGATTAAATATGGCATGAAATTCCTTGATTGACAACAGAGATATTCTAAAGGAGATGGTTAAAAATATTTCAAAGACTTGATAGGGTAAATACAAAATGTATTTCAACTAGTGCGGATTGTAAAGCTGAAAATTTAAGCAAGATGTAAGATAACTAGGTAATATTCTTCAATAGGTTTTGGTTGGAGCAATAATTGGAGATGCTTTCACTGAGATCATTAGTTATTTACAACTCCTACCTCAAAGGTAGGAGTTTCTCGACTAACATAGGCAACTCTTTCTCCTCCCCAGCTAATCTCTGCTGTGGGGTTCCACAAGGTTCCATCCTTGGCCCCATTCTCTTCTCCCTGTATATGCTCCCCTTAGGCCAAGTCATTGAAAGGCACGGCATTTCCTTCCATTGCTACGCAGACGATACACAACTCTATCTCCCCCTGAAGCCCCAAAACCAATCAAATCTGCTTAACCTCACCCACTGCCTCGAGGATATAAAGTGTTGGATGGCCCAGAACTTCCTCCAACTAAACGAGAGTAAGTCTGAGGTCATCCTTCTCGGCCCCTCGGACTCAATCAAAATGATAGCAGGCAGCCTTGGAAGCCTTACCCCACTACTCAAACCTCACGTCAAAAACCTTGGCGTGATATTTGACTCAGCACTGAAATTTGACAACAAGTCAATGCCGTGGTAAAAGCTAGCTTCTTTCAGCTTCGGACGATAGCTAAAATAAAACAATTCCTCCACTTTGATGACCTCGAAAAGATCATCCACACATTTATCTCCTCCCGCCTAGATTACTGCAACTCCCTTTACACTGGCATCAGCCAATCTTCCCTGTCCCGCCTGCAACTGGTCCAAAACGCCGCAGCGAGACTCCTGACGGGCACCCGAAAAAGGGACCACATCACCCCGATCCTGGCCTCTCTCCACTGGCTCCCTGTGCGGTTCCGTATACATTTCAAGATCCTCCTCTATGTCTACAAAGCCCTCAATGGGCTTGCCCCCACCTACATTAAAAGTCTTCTCACCCACCACTCCACCTCCAGGTCCCGCAGATCGGCCGACTTGGGGTTGCTGAATATCCCGCGGTCTAGGCATAAGCTCAGGGCGACCGCGCCTTTGCGGTTGCAGCTCCTAGACTGTGGAACAGCATCCCCCTTCCCATCAGAACTGCCCCCCCCATCGACTCCTTTAAGTCAAGACTAAAAACTTATTTATACTCCCAAGCCTTTCTTGACGTCCTCTGAGCGAGGGCTATATGTATGTAGTTTGTTTGTTTATATTATTCTTATAACAAATGTAAAGCACTTTGGCCAACGAGAGTTGTTTTTTAAATGTGCTATATAAATAAATGTGACTTGACTTGATTTGACTTATTATAAATGCGCATTAAAGAGTTTTGGAGCAAAGCAAATGGAGTTGAGGTTTAGACAAGGGAAACAAATGGGATTTTTCATGTAGCTTTTATACTTTACAGAAACTGATCTCAGCTGAGAAATGACTTGCTCCAATTCAAATGATCCTGTATTGTTTCATACAAAACATTCTTCCTCCAAATACTTGAAAGCCATCTGTACCTTCATTCTGTGAGGTCTTCCACGTGGCAACAATCTTTTTAAAGCTGTGGGCTAATGCCTCCACCAGGCCCCCAAATGGTGGGTCAGTCACCATAATAATAGGCACGCCGTTGTCCTGACACATGAACTTTTGAAATGCTTCAAAGGCAGACTAAGAAAAATAAAGTGAGTGAGTGTCCAGGTGCTGCCCTCAATTTTCAATCAGGTTTTACAACTTCACTGACAATTGCACTTTAAAAATTGAGGTATGCAAAACAAACATTAAGTATATTAGTACATTTATTCTGGAATATTTGAAAAAATAGGGCCATTACCTTTCCCTTTCACTGGCAGCACTATTAATACATATTAAAACATGTAGGGGAAAAATGATTTTCTTAATAACGATTACACGTGTTGGAAACAATATGACAATATTATACAAAACAATATGTAAACTACTTTATTTTAAAATGATTCCCAAATGTTTTCCTAAAAAGCAATATGTTACAATTCTCAGTTCCATGTCCGAGACAGAATATATGAAGCATACGGCAATATGCAACAAAATTAATTACACAATTGGTTAATTATGAGTAAAATATGTTGGAGATACAGGGCAAGGTTCACAGATGGACTGTTTAACCTTTATGCCTTGTTTATAATTGTTCATATGTGTGCAAAAGCAAAGAGAAAAACAAGGAGATTAGCAAGGAGGTGAGGAGAAAATCAGGAACAACACAATAATTTATTTACAAGAAGGAATTGTGTAAACTGGGATTTTTCCAGATAAAGCAGAGGTGGTAAATGAGAAATTTAACAGAGAGCTGATCAATCTCAAGAAGGGCTTTCACCGATGGTAGGGATAAGTAAACAGAAGCGAAAGATGAAGATCATTAAGTAAAAGTTGCAACGGTTTGGAATGCACTATCTAAAAGGTAGAGTAAGCTTATTGTCATGTATGGGAGCAATTTCACTATCAAGGCCAACGATTATCACTATTTCTGATAGTCCTTAAGAAGGTGTTAGAATACTGCTAATTGCACTCAATATGGTGGCAATCCCCTAATGCTGCTGGGTAAGAAGTCCAAGGATTTAGAGACAGAATTAATGAGAGAATAGTAATATATTTCCAAGTGGGGATGGTGTGGCTTGGAGGGAAGTGCTTTACTATATGAGGAGATGCATAATAGACAATAGGTGCAGGAGTAGGCCATTCGGCCCTTCGAGCCAACACCGCCATTCAATGTGATCATGGCTGATCATCCCCAATCAGTACCCCGTTCCTGCCTTCTCCCCACTTCCCTGACTCTGCTATTTTTAAGAGCCCTATCTAGCTCTCTCTTGAAAGCATCCAGAGAACCCGCCTCCACAGCCCTCTGAGGCAGAGAATTCCACAGACTCACCACTCTCTGTGAGAAAAAGTGTTTCCTCGTCTCCGGTCTAATCAGACGAAATGTTGCACAAGCATACCCACTTTGAGTTTAAGATGATTGGACCAAGTAGACTGCCCATAGGAAGTCCTGCAATGATTTCCACCATTCACCAGGCAGCGGCACATGGGTGATGACAGGAGATGAATGCTAATTATCATGTTGCTTGTAACGCAATGCCAATGGTAAAGAACAATATAAAAGAGCAGGTAGAAGTTTCTAATCAAATAAAACCTGTAGCTAAGGCAGTTTGCATGTTGAAAGATCTTAAACAAATTCAAAATTTAGAAAGCTGCTCATCATATCAACTTTAATCTAACTGTAATGAAATTTATATACTCCATATTATCCATCAGAGCTCCACCCTCATTTGTGCTCCTCTGAAGAATCTTAATATTCCTTTTACTCTGGCAGTAGAGGGAAGAACAAAATAGGAACAGGCAGCAGAATGCAATACATGAAAGTACAAGGGGCAACAAGACACAAGCCTCAAATTGTATACAGTGCATTCAGAAAGTATTCAGACCCCTTCACTTTTTCCACATTTCGTTATGTTACAACATTATTCTAAAATGGATTTTCTTTTTTTTTAATCATCAATCTACACACAATACCCCATAATTAAAAAAAAAAAAGCAAAAACAGGTGTTTAGAAAATGTTGAAAAGTAATTGAAAAAAAGTAGCTGAAATATCACATTTACATAAATATTCAGACCCTTTACTCAGTACTTTGTTGAGGCACCTTTGGCAGCGATTACAGCCTCAAGTCTTCTTGGGTATGACACTACAAGCTTGGCACACCTGTGTTTCTCCCATTCTTCTCTGCAGATCCTCTCAAGCTCTGTCAGGTTGGATGGGGAGCGTCGATGCACTGCTATTTTCAGGTCCCTCCAGAGATGTTCGATCGGGTTCAAGTCCGGGCTCTGGCTGGGTCATTCAAGGACATTCACAGACTTGTCACAAAGCCACTCCTGCATTGTCTTGGTTGTGTGCTTAGGGTCGTTGTCCTGTTGGAAGGTGAACCTCCGCCCCAGTCTGAGGTACAGAATGCTCTGGAGAAAGTTTTCATAAAGGATCTCTCTGTACTTTGCTCCGTTCATATTTCCCTCAATCCTGACTAGTCTCCCAGTTCCTGCCGCTGAAAAACATCCCCACAGCGTGATGCTGCCACCACCATGCTTCACCGTAGGTTTAGTATTGGCCAGGTGATGAGCGGTGCCTGGTTTCCTCCAGACATAACGCTTGGCATTCAGTTCAATCTTGGTTTCATCAGACCAGAGAATCTCCTTTAGCTGCCTTTCGGAAAACTCCAAGTGGGCTGTCGTATGCCTTTTACTGAGGAGTGGCTTCCGTCTGGCCACTCTTCCATAAATGCCTGATTGGTGGAGTGCTGCAGATATAGTTGTCCTTCTGGAAGGTTCTCCCATCTCCTCTGAGGAACTCTGGTACGCTGTCAGAGTGACCATCAGGTTCTTGGTCACTTCCCTGACCAAGGCCCTTCTCTCCCGATTGCTCAGTTTGGCTGGGCGGCCAGCTCTATGAAGAGTCCTGGTGGTTCCAAAGTTCTTCCATTTAAGAATGACGGAGGCCACTGTGCTCTTCGGGACCCGCAATGAAATTGTTTTATCCCCTTCCCCAGATCTGTATCTCGACACAATCCTGTCTCGGAGGTCTACGTCTTCAAGGTCTACAATTCCTTCGTCTTCATGGCTTGGTTTTTGCTCTGACATGCACTGTCAACTGTGGGACCTTATATAGATAGAAGTGTGCCTTTCAAAATCATGTCCAATCAATTTAATTTACCACTGGTGAACTCCAATCAAGTTGTCGAAACATCTCAAGGATAATCAATGGAAACAGGATGAACCTAAGCTCAAATTTGAGTATCATAGCAAAGGGTCTGAATACTTATGTAAATGTGATATTTCAGTTATTTCTTTTTAATTACTTTGCAAAAATTTTAAGCACCTGTTTTCACTTCTTCATTCTGGGGTATTGTGTGTAGATTGATGATAAAAAAAAAGAATTTAATCCATTTTAAATTAAGGCTGTAACATAACAAAATGTAGAAAAAATGAAGGGGTCTCAATACTTTCTGAATGCACTGTATAGTCTAAGAATTTCAATACAACAGAGACAAAACGGACAAAATTATAGGCCAGACATGAATGCTAAAAAGAGCTCTGAATCTTTTGAAAATCAAGTAAAAAGTCCTGAATTGGATGATAAATATATTATTGTAAATATTTAGAGTCTAATAACATACAATAATCAGTAACTAGTTATTACTAGTACAATAACTGATAAGGGCATAGAAACAAGATTAGGCTGCTTTTAATTCTGCAGCATGTTGTTTTGGTGAAAATTGTCAATAACAATAGCTGGGAGGGAGATCTAACAGAACCATGCACTTAGCCTACTTGGCAAATTGCCTGGCTTTAAATAATAGGAGATAAATATATAAACTAGAATAAGTGGCAAATACTATTTAGAGCATTAAAAAACAATGACATCAGATAAGGAATGTGGTTGAAGGGCTAGGTTATTATTTCTTAAGGGTTTGATAAACGTGACATAGTGTTTGATATTATCTGTCAAATTTCCCTCCCTCTTAACCTAGGAAAGTCATAGACTCAAGATAAATGACGTTCACATGTCTGTCTCCAGAATTGGCTGAATCTAAGTATTGCAAATAACACCAGCTTCCAATAATTTTAAATAAATAAAACTCACAAATAAAAATTAGAGTCACAGAGTACGGAAACGGGCCCTTCGCTCCAACATCGCCCTATGCCCCAACAAAGTTGCTTAATGTTCAAGAAGGAACTGCAGATGCTGGAGAATCAAAGGTAGACAAAATTGCTGGAGAAACTCAGCGGGTGCGGCAGCATCTATGGAGCGAAGGAAATAGGCAACGTTTCGGTCCGAAACCCTTCTTCAGACTGACATTAAGTTGCTTAATGCCCCTGTCCCACTAAGGAAACCTGAATGGAAACCTTTGGTGACCTTGCGCCCCACCCAAGGTTTCCATGAGTCGCCAGAGGTTTTGGTCACTCGCCTGGAAAACCTCGACCGAAGCGTGAGCTGCATCTACCGACCAAAGATCCTATTGGATCTTTGCTACCGACCGCACACACACACACACACACACACACACACACAAACCCATCACGAAGGTGGGGGCCAGGGACAGCGGAGGAGCGCTGTCTGCGCGATGAAGAGGAAGGTAAACGGCTGCCACAGAGCATGATAAGTCCTTTAGAGAGCACGGGAGGGGGGGAGAGAAGGGGAGAGAGAAGGGGAGAGAGAAGGAAGAGAGAAGTGGGGAGAGAAGTGGGGAGAGAAGGGGAGGGGAGAAGGAGGGGAGAGGGGAGAAGGAGTGGAGACAGTTTTAAGAAGTTTAATAAAGTTAGCGGGCATTTTACCTTGAGGTGGGTCCTTCTAGGTCGTGAAACTCCAATGGCCGGTCAGCGAAGGAGATTGCCTTCAACTGCCTATAAGTAAATAGCGACCCCACTCCACTGGCTTCGACCAAACGGCAACCTATTTTCAGTCGAGGCCGGTTTTGATTTTGTTGAAATAATCGAAGGAATATAGAAAAAGCCTCGACCACGCGGAAACCACTTTCGACCATTAGGGAGAGTGACCAAAACTTCCGGGAACCTCATGGAAACCTTGGGTGGGGCGCAAGTCACCAGAGGTTTCCGTTCCTGTCCAAATGTCTTTTAAATGATGTGATTATATTCACCTCAATCTTTTTCTCTAACAGCTTGTTCCATGTACGTTCCATCCTCTGTGAAAAAATGTTGCCCCTCAGGTTCCTTTTAACTCTTTCCCCTTCCACCTTAAACCTATGCCCTCTAGTTTTAGACTCCCCTACATTGGGGAACAGACTGGCTATTCATCTTATCTATGCCCTTTATGGTTTTATAAACCGCTATCTGATCACCCCTCAGCCTCCTGTGCTCCAAGGAAAAAAGATCCAGCCTCTCTTTACAACTCAAACTGTTCAGACCTGGCAAATCGTTGTAAATCCTTGTAGATCATTCTTGTACTCTTTCTAGTTTAATGACATCATTGTTAGTTATGTTTGTTAAGAAAAGGATAAATGTGATTCTGGGCATTAAATGAAAATACAGATCTAATTAATTTAATCCCAATTCTGAATAGAACACCAGAAAGGTTTATGTACAACAAAATGCATGCTCTTTTGGTATATTACAGACGGATACATTTCAACATTGGAAAGCTCTCATTTGTCAGTCAAGGTATTCTGAACTGGTATTTTACTTATACACCTACATGTGATTCATTTTACCTTTTGATGAGGTGATTTGTTTAGGATTACAAAAAATACAAATGGATACAGGTGGAGGAATTGACATCTGAATGAGGGCATTTGTCGATAATGTTTGGCAGGGAAGAGGTAGGGAAGAGGTTAGGTTGGTGCAAAAGCACTTGAGTTCTTGAGTATAACGAGGGTTAGTTGCTGGCCAACGGGTGAATTTGCCCCTAAGGCTGCTTTATCTCAAGCACTCCAATAGGCAACACACCTATGAGATGTAAATTGCACAAATTACATCTCATAAAACAAAAACCGAATCTTAACATAATCAAATAGGTGAAGGGAAGAACTGAACAAAAACTTTATTTTGACTTCCATTGCCTTTTTACATCTCTGCATTAGAACCAATATAATTAAATATTACATTTTATGCGTCACAACATACCTTTTCTCCAAAGAAATGATGATTAAACATATTATAGTGGCAGAACTCCTCCTCTGAATAAAATTGGGAATACCTAATATCAAAAAACAAAAGAGAACTCAAAGTAAATTTTTCTAATCATACACATTTTTTCAAATCATACACATCAGTTGTGGAATCAGAAACCTGGAGATTAAATTGAACAGCTCTTGAAAAATAATGCAGGATTTATAGGTACAAAAATAAGAGGAATCTTGTACATTTTCTCAAACCAGTAAATGGATTTTTCTTAAATATTGTGCATTTGTATCCACTGTCAATCATCAATCCTTCTGAATTTGAATCTGGTAATGGAACGGTAAAGAAGGGCCTATAATCCTATTCAATAATATTCACCAGCACTTTCGGGGGGGTTCTGATGTCTTGTGAAAAATAGATCACTCAGTTACCAAGCACGCCAATTGATATTGTAAAAGCAAAGATGAAGGAATAGATAAAAGTTTGGTCAATGAGTGGTGTTAAGAAACATAATAAAAGTTAAATTGCTGTGAACATTATTTATAGACAATAGATAATAGACAATAGGTGCAGGAGTAGGCCATTCGGCCCTTTGAGCCAGCACCGTCATTCAATGTGATCATGGCTGATCATCCCCAATCAGTACCCCGTTCCTGCCTTCTCCCCATATCCCCTGACTCCACTATTTTTAAGAGCCCTATCTAGCTCTCTCTTGAAAGCATCCAGAGAACCTGCCTCCACCGCCCTCTGAGGCAGAGAATTCCACAGACTCACCACTCTCTGTGAGAAAAAGTGTTTCCTCGTCTCCGTTCTAAATGGCTTACCCCTTATTCTTAAACTGTGGCCCCTGGTTCTGGACTCTCCCAACATCGGGAACATGTTTCCTGCCTCTAGCGTGTCCAAACCCTTAACAATCTTATATGTTTCAATGAGACTCCCTCTCATCCTTCTAAACTCCAGAGTGTACAAGCCCAGCTGCTCCATTCTCTCAGCATATGACAGTCCCGCCATCCTGGGAATTAACCTTGTAAACCTACGCTGCACTCCCTCAATAGCAAGAATGTTTAACATTATTTATCTTGCACTTTTCTCCTGTATAAGAAAGTTTATGCTCTAATTATTAACTTTTTTTAAACACCATCTAAACTGATTGAATCCAGCCCATTTACCTAGACTCTAACTCCCATCCCCTGCCCCCAGAACATTCTCATGATAACTCTTCCAGTTCAACAATGTACCAAATGGAAAAGAGTAAGTCCAATGTAAGTATTTATCGCTGACATACAATTAAAGAGTATGGCTGATGGCTGAACCGTCCCATTTGATCAGCCAGATGGCAGAGAACATAGAACAGTGCAGCGGAAGAACAGGTCCTTCGGCCCACAATGTCTGCGTCTGCCTGCACATCATCCATATCCCTCTATTCCATCATATCCATGTGTCTATCAGAATAGAGATGAGGAGGGATTTCTTCAGCCAAAGGTTGGTGAATTTGCAGAATTCATTACCACTGGCTGTGGAGGTCAAGTCATTGGGTATTTTTTAAGCAGAGATTGATAAATTCTTGATTAACCTAACCTACTGGTGACAGCAAGCATTAAATTATCATCACTATCCAGGTCATTTCTTTTGAATTCACTTTTTGATTTCTTGGTGGTGATCTAGTATCAATGGTCTCTAATTTTACTTTCTCACAAGGGGATACACTCTCTGCATATATTATTGCTGGATCATTTCAAAGAGCAGTTTCAAATGCCGCTGTGGGTTTGTAACCACACTTTCAATTGTAATGGCCATCAGTGAACCTGTGGGCATTGATTTTGCTTCAATGGCAGCAATACAGCATCAGAGAATTACGGATTATTCATGCCCCTCACATCGTTGTTTTTAGTTTAGAGATCCAACATGGAAACAGGTACTTGGGCCCACTGAGTCCATGCTGACCATCGATCACCTATTCACACTAGTTCTATTTTCTCTCACTTTCACATCCACTCATGACACATTAGAGCAATTTAGAGAAACCAATAACCTCCAAACCTCACATTTTGGAATTTGGAAGGGAACCTGAGTAACCCGAGGAAACCCATGTGCTTACAGGGAGAATGTGCAAACTCCACAAAGACAGTACCTGAGGTTAGGATCGAACCTGGGTCTCTATCAGCATGAGGCAGAAGCTCTACCTGCTGTGCCAATGTGTGGTTAGAAACTACCATTTCCAATGTATGCTTTGATCGTGTATGAGAACGTACATTTGAAATTAGACAGAAAGTGCTTTGTCATTTAAGATTCTTAAACAAACATAACTAAACAAGTCAGCACAATGCCAGCACATTTCCCTCCTACTCCCAATCCCTACCCCCTCCTTACAGATTCAGTTACATAGACCTGAAGTATGCATAATTATTTTCCACTATCACTATCCAGAAAGATCAAGTTAATAGTTAACCTGTAATCTTATTGAAAGAGCCAAACCAAAATTAGAGTTTCCTAACTTCAAACCTCCAGGTGGGTGGAGGAATGGTTGATGGAATTTAATACAGAGACGTGTGAGGTGTTGCATTTTGGGAAGTCGAACAAGGGCAGGACCTACACAATAAATGGTAGGCCTCTGGGTAGTGTTGTAGAGCAGACGGATCGAGGAGTACAGGTGCATTGTTCCTTGAAGGTCGAGTCGCAGGTGCTATTGGCATATTGGCCTTCATCAGTTAGAGTGTTGAGTATAGAAGTTGGGAGGTCATGTTGCAGTAGTATAAGACGTTGGTGAGACCGCATTTAGAATAATGTTGTTCAGTTCTGGGCACCATGTTATAGGAAAGATATTGTCAAGCTTGAAAGAGTTCAGAAAAGATTTACGAGGATGTTGTCAGGACTCGAGCGTGTGAGCTATATGGAGAGGTTGAGTAGGCTGGGTCTCTATTCCATGGAGCGTAGGAGGATGAGGGGTGATCTTATAGAGGTATACAAAATCATGAGAGGAATAGATTGGGTATAGGCACAGAGTCCTTTGCCCAGAGTTGAGGACCAGAGTACAAGGTTCAAAGTGAAGGGGAAAAGATTTAATCGGAATCCGAGGGGTAACTTTTTCACACAAAGGATGGCGGGAGGGAACAAGCTGCCAGAGGAGGTAGTTGAGGCTGGGACTATCCCATCATTTAAGAAACAGTTAGACAGGTACATGGATAGGACAGGTTTGGAGGGATATGGACCAAGCACAGGCAAGTGGAACTAGGGCAGCTGGGACATTGTTGCCGGTCTGGGCGAGTTGGGCTGAAGGGCCTGTTTCCACACTGTATTACTCTATGACTCTAAACCACCTCCCCCACCATGTACTTACAGATGTGGTTATCTGGCCTCTTTGAAGTTGCTGTTCTTAAGTGGGAAAAAAAAGTAATAGTTTTTTCTTTGCTTCCATATCGCCTCCGTACCATTCTATCCCCCAGTGGCATATTATCACACATATCTATTTTTTATGCTATTGACTGCAGCGGCTCATCTAAGTACATGTAGCAATCGAAACCTGGTATTTAAATCACTTATTCATTTATTACAACAAAGAAAATATCGACAACTTGCATCTATTCCAGAAATGAGCACAGCAGTGTTTTGATTATATCAACAGATCACCAATCCAGAGAGTAGAACTTTAAATTCCACCATGCAAATTTGCAAATATTAATTCAGTTTTAAAATTCTCTGAGCAAATATGTGTTAACAGCAAATATGATCAGAAAAATTAGAGAAGAAATAAGGAACTGCAGATGCTATTTTATAAAGAAACACAAAGTGCTGGAGTAACTCAGTGGGTCAGAGAATGTCTCTGGAGAACATTGATAGGTGACGTTTCGGGTTGGGACCATTTTTCACTGATTGTGGTGGGAGAAAGCTGGAAGAGAGGAGGGGCAGGTCAAACACTGGCGAATGATGGGTGGATATATGTAAGAGGGCAAGGGGGGTTGATGGCTGAGGGTTGGACATAGGCCAAAGACGAAACGGCAGTGAGATAAGGATCAAAGAGATGTAAATTGTGAAGCTGGTGGAAGGAATAGAGATGAAATGGGAGGGGAAAGGGAGAAAAGGGTGAGAGTCCACGTGGGCACAGGGAAGAGGAAGGGAAGGAAAGAAAAAAAAGTTATTGTTGTAGGTTAGTTTCTAGATTTGTAGATTAGAAAAACAGTTGGGTTGCTGAAAAAAAATCATCCAGCTCATTAATGCCTTTGAGGGAAGAAAACTGTGACCTGTATGCAACTCTAGTCCCACACCAGCTTACATACTCTAAACTACTTTCTTAAGCAGTCAAGCAACTCCCTTAATTGATTCACAAAACCATCAACCCAAGGAAGGAACTCCGCAAAAACAACAACCATGCTTGATAATTGAGGAAGAAACACTGGAAGAGGCACATTTCAAACGATTTTTTCTTATTCTGTAATATAGTGAAAAGGTTGAGTATAGGAGCAAAGAGGTCCTCCTCCTGCAGTTGTGCAGGGCCCTAGTGAGACCACACCTGGAGTATTGTGCGCAGTTTTAGTCTCCAAACTTGAGGAAGGACATTCTTGCTATTGATGGAGTGCAGCGTAGGTTCACACGGTTCATTCCCGGGATGGTGGGAATGTCATATCTTGATAGATTTGAGCGGCTGGGCTTGTATACTCTGAAATTTAGAAGGTGAGAGGGGATCTTATTGAAACATATAAGATTATTAAGGGTTTGGACACACTAGAGGCAGGAAACGTGTTCCCAATGTTGGGGGAGTCCAGAACTTGGGGCCATAGTTTAAGAATACATGGTAAGCCATTTAGAACGGAGATGAGGAAAAACTTTTTCACTCAGAGAGTTGTGAGTGTGTGGAATTGTCTACCTCAGTGGGCGGTGGAGGCTGGTTCTCTGGATACTTTCAAGAGACAGTTAGATAGAACTTTTAGGGATAGCAGAGTTAAGGGCCTATCCCACTTTCACAACCTCTGCCCTTGACTCATACTCGCAGCATGGTCGTCACGAGGTCGTAGGTAGGTCGTAGCAGGTCGTGATGCTAGTCGTAGGAACTCGTGGCATCAAGTAGGTCGCGGCGTTTTTTCTAGCCTGATAAAAAATGTCCACGAGTAAAAAAGGTAGTGATTTAGGTCGTGAAAGTGGGACAGGCCCTTTAAGGGATATGGAGAGAAGGCAGGAACAGGGTACTGATTGTGGATGATCAGCCATGATCACATTGAATGGCGGTGCTGGCTCGAAGGGCCGAATGGCCTACTCCTGCACCTATTGTCTATTGTCTCGCCTTTAAAAGAAGATAGAAATGTATTATCAAGTTAAATCTCTAACATGGCTATGCTTGGTTATAATGATTATTTACAGTGCCCTCTTGTTTGGGACAAAGGCCCATCATTTATCTATTTGCCTCTGTACTCCACAATTTGAGATTGGTAATAGAAAAAATCACATGCGGTTAAAGTGCACATTGTCAGATTTTATTAAAGGCCGTTTTTATACATTTTGGTTTCACCATGTAGAAATTACAGCTGTGTTTATACATAGTTCCCCCATTTCAGGGCACCATAATGTTTGGGACACAAGGCTTTACAGGCGTTTGTAATTGCTCAGGTGTGTTTAATTGCCTCCTTAATGCAGGTATAAGAGAGCTCTCAGCACCTAGTCTTTCCTCCAGTCTTTGGAAACTTTTATTGTTGTTTCTCAACACGAGGACCAAAGATGTGCCAATGAAAGTCAAATAAGATATTATGAGACAGAGAAACAAGAATAAAACTGTTAGAGACATCAGCCAAACTTTAGGCTTACCAAAATCAACTGTTTGGAACATCATTAAGATGAAAGAGAGCACTGGTGAGCTTACTAATCACAAAGGGACTGGCAGGCCAAGGAAGACCTCCACAGCTGATGACAGAAGAATTCTCTCCATATTAAAGAAAAATCCCCAAAACCTGTCCGACAGATCAGAAACACTCTTCAGGAGTCAGGTGTGGATTTGTCAATGACTGTCCGCAGAAGACTTCATCAACAGAAATACAAAGGCTACACTGCAAAGTCACTGAAAGTAAACATGCAGGTACAGCAGGCAGTGAAGAAAGCTAATGGCATGTTGGCCTTCATAAGGAGGATTTGAGTATAGGAGTAAAGAGGTCCTTCTGCAGTTGTACAGGGCTCTGGTTTTGTGTGTAGTTTTGGTCTCCTAAATTGAGGAAGGACATCCTTGCTATTGAGGCAGTGCAGCGTAGGTTCACAAGGTTAATCCCCGGGATGGCGGGACTGTCATATGAGGAAAGATTGGAAAGACTGGGCTTGTATTCACTGGAAATTAGGATGAGAGGGGATCTTATAGAAACATGTAAAATTATAAAAGGACTGGACAAGCTAGGCAGATAGGGCAGAGGATGGGGTAAAAGGAGCATATGAATAATATTAATATAATATCAAGAGGGGGGGGTGGGTGTGTGTGTGTGTGTGCGTGCGTGCGTGCGTCTGTGTGTGTGTATGTGTGTGTGTGTCTCTCTCTTTCTCTCTGAAGGCCGGCCGCCCCCCCCCCCCCTACCGCACGTTGAGGGAACGGGGTCCAACGGGTCCCCCTTGGTCTACGAGGAATTTCATTTGCCAAGTCAGTCATACAAATAAAAAGCAACAGAACACACAAAATACATTTTAACATAAACATCCACCAAAGTGACTCCTCCACATTCCTCACTGTGATGGAAGGCGAAGAAAAAGTTCAATTTCTTCCCTTCTTTGTTCTCCTGCAGTCGGGGGCCTCAAGCCTTCCATTGACGGGATGATCTTACTCCCGTAGCCAGCAGTCGATCCCTCCTCATTGGGGCGATCAAGCTCCTGCATCGGGGAGGGAATCTCAGTTCCCTGCGCCGGCGATCGGACCCCGGGTCGGGGCTGGTCGAAACCTTCTGCGTCGTTGGAGCTCCCAACACCTATGGTCTCTACCCGAGACTGCGAGCTCCCGATGGTAAAATCCGCAGGCCGCGGTTGGAGCATCGATCCCAGACAAGGAATCGGCTCCGATGGTAAGTCCATGCCCCCGAGGTGGGGCTCAAAGTCAGTCCCGAGCGAGGCCTCCAGCTCCACGTTGTTAGGCCGCAGAGCGACCGGAGATACGACCCGGAAATCAATCGCATCTCCGGCAGGGTAAGAGATTGAAAAAAAGTTTCCCCCAACCTCCCCCCCCCCTCGTAAAACAAACCAGAGTACATTTACACAAACTTTTAAAACACACTCAAAATAACAAAAAAGATGAAAGACTGTTGGCGAAGCTGCCAATTGTGCGGCGCCCCTACCCACAGTGGTGCAGCTGTGGAGCTGCTGTCTCACAGCACCAGGGACCTGGGTTCAATCCTGACTACGGGTGTGGAATTTATACGTTCTACCTGTAACCACGTGGGCTTTCTTCGGGAGCTGCAGGTTCCTCCCACATCCCAAAGGCACGCAGGTTTATTTGTAATTTGGCCCCTTGTATGTAGGATGTGAATGTGGGATAACATAGAACTAGTATATGGTGATTGATGGTCAATGTGGACTGAATGGGCCGAAGGGCCTGTTTCCAAGCTGTATCTCTAAACTCTTAATTCGTTTGAATGTAGAGCGGGACTTTAATTTTCCTGCACTACTATTATTTGGTTTTATCCATTATCAAAACATGATATTACAGGGCTCTCGCTTAACTTTTTTTCCCTGTTGCCAGCCGGGCAACCTTGGTAGCTTTTTAGGTTGCCAACTGACAGTTTAGGTGGTCATTTAAGATGGCTTGCATGACGCGTGCGACAATGTGCTCGGACGAAGTGCGTAGTTACCAGTCGGAATTATACTCAATGAAGCATTCACATATTATTTCTGCTTCAAATAAAGTCACAAACTAAACATATTCACCAATCAAGACATGATATATCCCACAATGACATGCAGCAAAATTATAAGACAGTATCTCAACTCTTTTTACACATTGCAATTATGCAATTTCTATTAGTTCTTTCCACTTCCAAACAACAATGTGGTTGGATTATTCAGCGTATGATCAACCTGTGTCAATAAATCCTGGACCATGGTAACATATATGCTTAACCATGCATACTGCAGATTAATTGATGCAAGCATGTTTTCTGTGAAGGACCGAAAATTACCATAACATGGACACTCTCGCTTCCCACATAATTTATCCACAACAAAATATACAGGTTGCAAGGACATTTCTACAGGCATTTTATGATAATAGCTGTTAAAACCAACTATACCCATCTGACAGGTTAAACATTACACTAGCTGTCAAGAGATGGCCAAAGGACAAATTGTGTTTCTTATTTTCTTTTTGTGCTTTTGAAATTCAATTCTGTCCTTGATTTGTGTACTGTGGTGTTTTTATATTTAATTTATTCTGATTATGTGTTTTATATTTTTGTGATTCTATGCCTTGTAAGGTGTCCTTGGGTTTTAGAAAGGTGCCAGTAAATAAAATGAATTATTATTATTATTAAAGGACATAACTGCAGCAAATGTTCTTTTGGTAATATATTTAAAGGTGTCAAGACGCCACATTACCGGACATTCAGATTAAATGTACGTGTTGTGAACAGCAAAGAAGATACCCAGTTTGTAAGCACCAGATTTTTAAAAAAATTAGTGATAAACGCTGTTTCCATCATTCCCACTTCAGAATTAACGTTAAAATTTCAACTGAAATATCTCCTGACCAAATTTGTGATGTATCTGATTGACTGTAGAAGTAAAACCTGGATAAATCCAACGTATAGTTGTGGATGTTGCTCATTAAATAACTACAGTACTGATACTCCATATTAAGAGCATTGATTTGCCGTTAAAATGAATTCTGTAATAACGTGTCAACGGCAGCAGTGACAATCGAACACTGCGGTTTTAATGTTTCACGTGTTCACAATTTAATTAATCGATCTTTATGGATTAAAACAAATAATAACATTGGGAATTAAAACACATTTGATTGCATTCCGTTATCAAACATAGTCAATGTTCGCTCTGAAGACATTTCCAGCACAATAGGGTCAGGGAGGGGGGTGTGAGTGAATCAGTGCGGGGTAGATAGATGGCGGGTGTGGGGGGGGTTAGAAGGCAGTCGGTGCAGAATGGATGGATTGAGGCAGGTGAATTAGTACCTGTTGGTTGGAGTAGGTAAAATTGTGAGGGGAGGGCACGGGGGATGTCTGTGGTGTTGAATGGGGGAGTTCAGTACAGGATGGATGGGGTAGTCAAAAGTGCTGGAGAAACTCAGCGGGTGAGGCAGCATCTATGGAGCGAAGGAAATAGGCAACATTTTGGGTCGAGACCCTTCTTCATGAATGGGAGGATCAGTACAGGATGGATGGGGGGGGGAGATCAGCGCAGGAAGAATGGGGGGGGTCAGTATAGTGTGGATCGGAGGGTCTGTGCAGGATGAATGGGGTATCACTACAGGATGAATGAGGGGAAGGGGGAAGGTGCAGGGTAAATGGAGCTGGGTTAGTACGGGTGAATGCTTGGATTAGTACAGGAAGGATGGGGGATCAGTACAGGTTGGATGGAGGAGAAGTGCAGGATTGGTGGGAAAGGGTAAGTACAGGGTGAATTGGGGAACCAGTGGAGGATGGATGGGGGGGGGGGGGCGGGTGGGCAGGAGAATCAATGCTAGGTGGATAGGGTGATCAGCGCCGGATGAATAGAAGGGGGGGGTTGATGGGGAGGGGGCACAGGGCTGTCAGTGAGGACTGAATAGAGGGCGGAATGGGGATCAGTGCGGGATGGAGTGGAGGGGTCCCAAGATAAGGGGGTGGGATGGAGGGGGCATACAAGAGAGAGGGAGAGAGAGAGAGAGAGGGAGCGATGTGGGGAGGAAGGAAGGTCAGCGCTCCTCGGACAACACGCCCCGCTGCCTTGGCCGTTGGGAACCTCCTCGCCACCGCCTCCCACCTCCGCCAGCCAACAGCAAGGTGCGGGGCCGGGCGGTGCAGCTCAGAGATCCTATACCTATAAGATCTTTGATGCAGCTGCTTCAGAAGGGTCGGAGCGAATGACGGGCCCGAACAGCGGCAGCAACGGCTGCGACAGCGGCTCCATCTCCTCCTCCTCCTCTGAAACAAGCAGCGGCCGCTATCAGGAGGAGGAGGAGATGGAGCCGCTGTCGCGGCCGCTGCTGCGCTGTTCGGGGCCCGTCATTCGCTCCGACCCTTCCTTACCCCGCACCTAGTATATTTGCCCCGCAACACAGCCGTCACCGACACAACACGTCGCATTCCTTTTAGCCAGAGATGCTGCCTCACCCGCGGAGTTACTCCAGTTTTTTTGTGTCTATCTTCGGTACAAACCAGTATCTGGTTGCCAAGCCGGGCAAAATGACTCAGCGTTTAGGTTGCCTGGGCGGCGCTTTGAGTGGTCAGGGGCACCCGGGCAACCGCTAATTTCGAGCCCTGTATTATCTATATTTAAATAAAATATTATTTTAAAATCTCATGATTTTAGAAGTGGCCAAAATTATACATTAACTTCTCACCATGATCTCAATTGATATTAAACATAATAAATCATTCTTGCCATGTTGTCTGGTTTTCAACTGCATTTTTTTGACATAGCCCTTCAGTCTGAAGAAGGATTCAACCCGAAACATCACCTATCCATTTCTCTAGAGATGCTGCCTGACCCGCTGAGTTATTCCAGCACTTTGTGTCATTCCTAGAATTTTATACATTTCCACAAGATCACCTCACTCTTCTGGACTCGAGAGACTTCAGACCTATCATGCTTTACCTCTTCTATTACAAAACACCTTCCTTCCTGGAATCAATCTGGCGATTCCTAGCCTTTTCCTCGCCAACGTGCGCTCACTGGTTAACAAAATGGACGAACTCCGGCTAAGGATCACCTCCCACAACTGGATCAAAGACTGCAGCATCTTGATCCTCACTGAAACTTGGCTCAACACCGACGTTCCTGACAGCGCCATCCAGCTAACGGGGCGGCATTTACTCCGAGCGGACAGGACAATTGACCAGAGGTGGAGGTCTGTGCATTTATGTAAACAAAGCATGGTGCACGGACACCACCATCATCGAGAGTCACTGCTCAGCTAACCTAGAGTTCCTCTTGGTTAGATGCAGACCGTTCTATCTGCCCAGAGAGTTTACCTCCACTGTTGTGACTGCAGCCTATATTCCTCCTGATGCTAATGCCAAGCTTGCAATGAAAGATCTGCATTCTGCCATTAGCAAACAACAGACTCACAACCCCGAGGCAGCCTTCATTGTTGCGGGTGACTTCAATCACTCCAACCTGAAGACTGTACTCCCCAAATTCCACCAACATGTCTCCTTCGCCACTAGAGAAGGCAAGACACTGGACAAAGTCTACACCAACATGGCTGAAGCTTACAAAGCCGTCCCCCTCCCCCACCTTGGACAGTCTGATCACCTCTCATTGTTCCTGCTCCCAAAGTACTCCCCACTCATCAGACGGGTTAAACCCACTGTGAGGACAGTTAAAGTCTGGTCAGAGGATGCGGACTCCACACTTCAGCAGTGTTTTGGAAACACTGACTGGAAGGCGTTTGCAGTCCAGGCACCCGACTCCCACACGGACATTGACTCCTATACATCATCTGTTCTGGACTTTATAAACTCCACCATCAACAGTGTCACCTCCCTCAAACAGGTGACCATATTCCCGAATCAGAAGCCATGGATGAACAGCGAGGTCAGGCTACTGCTGAAAGCACGGGACACCGCTTTCAGGTCAGGCGATGCCCGAGCCTATAGTTCATCCAGGGCTAACCTGAAGAAGGGCATAAAGAAGGCCAAGCACTGCCATAAACTCAGGATTGAGGAGCACTTCAACAACAACTCCGACCCCCGACGCATGTGGCAAGGCATCCAGGCCATCACGGACTTTAGACCCACCAACACCACCCCCACATCCAGTAACGCCTCCTTCCTTGAGGAGCTCAACCACTTCTATGGCCGTTTCGATAGGGACAATCGGCAGTTGGCCATCAAGGCGGTGCTCCCTGCCGATCACCAGCCCCTCTCACTCACCCCCTTCGACGTGTACGTGGCACTGAGTAGGACTAATGCACGTAAGGCTGCTGGCCCCGACGGCATCCCCGGGCGCGTCCTCAGGGCCTGTGCTGCGCAGCTGACAGACGTCTGGACTGACATCTTCAACCTGTCACTTGCCCAAGCAGTTGTGCCCACGTGCCTTAAATCCACCTCCATCGTGCCGGTGCCAAAACACTCCACTGCGGCAAGCCTCAACGACTTCCGCCCAGTTGCACTTACTCCCATCATCGCCAAGTGCTTCGAGAGGCTGGTCCTGGCACACATCAAAGGCTGCCTACCCCCCACGTTGGATCCCTATCAATTTGCCTACCGCAAGAACAGGCGTACGGAGGATGCCATCTCAACGGCACTTCACTCCGCCCTCTCCCACCTCGACAACAGAGACACTTACGTAAGAATGCTGTTCATCGATTACAACTCAGCATTCAACACCATCATACCCTCTAAACTGATCACCAAACTCGGTGACCTGGGCATCGACCCCTCCCTCTGCAACTGGATACTGGACTTTCTAACCAACAGACCCCAGTCTGTTAGGTTAGACAAGCACACCTCTTCAACCCTCACCCTGAACACCGGCGTTCCACAGGGCTGTGTGCTGAGCCCCCTCCTCTACTCCCTCTTCACCTACGACTGCACACCTGTACATGGTACTAACACCATCATCAAGTATGCAGATGATACAACGGTGATTGGCCTCATCAGCAACAACGATGAGTCGGCCTATAGGGAGGAGGTCCAGCTCCTAGCAGCATGGTGCGCTGACAACAACCTGGCCCTTAACTCCAAGAAGACCAAGGAGCTCATTGTAGACTTCAGGAAGTCTAGGGGCGGCATGCACACCCCCATCCACATTAACGGGAGGGAGGTGGAACGTGTTTCCAGCTTCAGGTTCCTGGGGGTCAACATCTCCGATGACCTCTCTTGGACCAACAATACCTCAACTCTGGTCAAGAAGGCTCACCAGCGTCTCTTCTTCCTGAGGAGACTAAAGAAGGTCCATCTGTCTCCTCGGATTCTGGTGAACTTCTACAGCTGCACCATCGAGAGCATCCTTACCAACTGCATCACAGTATGGTATGGCAACTGCTCTGTCTCCGACCGGAAAGCACTGCAGAGGGTGGTGAAAATTGCCCAACGCATCACCGGTTCCCCACTCCGCACCATTGAGTCTGTCCAAAGCAAGCGTTGTCTGCGAAGGGCGCTCAGCATCGCCAAGGACTGCTCTCACCCCAACCACAGACTGTTTACCCTCCTACCATCCGGGAGGCGCTACAGGTCTCTCCGTTGCCGGACCAGCAGGTCCAGGAACAGCTTCTTCCCTGCGGCGGTTACACTACTCAACACTGTACCTCGGTGACTGCCAATCACACCCCCCCCCCCCCCCGGACACTCCTCCCACCAGGATTTATTAGATTTATTTATTTACTGCTCATATTTATGTCGCTCTTCTAGGGAGATGCTAACTGCATTTCGTTGTCTCTGTACTGTACACTGCACAATGACAATAAAGTTGAATCTGAATCTGAATCTGAATCTGAAATCTTCACTTTATTCCCCATTTTGCAACTATATTCTTCCTTGAATGTGGGGACCAGACAATGTTCTAGATGCTATCTCATCGGGGTTCTCAGTAATTGCAGAACAATGTCTTTATTCTTGAACTCAAATTATCTTCCAATAGAGGCCAGCTATTTGCCTTTGATTCAAATACAATTTACAGCAAGGAAAGAGGGAAAACTGGATGAGGCAAACAATGGCATCTTAATGTGCATATATTACATTGGACTACTTAACCTGTGCAGCAGTGAATATTTAAAATCAATGAGATGCTGAATGGACCATAAACCTGTTGGAGTTTCCTGAGACTGAACACAAAAATAACAGTCACTGTTCAAGGCTATTAATAAACTCTAGCATTTGTATCTTCATGTAGGAGAACAAATATATCAGCAGCTGGCTACATAAAATGTTTTACGCAAGTGATTCTCAGAAGCAAAAATGTTCTGCACTGTTGCACAACAGTATTTATGAAGAAACATTTTTAACGAGCAGGGAAGTGTGTTTCTGCCAGTCATTGCAGTGTTAATTTGGATCAGTCCACTTCTATCCAGGGGCAAGGTACCTCTCTGGTTAGAAAATTGCATAATATATATGGTTAAACAAAGCTACCTAAAGTAAGTGCTGATCAGGTCTACTCTGAGAAATGTTAATGATAAATTAAGAAACAAACAGAAGAGAAACAACTTTAAAAAAAAATCGTTATAGTATCATATCTTTTACTCAAAACTAATCCGCGTCGAGGTGTTGATTTGTCTTCTATTGAAACACTGCAGGATATTATATATTTCCTGCCCTGATCCAATGCTGGCACAAGAAATAACAGCTAATTTATTTGAAGCACGCAGAATGAAAATGTAAAAAGGTACATCTCCAGTATATTTGCAACTACTGAAGCAACTACCGGATTTGCTTGACAAAACTGGCAGTAATCCACATTTTCACCAGTATCGCAGAACATTGCAGAAATGAATGCAGAGCAACTATTACCACAGGTAATTGATCAAAATACATTATTTTTGTCAGTGTCACAATGATGTATTGAAATACTGAAGTTTATTTTATATTGTTTATAAGCAGAAGGCTCAAATTCAAGAGAGAGAAAATAACCACTTTAAAATATTGTGAGAACCCACAATGTTATGGAATCTATCATCGGGAAGATTGACATAATTCCCTTTCCAGGTTGGAATAAATATTAATATATTCCATGTTAAATTAATATAATTTAATGCAGCACAACAATGTAAGTGATGTACAACTACATTTACTATTGATCTACACAAGCAAGTGCATCTACCAAAGAGTTTGGATGCTTTGTGCTTAATCAGATGAACCCAGAGAGTCACTACTGACAGGTTGTACAAGTGTAAAGTCAGACACGGCATGCTGGAGTAACTCAGCAGATCAGGCAGCATCTCTAGAGAAATAGATTGGTGATGTTTCAGGTTGGGACCCTTCTTCAGACTAAAGAGCTATGTCAAAAAATGCAATTAAAAACTGTATTTTCAAAGGTTCGAAAAGGTGGAAGTGCAGGACAAAGCCTGGTAGGTAATAGTTTGAAACAGGTGAGGGGGTGTTTTGATAGGCAGATGGTGCGAATCAAAGGGATTTAAAGAGTTGCGAATTGTGAAGCTCAGAGGAAATGTAGGTGGAAGGGGCAAGGAGAAATAGGTGCAAGTCTAGGTGGGGCACAGGGGAGTGAAGGGAGGGAAAATGGGGAGGGGAAGGGAGAGTTGGTGGGTTGATGGGGTTTGTAGGTGCCTAAAATCAGAGAATTCAATGTTTATACCATTGGGTTGTAAGCTACCGAAGTGGAATATAAGCTCTGAACAAGAGTCCCGACCTGAAACGTCACCTATCTGTGTTCTCTAAAGATGCTGCCTGACCCACTGAGTTATTCCAGCACTTTGTGCCTTTTTTGTTAATCAGCATCTGCAGTTCCTTGTTTCTAAATCTGAAATATGAGGTGTTGTTCCTCCAGTTAGCAACAGAGGAGTCCCAGGACAGAAAGGTCAGTATGGAAATGGAAAGAGGAGTTAAAATGGTTGGCAAACGGAAAAACCCGTAGGCCTTGGTGGACTGAGTGCAAGTGTTCCGTTCCAGTATAAAGTTAGAGTTTGCCCTAGCCTGGGCTTTACTCTTTGTCAACATATGCGATATAGTTTTTGTCTCAGTTTACATTAACACCTCCAAGGATATCTGGATTCTCACTTCACCAGCCTCAGCATTGTGCATTCACTTAGATGTAACTCAATAAAAAAATACCAAGGGAAACATGTGAGTGAGAAAACAGAAGTGTTTCCAACACCCGGAGAGTTGTGAATCACTCAGAGAGTTGTGAATCACGCAGAGAGTTGTGAATCACCCCAAGAGTTGTGAATTTGTGGAATTCTCTGCCACAGAAGGCAGTGGAGGCTAAAGGGCCTGTCCCACTTACGTGTCCTTGGCACGCAAATTACGCGACCTCGTGGTCGCGTTGAGCCGAGACGGTCCCGCGAAGGTCGGGCGCGATTCCATGTGTACGCACAGCTGTCTGGAGCGCGTGACGTCATTTGAAGATAGACACAAAGCTGGAGTAACTCAGCGGGACCGGCAGCATCTCTGGAGAGAAGCAATGGGTGACGTTTCGTGTCGAGACTCTTCTTCAGTCTGAAAAGAAGGGTCTTGACCCGAAACGTCACCCATTGCTTCTCTCCAGAGATGCTGCCGGTCCCGCTGACTTACTCTTGCATTTTGTGTCTATCTTCAATTTTCTTGGCGCCGCTCTGGGTGTAGAAGTGCGGGCGGATCCGGACCGCAACGGCCGTAAGCCCCAGGCCGAGTTCGGCGATCGTTTGCCTGCTTCTGCTGCTGTTGAAGGTGAGACGTTGCGTCGCGCCAGGATCTTGGGCCTGTCCCACTTTGACCGTCAGTTCCGCGACAGGCCGTTGGCGCGCGAAGATTTCGTTCACTACAAAAATTTCGGAGCCCCGCGCGACGTCGCGCACAACTACATACCCCTCCGCGCTTCTTTTTTTTTTTTTTTTTAATTTTTATTTATTAGAAGTACATTACATTACAACCACATACATTAATACTCGTCATTTATATCTTCTTACAATTAATGTACTCCCTTTATTTATTTTTTTACACTAGAAAAGGAAAAGATTGAAAGAAAGAAGAAAGTGAAGGAAAAAGTGAAAGTGTAGAAAAGTGTAGAAAATGTAACAACAAAAAAGGACGAAGACCCTATAAGAGCGAAATTAAAAACAAAAGAAAAAGAGTTAAGAAATAGGCCCTAGGAAAAAAAAGAGAAAGAGAGAGAGGAAAAAAAAAAAAAAAAAAGAAAAACAAATGTTTTTTTGAGCATTACGTAAATAGGACATACCAACTCTTCAACTATCATCCCCCCTTACCTGACCTCAATTTTATATTTTTTTTAAAGTAATTTTGCACCCTATGTTTGTAATAATTCTATAAATGCAGACCACGTCAGGTGGAAGTGATCTGGTTTACCTGCTAGGAGGAGTCTTATCTCTTCTAGGTGTAATGTTTCAAACATATTTGAAATCCACATATTTATAGTTGGTATTGGAGCCTTCTTCCAAAATTTTAGAATTAGCTTTTTTCCAGTTATTAACCCATAGTCCATTAATTTCTTTTGAAACACATTTAGTTCTGGATCATCTTCCGTTATTCCGAAGATAATCCATTCTGCTTTGGGTATCAGTCTTGTTTTAAATAACTTTGTAAAGATTTCAAAAATTTCATTCCAAAATTTTTGAATTTTTGTACAGAAGACGAATGAGTGCGCTATAGTAGCTTCTTGGGATTGACATTTATCACAAATAGATGATACGTTTGGGAAAATTTTATGAATTTTAGTTTTCGAATAATATAATCTATGTAAAATTTTAAATTGTCTTAAAGTGTGTCTTACATTAATCGAGCATTTATGCACGTTTAATAAGTATTCATTCCAACTTTCCTTTGAAATTTTAATAGCTAACTCTTGTTCCCAGTCTCTTCTGATACCCTCCGTAGGTGGTATTTGTACATTTAAAATAATATTATACAAATATGATATTAAGTTTGCTGATTCTGCTTTTATCTGCATTGCCTCGTCCAATACATCTACTGGGTTATTATAATGATCTTTTGTATATTTTTTCAAATAGTCGCATATTTGAAAATATTTAAAATATTGATTATTTCCGAGTTTATATTTTATTTGTAATTGCGCTTCTAAGTGGGACCGGCCCCGCACGGCCATACGATGCCCGTGCGCCTCAACGCGACCTCGTGGTCGCGTAATTTGCATGCCAAGGACACGTAAGTGAGACAGGCCCTTAATTCACTAGATGAATTTAAAAGAGCGTTGGATAGATCTCTTGGGGCTAGCGGAATCAAGGGGTATGGGGAGAAGGTAGGAACGGGTTACTGATTGTGGATGATCTGCCATGATCACAATGATACCAAGGGAAACATGTGAGTGAGAAAACAGAAGTGTTTCCAACACCCGGAGACTTGTGAATCACTCAGAGAGTTGTGAATCACGCAGAGAGTTGTGAATCACCCCAAGAGTTGTGAATTTGTGGAATTCTCTGCCACAGAAGGCAGTGGAGGCTAAAGGGCCGAATGGCCTCCTCCTGCACCTATTTTCTATGTTTCTATATGACATTGTTTCTTAGAAACTGTGATAATACATTATTCTTTATATTATATCCAAATAAAGTTAAATGTCATGATTTTAGGATGGCTGAATTACATCTGGCCCCACTCTCTAATTTCAACATCACTGATGATCTGGATTTCTGTTTATAACATCAAATTGCAGATTTTAATGACATGTCCAGACACAAACAAATTCCAACCAGGATAACACTATCAAAAATGTGTGCTTGCTAGTTTAAACATGCAATACTAATAAATTCATTGTGTATATTAAAACATAAGGAGGATCCCAACCCCGATACATCACCTATCCATGTTCTCCAGAGATGCTGCCTGATCCGCTGACAGCTCGTTATGACTTTTTTTGTAAACCAATATCTGCCATTCCTTGTATCCAAATGAATTCCCCTCAAGTTTATTAAAATTATGCAGAAAGTAGAAACACTTTCTCATCATTATGATTTCTATTTCAAAAATGTTAACTCACTACTTTCTTTTTGTTTGGAGACATGGGTGAAAATATAAACATCAGAATTATTCTGTCCATTCTTGTTTCCCCTGGAAAAGTATTTTAAATTATCTGAAGAACATGTGCTAAAGTTACTCCTTTAATGCTGTTTGGTATGTAGTCACAGGATTTTAAACTAGCAATGTTTTAAACTAGATGGTGAAAAAAGTGACAGTTAAAAAGAATGTTTCCTTGGGATGTAGCTGTAGGTTGTCATTTATCCAAGAATGTGAAGAGTATTCCATCATAGAGCAAAAAGGGGCCAGGATATAGCTCTGGCAGATGGCATTAAGGACAATCCTTAGAGATTATATAAATACATAAGGGGGAAAAGGGTAACTGGAGGGAGAGTGGACCCTCTCAGGAATCAAAGCGGTTAGCTCTGTGTGGAGCCACAGGAGATGGGCAACGTCCTGAATTTACTTACTTACTTTTTATTACAGACTCAAGGTCCAGATAAAAGACAAGACATTACATAGAATAAATTGCAGACTAAAGCACAATAAATCACATACAAAAGCACAGTAAATTATTTACAAAAGCACAATAAATTACATACAAAAGTACAATACATGGTTTAAGATCAAGAATTTAAAAAAAATCAGTGTCCTACAACGAGACAACTATACCAATGTCTCCACAGCTGGGATTGGTAGCGTGTAGTGCTAAACCTTATGTTTGATAAGGCCAAGATGATTTCATTTTCAGAGTCATTAATCAGGCAAATACATTTATACATAAGATTTCTTGAGACAGTTTGTAAAGTATTGACTCCTGCAGCCACAAACATTTCACTTGCACTACTCCATCTCGGTTTCTTAAGTAATATTCTCATGGCATCATTATAAGCTACTTTAAGTCTCTGTAAGCTTGCATTTCTTGACCACAAGTGTGCAGTATAGAGTGGTGTACAATATGCTCTGAACAGAGACAGTTTCACTCCATCTGTACACGCACTAAACTTGCGTAAGAGAATGTTTGCTTGTGCATACATCATATGGCATTGCCTATAAATATCCTCATCATCTGTCATTTGTTCTGTAATAAAATGTCCAAGATATTTCACCTTATTACAGACACTAAGATTATTATCAGACAATTTAAAATTAGGAAATTTTAGACATTTAGACCAGCATTATATTTGATATCATGTTCCACACCATACACAGAACATATGTGTTTTTTTTTACAATACTGAACACAAAAATGTGACAAAGGAGGTCAAATTTCAAATTCCTTCAAAAAAGTTGACAAGCACTTTATTGGGCTCATGTCTAACATTGTATCAACAAAAAATATAAGGAAAGATAGCATATTGACGCCAAGTTTCCGAAAATGGCATCAGAATACACAAATACATTTTGTGTAACGGTTGCGCGTGGTGTCAACCAGTAACCTGGTTGGCACAGTAAGTGCATGTATTTCTTATTCCTTTCTATGCATATGAATACCACATGGAACAATAAAATTGCACACACCGTTTCCACTTCATTCACCTGATCATTTAGTAGCATACTGCATCCATTTGAGTGGACACCGCAACGCACGTTACACATCATACACACAAACATACATTGCGGGATCCTAAAAGGTTTGGTGTCCCAGAAAACGAACGTTACATTATTAGCGAGAACCAAGCATTTTCACCAATATGATCTAAACGGTACATTACCTAATGGATTTGAGCTATCGATGGCCAATGATTCGTCAGATAGTTTGATTTGGGCTGATTTTTTTGTAAGTAACATGTCTCCGTAATGGTCGTTGCAGTGCTTCCCGAAGTTGACACGAAGGAATGAAGTTAGCGACTTGGTCCGTACGAAAGGTAAACAAGAGACAGTGTGTTGCCATATTAAAGACTGGCTCAGTTTCTTAGTTTTGTTGACCAATTAATGTCCAAAATTTTTTTTAAATTGATTTTCAAAAGTCGGAAAATATATTGTAGACGGTCGTTGCGGTCTTGACACCACGATGTTTTTTATATATCAAATTGGAAAATAAGAAAAAATAATTAACTAGCCCAAAAATCGCTACTACCCTAGGATACCTCGTCAGGTTTTTGAAAAGCATTAGAGATTTGTAGGTAGACAAAAATGCTGGAGAAACTCAGCGGGTGAGGCTGCATCTATGGAGCGAAGGAAATAGGCAACGTTTCGGGTCGAAACACTTCTTCAGACTGACTCCGTGATTTAACTTACCGAGGTACCGACCCCAATAACGGTCGTTGTGACAATGGACACCAAGCACAACAACCTTTATGGGATCTTTACTGTACTGTATTACCTTTATGTTACTGTATTTTTCTCCTGGTATTGACGAAGATATTTTCCTAGATCATTATCAGAACCTATATGTATGAGGGGCCATATGAAGTTTATTTATGAATTAAATATTCATGACTAAATGTGGCAGCGTTTTTAATGTCACATTTTTGGTGTCCAAATTGGTGGTAAAAGTCATGTCATGAAAAAGGTTTTTGACTTTTGGTCTTAAAATTATCTAATTTATATCTGTTATTTATAAGGTTTCCCATGATGGGTAGATTTTTGTTAAGAACAGTGTATTGGTGTAAAAATAATAATCTTGTTCCTCAAAATCTCTCCAGTATTGTAAAATACACATATAGTAAGGAGCTGCTGGAATCCAGCGCTAGATGGACTAAAGACCACAAGATCATCTGCATACATAATATGGTTCATTAAAGTATTACCAATCATGCACCCAGTATTACAGGCTTTCAATTGCTTGGACAGATTGTCAATATAGAGATTAAAAAGAACTGGGGACAAAATTCTGACACCATTGCTAACCTTAAATGGGGCAAAGACCCTATTGCCCCATTTTACTTGCTTAGTCTGGATTCATAAGCCAGAATTCTCACAGTGTATCTGGCACCCCTCTGTCAATTTAACAAACAACTTTATATGATTAACACGATCAAAGGCTTTGGAAGCATCAATAAAGCACATAAGAATTGATGAGTTTTTTCTTCATCATTTGTTTACAATTTCCTTTAAGGCATACATACATACACAAGTCAGTGCCATGTTCAGCTTTAAAACCAAACTGGTTATTTGCGGAGTTAACAAACTCATTTAATTTATCCAGCAGAATTCTTTCTAGGACTTTTGACAGTATGCTGGCTAAAGCTATGGGCCTGAAATTATTTAGGCTGCCTACTTTACCAGCTTTGTCCTTAATGACTGGCACTAACAGAACAGACAACATTGAGTCTGCTTAACAAGCCATGAATCATAAAGCCAGTAAAACAAATAGCAAGGAGAGGAGCTATCCTCATGCTGGCATATTTAAGATGTTCAGCCAAAATATGACCTAAGTCACTTGCTTTGTTGTCGGACAGCTTGTTCATAGCTTGATACACCTCATGTGACATAATCACCATTGAATCATTACTCTCAATATAGTCCACCCTATATAAATTACTTTGGACACAGTTGAATAGAGTACTATAATGCTGTCGCCATAACTCGGCGATATTAGCTGTTCCTGAGATTCCATCTACAGTGCATGGTAGAGATGTTTTGCAGTTGTTAAGAACTCTCACTTCTTTCAAATCAGTTGCATTGTTACTTAGCAGCTTCTTAGCCATGGAATCAGCCCTCATGGCTTGCTCATTTTTACAGATGAAGCGAACAGCATACTTATATCTTGCATTAGTGAGCTTCTTGTACTCAAGCACAGGCCCTTGTCTGGGTCTACCTGCCATAGCCCATGATTTGGTGGCCTCACGGGCTTCAGCATGATACTCAGCTACATACTTATTCCAGCCAGGCCTGATGTTATGTGTCTTATTTTTATGCTTGCAGTAGAGGGCTTACTGCCTACATATAAAGAGCTTACTATATCATTATACACAGAGCTGATATCTCTCCTATGCTTCACATCCTTACATTAACATTACTACACATAATTGGGTAGATGAATATTGCTTAAGAATTTATCTGTATGAGCATAATAGACTAAGATGTCTTCCTTTGTGAGGGTTGACCAGTCCAGTTGTTCTGTGTTAACACTATTTCCATCTCTGGATACCACAGGTAGATGTTCAACATTTATTGACATAGTAACATGTATATGATCAGTCATTGCTGCCCCATACAGAATGCTCATACACCCCAAAGAGGCATGTGCATCAGCTGTACTACTACAATGGTCCAGCCATAACGTGGTGTGCCAGGCCTCACTAATATAAGTATAACTACCTGTCGGTAAAAGCACTTTGCTTGACAATATAAAATTATTATCTTGACAGAACTGAGCCATATGATTGGCAAATAATGAGTTCCTGTCTGAGATATCTGCATTCATATCCCCAATGATATATACGCTACAATAATTATTGTTTTGAATATAGGAATAGATGAAAGCAAGCCTATTTAAATATTCATCCTCATTCTGATGGAATTCATAGGGTGTATACACATTTAGGATAACAAATTCCTTATCGTTGTGAGCAAAGTTTATTGCAATACACCAGTCAGCATTAAGCCTAAGCACATTTATTGATGTCAAGCTTCTTGTCCCATAGAATGGCCACAGCCCCTGGTATCCTACCTCTAACTATTCCCATGCCAAGATCAGTTGTAGACTCCCCAGCCCCATGAAAGTTGTCATTGAGAGAATTTAGTTTGTCCAAGTCTTGCTTTGCTAAAAATGTCTCTTGCATACATAGTATGTCACAGTTCTCCAGAAGGTTGTCAACAACTATGCGGCGGGCTTTATCCCCTGTGCTCTGGCCCAAACGTAGGCCATGGCAGTTGTACGACAAAACCCGAATGGTCATTTAGCGAGGCTAGTGAGTGCCCATAGCACCAGCAGGCACACTCATTCCCCCCACAGCAGGCGCAGTGCGTGATGACTCCAACGCTGCGCGGCTCGTAATAGCGCCGGACAAATGCCCCTTCTGGCCAGAGCTCCGGATTGTACATTTCTCCAACCTCATTGCATTCAGCAGATACTTTAAATGAACAGTATCTACTGTGAACAGTGTCAATCTTTTGACAGGTAACCTCATGGCCAAGTTTTTCTTTATGATACACAGATAAAGTTTCGGCGTCTAGGTCCGGTGAAAACTTAGAAACATAGAAACATAGAAAATAGGTGCAGGAGGAGGCCATTCGGCCCTTCCAGCCAGCACCACCATTCATTGTGATCATGGCTGATCGTCCCCTATCAATAACCCGTGCCTGCCTTCTCCCCATATCCCTTGACTCCACTAGCTCCTAGAGCTCTAACTCTCTCTTAAATCCATCCAGTGACTTGGCCTCCACTGCCCTCTGTGGCAGGGAATTCCATAAATTCACAACTCCCTGGGTGAAAAAGTTTTTTTTCACCTCAGTCTTAAATGACCTCCCCTTTATTCTAAGACTGTGGCCCCTGGTTCTGGACTCGCCCCAAATTGGGAACATTTTTCCTGCATCTAGCTTGTCCAGTCCTTTTATAATTTTATATGTTTCTATAAGATCCCCACTCATCCTTCTAAACTCCAGTGAATACAAGCCTAGTCTATTCAATCTTTCCTCATATGACAGTCCCGCCATTCCAGGGATCAATCTCATGAACCTACGCTGCACTGCCTCAATCACAAGGATGTCCTTCCTCAAATTAGGAGACCAAAACTGTACACAATACTCCAGATGTGGTCTCACCAGAGCCCTATACAACTGCAGAAGAACCTCTTTACTCCTATACTGAACTCCTCTTGTTATGCGAGGCAAAATCACTCACCAGCTTAGTCTTGACCATTTTGATGTTACACGCAGCTCCGGTACCAACAATAGGCATAACGTTACCGGATTTATTTTTCTGTCCGGGGCAAAATAGTGCGCAATCTTGGCTGAACAGCAGAGTTCTGTGGAACATGACCGACCCTTTTTCACAACATGACTCCACTTTGGAGACCTGGCAAAGACGTTAATCCACTGGGACCATCCGTTGTCGTAGCCCTCTCCACGTTTAAAGCGAGGCCCCCCCCACCGCAGCCCTCACTCCGGCAACCAAGCCCAGGGCTCCCGCAGGTGCAGCCCCCAATGCTGTGCCGTCCATGCCAGTGGCTCAATCCATCACCGCCGATGCATCCGGACCACCGCCCCGAGTGAGGTCAGTGGTGCACTCCAATGCACACACTCGGCGATTAATTTCCACTGTGATGGCACGAACGTCTTCGCTTACATCAGCCTGTAGCTGCATGGCATGCTTCATAGAACAGACCTCAGCGTACAGCTGCTCCATTCTCCCAATTAGGCTCGAGACATCCATGTAGGAAAATGTCACCGGCGGCAGTTCATCCAAGTATTGAGAGACAAATCTGGGAGTATTCTCCCCACACTCATTCATTACTTTAAGGCAACTCTTTATGTTGTTGACGTCTTTCTTTGTCACTTTATAGGGAATGTTCTGCGGTGTAGTGGGGCAGAGTTCAAACAAAACTTTCTTCGTGGACTCTATCCACTCGGAATCGAAAGTGTTTGCAGCCAATAGGACGATCTCGTCCTGGCTTAATGTCTTAATGTCCTGAATAAGTATTTCTCCTCTGTATTTACCGAGTGTAGTGGCCATTTGGCCTGTTTTGCATGTCATTGATGATGGCATGTGCCTTTAAATTTTAGACTGCCCGTTATATTGTGGGTGGGATTTATGACGTGTTTTGGGGCGTGTTTGGAGCTTAGATGCTTGCGCAGAAGTTTAGTTTTTAGATTAGTTTGGAGAGACGATGGGGAAGGTTAACCCTTCTACCATGCGGGATCATGCGGGCCACATGCCAGATCTTGCCAGTGTTACAGAGACACGAGGAGTTTTCTAATGTCTAAAGTAATAAGCTGGAGTTCGAAGAAGATTGTAGTAACGAGTCGGAAGAAATTTAGATGTATCTCATTGTTTTCTATCAACAATAAAGCATTTATTCACCAAAAGTGTGTTTTGAAGCCTTATCTGAGAAGCTCTGAAGGTCCCTGTGAGTGAGCTCGCATGCGATTAGAAGACACCCCTTTCAACCATTCTCATCCAAATAGAGGCTAGGGTGCTAATTACCTGAATATCATGAAAATCTGCCGCTATATTAAGTAGAAGGATACCTCCGGCAGGGGATTAAATACCAGTCCCAGAGAGAGGGACAGAAGATTGTTGAAGGGAACCTCTGGCAGGGGGGTTAAATACCAGTCCCAGAGAGTGGGACAGAAGATTAAGTCGAAGCAGGACGACCAGGCTAAGATCTCGGAGAGGTTTGGCCAGAAGAAGACTGGTTCCAGTCGTGGAACTGAAGAAAATACCAGTCCCAGAGATTGGGACAGAAGATTAGCTAAGATTCTCGGAGTGGCTTAGCCAGAGGAGAAATTGGTTCCAGGAGAAACTGAAGATAAAGATCTCGGCCAGATGAGACCTTGAGGTCTATCGACAGCATCGAGACTTATCTGAAGAGGTATCACTGGATTTGTGAGTACAAATCGATTATTACTCTTTGAATTGAAATCACAGCTTTATTTTAAAAGACTTCTGTAACAGAGAACTCTGAAGGTGTTTTCTCCTGCTTGTCTGGGGAAAGCAGACCTACCTTGGATTGTTTTGAATCGCTTGTGATAAGCGCATTCCATTTGAATTAGAATCATCTTTTTGCACCTGGAGTTAGAGAGATGTTCTCTACATTATCAGTTTGTTATGATTTTGAAAGAAATGTTGACAAAACAGAGCTACAGCTACTAACAGAGACTTTTGTTCGATTAATTTAAAGACTTGGCAATCTGCCAAGACCTCTCTAAAATCATCGAATTAGAAGATGAAGAAAGAGCTACGCCAGATGAACCACGTGGTGGTGAAGAAAGACCCAGACAACTTAAAGAAACCCAAAGAAAGGAGAACTCGATGTGGAAAGAAGTTAACGAATCCATTGATAGCTACAGAGAACTTGTGTATCGAGAAGAAACAGATAAAACACATACTGCCTGCTTGAGGGAAACCGAGAGAGAGAGAAACGAATTATGGTTACAGGTTAACAGATTAATTAATACACAGGAGACACTAATGGAATCAGAACAGAACGTGATTAAGGTGAAATCTAATATGAGCCAACTATGGAACCTCTGCGAAGAGGTTGCAAAGAAACAGAATGTACTGCTGTGTTTACGGCTGTCTCGGGAAGAAGCCAGAAGACACACACACCCAGTGGTGGGAAGACAAGTGGAAGATATTTAATGGTTTCATGAAAAAGGCAGAGAAGTGGTTATCTGAAATTATGTCACAAGTTACGAGCTTAGTAGCTGGAAGTGCGAAGCAACAAGGTGCCAGAATGGAAGATGAAAATTCAAGCAGTGAAGAGTCTGACAGTTCAGATGATGAGTCTCCTGCGAAAGTCAAAGCACAACAAGGTTTGTACAGTGCTGTATCATCTCCCAAAGTTGAGAATGGAAAAGCAGGCGTGACCGAGAAGAAACTAGCCGCAGGAGTGAGTAAAATGGAAATCAGTGACTTGTCAGACTACAACTCAGACAGTAGTGATGAAGAGGCAACCCTGCGGCCAAGAACGCCAGTACCAGCTCGGACAGCGAGTCAGATTCTGAAAGTACCGAAGAATCTTCAAGCGATGAAGAGCCTCAGTTGAAGACCCCCGTAGCCCAACTACCAATGGCAAAGGCCACGCCTTCATTACTACCTGCAAAGTCTGTGGCCAAAAAAGCCGACAGCAGCAGCAGAGGCTGCAGTAGCAGCTCAGATAGTTCAGGATATAAATCTGGTTCTTCAGCCAGTTCGGTTTCAAGGGCTTCTGCTCGATTGAGAGTTAAAGCTGAGCTAGCTGGGCTCTCAATAGAAGCGGATGCCATGAAGAAAAAACACGAGATCGAGCGGGATCAAGAAGCCATGATGCAACAAATGACGTGACGGCAACAAGAGATGACGCGACGGCAACAAGATGAGATGACGCGACAAGAAGATGAGATGAGGCGATGGAAGGAACAACTGGAATTAGACACAAAGATGGCGGTGGCCAAAGCCAAGAAGGACATACTGGAAAATGAGGGGTCAAGATGCAGCTCTAGATCGTCGATGACGATGAGCTCTGGACCAAGAAGAAAAACTGCTCGAAGTGAATCAGCAGTTGGATCAATTCTACAATCGAGGTCCACTGGATTTCTAGGCTTTGAAAACCCATTGGAACAAAGGAAGATGGGTGAAACTTCATCTCAGCAAATGAGTGCTAGATCGAAACCAATTACTATTGGAGCGTCTTTGGATGCTCGAGACAAACCAATAGCGGACCACGCTTTTTTGAGGCCTGGTGCACAGGCTCGAGCAAGACAGTTTGAATCACAAAGGCCTGTTTATGAACAGGTGGAGCCAAGACAGAGTTATCAGGATGGATTATTGGCACTGTTGAATAAGCAATCTGAATTCAACGAGATCATAGCTCGACAAAATACCTCTCTCATTTTACCACCAGTAGAAATTCCTACGTATGGTGGAGATCCTTTGCAGTATGAAACTTTCGTAAAGGCATTAGAAGAAATATTAAAGACAAAATTTAAGAATGAGAAGGAGCGCTTACGATTTCTGGTGAAAGAAGTGGAAGTGTTAAGGTACTTGTAGAAAGTTGTCAGAAGAAGCCAGGCAGCCATGGCTATAAGAAGGCGAGAAGATTACTTGAAGAACGTTTTGGTGATGAACAGAGGATTACTAATGCTTACATGGAGAAGGCCAATGCTTGGAAAGAAATCAAACCGGAAGATGGGGAGGCATTGAGTGATTATGCAATATTTCTGAGAGATTGTTGCAGCTCGATGAAAAATCTCGGCCACATGGAAGAAATTAATCTTGCGAGTAATACTAGAATCATCTTGAGCAAGTTGCCCAGAAGACGGAGAGAAAAGTGGAGAGATGAAGCAGGCAAAATTAGAGATGAAAGGGGACAAGTAGCCAGGCTACCAGACCTGGTGGAATTCTTGGACAGGGAAGTACGGTACATGTTAGAGCCACACTACGGGAATATTGAAGATTACAAACCGATGGCAACTAACAAAGGTTCTACCTTTTCCAAAACTGAAGAAAGCTCTGAATCTAAGAGAAGTAGTTTTGCTATCACGACTGTACCTGTGGAAAAGACAGATGGAAGAAAAAGAGATGTGTCTACTAGCATGCAAATAGCATTTTGTTTATTATGCGATGAAGTTGGTCACAATGTCGAAGATTCAAGAGGAAAGAATATGAAGACAAGATGGATTTCTTGAAGAAGGGAATCTGTTTTGGATGTTTGAAAAAGGGTCATATGATAAGAGACTGTAAGAGTCCTATAATTTGTTATGAGTGCAAACAATATCATCCTGAAGCACTTCACATTGAAGAAGAGCTACCAGAGCACTGGGAAGAAGAAGAAGAACTGGAACAAACGGATGATGAGTTACCAGAGCAAATAGAAGAAGATGAACGGGAACAAACAGAACAGGAGCCAACTACTAGAAATGCTATCACCTCGCCTCAAGTAACTGCTCATATTGGGCCGGGATAGAAGCTTGTAATTTTTCTATCTTACCAGTACAGGTAAGGAACAGTAAGACGAATACAGTGTTGCAAACATATGCGTTCCCTGGATCATGGAAGTTCGACTACCTTTTGCACAGAAAGCCTGACGAGAAGGCTGAATATCAGAGGAGATGAGACTAAGATTCGATTACGTACCATGACTAAAGATAAAGAGAGCATGTCATTGCATTACGAGTATGGAGATATCCAGTTTGGATGGAGATAATTTCATATCGATATCTGAAGTGTTTACGCATGGAACTATGCCTGTTGGTCGTCAAAATATACCAAGACATGAAGACTTAAAGCAATGGCCTTACCTGAAGGATATCAAGATATCTGAAATAAATTCTAGTGTTGATCTACTTATCGGAATGAATATTTTAAAGGCTTCGGAACCTATACAGATTGTTTGGAGCCAAGGTGAAGGACCGTATGTTACGAAAACCCGACTTGGATGGGTTATCTATGGCTCCTTGAAAGGGAACCACGAAATCGGAAATCAGAAGAACTGTCCTGCCATTGTTGTTCATCAAATATCTACTGATGAATTAGAAAAGCTGGTGATGAAGCCATACAATTATGACTTCAATGAAAGTACCAGCAAGGAATCTGAAGAGATGTCGAATGAAGAGTTGAAGTTCATGGATGTTATGAACTACTCAGTGAAAACTGACGGACACTATTGTGTGGACTTTTTCAAACAAGAAAGTGTTAATCTGCCGAATAATCGTCGTATGGCAGAGCAACGTACCCAGACTTTGAAACTCAAGTTTGGCGAGAAGAGTAAATTTCATGAATTAAGAATCTCTTTGAAGAATAATTTCCATAAGGATGATTGCTTAAAATCTATGTCTACTGAGCAGGAAGCAATTCTACCAATAGAACATCTGACTTCTCTTTGCAATAAGGGAGGATTTATACTTTCAAAGTGGAACAGCGACAATTGTGAAAGCATTCCACTAGATGATAGAACCAAAGAAACCAGAGAGTTGGATTTGGACAAAGACGATCTGCCAATGGAAAGAGCATTGGGAGTTACTATTGTGGTACAACTGAAATATGTTGACACAGAAGAAAATTCTGCGAATGAAGTTTCCAGAGAATTGACAGTGAACTGCTTCTTAAGCGAGAAGAAATGGATCGATGAACTAAAATCTCTCTGCAAGCCAGAGAATGGCCAAAGCTTGAGCTGGGATTTGAAATCTCTGTCAATGACTCGGACATTAATTCAAACTTAACGGTGAACTTTATTGTTAAAGATCCTGTTATTCTTTTGAAGGATTTTCATACTTCAACATTACTGTTACAACACATCAATGAGTTGATCGGACATGGAGGAAGACATTTCATGCTGTCAAAGCTTTGGACTATTATCTTTTGGACTATTATCTTTTAGACTATATACTGGGTATCATGCCTGATTTTAAGGGTTTGGTATGCACGGTACCACTTTGAACTAAAACCATTGTTGTAATAAGATTAATAACCTAGTTACTCTTGCTTCTAGAAGGCAAAAGTGAAGATGGAAGAGTCGATGAAGAATTCGGATTGCAGATATATAGTGCATGCTATTTTTTCCTCGTTAGTATAGTGATTAGTATCCCCGCCTGTCACGCGGTAGACCGGGGTTTAATTTCCCGACGAGGAGCCACAGGGTTTTATTCCCTGACCTTTTGCTTTTGATATATGTTAAGCCTTTATGGCCACTTTTTTAAATGTTTATTAGTAATTGCCTCATTATATACTCGGAACAATTAGGGGCCGGTATGTAGTGGCCATTTGGCCTGTTTTGCATGTCATTGATGATGGCATGTGCCTTTGAATTTTAGACTGCCCGTTATATTGTGGGTGGGATTTGTGACGTGTTTTTGGGTGTGTTTGGAGCTTAGATGCTTGCGCAGAAGTTTAGTTTTTAGATAGTTTGGAGAGACGATGGGGAAGGTTAACCCTTCTACCATGCGGGATCATCTAACCATTACAGCACGGAAACAGGCCATCTCGGCCCTTCAAGTCCGTGCCGAACATTTTTTTTTTTTTTTTTTTTAATAAATACTTCCCCCTAGTCCCATCTACCTGCACTCAGACCATAACCCTCCATTCCTTTCCCGTCCATATACCCATCCAATCTATTTTTAAAGGATAAAATCGAACCAGCCTCCACCACTTCCACTGGAAGCTCATTCCACACAGCTACCACTCTCTGAGTAAAGAAGTTCCCCCTAATGTTACCCCTAAACTTCTGTCCCTTAATTCTCAAGTCATGTCCCCTTGTTTGAATCTTCCCTACTCTCAATGGAAAAAGCTTATCCACGTCAACTCTGTCTAACCCGCTCATAATTTTAAAGACCTCTATCAAGTCCCCTCTTAACCTTCTGCGCTCCAAAGAATAAAGACCTAACTTGTTCAACCTTTCTCTGTAACTTAGTTGCTGAAACCCAGGCAACATTCTAGTAAATCTCCTCTGTACTCTCTCTATTTTGTTGACATCCTTCCTATAATTAGGCGACCAAAATTGTACTCCATACTCCAGAATTGGCCTCACCAATGCCTTGTACAATTTTAACATTACATCCCAACTTCTATATTCAATGCTCTGATTTATAAAGGCCAGCACCCCAAAAGCTTTCTTTACCACCCTATCTACATGAGATTCCACCTTCAGGGAACTATGCACAGTTATTCCTAGATCCCTCTGTTCAACTGCATTCCTCAATTCTCTACCGTTTACCATGTACGTCCTATTTTGATTTGTCCTGCCGAGATGTAGTACCTCACATTTATCAGCATTAAACTCCATCTGCCATCTTTCAGCCCACTCTTCCAAATGGCCTAAATCTCTCGGTAGACTTTGAAAATCTACTTCATTATCCACCACACCACCTATCTTAGTATCATCTGTATACTTACTAATCCAATTTTCCACACCATCATCCAGATCATTGATGTACATGACAAACAACAGTGGACCCAACACAGACCCCTGAGGCACCCCACTAGTCACCGGCCTCCAACCTGACAAACAGCCATCCACCATTACTCTCTGGCATCTCCCATTCAGCCTCTGTTGAATCCATCTTGCTACTCCACCATTAATACCCAACAATTTAATCTTCTTAACCAACCTTCCATGAGGAACCTTGTCAAAGGCCTTACTGAAGTCCATATAGACAACATCCACTGCTTTACCCTCATCAATTTCCCTAGTAACCTCTTCGAAAAATTCTAGAAGATTAGTCAAACATGACCTTCCAGGCACAAATCCATGTTGACTGTTCCTAATTAGACCCTGCTTATCCAGATGCTTATATATATTATCTTTAAGTATCCTTTCCATTAATTTGCCCACCACTGATGTCAAACTAACAGGTCTATAATTGCTAGGTTTACTCTTAGAACCCTTTTTAAACAACGGAACAACATGCGCAGTACGCCAATCCTCCGGCACTATTCCCGTTTCTAATGACATTTGAAATATTTCTGTCATAGCCCCTGCTATTTCTACACTAACTTCTCTCAATGTCCTCGGGAATATCCTGTCAGGACCTGGAGACTTATCCGTTTTCATATTTTTCAAAAGTGTTCGCACCTCCTCTTCTTTGAATCTCATAGTTTCCATTGCTACTCTGCTTGTTTCCCTTACCTCACCTCACCTAATTCCATATCCTTCTCCTTGGTGAATACTGAAGAAAAGAAATTGTTCAATATCTCCCCCATCTCTTTTGGCTCTGCAGATAGCTGTCCACTCTGACTCTCTAATGGACCAATTTTATGCGGGATCATGCGGGACACATGCCAGATCTTGCCAGTGTTACGGAGACACGAGGAGTTTTCTAATGTCTAAAGTAATAAGCTGGAGTTCGAAAAAGATTGTAGTAACGAGTCGGAAGAAATTTAGATGTATCTCACTGTTTTCTATCAACAATAAAGCATGTATTCATCAAAAGACTGTGTTTTTAAGCTATATCTGAGAAGAAGCTCTGAAGGTCTCTGTGAGTGAGCTCGCATGCATTTAGAAGACACCCTCTTCAACCATTCTCATCCAAATAGCAGCTAGGGTGCTAATTACCTGAAAGATATGAAAATCCGCCACTACACTGAGGAGAAAGACAGGAGGATGGAGGAACTTGGGGCAGTCAATGGAAACATCTTGAGAGCAATCAGTGTTAAGAGTCGAAGAGGTCCTGACGGTACTATAGTGCATGAAGGTAGACTGATCTCCAGGCATATCCGAAGACATTGTGGGAAACTGGCGAGTAAATTAAGAGAGCCCTGGTGGAAATTTACGAGTCGTCTTTAAATACAGGAGCTTTTACAATATACATCAATGATTTAGATGAAGGGATTCAAAGTAACATTAGCAAATTTGCAGATGACACAAAGCTGGGTGGCAGTGTGAACTGTGAGGAGGATGCTATGAGAATGCAGGGTGACAGGTTGGGTGAGTGGGGGGATGCATGGCAGATGCAGTTTAATGTGGATAAATGTGAGGTTATCCACTTTGGTAGCAAAAACAGGAAGGCAGATTATTATCTAAATGGTGTCAAATTGAGAAAAGGGGAAGTACAACGGGATCTGGGGGTGCCTGTTCATCAGTCAATGAAAGTAAGCATGCAGGTACCGCAGGCAGTGAAGAATCTAATCTAAAGAGCTGTTTGGTGAGGGTAAGACTCATCTGGCAGGGGAAGGGACCCAAAAGCAATAATGAGACAGATGAGAAAGTTGAAGCAAATACAGGTTAAAGAGAGAGGTTCAGTAGATAAGACAGCAGCAGCAGGGCAGGGAGCGGATGAAACCTGGTGGATTGAACAGCAAGAGACCTGGCAAGTAAAGTAGATGAACTTATGGCGTGTATAGGAACAAGGAATTAGGATATTAGAGCGATTGCAGAAATATGGCAGATAAGGGATATAACTGGCAGCGCAATGTTCTGGGGTACTAATGCTACAGGAGAGATAGAGATGATCGTAAGAGAGGAGGGAGAGTTGTGTTTTTTGACTAGAAAGACTAGAGATGGTTGAAAACGTCAAATTCCTAGGAGTCAATATCATCAACAACTTCTCTAGGATCACCCACAGTGAAGCAATGACCAAGAAAGCACACCAATGCCTCTACTTCCTTAAAAGGCTTAGTAAGTTCGGCATGGCCTGGTGAAACCACACCTGGAGTATTGTGTGCAGTTTCGGTCTTCTAATTTGAGGAAGGACATTCTTGCTATTGAGGGAGTGCTGCGTAGGTTTACAAGGTTAATTCTCGGGATGCTGGGACTGACATATGATGAAAGAATGGATCGACTGGGCTTATATTCACTGAAATTTAGAAGGATGAGGGGATCTTATATAGAATACTTAAGGGATTGGACAGGCTAGATGCAGGAACATTTTTCCCGATATTGGGGGAGTCCAGAAGCAGGGGTCACAGTTTAAGAATAAGGGATAGGCCATTTAGGACTGAGATGAGAATCTTTTTCACTCAGAGAGTTGTGAATCTGTGGAATTCTCTGCCACAGAAGGCAGTGGAGGCCAATTCACTGGATGTTTTCAATAGAGAGTTAGATAGAGCTCTTAAAGGCTAACGAAATCAAGGGATATGGGGAGAAAGCAGGAACAGGGTACTGATTTTGCTTGATCAGCCATGATCATATTGAATGGTGGTGCTGGCTCGAAGGGCCGAACGGCCTACTCCTGCACCTATATTTTATGTTTCTATGTCCCCTACAACTCTTACCAACTTCTACAGATGCACCATAGTACACATTTTATCAAGATGCATCACATCTTGGTTTGGGAATAGCTCCATCCAAGACCGCAAGAAATTGCAGCGAATTGTGGACGCAGCCCAGACCATCACACAAACCAACCTCCCCTCTATTGACTCAATTTATACCTCACGTTGCCTCGGTTAGGCCAGCAGTATAATCAAGGACGAGTCGCACCCTGGCCACTCCTTCTTCTCACCTCTCCCATCAGGTAAAAGGTATAGAAGTGTGAAAACGCACATCTCCAGATTCAGAGACAGTTTCTTCCCAGCTGTTATCAAGCAACTGAATCATCCTACCACAACCAGAGAGCAGTCCTGAACTACTATCTACCTCATTGGTGACCCTTGGACTATCCTTGATTGGACTTTGCTGGCTTTACCCTGCACTAAACATTATTCCCTTATCATGTATCTATACACTGTAATTGGCTCAATTGCAATCATGTATTGTCTTTCTACTGACTGGATAGCACGCAACAAAAGTGTTTCACTATCTTGGTACACGTGACAATAAACTAAACTCTTTTAAATAGGATATTCATTGGGAATTGTCCAGTTTGTCTATATGGTGGAATTGAAAAATAAGAAGGGTGATCACTTCAATGCTTTGTATTATAGGCCTCCCTATAGCGAGTGAGTGTACGAGAAGAACATTTGTAGGGAGTTCACAGATAGCTGCAAATATACCGTGATAGGTTGTAATAGTGGGGGATTTTAACTTTCCAAACATTGACTGCGACTGCACAGATTGTATGAATTATATTTTAGTTTATTTTTTGGATTAGAGCAGAAGTGGCTATTGCATCATATGTTGGAAACTAGAGCTGATTTATAGGAAATGGTTAGAGCCCTAGAAAGTGTTACAGAATAGAGATCTGGGAGTTAACGTGCATGGTTCCTAGCAGGTCAAGTGGACGAGATGATGAAGAAGGTATTTGCAAGCTTCTCATCATTGGGAAAGGTATTGAGTACAAAAGTACATGATGCAGCTGTATAGGTTATTGGTGGAGTACTGTGTGCAAGTTCTATTTGTCTAACGATAGAAAATGTCATATCTGGCAGAGGAAAATGTCATATCTGGCAGAGGATGTTACCTGGATGAGTTAGAGGGAGAGATCGGGAGAGGGAGAGGCTGGAACTTTTTCTTTGGAGTGTTGGAGGCTGAGGAGTGATCTTATTGAGGCGTACAAGATGGTTAGGGGCACGTATAAAGTGAATGCTCAGTCTTTTTCTCAGGGTAGAGGTTTTCAAAACATAAGCTCAAGGTGAAAGGAGAGAGATTTAAGCCACCTCAGGGCAAAGATTTCACTCAAAAAGTGGACTGCATCTGGAATAAGTAAGTAAGTAAGCAAGTTTATTGGCCAAGTATTCACATACAAGGAATTTGCCTTGGTGCTCCGCCCACAAGTAACAACATGACATACAGTGACAGTTACGAATGAGTCAGAAAACACTAAACATTAATAATAATAAAACATTAATGATAAAACACCATTGATCAAGCGTGTGAACCAACAAAATACCAGATCAAAGGGCGGCTACAGATTTTTGGCTGTTGAGTAGAGCAAATACTCGTGGATAAAAACTGTTTTTATGCCTGGCTGTGGCAGCTTTGACAGTCTGGAGTCACCTTCCAGACGGAAGTGATTCAAAGAGTTTGTGGCCAGGGTGAGAGGGGTCAGAGATGATCTTTCCCGCTCGCTTCCTGGCCCTTGCAGTGTACAGTTCATCAATGGGGGGAAGGTTGCAGCCAATAACCTTCTCAGCTGATCGGACGATTCGCTGCAGCCTCCAGGTGTTGTGCTTGGTGGCTGAGCCAAACCAGACCATGATGGAGAAGGTGAGGACAGACTCTACGATGGCCATGTAGAATTGGACCATCATTGCCTGTGCAGAATGTGTTTCCTCAGCTGCCGCAGAAAGTACATCCTCTGTTGTGCCTTTTTGACTGTGGAGTCAATGGTAGCCTCCCAATTAAGGTTCTTGGAGATGATGGTTCCCAGGAACTTAAAAGACTCCACAGATGTGACTGTGGTGTTGTTGATGGTGAGTGGGGTGAGGGGAGAGGGAGCTCTCCTAGTCTACAATCAATTCCACTGTTTTAAGAGCATTGAGCTCTAGGTTGTTGCGATGGCACCAGGATGCCAGCTGTGACACTTCCTGTCTGTAGACAGATTCCTCTCTATCCTGGATCAGTCCAATCAGGGTTGAATCGTCCGCAAACTTGAGAAGCTTGACAGAGGTGTCTGTGGAGGTGCAGTCGTTGGTGTAGAGAGAGTAGAGGAGAGGGGAGAGTACGCAGCCTTGCGGTGCTCCTATGCAGTGCGTTTGCGGGTCTGAGATGTGCTTTCCCAGCCTCACATGCTGCTTCCTGTCTGTCAGGAAGCAGGTGATCCACCGACAGAGGAGTTCAGGCACAGTCAACGCGGAAAGTTTGGAGTGTAGTAGCTCTGGCACAATGGTGTTGAATGCAGAGCTAAAATCAACAAACAGGATCCTCGCATAGGTCCCCTAGGTGCTGGCAGAGCAAGCTATGCAAGGGGATACAATAATAATTTTAAAGATATTTGAACAGATATATTGATAGGAAGAGTATAGAGGCAGGCAAATGGGACGAGCACAGAATGTAAACTTGGTTGGCATGGTGAGTCAAACATCCTGTTTCCATATTGTATAGCTCTCTATCTCTTGAGGGCAGGCAACATCGCCAAGTCTTTAAAAATGTCACACAGAGCTGATCGAAAAAAAAATTACACATGGTGTTCCCAATAGAACCAACATTTAGGACATTATCTACCTTTTAGAGATACAGAGTGGAAACAGGCCCTTTGGTTCACCGAGTCCACGCCGACCATCAATCACTAGTGGACTAGTACTATGTCCCCACACACTAGAGGCAATTTACAAAATAAAACTATCCTGCATGTCTTTTAATGTTGGAGGAAACAGGAGCACCTACAGAAAATTCACTTCAGAAAGAGCTGGATAAGACACAATCACCGTTGTGTGAGGCTGCTCCATAGTATTCGTGGCAGATTTACCAACCATGTTTAAGACTTCCAGACATCAAAATGGCAGCTGTTTGAAAATCTTTTCCAACAATGCCAAGTATAGAACAGGATGAAATTTAAGCTCCAAATGTGATACAAACTGCATGGCAAGTGTGAGAGGGCGAGTTTGACAAGGCCTGTTCAAACAGACATTATTTATAGCATTGGTGTGTACAAATTTCAGAATTTAAATTACACAAGTCTCACTTTTGTACACTGATGAACAAGTCAGATTGCCCGTTGTCCATTCAAGGCTCAGAGCAGGACTGAAACACTCAGTGGCACTAAATCAAGCCCCATCATACATGGAGAAACAGACCAATTATACAATGTCAGCATTACAAATTGTTTGTTATCATTTATCCTATAGAAGGGCAGACTGACATTGTGTTTAGAGATACAGCGTGGAAACCGGCCCTTTGGCACATCAAGTCCATGCTGACCATTGATCACCCGTACACTAGTTCTATGTTATCCCACTTTCACATCCTACATATTAGTAGCAATTTTACAGAAGCCAATTAACCTGCAAACCCACATATCTTTGGAATGTGGGAGGAAACCGGAGCACCCAGAGAAAGCGTACAAACTCAACAGACAGCACCCATCAACCCGGGTCTCTGGAGCTGTGAGGCAGCAGCTCTACCGATATGCCACTCTGCTGCTCAAACTTAATTTGATGGCAGCTAAATTTATGTTTTCAAGCTCAAAATTGATAGATTTTAACATGTTAACGCAAAATGAAAATACTGCAAATACTCAACTGGTCAAGGCAACATTTGTGGTGAGAAGTAAAATTAATATTTCAGGTTTTGATCTTTCATAAGAATGCTAACTTTCATAGATTAGAGAACAGTACAGCACAGGAACAGGCCCTTTGGCCCACAATGTCTATGCCGAACATGATGCCAACACCAAATCTTATCTGCCTGCATCGTGATCCATATATATATATTCCCTGCATATCTATGTGCTTATTCAAAAGTATCCTAAATGCCACTACTGTATCTATCACAACTTCATGCGCATTTCCAGTATTTTCTCTTTTATTTTAAGTTGATTCATTTTTTTTCATATATTATGCAGGTGTCTCCAAAGCAGTGCCTTCTGGACCTTTACACCAAAAGAGATAAAGTGGAGGCATATCTTCAATCTCTGAAGACCAGGAACACTGTTATTACAGTAAGTGCACCAATATAATGCAGAATTAAGAATCTACAAATTAACATGCAACCCACAGATGAAACACAACACCACTGAAAAAATATTAGCCTAGGTTTCATACACAGAAAATACCAAAAACATTTGCAATAATAATTTCTCTCAAAATCAAATATTTATTATACAATGATCACAGAATATATGTATGAGATGGAACAAAAATTTTGATGGGTGACAAACAAGCTGAATTCATAAACAGTATCATGAACTAGAGCTTGAATTGTCAATTAAAGACTATCATTGTAATTCAGACTTGTGCCACGAACAGGAATTTAAATCCCTACTATCTCCATGCAGTGCAGGCCAAAGATCTGCCTGCAAAATATTTTTTTGTGACAATAATGGGATAATTTAGAATGTATAAAGTTATGATTATTCCACAATTCCTCATTACTCTGACAAAAAAGTCCACTTCCTCTCACTTTTTAAAATCCTCACTTAAAATTGTATTATGGTGAATAAACTGTCTGGGCCAATTTTATTAAATCCTTAAATCCTCACATTATTTTTGAATTATTTTCACACTGGCTTTTTTATTCAAAAGGGGCAAACCCAGTGTGTGATTCAAGTTATACTTCAAATATTTTGAATCATTTTGTTGCTTATCTCTAACCTTGAAGAACAATATCTTCCTGTGACTAGACGGCCAGTTTTATATACAGTTTTTGTGAAGATAACTCGTAAGGTCATTCGGCCCATCAAGTCTACTGCGCCATTCAATAATGGCTGATCTATCTCTCCCTACTAACCCCATTTTCCTGCCTTCTCCCCATAACATCTGACACCTGTACTAATCAAGAAACTGACCAATACCTGGATAGAAGCAGTACATGACTTGCTTGGCAGTTTATGCAGCTGAACAATTATCAGAAGTTTCAATAAACAGCTTTTATGGTCGCTCTTAAATTTGGAATCTGTAAATCCACATTAAACAGCACCCATATTAATGTAGCTTTTAGAAACTAGAAAATCTATATTCAGGACACTGTACTATTAATAACTAATCCATCTTTTACCTTGCAAAGATTTATTTGCATTTATCTAAATTTGACACATTGGTTCAGACTGTAAAAGTGTCTATTTATACTAATGGTAAAGTTAAACGTGACATTCGTGCAACCTGAAGGACAGAAGGTTAATAAGCCTGTAAAATGCGATCTCCAGCGTACAGAACAGCTACTTCCCAGCAATCATCATGCAGAACATCAACCACTACTTCAGCAAACATGATCCGCTGTGCTCTTTATTTTGGTTGCACTATGAACTTCAATTTTGCACTATTATGGTAGTTACATACATTACTGATTATTAATTTATTATATTATTGTATATTTATTTCTGTGATAGTGTGTTAATGGGATTGTTCATTGTTCTGTTGCCGTTACATTTGACAATTAAACACTTTGGCTCTTGTGCTATTCTGAAATGGCATCTGGCATAATTCCAATCTGGTTGTATAAATTATCAGGATGTGATACAGGATTGCACTGGTAGTCATTTAGAATTATTTTTAAATGTTTAAAAAACTGAGTAGTGTTGGCTTTGCTGCCAGGGCAGCAGGTCTGGCAATATGCACAACGCTCTTTCCCAGGTAACAGAAATCAAGCATCATTTGAGTAGTACACATATGCATAACCCAGCAGAAACTAAGACTGCAGCTACCCATATGACTTTCAGATGCAAGGTAACTGTATGCTTAACTCTTCTGAATACGGTTGTATTGTGCGATTCAGTGTTTTTTTTTAATCTGAATTTCTAACTCACATCCCCATCTCTGTCCAGAGCTCATCAGAACACATCAAGCAGCATATTTCTGATCAGTATGAAACAATTAGGAAAGTCATCAACAACGATGAGATAGCTACCATGGAACTCATTGACAATGAAAAGAGGGTTGCTTTGGGGAAAATCAAAAAGATCGTCAAGGAATGGACTAATGACTTGGATGAAATAAATCAATCAATCAAAATAACCCAGAAGATCATTGACCAGGAAGAGAGCAAGCTGCAGTCAAGTGAAGGTCAAGAAGAAAGCCAAATCCAATCAAGAAATGCTCAAGAAGAAAGTCAAAGCAGCCCAAGTCAAGCCACAGTAAGACCCTTTCTTGATGTCTTTCGTATGGTTTTGTTTCCCATTAAAATCCTCCAAATTGTTACGTTCAAAACCAGCTATATAAATAAAATACATTTTGTTTAAGTGCCATGCAGTACAATATCAATCTTGCTGAACAAATAGTTTAAGAAGGAACTGCAGCTGCTGGAAAATCGAAGGTAGACAAAAATACTGGAGAAACTCTGCAGGTAAGGCAGCATTTATGGAGCGAAGGAAATAGGAGACGTTTCGGGTCGAGATCCTTCTTCAGACTGATGTGGGGGTGGGAAGAAGAAAGGGAGGCAGAGATAGTGGGCTGTGGGAGAGCTGGGAAGGGGGGGGAGGGGAAGAAGGAGAAGGCAGGGACTACCTAAAATTGGAAAAGTCAATGTTCATACCGCTGGGGTATAAACTACCCAAGCGAAATATGAGGTGCTGCTCCTCCAATTTACGGTGGCCCTCACTCTGGCCATGGAGGAGGCCCAGGACAGAAATGTCAGATTCGGAATGGGAGAGGGAGTTGAAGTGCTGAGCCACCGGGAGATCAGGTTGGTTATTGCGAACCGAGCGGAGGTGTTGGGCGAAGCGATCGCCAAGCCTACGCTTGGTCTCACCGATGTAGAGCAGCTGACACCTAGAGCAGCAGATGCAATAGATGAGGTTGGAGGAGGTGCAGGTGAACCTCTGCCGCACCTGGAAAGACTGCTTGGGTCCTTGGATGGAGTCAAGGGGGGAGGTAAAACGACAAGTGTAGCATTTTCTGCGGTTGCAAGGGAAAGTGCCATGAGAGGGGGTGGTTTGGGTGGGAAGGGGCGAATTGACCAGGGAGTTACGGAGGGAGCGGTCTCTGCAGAAAGCCGAAAGGGAGGAGATGGGAAGATGTGCCCAGTGGTGGGATCCCGCTGGAGGTGGCGAAAATGTCGGAGGTTTATTTGTTGTATGTGACGGCTGGTAGGGTGGAAGGTGAGGACAAGGGGGACTCTGCCCTTGTTACGAGTGGGGGGATGGGGAGTGAGAGCAGAGTTACGGGGTATAGAAGAGACCCTTGAGAGAGCCTCATCTATGGTAGAAGAGGGGAACCCCCATTCCCTAAAGAATGAGGACATCTCCGATGCCCTGGTTTGGAAAACCTCATCCTGGGTGCAGATGCGGCATAGACGGAGGAATTGGGAGTAGGGAATGGAATCCTTACAGGAAGCAGGGTGGGAATAAGTGTAGTCCAGATAGCAATGGGAGTCAGTGGGTTTATAGTAGATGTCGGTCAGTAGTCTGTCACCTGCGATGGAGATAGTGAGGTCTAGAAACGGTAGGGAGATGTCGGAAATGGTCCAGGTGTATTTGAGTGCCGGATGGAAGTTAGTGGTGAAATGGATGAAGTCAGTGATTTCTGTATGGGCGCAGGAGGTAGCACCAATGCAGTTGTCGATGTAGCGGAGGTAGAGTTCGGTAATAGGGCCAGGGTACGCCTTGAACAAGGATCGTTCGACGTACCCATTACATATTCCGGTAGAGATTTATCCCGTGAATTTAAAAATCGCCTTATCTGAAAAGTTCATGCATTATTTCTCGAGTTATTAATCAAAATGTTCAAAAATCTGAAGAAACTTGGAAAAAAAATAACTGCTTATTCCGTGCTTACAGCTGTGACGTCACAATGGGATTGTAGCCCTGCTCGCAACGTTGTTGCTATCCAAGTATACTGAGCTGCTAGCCCTAGCAAGTGCAAATGCATTTTTTTAATAGTTTAAAAATGAGGGAGGGTGCATAAGGCGAAATGAGCAGCCCCTGCGCAGTTGTCGCTTATGGGTGAGTGATGGAATATTGTGTTGGGGAATGGGTTGCGTTGGCGTACCAGGCCTCCTGTATGACAGGGACCCAACGGGTCCCACTTGGTCTAGTAAAGCTATAATAGTGAACACATGCAAAACAGACTGAATAGAATATTACCTACACCACAAAGGACATCCTTCAAGGTATCAATTAGGTAACTCTCCGAATACACTCAAAAGTTCTAAAGTATTGTTCTAAAGGTTCTTTGCTGCATAAAAGCTAGTTAGGCTCTAGCTTATAGATCAACTGGTAACTAGAAAACTAAGGAGTGGTGGAAAGTTGTTCTTCTGGCTGGGGACCTGTGACCAGTGGAATTCTGCAGGGATCTGTGCTGGGATCTCTATCCTTTGATAATATATTCAATTTCAGTGGTCACAGGTCTTCAGCCAGAATAATATCCTTCCACCACACCTTGGTTTCTAATTTATCTAATTTATGTAAAAATGTAGATGGTTAGTAAGGTTAATAAGTTTGCAGATGACTCCAAGATTTGAGGACTGGAGAATGTTGTCAAAGTCAGCTACGGAAATGGGCAGAGAAATGGCACATGGAGTTTAATTCGAGCAACTGTGAGGTGTTGCACTTTGAAAGTTTGAATAGAAGGATAAAGTATACATTGATGGTAGACAAAAGTGCTGGAGAAACTCAGCGGGTGCAGCAGCATCTATGGAGCGAAGGAAATAGGCAACATTTCAGGCCAAAACCCTTCTTCAGACTTCAGTCAATCAGTCTGAAGAAGGGTTTCGGCCCAAAACGTTGCCTATTTCCTTCGCTCCATAGATGCTGCTGCACCTGCTGAGTTTCTCCAGCACTTTTGTCTACCTTCGATTTTCCAGCATCTGCAGTTTCTTCTTAAACAAGTATACATTGATGGCAGGACCCCAAACAGCATTGATTTATAGTTGGATTTTGGGGTCCATATTCATTGCTGCCTAAAAGTGGAAACACAAATAGAGTGGCACACTTGCTTTCATTGTTTGGGGCATTGAGTACAAGTCAGGAAATAATGACACAGCTCTATTTAAACTTTCGTTAGACCACATTTGAAGTATTGCATGCTGTTGTGGTCACCCATTGCAGGAAGAATGTGGAGACTTTGGAGAGGATCCAGAAGAGGTTTACCATAATGCTGCCAGGATTAGTGAGGATTAGCTACGAGAGGTTAGACAGATTTGGATCATTTCTCTGGAGCGTCATAGGTTGAGGGAAGACGTGATAGAAGTACATACAGGCATGAGTGGCACAGATAGGGCATACAGTCAAAACCTTTTTCCCAAGGAAGGAAATCCCAAAGATTAGAGAGTATAGCATTAATGTGAAAGAGCAAAGTTTAAAGAGGATGTGTGGGGCATGTTTTTTTACACAGAGGGTAGTGGGTGCATGGAACATGCTGCAAGGGGTGTGGTAGAGGCAGATAGATAGTGGCATTTAAGAGGTTTTTAGAAAGGCACATGAATATGCAGAGAAAGGAAGGATATGATTACATGCAGCCAGATGTTTACCATGCCATATTGCTCGGCACAGACATTGTGTTGTGTTGTGTTAGTATGGTGAACTATGTTATACTAGAGGGTGGTGGGTTACATGTTACACAGAAACATGCCAGATACTAGCCCAACAAATCAATCAGTAACATCTTTAAATTCTGGAAGATTAAGAACCTTTAGGATGCATCAAACAGCACCAAATTTTATAAAGGTTCAACAAATTGCATTCACTTGGGAGAAGAGAATGATCACGCTAGGAATGATGAACCATCAAATTCAAAATTTGAACATCAATCATCCCTTATAAAAAGCTCCTCATTGTCATCAGGGGGAAAAAACAAAGAAACAAATAGTTTCAGCCATAAGGAAGGCCTGTGGTCTCATCAATCTGTTAGTCGTCTTCCTGAAATACTTTGCCTACATGGATTCAGGGTCACCCCAAGAGGAAAACTATAAGAGTAAACCCATTCGTCTCACATGGCCAAATTATACCTTCCTCTAAATTGTCAGAAAAGTTGAACATCCCATTTACATTTATCAATATGCCTATTTCAGTATATATCCACAAGAAACAGCAACCCACAAACTCGTTATGGTTTGCAAGACTCATTTGTCCTGTCTGCGCCACTCCCATATTACACAACTATATTTTTTATAAATTCCTATATTTCTCAACAATTTACAGTGAAGGTAGTGCTATTCAGAACGGGACGAACTAAGGGCTGTGCAATTACCACTCTCTGTATTTCAAAGACTTCATCCTTCAGTAATGGAAGTCTGAAGGACTCTTCCTTCAGTATAGTCCACGCATACCCAAGCATCAGCATTTTCCACCTCCCAGAGAAAACTGAATAAAATATTGATGACTGTCTTAATTCTGTAATTCCATTTCACTGAATTCAATAGAATGAATTTTAGAACAGGGCACAATATTTCAGAGTACATTTAGTTATGTGAAACTGGGATGACTTACCAGGCATTGATGTTATAAAAATGTGATTCACCATTTCACTAACATTTTATTTTCTTTCCAGGATGTGAAGCTAACAGCATATGGGTAAGATGCCATATTTTTTACAAAATAAATCTATTATACTTTTTCCTTCAGTTCTCCTCAGAAGCAATAGTTTTAATGCATCACAACTCTATAAGGAAACTGTTATGTTTCAGCTGCAATGGTCATTTTTTGGGTCTAGCCACCTGTACTTACTCATCATGTTTTCCAGCCATTACATTCATCCATTAGAGCATCTGCAATCATTTTTTTTTTAGCCAAGCTGAAAGTGTGACTGCCAAACACATTGTTAACACAACTCCCCAAATGTCCCTCCTTAACTATCTCCTTCCCCCTTCCATCCTCTTCTTCGCTGTCTCTGCATCTCGTTATCACCTAGCCCACAGCCAACAATAGATCCTTTCCTTAATCGTTACTTTTTTGCTATCTTTCATTCATTTGTTCTATATCTCTCTATACCACAGTCTATCTCTCTTATTTCCCTTTCCCTCTCCCCTCACAGTCTGAAGAAGGGCCTCGACCCGAAACTTCACCTTTCCCTTGTGTCTCCTACTTTCCCGTGCCACAAGACCTGGGACTAAGTAACTTACCTAACATTAATTCTGCTTTAACCCAAGCACAGAGCCTGATCTTGATCACTAGAGTGTGATGGGGGGGGGGGGAGTAGGAATCTGGAGCAGGTAGGTAGCTCTCTCAGAGCAGGCACATTCACAAAGAAACAAATAACTAGAATAACTATTTTGACAGTCACAGCTGCCACAAATGACACCAATGTCCCTGGTTACACTCTCCTATTGAGAAATAAGCTACAAGATCAGGTAGGAAAATGGAGATAAAGCTAACTATCAGATCAGCTGTGATATGTTGATCATCATCAGATCATCAGTGTTCAGCTCTGGCAGAACAATATCTAATCTTGTGATGTGGACTCAATAAGAATATCTGTGATATTACTGTATGGTGAAGCAAACTGTACAAGCCATCTGACCAACCTGCACTCTTATGTTTACAGAAACAGGTTACAAATGTATTTGCTCAAGGATACACGATATTTCCAGTACTGGGAAATATTCATCTTAAATGACTAGAACATAAATCAAAGCTCACAATAGGCAGAGTGTCATTGTGTTGAGAACACAGAAATTCTTGTGATCAGCTCATTATGCAATTATATTTAGTTCCAAATAAGAGTTTAGTATTTAGTATTTAGCATCCGCTGCTCTAGATGTCAGCTGATCTACATCGGTGAGACTCGGCTTGGCGATCGTTTCGCCGAACACCTCCGCTCGGTCCGCAATAACCAACCTGACCACCTGGTGGCTCAGCACTTCAACTCCCCCTCCCATTCCGTATCCGACCTCTCTGTCCTGGGTCTCCTCCATGGCCAGAGCGAGCAACACCGGAAATTGGAGGAACAGCACCTCATATTACGCTTGGGGAGTCTGCATCCTGGGGGCATGAACATTGAATTCTCCCAATTTTGCTAGCCCGTGCCGTCTCCTCCCCTTCCTCAGCCCTCGGGCTGTCTCCTCCCATCCCTCAGCCCTCGGGCTCCTCCTCCGCCTTTTTCCTTTCTTCTCCCCACCCCCCATCAGTCTGAAGAAGGGTTTCGGCCCGAAACGTTGCCTATTTCCTTCGCTCCATAGATGCTGCTGCACCCGCTGAGTTTCTCCAGCATTTTGTGTACCTAAGAGTTTACAATTGATTGGAGGGATGGGGGTTGGATAGAGGTTGCCTATTTGTAACTGCAATAAAATATCATGAAGGTTTAAAGATTCTTGATAAAACAGATGCAAAAATCCCAACATAGTTGCACATACATTTTAACACTGATAGCCATATCTAAGATTGAAAGGCGAAAGATCTGGGCATTAACAGAACGTACAAGAATACATTTTATTTACGTTTTGCTAGAGGCACAGGAAAATGTAGGTATTTTTGGTGTTTAAGCAACTTTAGCTTTTCTGTGCAAGGAAAACGTAAATGAGTAAAAAGATGAATTAGTAAACTCTTAAATGAGCAGGCAAAAGAGTTTGTTTCTGCCTGTTCTTGCTCCACTAAAGTCATCTACACATACCTTTATTGCATCCTATCCCCCCTTCACACCTATGTTCGAGACACTTCACACACCATTCAACTCTTGAACAACTTTCAATTTCTAGGCCCTCATTGTCACATCTTTACCATGGACGCCCAGTCCCTTTACACCTCCATCCCTCACCAGGAAGGTCTCAAGGCCCTCCAGTTCTTTCTTGAACAGAATTTCCCTCTCTCTTCTGCCTGGTGGAGCAAGTCCTCACCCTCAACAACTTCCCATTTGACTACTCTCACTTTCTCCTAATTAAAGGTGTAGCCATGGGCACTCTCATGGGCCCCAGCTATGTCTGCCTTGTCGGTTAGTCGAACAATAGACAATAAACAATAGGTGCAGGAGTAGGCCATTCAGCCCTTCGAGCCAGCACGGCCATTCACTGTGATCATGGCTGATCATCCACAATCAGTATCCCGTTCCTGCCTTCTCCCATATCCTTTCACTCCTCTCTCTTTAAGAGATCTATCTAACTCTCTCTTGAAAGCCTCCAGAGAATTTGCCTCCACTGCCTTCTGAGGCAGAGAATTCCACAGATTCACAATCCGTTCTCAATGGCCTACCCCTTAGTCTTAAACTGTGGCCCCTGGTTCTGGACTCACCCAACATCAGGAACATGTTTCCTGCCACTAGCGTGTCCAAACCCTTAATAATCTTATTGTTTCAATAAGATCCCATCTCATCCTTCTAAATTCCAGAGTACACAAGCCCAGCCGCTCCATTCTATCAATTAATGACAGTCCCGCCATCCCGGGAATTAACCTCGTGAACCTACGCTGCACTCCCTCAATAGCAAGAATGTCCTTCCTCAAATTTGGAGACCAAAACTGCACACAATACTCCAGGTGTGGAATCGCTAGGGCCCTGTACAACTGCAGAAGGACCTCTTTGCTCCTATACTCAACTCCTCTTGTTATGAAGGCCAACATGCCATTCGCTTTCTTCATTGCCTGCTGTACCTGCACGCTTACTTTAATTGACTGAAGAACAAGGACCCCCAGATCTCGCTGTACTTCCCCTTTTCCCAACTTGACACCATTCAGATAATAATCTGCCTTACTGTTTTTGCCACCAAAGTGGATAACCTCAAATTTTTCCACATTAAACTGCATGCCATTCTGAAAGAGACTCGTTTATCCCTACTCTTTGTTTCCTGTCTGCCAACCAATTTTCTATCCATGTCAGTACCCTACCCCCAATACTATGTGCTCTAATTTTGCCCACTCATCTCCTATGTGGAACCTTATCAAATGCTTTTTGAAATTCCAGGTATACTACATCCACTGGCTCTCCCTTGTCCATTTTCCGAGTTATATCCTCAAAGAATTCCAGAAGAATAGTCAAGCATGATTTCCCCTTCAGAAATCCATGCTGACTCGGACCAATCCTGTTACTGCTATCCAAATGTGCCGCGATTTCATCTTTCATGATTGATTCCAGCATCTTCCCCACCACCGATGTCAGGCTGGTCTATAATTCCGTTTTCTCCCTCCCGCCTTTCTTAAAAAGTGGGATAACATTAGCAACCCTCCAATCCAAAGGAACTGATCTTGAATCTATAGAACATTGGAAAATGATCACCAATGCATCCACGATTTCTAGAGCCACATCCTTAAGTATCCTGGGATGCAGACCATCAGGCCCTGGGGATTTATTAGCTTTCAGTCCCATCAGTCTACCCAACACCATTTCTTGCCTAATGTGAATTTCCTTCAGTTCCTCCGTCACCCTAGATCCTCTGGCCACTAGTACATCAGGGAGATTGTTTGTGTCTTCCTTAGTGAAGTCAGATCCAAAGTACCTGTTCAGCTCGTCTGCCATTTCCTTGTTCCCCATAATAAATTCACCTTTTTCAGTCTTCAAGGGTCCAACTTTGGTCTTAACTAATTTTTTCCTCTTCACATACCTAAAGAATCTTTTACTATCCTCTTTTATATTCTTGGCTAGCTTACCTTCGTACCTCATCATTTCTCCCCGTATTGCCTTTTTAATTATCTTCTGTTGCTCTTTAAAAGTTACCCAATCCTCTGGCTTCCCGCTCATCTTTGCTGTGTTATACTTCTCTTTTATTTTTATACGGTCCCTGACTTCCCTTGTCAGCCACGGTCACCCCTTACTCCCCTTGGAATCTTTCTTCCTCTTTGGAATGAACTGATCCTGCACCTTCTGTATTTTTCCCAGAAATATCTGCCATTGTTGTTCCACTGTCATCCCTGCTGGGGTATCTTTCCAGTCAACTTTGGCCAGTTCCTCCCTCATGGCTCCATAGTCCCCTTTATTCAAATGTAATACTGACACTTCCGACTTTCCCTTCTCCCTCTCAAATTGTAGATTAAAACCTATCATATTATGGTCACTACCTCTTAATGGCTCCTTTACCTAGAGTTCCCTCATCGAAACCGGTTCATTGCACAACACTAAATCCAGAATTGCCTTCTCCCTGGTAGGCTCCAGTACAAGCTGCTCTAAGAATCCATCACGGAGGCACTCCACAAACTCCCTTTCTTGGGGTCCAGTACCAACCTGATTTTCACAGTGTATCTGCATCTTGAAATCTCCTATACCAACCGTAGCATTACCTTTACGACATGCCAATTTTAACTCTTGATTCATCCTGCATCCTATATTCATGCTACTATTTGGGGACCCGTAGATAACTCCCATTAGGGTCTTTTTACCCTTACAATTCCTCAGTTCTATCCATGCTGACTCTACATCTCCTGATTCTATGTCACCCCTCGCAAGGGACTGAATTTCATTCCTCACCAATAGAGCAACCTCACCCCCTCTGCCCACCTGCCTGTCTTTTTGATAGGAGGTATACCCTTGAATATTCAGTTCCCAGCTCTAGTCCTCTTGCAGCCATGTCTCTGTAATTCCCACATCATACTTTCCAATTTCTAACTGAGCCTCAAGCTCATCCACTTTATTTTGTATACTTCGCACATTCATTTACAACACTATAACTTTGGTATTCACCTCCCCTCTCACACCAATCACTATTGGCCCTGACCTTACTCTCAAGAGTCAAGAGTGTTTTATTGTCATATGTCCCAGAATGAAATTCTTGCTAACTGCAGCACAACAGAATATGTAAACATAATACATCAGGAAAAAAAAGTTCAGTGCGTATATATACACACGCACACATACTCAATAAATAATCAAATATAGTGCAATAATAATAATAATCTGTTGTAGTTCCGAGCTTATTTGTTGTCGTGTTTCATAGCATGATGGCTATCGGGAAGAAGCTGTTCCTGAACCTGGACATTACAGTTTTCAGGCTCCTGTACCTTCTTCCCGATGGCAATGGTGAAATGAGTTTGTGGCCAGGATGGTGTGGGTCTTTGATGATGTTGGCTGCCTTTTTGAGGCAGCGACTTCGATAAATCCATTCGATGGTGGGGAGGTCAGAGCAGGTGACGGACTGGGCAGCGGTCACATCTTTTTGCAGTCTTTTCCGCTCCTGGACGTTCAAGTTGCCGAACCAGGCCATGATGCAACCAATCAGTATGCTGTCTACTGTGCATCTGTAGAAGTTCTTATCCCTTCTCGAACTTTCCTTCCCATTAATTCGGGAGTCTTTTGTAACTTTTCCTGGACTCACTTCTCCTTTAACTCCATCTATATACTCCCAATTTGTCAATCCCTCCCCCTCACTATTTAGCAAGCCCTAAATAGTGGCGGAGGGGGGAGGATTGACAAATTGGGAGTATAAAGTTGGAGTTAAAGGGGAAGTGAGTACAGGAAAAGTTACAAAAGACTCTGAATTAATGGGGATGAAAGTCTGACATACCTACAAGTTTGCTTGAAGGAATAATAAAATGAGATGCAACACCTGTCCCTATGCCTCCCCCCTCGACTCCGCCCAAGGACCCGACAGACCTTCAGGTGAGGCAGAGGTTCATTTGCACCTCCTCCAACCTCATCTATTGTATCTGCTGTTCCAGGTGTGGGTCGTTTCACTGAACACCTTCGCTCAGTCCGCCTAAACCTACCTGATCTCCCGGTTGCTAAACATTTTAACATCCTCCCAATCCCACACTGACCTTTCTGTCCTGGGCCTCCTCCATTGTCAGAGTGAGGACCAGCACAAATTGGAGGAACAGCACCTCATATTTTGCTTGGGCAGCTTACACCCCAGCGGTATGAACATTGACTTCTCTAACTTCAAGTAACCCTTGCTTCCCCGCTCTCTCTTCATCCCTCCCCCTTCCAAGTTCTCCAATCAGTCTCACTGTCTCCGACTACATTTTATCTGTTTGCTTTGTTGTTATCTTCTCCCAGCTAACAATGTAGTCTACATTTTCCTTGACCTCCATTGCCTGTCCTATTTTCACACTCCACCTCCTAATCTATGTATCTCCCACTCCCCTGACATCAGTCTGAAGAAGGGTCTCGACCCGAAACATCACCCAATCCTTCTCTCCAGAGATGCTGCCTGTCCCAATGAGTTACTGCAACATTTTGTGTCTATCTTTGAAAAAACTATTCTCCTTTCTCCACCTTTAGTAATTGCTCTTTCTTATCAGATGTGCTTTTGATACAATTCATTGCAATACTGTGGTAGTACAGCTATCATATTGAGCAATTTTTGTGTCTTTTTCTGACCTGTGGCTAAATCGTCTTGTAAAAATAGAATCTATTTATTATCATGGGAGAGCCCATATACAGCAAATACTGTAAGAAGGAACTGCAGATGCTGGTTTAAACCGTAGACACAAAATGTTGGAGTAACTCAGTGGGAGCATCCCTGGAGCGAAGGAATGGGTGACATTTCGGGTCTGAAGGGCAGTATGGTGGCGCAGCGGTAGAGTTGCTGCCTTGCAGCGCTTGCAGCACCGGGGACCCGGGTTTGATCCCGACTACGGGTGCTGTCTGTACGGAGTTTGTATGTTCTCCCTGTGACCACGTGGATATTTTTCGAGATCTTCGGTTTTGTCCCACACTCCAAAGACGTACAGGTATGTGTTAATTGGCTTGGAGTATGTGTAAATTGTCCCGAGTGTGTGTAGGGCAGCATTAATGTGCAGGGATCGCTGGTCGGTGTGGACTCGGTGGGCTGAAGGGCCTGTTTCCACGCTGTATCTCTAAACTAATCTAAAGGGACTCGACCCAAAACCCATTCCTTCGCTCCAGAGATGCTGCCTGTTGCGCTGAGTTCAGCATTTTGTGTCTATCTACAGCAAATACTATCATCCTTTTAGCTGGCACATTCCTGATCATAGCTTACACCTCAACCCATCTCTGGGGTTTTTTGTGCTTCCTTCCTCTCTGCCCACCATAACCATGCTGACCAGGAAGTACTTATGTACACCAAATCCCAAGTTTTTTCTTACATCCCCATCAACTTACCCAGCTTCACCTGCCACGTATCTATGCCAGGAGCAATTTATGGCAGCCAATTAAGAACATCTTTTGGACATGGGAGGAATCCCCCAGGCACTGAGAGGAAACCCATACATTCACAGGGAGAATGTATGAACACACAAACAGCACCCAAGCCCAGGATCATAAGGTCCTCAGGTCTTAGAAGCTCTGAGGAAGTAGCATTAACTGCTGTGACATTATACCACTGTGTTTCATGTATTTACACATATTTATTTATTTCAATTTAACACTTAATACATTTTTGACTACAATCTATATTTCCTTCTTCAACCAGCTATTCAAAGAAAACGGAGAATGAAATATATGCCATTAAATTAGACGAAGGCAAATTTCAGAAGATATCGAAATTCATACGAAACATTTCTACCAATCTGCATTCACAATTGCAAAGGAAGATATTCTTATTAGGTACAGTATACTATATATTAATTTAAAAAAATACTATAGTCATATCTACAGCTACATGTAAACCAGCCTAACAATTATTCCATTTAATGGATCAGGAAAAACAAGTGGAAAGAGCAGAAAAGTAATTTTCCAGAAATCTTATTGGTGAACTTTGTCACTTGCATCACAATCAATTCAGGCAGCATTAGATATGGGCTAAATATCTGTTTTATTTCCAATACACCATGATAAAAATTGAAGAAGATAAGCATTGTATAATTGGTATTTTATTTCGAAGTCACTTGAGTGACTACATGAAGCCCGCCAAACCGCATGCGCGTCAATACGTTCTAGCGCATGGCGCCAGTCGGAGCAGTCTCACTGCTCTGCACGGTAAGTCAATTTTCTTCGGGCCGTTCTATAGCGGGCCCCAAAAAAGTAGCTTGGAAGCTCCACTGGAGCTAGCGCAAGTAATATATTTTCGCCGCAGTCTCCAACGTGAGCAGGCGGCTGAAGTTATAGGGCTCCATGCGGCTGTTGCCGTTAGTCTGCACGGCAGCGGACGACCCAGTTGAGAGACCGGTAGGCTCTTTGGGAGCTGGGTTTACGGCTGTTGCCGTTACAGTCTGCAGTAAACGGCCCTAATAAGAGAGCACCAGCTAGGATAAGTTGTTGCAGCTGCCGGCATCAGAGCTCCATACGGGAGCAGGCAGCCTGAGTCAGAGACAGCGTGAGGCTCTGCAAGAAGCTTACATTCATAAATTGCGGTTGCCGGCAGCCAGGTCTATTGTTACTGCAGGAGATTTCCAGCAGCAGGTGAGTTTTAAAAATAGCCGCGGCCGACAGCTACTGCTTAGGTAGCTCAGCCTGTTGTAGCACCAAACAATTTTAACAGAGTTACTGCTACAGCTATGCTACAGCCACATATAGTGTATTCTTTCAATTGGACGGCTATAATAGAGTTGGCATTTATAACAGTTGCCACAGGGTCACGTTTGTGACTATCATAGCCGATAGCATTCTATAAGCTGCAAACTCCACACAGATGGCATTTGTGGTCAGGATCGAAGCCAGGTCTCTGGTGCTGTGAACCCAGGTCTCTGGCAGCAGCTCTACCAGCTGCACCATTGTGCTGGTATCCTTTGCTCAGTTCAGGTTTAATTCTTTGGCAATATCACAAATATGTCTTATCATGCCAATTTAGTTTATGTTTTAAAAGAGAAAATTACAAGGGACATTTATTATCACACACCAATAAAAAGGTGTAGTGGAATTGGACCTGCCATTGCAGTCGAGCTCCTGGCTTGGGAAGCCTTGTTTGAGCTGTGCCTATCAGTCACCTGTGGGAGCTACACCTGGTGGCGTCATGGTAATTTCCGCTCATCAGAGGGGACTGTGGAAGATTCCTTTACAAAAGACGGCAACTTTATGCATATCAATAGTAATCAAATCTCTGATTTAATAGGGATAGGGTTCTTTTAGTCATATAAACATCATTGCCTATGACAACACCTGGCAGGGTTGCAGCATTTCTCCCACTCTGTCTGGCGTATGGGAGCCAGAGGCGCTCCAGTTCTTCCCTGTAATACTCCGTTGGCACCGGAAAGGAGCAAGGACTCGGAGTCACTAGCAGCTGCAGCCCGACAACCCCAAGTCGGGGCAAAGTCATAGCCAAGTCTTGGGACATCTATGTCAGATATGATTGGGGTTTGTCTCAATTACGAACATCTGATGAATCAAATTATAACACAAGGAATGCTCCGTCTTATGAAGGCATGTCAGGCAGCAGCTCCTGGTTCAGGGTTGCAAATTTTCTTCCCACTCAAATATAAGGAGTGGTGGAGATGGTGCCAAAGTATATGCACATAGCCTGAAGCAGCTCCTGGTTCAGGGTTGCAATTTCCTCCCACTCGGTTGAACGTAATAATAATAATAATAATAATTCATTTTATTTACTGCCGCCTTTCTAAAACCCAAGGACACCTTACAATGCATAGAATCACAAAAAAAAATACAAAACACATAATCGGAATAAATTAAATATAAAAACACCACAGTACACAAATCAAGGACAGAATTCAGTTTCAAGAGCACCAAAAGAAAATAAGAAACAATTTGAGTGATGGAGATGATGCCAAAGTATATGCAGACATGCCTGAGGCAGCTCCTGGTTCAGGTTTGCATAAGTCCTCCCATTTGGATGTATGAAGTAATGAAGATGGAGCCATATATATTATGCCCCGTATTACGGAAGCATACACAGGCAGTTCAAGTCATATGCCTGTAGCTGCCCTGGTTTCAAGGTTCACATTTTCCTCCCACCTGAAAGACTATTGGAGATGGTGTCACAAAATATGCTCGGTATTATCGAAGCATGCACAGACAGTTTGAGGCATACGGATATGGCAACACCTGGTTCAGGGTGCAAAATTTTTCTCCCACTGTCAAAGGTCAGTACGGACTAACTCCAAACATGAGCCAGAACATGACTATGTGCCGGGATCCCATGCTTTAATGCGTGATGTATGTCAATCACATGAGGAAAAGCTATGTGCTCTTGCCTCTAAAATTGCTATTCCCTCGGGGATGGACAAGCCACCATAAGAGAAGTTGACCAGCGGCATCACCTAGCTAACAGAAATGACAAGCATGATGGACTGGGTCTGCAAATGGAACTTCGCTGAAGCTCCAACAAAGGAAATCGACCTGGGGTTAGAGATGCTGGTAAGTAAGGTCTTGTTATTAACTCCGTAAACTCCGCAATGGAGCAGTCTGTCGGCCCAGCTTGGGTTTACTGCCAGCATGGGCTGTCTAGTCGGTTTTTCACGTTCTCTGGGATAAGATCAGGTTGATGTAGAGACATTGGCAAGGTGCTTTACACAGTAACCTCTGTAGTTCCAAGTAGGAACAGTTTGGTTTTCCTGGATCAGGGTAAACCGCCATGAAACTGGCAGGCCATACGAGTCATATTGACCAGAGAAGCACTGCTTCATCATCTATGAGAGGTTATCAGACTGGTCAATAGAATAAAGTAGTTGAAGTTTTCTCAACATATGGTTTATTTCTCTTCAGTTAGCAAAGTTATTGGTTCATTGGAATCATTATTGCCTTCTTCTCTGGAACAGGTAGTTACCAACAAAAAGCTCGTCTGGCATATATTATAACTTTATCTGACCTGCAGGTTCATGTTGTGAATCAACAATGTATTTATAATAACCCACAGGTTCTCAATACCACTATTCCTGATTGAGTGGTGGGTCGAAGAGATTGTGTTATGCGCTCTAGTGACTTAGACATGTGGTCTCAGTCAAAGGACTGCGAGGCATTCCTGATTCAGCCTTGCGTTATACTAATCTCCACTCTGAAGGAAAACGCTACGTATTTAAGGTGGCTCTTAAATCAATTGACAGGGAACTAGTATTCCCATATCTAAGGGAGACTGTGGTTTCAGCTCTAGTCATTAGCTGCTGATTATATCTAATAATAATAATAATAATAATAATAATAATAATAATACATTTTATTTATATAGCGCTTTTCATGGACTCAAAGTCACTTTACATTGAGAGTCAAAAAAAAATAGAGCAGTAAGACAGAGAAGCAAAGGGGAGGGGGACATGGGACTAAGGGTATGCAGAGGTGAAGAGATGGGTCTTGAGGCGGGACTGGAAGATGGTGAGGGACTCAGAATTTCGGATCAGTTGTGGGAGGGAATTCCAGAGCCTGGGAGCTGCCCTGGAGAAGGCTCTTCCTCCAAAAGTGCAGAGGTTTGATTTCGGAGTGGAGAGGAGACCAGCTGATGTGGATCTGAGGGACTGTGAGGGTTGGTAGGGGGAGAGGAGGTCAGTGAGATAAGGGGGGGCCAAGTGGTTGAGGGCTTTGTAGGTGAGGACCAGGATTTTGTAGATAATCCGGTGGGAAATGGGAAGCCAGTGAAGTTATTTGAGAACTGGGGTGATGTGGTGCCAGGATTTGGTGTGAGTAATGAGTCGGGCGGCAGCGTTCTGGACCAGTTGGAGTCGGTTGATGTTGCTGGAATTGATGCCAAAGAGAAGAGAGTTACAGTAGTCCAGTCGGGAGGAGATGAAGGCATGGATGAGTATCAGCGATATGTATGAATAACTAGATAATGCATCTTCCGCGGGTAGGAAAGCCAAAAAAATTCCGTCCGTAGGATCAACAGCGGTTCCAAGTGCAATCAGTGACAACTCATCCGAGGATGTGTGGTCTGACCAAGGACTAGAGGGGTATATTTATCAAGATTACAGAAATATGGTGCAGGCTGAATCGGGTTAGCATTAGGCTAATCAAATTGTGGGTTTACTTACCCAGTTTAAGATGGATGATTGGGTGTCTGCAATTTAACTGACTCAGAGAATGGATCTTGTAGTTGCATACTCTGCAATATCTATACACATAAGGCACAGTTTCTGCTGTTTAATAACAAAGCTAGTGGTGAAAGTCTATGCTGCCCTGCTCAGATTAAGGGCATTATGTCATCGAGTTTTAGGTATTATGCAAAATTGCAAATGATAAATCTTATAGGTTGTTGGTAGATATCTTTGGCGATATTACATTTTAGGCAACATGGAATTTAACAGTACCAATTTGCCTATTCAGTCACGCCATGGTAGGCGGCTGAAGCAACTCTTATTTACTCATTCACGTGTGACGGCTGGGACAGCCTGTCTTCTCGGCCAGCTAGCTCTGCACGATTGTATGAGAAGCTTGTGAACAACATATGTGAGTCAATTCTATACGGAAGTAACAAAGGTTGTGTGGCTTCCAGTTTGAGCCTAGAGAAACTTTATGGGACAGCACAATTGACAATTTCTGTGCTGCTTTATCATTTCTGCAATACCATAAGTGGGACATAAATGATTAGTTCTTCACCCACTATTCTCTAACGTTATGCAGGGTGTCTTTTATTTGACCACTCTAATAGCCTACACTCAATGTAATGTGTGATGTATATCAGTAATTTGTTATGCAAATATTCCTCAAAATTTTCCTAATGGGACCAGTATCTTAAGATAGATAGATAGATAGATATTTATTTGTTGTCGTTTGAACCTAAGTTCAAACGAAATTCTGTTTCCGCAGTCATACAAACAATTAAAAAAGACACAACACAATTTACACAAACATCCATCACAGTGAGTCTCCTCCTCACTGTGATGGAAGGCAAAGTCTTATCTCTCCCCTGCACTCCATTCTCCTCCCGATGTCAGAGTCAAAGCCCCCGGCGGGCGACTGTAAACATATCCCGCGGCCACCAAAGCCGCGCCGGGCGATGCCAGACCCCGCTCCGGGTCTTGATGTTGTAGCCCCCGGTAGCGCCAGCAAGTCTCACGGCCACCAATGCCGCACCGGGCGATGCCAGACCCCGCTCCAGGTCATCTTCAACCCCGCAACTCGGGCGGGAGTAGCTGCCGTTGCGGGAGCTCCGAAAAGCGGTCTCCCACCGTGGACCCGCGAGCTCCCGATGTTACCGTCCACCAGTCCCGCGGCTGAAGCCTCCGAATCTCCGTGGTCGGGTCGCAGCCGCGCGCCACCACAGCCCCTCTCGCTCCGAAGTCGGCCAGCTCCACGATGGTGAGAAGTCCGCAGTAAACTCATAAGCAAATCAGCAGGATTGTGTGCATTTGAGGTTGACAGCATGCCCACCACAGCGGAGATCAGGGATGTCATTAGGTATACAAGTGCACTCAGTTGCTGGTGCCTATAAAATGGAAGATAGTTCTTTTCTTTCAATACTCTCAAGATATTGCTGATGGCTCATTAGCAGCCAATACAATGGTTTTCCCTTTCATCATACAGCATGAGGTTTACATAATGCAGCTTAATAAATTATAAAATTTGGCGGAATATGTCTAGATATTTGCAGATAGAATTGTGCACATTGTTGCATGAGTTATTGTCTGACTCGGGGACTATTGGGACTCCGGGCCGGTTTGGAGCAATGGCCATGTATGCGTTAGCATCATGATATTAATAACTCATGTTTTAATATTCTAATGACAAAATAAAAGAAAATTCCAAAAGCAAAAGGGTAGCTTGGGAGAGAATAGGCCCCTTAACGATCAATGTGGTGATCTATATAAGAGACCACAATAAAATCAGCAAGGTCTTAAATGAATACTTCTGAGCTGTATTTACTGTGTAGAAGGACATGGAAGCTAGTAATTTCAGAACAGGGAACAGTGATACCTTGGAGCACATGCACATTACAAAAAGAGGTGGTGTTGGAAGTATTGAAACACACGAAAAGCCCGACTGGGTGTATATTAGTTGTTATGGGAAGCAAGAGAGAAGATTGCTGGAGTCTTGGTAGAAATTCTTGTATCTTCATTAGCCACAGGAGATGTATTAGAACATAGAAGGAAAGAAAATCTTGTGCCTATATTTAAGAAGGGTAGGAGAGATAAGCCAGGGAACTACAGGCCAGAAAGCCTTACATCAATGTTGGGAAAGTTGTTGGAAGGGATTCTGATTTATTTACTTTTGGAAAGACTTGGATGATTATGAAGAGCTATGATAGCATTGTGCATGGGATAATCATGCTTCACAAATTTGACTGATTTTGTTTAAAGAGGATTGACAAGGGCAAGATGGTTGATACTGTTTATGTGGATTTTAGCAAGGCCTTTAACAAGGTCCTGTACAGTAAGCTGGTCTGGTAAATTAGAAGGCATTGAAATCCAGGGTCAGCTAGCCAAACTGACACAAAATTGGCGGTGGAAAAAGTAAGAGGGTTGTAGCGGAGGGCTGCTTTTCAGATTAGGGGCCTATGGAAGAGTGAAGGGTCCTCTATTCTTTGTCATATATATCAATAATCTGGATTATTTTGTAACATGATTAGTAAGTTTATAGATGGCACTAAAATTGGTGGTACCTTTGGTACGTACATTGTTCCATGAAACTGAGAATATAAGTAGACAAGGTGGTGAGGCCTTCACTTGCTGAGGTACTGAGTACAGACCTGGGATGCCATGTCACACTTGTACAAAATATTGCTGAGGATGCAATTGCATTGGTGTGTGCAGTTCTAGCCACCATATTGTTGAAAGGCCACAGAAAAATTATCACAATAGTGTTACCCAGATTAGAAGTATTGAGTTATCAAGAGAGATTGGACAAGTTTACCCTGAAGCTAAAGAGGCCGAGTAGTGTCATGATAGAGGGGTATAAAATTACAAGATGCATATACAGGTTAGGTATCCAGTATGCGTTTCCCATAGTTTCAAGGCAACAACTTTTGATCCCAACCCAGAAGTCACCCATCTGCAACGTTCCCAAATGAGCCCCCAATTTCCAACCGTCCCATTCCACCCCTGAGGACCTGCTCCGATATCTGGCCCTCTAATGACAATCCTCACTTCAGCACCATCTCACATCTAGACTCTAAATCTCCAATCAGGGTAACAGCCCAACGCCTCACCCTCTGATCCCTGACATATGTGCTCTCCAAAAGGTCGCTGGGCTTTAAATGCCAACAACTACCTTAACGCTGCACTCAATCTTCTGATTACGCTTCAAGCCTAGGAATTTAGAATGAACTAAAGCTTGCACAAAGATCATATGGTGCCCCTGTAAAGATGCATTACAATTTCTTCCCTGCTGTTGTTTGAACCATTAGTTTCATGGATTAAGAGGTCTGATATGAAAACTTTGACTTCAACACATATTGTGGCTCAGAATTATCTTACAACAATAACTTTCAACACGGTGATTGACTTCATTTTAAAGTTTACCAGTTACTTGATCATGATGGGAATGCTAACTTTAACCTTTTTCCTTTTCTCCAGAGTATTCACCAGTCATTTTTGATATTGCATCAGCACATAAGAATGTGCTGGTTTCAAAGAATCAAACCAGTGTATGTGTGACCAGTGAAACACTGAGTGTTCCTGAGAGCCCTTTGCGATTTGACAAGGTCTACAATATCTTGGCCGCCAAAGGACTGATGAGAGGAAAGCATTATTGGGAGGTGCAGGTCAAGTCTTCCTCCCAATGGTCTGTTGGAATTGCATATGGATCAATAGAAAGGAAAGGTAAACACAAATCCACAAAACTTGGAAGAAACAGACAATCTTGGTGCATTGAACTCAAGGCGAGTCAGCTATTCGCATGGCATAATGACAGAAATGTCAACTGCAGCATGAAACCCTCTAAGTTGGATAAAGTAGGGGTGTACATTGACTATGAGAAAGGACTTGCGGCATTTTATGATGTTGATAGCATGAGGTTAATACAAGAATTCTCCAGCGTCACAAGAAGTCTTTTTGACAGAATGCATCATCATTTCACTGAACCAATTTACCCTGCTTTTTGTCTCTTTCCAATAGCTACCTCTCCTGTATACGCTGACAAATTGGATATTTGCAAATCTGATATTTAGGAAGCAGCCATAAAAATGTTGTACGTCTGAAATTATAGGTATTATATATTGAATGTTATATTGTATGCTACATTATATGCTATAATTCACAAAGGTTCAAATTTGGATTTGACAAGAAGCAGTGAAATGAAATAAAGCGCTCCCACTCATGAAGATAAAGGTAACAGGTTGCCATTTAATCGCAGCCCACTCTTCATCACATTTAGTTTTATTTACGAAAGTCAACAACTGGAAAAGAAAAACACCTTGGCCACCAACTACAACATGATCCCACCACCTATCATATCTTCCCCTCCCTATCTGATTTCCGCAGCATCCACTTTTTCCATTACTCCTTGGCTTGCTCATCCCTCCCTATCCATGGCACTTTACCCTGCAACAATAGGAGGTTCAATACCTGTCACAGTGGTACAGCTGGTAGAGCTGTTACACCACAGCCACAGAGACCCAGGTCCAATCCCTCCCGACCTATGTCACCCTTCATCTCTTCAATTACTTCCGTTTTCCAGGCCCCCATTCCCTCATCTTTACTATGGATTTTCAATTACTCTACACGTCCATCCCCCATCAGGAAGGCCTTAAAGCCCTCCATTTCTTCCTTGGCCGCAGAACCAGCCAATTTCCTTCTACCAACACTCTCCTCCACCTAGTCCTTACTTTTAACAACTTCTCCTTCGACTGCTCCCATTTCCTCCAAATCCGAGTACCCATGGGCACTCGTATGGACCCCAGTTATGCCTGTATCTTTACAGGGTAAGTCAAACTATCCCTGTTCCAGGCGTAATCTGGCCCTATTCCCAAACTCTATCTCTGCTACATTGACGACTGCATCGGGGTACATCCTGCACCCATGCAGAACTCAGAGACTTCATTAACTTCACTACTAATTTCAAATCCTGCACTCAAATTCACTTGGACCATCTCAGACTTTCCCCCTTCCGTTTCTTGCTCACCGTCTCCATCACAGGAGACTGTTGAATGACTCCCACAGCTATCTACACTTCTTCCTACCTTGCCTCATGCAAAGACTCCCATTTCCTCCATCTACACCGCATCTGTGCCCAAGATGAGGTGTTCCAAACCAGGACATCTGAGATGTCCTCATTCTTTAGGGATGGGTATGTCTCTCTTCCATCATAGATGAGGCTCTCACAGGGGTCTCCTCAGTGTCCTGTAGCTGTGCTCTTGCTCCCCCTCCCTCCAATCGCAACAGGGACAGAGTCCCCCTAGTCCTCACCTTTCACCCCATCAGCCATCACATACAGCACATAATCCTCCTTCATTTTCGCCACCTCCAACAGGATCCCACCACTAGCCACATCTTCCCATCCCCACTTTCCGCAAAGACTGTTCCCTCCGCAACTCCCTGGTTAACTCATCCCTTCCCACCAAAACCACCCCCTCCCCAGGTACTTTCGCCTTCAACCACAAGAGATGCAACGCCTGTCCTTATACCTCCTCCCTCAACTCTGTCCAAGGACAACAGTCCTTTCAGGTGAGACAGAGGTTCACTTGCACCTCCTCCAATCTCATCTACTGTATCCACTGATCCAGGTGTGGACTCCTATATATTGGCGAGACCAAGCGCAGGCTTGGCGATCATTTCGTTGAACACCTCCGCTCGGTCCGGCTTGGCCTACGTGATCTCCCGGTTGCTAAACACTTTAACACCCCTCCCATTCATGTTCTGAGCTTTCTGTCCTGGGCCTCCTCCACTATCAGAGTGAGGCCCAACTCAAATTGGAGGAATAGTATGTCATATTTCGCATGGGCAGCATACAACCCAGCAGTATGAATATTGACTTCTCTAACTTCAAGTAACCCTTGTTTCCCCTCTCTCTCCACCCCTCCCCCATCCTTGTTCACCAACTAATTTCACTGTCCTGATTAAATTTTACTGATTGTATGTCTCGTTGTAATCATCCTCTCAGCTAACAATGATACATTCTACATTTTCCTTGAACTTCATCCCCTTTGATCTCTTGTTTTCACACTATATTTCTCGTCTCCCTCCTCCCTGAGTCTGATGAAGGGTCTCGACCCGGAATGTCACCCATTCCTTATCTCCAGACATGCTGCCTGTCCAGCTGAGTTACCCCAGCATTTTGTGTCTATCTTCAATCCTGACCTTGGGTGCTGTCTTGTGGAGTTTACACATTCTTCTTGTGGCTGTGTGAATTTCCTCTGGGTGCTCCGGTTTCCTCCGATATCCCAAAGACTTGCAGGTTGTAGGTTAATTGATCTCTGTGAATTCGACCTTGTGTGTATTGAGTGGATGTGAAAGTGGGATGACATAGAATTAGTGTGAACAGGTGATCAATGGTCAGTGTAGAAATAGTTGGTCAAAGGACCTATTTCCATGCTGTATCTCTAAGCTAAACTTGTCCCCACACCTTCACCTTCAAGAGTCAAGAGTGTTTTATTGTCATATGTCCCGGATGGGACAATTAAATTCTTACTTGCTGCAGCACAACAGAATATGTGAATATGTAAACATAGTACATAACGGGAGAGAGAAAAAAGTTCAATAAATAACAAGCCTAGTGCAGTAATAATATAGTATTTTGCAGTTCAGAGCTCAGAGCTTATTTGTTGTTGAGTTTAATAGCCTGACGGCTGTAGGGACGACACTGTTCCTGAACAGTTTTCAGGCTCCTGTACCTTCTTCCCGATGGAAATGGTAAAATGAGTGTGTGGCCAGGATGGGTCTTTGATGATTTTGGCTACCTTTTAGATCCCTTCGACGGTGGGGAGGTCAAAGCCGGTGATGGACTGGGCAGTGGTCACAACTTTTTGTAGTCTTTTCTGCTCCTGGACGTTCAAGTTGCCAAACCAGGCCATGATGCAACCAGTTAGAATGCTCTCTACCGTGCACCTGTAGAAGTTTAGGAGAATCCTCTTCGACATGCCGAATCTCCGTAATCGTCTCAGGAAGTCTCAGAGTCGCTGATGTGCCTTCTTTATAATTGCATCGGTGTGCTGGGTCCAGGAAAGATCTTTGGAAATATGCACGCCCAGTAATTTGAGGTTTTTGACCCTCTCCATCCATTGATGTGAAGAGGATTGTGGGTCCTCATCCTTTTTCTACTAAGTTCCACAATCAGTTCCTTGGTCTTACTGATTTTGAGAGCCAGGTTGTTGTGCTGGCACCATTTGGTCAAGGGACCCAGGGACCCAAACCCAGGTGAGACAGTGATTCACATGCACCTCCTCTAACTTCATTTAATGTATTAGGTGCTCTTGATGTGGCCTCCTCTACATCGGTGAGACCAAACACAGTCCATGTGAATGTTTTACTGTGCTCTGTCTGCCATGGACATCTCGAGCTCCAAGTTGCAAGCCATTTTAGTTCCCGTCCCCAGTCCTACAATGATCTGTCTATTTACGGATCTCCATTGCTGCCAAGGTGAGGTCAAGTACAAACTAAAGGAATAGCATCTCATATTCTCATGGAGTCATAGTGTTATACAGCGTGGAAACAGCCCCTTCGATCCAACTTGTCCCAGCTACACTGGTCCCACCTGCCCACGTTTGGTGCATATCCCTCCAAACCTGCCCTATCGATGTACCCATCTAACTGTTTCTTAAACATTTAGGATAGTCCCAGCCTCAACTATCTCCTCTGGCAGCTTCTTCTATACACCCACCACCCTTTGTGTGAAAAAGTTACCCCTCAGATTCCTATTAAATCTTTTCCTCCTCACCTTAAACATTTGTCCTTTGGTCCTCAATTCACCTACTCTGGGCAAGAGACTGTGCATCTACCTGATCTATTCCTCTCATGATTTTATACACCTCTATAAGATCACTCCTCATCCTCCTACGCTCCAAGAAATAGAGTCCCAGCCTACTCAACCTCTTCCTATAGCTCAGACCCTCTAGTCCTGGCAACATTCTCGTAAATCTTCTCTGCACTCTTTCCAGCTTGACAACATCTTTCCTATAACATGGTGCACAGAGCTGAACTAAATGCAGCCTCACCAACGTCTTATACAACTGCAATATGACCTCCCAACTTCTGTACTCAATACGCTGACTGATGAACACCAATGTGCCAAAAGCCTTTGTGACCACCCTACCACCTGCAACTCCACCTTCATTGCATCTGCACTCCTAGATCCCTCTGATCTACCACACTCCCCAGAGCTCTACCAATCACTGTGTAGGTCCTGCCCATGTTAGACTCCCCAAAATCCAACATCTCACGTTACTCTGTATTAAATTCCATCAACCATTCCTCAGCCCATCTGGCCAATCGATCAAGATCCTGCTGCAATTTTTCACAACCATCTTCACTATCTGCAAATCCACCCACTTTTGTATCATCAGCAAATTTGCTAATCTTGCCCTGTATGTTCTCATCCAAATCATTGTTATAGATGACAAACAGTAACGGGCCCAGCACCTCTGTCTCAACAGTCTACCATCTGATGACGAACATCGAATTCTCCAGTTTCAGATAAACCCCTCTCACCCCAGCTGAATCCACCCACCAATCTACCCCTCCTCACCTTGATCCACCTCTGCATACCAGCTCTTGCCCTCCAGAACTCCCCCCCCCCCCCACATGTGCACAAACACGAGCATACACATGCGCACAAATCTAATGCAGATCTATTACTTGCAATATATCAAAGCAGGTGATTCTTAAAAACATAGGACCGGTAATACATTTTTATGGAGTGGGAAGGGTTTGCAGTGCATTGATGTGATCCTGAAACATTAAACCCTAGATATACAGATATTATTCCAGTAGATCAGTGACCATTCTTAGAGACCAGGGAGTAAAAACAGAATGTCTTCACAATGAAAGACCTGTTAAAGTGGCACTGTGCAGGAAACCATTACCTGATTTGTGTGTCATCCTGACCCCCAAAGGGGCACTATCTGTGTCTGCAAGTAAGTGTGCACTTACACAAGACAACAGACATTCAGGCTCAACTTTCAGAAAAATATATTGAAAAATCTCCTGACTGTGTAAATTCTACACTTCAGTCCAAAATTTAGATGATTAAAATCCCTTCACTGTATTTTTGGGGGCATCTCAATGTATCTCTCCAAACCTAGCTTTTCAATCTTGTATAAATGTGCAATAATTTGATTTGTTGTACCCAAGTTGCCTGTTAAAACATTTAGCTCTTGTGGCCTTTCTGAAAATTTCCAGTCTTCATCACAGCTGCTTCTCACTAAATAGGAATATGATCATTCCTGTCTATATCATTAACCTAAATAGGAATCAAGTTAGTTGAATATGATTTTGTGATGTCAACTTCCAATTTGCCTTCTATTTTAATATTTCCACGTTACTTTGTTTAGATTATTATTAAATTAATTTGCTCTATATAATACTTTCTTTTGCACTAGTAAACATAGATAAACAACAGTAATTTACATCGCAAAACACTGATGTTTAGTTTAGTTTTAGTTTAGAGATACAAGTTGAGAGATAGTTTAGAAACAGGCCCTTCAGCCCACCGAGTCCGCACCGACCAGTGAACCCCGCACATTAACACTGCCCTACATACACAAAGGACAATTTTTTTTTACATTTACACCAACCCAATTAAACTTCAAATCTGTATGTCTTTGGAGTGTGGAAGGAAATTGAAGATCTCGGTGAAAACCCACACAGGTCACTGGGAGAATGTACATACTCAGTGCAGATAAGCACCCTCAGTCAGTCTGGCGCTGTAAGGTAATAGGTCTACTGCTATGCCACCGTGCCGCCCGTGATGTAGCTTATGAAGATACACAGATATGCTCTTCAAGAACCAGTGTTAATAACGCATCATGTAAGAATGGATATTGTTCTAATTGACAGGAAATGTTAAAAAGCAATTACTATTCACAGCCTCTCTTTGTAAATTGTACAAATTTTAAAACAAAGACTTGAGGCTTTAACATTAAGATTCCGAATGAAATGGAGAGGACAAATTAGTTAGATATTATGTACTAACCATAACAAAAGGCAATAGCTGAAATATTTGTTTTAATGCACTTAATTGCAACCTCCTAGGGCAAACTCAAAGATCTTACTGATTCCCGTCTTTAACGCAGCAAAGCTACCCACACTCCTCACAACAATGCAGGCAAGCTGAATATCAGCTATGGGAAAGTTACTGGAAGGGACTTTGACGGACAGGATTTATATGCATTTGGAAAGACAAGAATTTATCACAAATAGTCGGCATGGTTTTTTGCATAGAAAATTATATCTCACAATTTGATTGAAGTTTTTGAAGGGACGCTAAGATGGTGCCTTTATGGACTTTAGCAAGCCCTTTGACAAGGTACTGCGAGTTGGCTTGTCTGCAAGGTCAGATCACATGGGTGAGCTAGTCAACTGGTTATAAAATTGGCTAAGGGGAAGGATACAGAGGATAGTGGTGCAGAGTTGTTATTCAGATTGAAGGCCAGTGACCAGTGGTGTACTGTAGGGATTGATGCCTGGTCCCCCATAGCTTATATTAACAATGTGGACAACAATGTTGTTAACGTGGATTGAAAGTATGCAGTGACACCAAAAATGGTGATGTAGAAGACGGTAAAAAAGATTATCTATGATTACAATGGTTTCTTGATGAGCTGTGGAAGTGAGTAAGAAATGACAAATGGAATTCAATTCTGACGAGTGTGATGTGATGCACTTTGGAAAATTAAATCAGGTCAGAACTTACACAGTAAATGGTAAGGCCGTGAGAGAGTGTAGAGTCTGGAACAAAGAGACTTAGGGGTGCAGGTGCATTGTTCCCTGAAAGTGATGATGCAGGAAGACAGGCTAATGAAAACAGCTCGTGGCATGCTTGCTTTCATCGGTCAGAGAATTGAATACAGGAGTTTGAACTGGAAAAAAAAGCTTACCTGAAATCAATATCCAGCAGCTGACTCTTTATAACTGGGTTGTTCTTTTCAAATTGGCGCAACTTTATCAGTTCATGAAGCCTGAAAATTATACAACAAATTCCCATTAACTTTACAAAGAATGAGATACCAACTATCTTAATAAATCCACTTGGTATGACAGCTGGTATTATACAGAATTTAAAAAGTGAAATTATGTTCCCATGTCAATTATATGCAAACTACTCTCAAGAAGTACTCCAAGAAACGCTTCCATCATCCTGACCGCGGTCTATATCTCACCCCAGGCAGACGTCCGTCTGGCACTGGAGCAGCTGCAACAAGCACCAGACGGCTTACCCCGAGGCATTTACCACCATAGCCAGGGGACTTCAACAAAGCCAACCTGAAGAAATCACTCCCTAACTTCCACTAACATGTCTCCTGCAGCACCAGAGGATCAAACACCCTTGACCACTGCTACACACCCATCAAAGACGCCTATCGCTCTATCCCTCGCCCTCACAGTCAGGAACAACTCCAGGACTGCTTGGAGTCTGTAGACTGGGCAATGTTCAAGGACTCGGCAGCTGACCTGAATGAATACGCCACAGTCGTTACAGACTTCATAAGGAAATGTGTGGAGGACTGCGTTCCAACAAAATCTTCCGAGTGTTTCCTAACCAGAAGCCTTGGATGAACCACGAGATTCGCATTCCTCTGAAGGCAAAATCCCGGGCATTGAGGTCTGGAGATGCAGAGGTCTATAAGAAGTCTAGATACGACCTTGGTAAGACCATCAAAAAGGCCAAAAGGGACCTGCTCTAAGCTGAAGGATGAGACGGATGTACGGCAACTGTGGCAGGGCTTGAATGCCATCACCTCCTACAAGGCGAAATCAGGAGCGAAGCATCACTCCCTGACAAGCTCAATGCGTTCTACACACGGTTCGATATGGAGAACATTGATGTGCCTTCCCGAGCCCCTATTCGCCCTGACGGTGTTACAGTCATAGTCACAGAGGCCGACGTCAGAAGATCCTTCAGGGGGGTGAACCCTCGGAAAGCGCCTGGACCTGATGGTATACCCGGCCGTGTTCTAAAAACCTGTGCGGACCAACTGGCTGGAGTTTTTATGGACATTTTCAACCTCTCACTTCTGAGGTCTGAGGTTCCCACCTGCTTTAAGAGGGCATCAATAATACCGGTGCCCAAGAAGAGTAAGGTGACGTGCCTCAATGACTATCGACCAGTGGCACCAACGTCTGTGGTGATGAATTGATTTGAGAGGTTGGTTATGGTGCACATCAACTCCTACCTCGACCAATTACAGTTCGCATACTGCCACAACAGGTGAACGGTAGATGCAATTTCACTGGTTCTCCACTCCGCACTGTATCACTTGGACAATAAAAACACCTACATCAGGATGTTGTTTATAGACTACAGCTCGGCGTTTAATACCATCATCCCTTCCAAGCTGGTTACCAAGCTCACGGAACTGGGCCTCTGCGCATCCCTCTGCAATTGGATCCTTGACTTCCTCATTCACAGACCATGGTCTGTTCGAATTGGAGGAATCACTTCATCCTCAGTAACAATTAGTACGGGAGCCCCTCAAGGCTGCGTGCTCAGCCCCCTGCTTTACTCACTCTATACCCATGACTGCGTAGCCGGTTATAGTGCGAACTCCATCATCAAGTTCGCCGATGACACCACTGTGGGGACGAGTCAGAGTATAGTAGAAGTGAGATCGACCGACTGACCAAATGGTGCCAGCACAACAACCTGGCTCTCAACATCAGTTAGACCAAGGAACTGATTGTGAACTTTAGTAGGGGAAGGATGAGGACCCACAATCCTGTTTATATCAACGGGACGATGGTGGAGAGGGTCAATAACGTCAAATTCCTGGGCGTGCATATATCAGAAGATCTTTCCTGGACCCAGCACACTGATGCAATTGTAAAGAAGGCACATCAGTGACTCTACTTCCTGAGAAGATTACGGAGATGCGGCATGTTGAAGAGGATTCTCCTAAAATTCTACAGGTGCACGGTAGAGAGCATTCTGACTGGTTGCATCGTGGCCTGGTTCGGCAACTTGAACGCCCAGGAGCGAAAAAGACGACAAAAAGTTGTGACCACTGCCCAGTCCATCACCGGCTCTGACCTCCCCACCGTCGAAGGGATCTATTGTAGTCACTGCCAAAAGGCAGCCAAAATCATCAAGGACCCACACCATCCTGGCCACACACTTATCTCACCACTGCCATCAGGAAGAAGGTACAGGCCCTTGAAGACTGTAATGTCCAGGTTCAGGAACAGCTACTTCCCCACAGCCATCAGGCTATTAAACACAACGAATAAGCTATGAGCTCTGAACTGCAAAAGACTATATTACTATTTGTTATTTGCACTATATTTGTTATTTATTGAACTTTTTCTTTTTTTCCCCATTATATACAATGTTTACATATTCACATATTCTGTTCTGCCGCAGCAAGTAAGAATTTCATTGTCCCGTCCGGGACATATGACAATAAAACACTCTTAACTCTTGAAAGTCAAAGCTAGTTATTTAGATATAATTGATATTAGTGACATAAACTAAAATAACAGTAATGGTAATGGGGAAGATGCTTGAGTCGATTGTTAAAGATGTTATAGCAGCACATTTGAAAAGCAGTGACAGGATCTGTCAAAGTCAGTATGAATTTATGAAGGGGAAATCATGCTTGAATAATCTTCTGGAATCTTTTGAGAATGTAACAAATAGAATGGATAAGAGAGAGCCAGTGGATGTTTTCAAAAAGCCTTTGACAAGGTCCCACACAAGAGATTTGTGTGCCAAATTAGAGCACATGGTATTGGGGGTAGTGTATTGACATGGATAGAAAACTGGTTGGCAGACAGGAAGCAAAGAGTAGGAATTAACAGGTCCTTTTCAGAATGGCACGCAGTGACTAGTGGGGTGCCGCAAGGCTTGGTGCTCCTGCACCTATTTTTCCATGTTTCTAACTACCAATAAATAATTACATTGTAAAAATAATTACATCTGGGAAAATTTTAAATATTTGTCATACAAACTAGTGTAACACAACGGAATTGTGAATGTTGAATTTCAGGAATTACTACTTCTACTGGTCAAAAGCTTCAATGATACTCCTTTTCATGGCATCCATAATGCATTTTTTTTTTAAACAGTAAAATACTTATTTTAAGTGTCATGCGACTCTCACAACCAGACCTGGAGAACAGACTAAAAATAGAAAATGCTGCAGATGCTCAACAGGTCTGGCTGGAAATAAGGAGAAACAGTGAACGTTTCATGTCAATGGAATGTTCCAATTTTCCTGTATTGGTTTTTCTGTTCAATTTTAATATGAGCAGGTGGGAGAATGGGAGTGCAGATGATATCTAATGCCTAAGGAACTGTATCAAAACACCATTATTCATTAAGGCAAGAACAGTTCAGCAGAAAAAAATATATATATCCTTTTATCGTTTTCTCGCCTATCAAGCACTTATAATCAATCCTACCTTCAGCTTCAAGGAATACTACTCCACAATGACTTGCAAGAAACAGTGTACAGTACCAAAATCATGTATTCTACCAATTATATTTTACCTGTGTAATGGGACCCATGTTCCAAGTTGCAGCAAATGGTGATCAGAAGCTGGTGGAACAGACTTTGGATCCCACCTAAATCTGTCTAATAGACTCCAATTTCTAATCCTGCCATCTGAGATGTTCAGTCTTGGTTAACTGAGGATGTAAGCATTACCTTAAGTAAAAGGCAAGACTCCCCTGAAAATTATTCTCGGGTCTAAATCTGTTCATCATTTAATTCTAAAATACTGCACAGATATTAAGTTCAGAGTCCTACAGGATCCAAGGTTAACAGTCAGTCATGCATCATGGAAATTGTTATCACCATTGATCAGACTTGGGATGTTTAAGTGCAGGAAGATGAATGAACTGTACCTGCAAAGACTTTGTTAACAATGACATTTGACAGATGAACATACCGTGGTGTTCCAACACACAGCACTTTTCTGAATCCCAATGAAACAATTAAATCCAACAAGAATTGGCATGTGCGATCAGCAAACAAGTACTGAGCATTGGTCTTATTGTTCTCAAGTGGGAGCAGCAATTGACTGGGTCTTTTCAGCTGATGAAGAGACACATCTCCTAGCTGTTGATGAGATGTGTGCTTATCCCAGTCCGTGGGTAACAACAGAAGCTGGCAATCCAAACAGAATATCCTCTTTACCTGGGGTAAAGACACAAAGTGCTGATATCTGTAAGAAAAACAAAATACATAAACAATAATTGCTATTGAATACCATTAAGAAGCAGCATGTCACAAATTCTGTCTGCTTAAGTATGGCAACTTTCAGGTAAAAATTTAACATAATTCAATCATTCTACAGTTCCTACGCTGTCCTTTGGTTTGAAATGTGAATTACAAGATCTTACAGAAATACAGATTTTCTGAAATATTATTTTAACATACTTTAATCAAATTAATAAACTTCTCTGCTCATTTATAAACCTGATTAAATAAAATGATCATGGTTGCATTTGAATATGTTAGCATTTATCATGAATTAAATCATTGATATTTTATCACAAAGACCAATTTTGCTGATGTTTGGCATCCATAGGTTTTTCGCTGAGATTATGTAGGTTTGTTGTTATGCTGGTTATGCTCTTCAGTATCCCAATTTTTCAAAGATCTATTTCAAAGGTATTCATTATCCATTATTCATTAATGTTTTAAGACAAGGTATCCTTCATGAAACAATTGTAAACCTTTACAGCAGAACTTAAGGAGCCTGGATTGAACTTACTGGAAGAAATTTCAGAAAAATCATAGGCAATGCAACTTCGAACCTCTAACTTGTGTAAGATAACACTCCTCAATAGTACCGACTCAAAATTCTCTCGTATGTGGAAACAAACTTTTCTTCTGCTCAATAAAATATCTTTTAGCTGCTTAAAGTCTCTTAGTACAAAACAATTTAGGTACTCCATATTTGGAAATTATACATGTTCAATGAAATTCATTTATCATATGATTGGATACAACCATGCCTTATGGTATACATTACATTCCAGAATTTAAATAAGTGGAACAGATTTAGTCCAGTGAGCCGTGTTGGTGGGCACTTTGAGATTAGTGATCTCAATATAGCTAGATACATGAAGGAACCAGGAAATAAAAACACCAGTACAAACACATCAGATGAAAATAGGAAAAACTACAAAAAATGTGGTCAGCTAGGTAAGACGAGGAATAAACCAAATCCATTTGGATACTTTGTCAACACTAATAGTTACATAAATTGGCCTCGTGGACTGCAGTGCTGATCGCCAAAAAAGTCGAGACTAATAAGATGAATTAAATTGACTAGATCTTAGTGTTTTGGTAAAAGAATAAAAGTGATCAAATTGGGTTTCAGTTGTTTAAAGGAGTTGATATGGTGGACACAGAATTACTTAAATTGGTGATGAAGCAAAAATCAATGTTAAAATTGGCTAAACCATACAGAGAATAATTAGGAAGCACTTCTACGAAGGGTAATAGAAACCTAAAATTCTCTCCCACAAAATGCCTTTGTGTATAAATAAAAAGAAACGTTTAAAACTAAGGTTGTTATGACAATACAATACAATACAATTTATTTGTCATTTGGACCGCGTTGAGGTCCAAACGAAATGTCGTTTCTGCAGCCATACATTACAAAGCGAAGAAGACCCGAGACACAACACAATTTACACATACATCCATCACAGCGCTGTGATGGAAGGCAAAAAAAACCGTATCTCTCCACTGCACTCCCCCCCCCGATGTCAGAGTCAAAGTCAAAGCCCCCGGCGGGCGATGGTGATTGTCCCGCGGCCATTAAAGCCACGGCGGGTAATGCAAGGTCGCGCACCGGGTCTTGGTGTTAGAGCCCCGGCGTGTGCTCGCAAAGTCCCGCGGCCATTCCAAGCCGCGCGGGTTGATGATGTAAAGCCCCGCTCCAGGTGCTCTTCAACCCCGCAACTCGGGCGGGAGAGGTCGCCGCTGCGGAAGCCCCGAAAAGCGGTCTCCCACCAGGGACCCGCGGGTTTCCGGTGTTGCCGTCCGCCAGACCCGCGGTTGTAGCCTCCGAATCACCGGGGGTCGGGTCGCAGCAGCGCCCCACCACAGCTCCACCCGCTCCGGACTCGGCCAGCCCCGTGACGGTGAGTAGTCCGCAGCTCCGCAACTGGAGCCCCAGGTCGTTCCTGCTGGAGGCCACTCCACGTTGCCCAGCCCCAACGACAACGGAGACCCGACAAAGAAAAGGTCGGGTCTCCCGTGCAGGGGAAAGATTTTAAAGTCCCCCCCCCCCCCCCACCCCCACACACATACCCCGACAAAAAAATAAATAAAAACTACATAGAAACGAGACAAAAATAATAAAAAGACAGACGGACTGCAGAGGCCGCTGCTGACGAGAGTCGCGCCGCCCACCAACTGACTTCAGTTAGACAGTTATTCAATCCTCAATTAAGAATTGAAGAAGCAATATGGAGTCAAAATACAAGTCGGCCATTGTCTACTTAAATGGTAGAACATGTCTGAGGGGCTGGATGGCCTTGCCAGACTCCATTGGGAAGTCCTATAAAATAAATTTGAAAAGAGTAAAACTTTCCTTGGCAAATCCACTGGGTGGCAGCAAAGGACAAACACTGAAAAACATTGTAATGTCAGTAAGTCCACACATTTTTAGTAGGTGAAGACAGTGAAAGAAGTTAGCAGGTGCAATGTAAACCGTGCCATAGGTTCACAAGTCCACTCTCTGCTCATTCCAAGTCAAATCCCTCACTCGAATGAAACCACAGACCTTTTCCCCAATTTATTGCTTGGATGATGAGAAATTGAGGCTCTGGTCAAGAATAAGGAGGAGGCATGAAACAGGTATAGGCAGATGGGAACAAGTGTATCCCTGGTGGAGTTTTGGGAACTGAGGAACACGCTAAAGAAGGAAATCAGGAGGGCAAACAGGAAGAAGGAGATGATTTGGATGAGAATGTACAAGGCAAGATTAGTACGTTTGCAGATGACATTAAAATGAGTAGCATTGTAGATAGCGAAGACGATTATCAAAATTTGCAGCAGGATCTTTATCAGTTGGGTAGGTGGACTGAGGAATGCATAATGGAGTTTAATACAGAGAAGTGCGAGGTGTTGCATCTTGGGAAATCTAACTAGGGTGGGACCTACACAGTGCATGGCAGAGCTCTGATGAGTGTTACAGAGCAAAGCATTCTAAGAGTGCAGGTACATAGTGCCTTGAAGGTAGCGTCATAGGTAGAGTGGTCAAGAAGGCTTTTAGCACATTGGCCTTCATCAGTCAGAGTATTGAGTATAGAAGTTGGGAAGTTATGTTACAGTTGTACAAGACAATGGTGAGGCCACATTGGAGTATTGTGTTCAGTTCTGGTCACCTATTGTAGGAAATATGCCACTAAGCTGGAAAGAGTGCAGAGAAGATTTATGAGGATGTTGCCAGCACTCGAGGGCCTGACCTATAGGGAGAGATTGAGCAGGCTAGGACTTTATTCCTTGACAGGAAGATGAGCGGTGATCTTATAGAGGTGTATGAGATCACAAGAGGAAAAGACAGGGTAAATGCACAGAGTATTTAACCCAAAGTAGTGGAATTAAGAACCAGAGGACATAGGTTTAAGGGTGAGGGGGGAAAGATTTACCAGGAACCGGAGGTGCAACTTTTTTTGCCCAAAGGGTGACGGGTATGTGGAGTGAGCTGCCAGAGGAGGTAGCTGAGGCAAGTAATACCACAGTGTATAAAAAAATATTTGGACAAGTACATGAATAGGACAGGGTTAGAAAGATATGGGGCAAACGCAGGCAGATGGGACTGGTGTAAATGGGGCATGTTGGTCGGCATGAGCAAGTTCGGCTGAAGGGCCTGTTTCTGTGCTGTGTAACTCTATTGTTGAACAAAAAAACTAAATTTTGAATCACGAATTACAGAAAGGTAACACCACAGAGAGGCCATTCAGCTCAACTAATCTCTGTATATTCTATGCTAGATTAATCTCACTAACCTCTCTCTCCAAACTTCTCTCCTAGATTTGAATCTATAAATTGTGTCAGCACAAGAGGTGTGCGGTTTTATGGAATATTAATTATTTGAATGAATGAATGAATAAGTTTATAAGCCAAGTTTTCACATACAAGGAATTAGCCTTGGTGCTCCACCCGCGACCATAACACAGTGACAGATAGGAATGATACATAAAACATTAAACATTAATAATAAAACATTAATAGTTTAATCATGTGAATTAAATAAAATACCAGAGCAAAAGGAGGCTACAGAATTTTGGTTATTGAGCAGAGCTACTACTTGTGGGAAAAAAAGCTGTTTTTATGTCTGGCTGTGATAGTCCAGAATCGCCTTCCTAGAGGGAAGTGATTCAAAGAGCTTGTGGCCAGGGTGAGAGGGGTCAGAGATGATCTTACCCGCTCGCTTCCTGGCCCTTGCAGTCTACAGTTCGTCAATGGAGAGAAGGTTGCAGCCAATAACCTTCTCAGCTGATCGGACGGTCCGCTGCAGCCTCCGGATGTCGTGCTTGGTGGCTGAACCAAACCAGACCATGATGGAGAAGGTGAGGACAGACTCTACGATGGCCGTATAGAATTGGACCATCATTGCCTGTGGCAGATTGTGCTTCCTCAGCTGCCGCAGGAAGTACATCCTCTGTTCTGCCTTTTGACTGTGGAGTCGATGGTAGTGCCCCACTTAAGGTCCTTGGAGATGATGGTTCCCAGGAACTCAAAATACTCCACAGATGTGACTGTGGTGTTGTTGATGGTGAGTGGGATGAGGGGAGGGGGAGCTCTCCTAAAGTCTATTATCAATTCCACTGTCTTAAGAGCATTGAGCTCCAGGTTGTTGCGATGACACCAGGATGCCGGCTGTGTCACTTCCTGTCTGTAGGCAGATTCCGCCCCATCCTGGATCAGTCCAATCAGGGTTGTGTCGTCCGCAAACTTGAGAAGCTTGACAGAGGAGTCAGTGGAGGTGCAGTCATTGGTGTAGAGAGTAGAGGAGAGGGGAGAGTATGCAGCATTGCAGTGCTCCTATGCTGAGGGTTTGCGGGTCCGAGATGTGCTTTCCCAGCCCCACATGCTGCTTCCTGTCAGGAAGCTGGTGATCCACCGACAGAGGGGTTCAGGCACAGTCAACTCGGAGTGTAGTAGCTCTGGCACAATGGTGTTGAATGCAGAGCTAAAATCAACAAACAAAATCCTCGCATAGATCCCCTGGCGGCCTAGGTGCTGGAGAATGAAGTGCAGGCCCAGGTTGACTGCGTCATCCACAGATCTATTGTCCCGATATGCAAACTGCAGAGGGTTCAGCAGGGAGTTTGTGATATTTTTTGGATTGGCCAGCACAAGCGTTTCAACGGTCTTCATGACTACAGAGGTCAGTGCGATAGGCCTGTAGTCATTAAGACCAGTAATCCTTGCATTTTTGGGCAAAGGGACAATAGTAATAATAATAATAATAATGGATTGGATTTATATAGCGCCTTTCTAATACCCAAGGCGCTTTACATCGCATTATTCATTCACTCCTCAGTCACACTCGGTGGTGGTGAGCTACTTCTGTAGCCACAGCTGCCCTGGGGCAGACTGACGGAAGCGTGGCTGCTAATTTGCGCCTACGTCCCCTCCGACCACCACCAATCACTCACACACATTCACACACATTCACACGCAGGCAAAGGTGGGTGAAGTGTCTTGCCCAAGGACACAACGACAGTATGCACTCCAAGCGGGATTCGAACCGGCTACCTTCCGGTTGCCAGCCGAACACTTAGCCCATTGCGCCATCTGTCGTCTTTGAAGACTTTGAAGCAGGCAAGGACAGTACAGGTTTTCAGGGACTGGTTGAAAATGTCTGTGTAGATCGGTGCCAGTTGTTCGGCAAAGTGCTTGAGAGAAGAGGGGGAAACATTGTCCGGTCCTGGGGATTTCCGGATTTTCTGTCTTCTGAACAGCCTCTCCACCTCCTCTATTTTTATTGTTGATGATGGAGAAGTGATGTTGTGCAGCACGAAGGGGATGGGTAATTGGGTGTGAAGTGGTGATTGGAGAGGGGTGGGTGGGAAAGGGTCCAGCCTTTGGAGACTGGAGTCTTGCTTTAAGTAGGTGTGAAGTGGTGAATGGGGAGGAGTGGGTGTAGAAGGGTCCATTCTTTGCAGACTGGGGTCTGGCTGTGTTTGTTGGGGAGGGGGGAGGGGGTACCAAGGTTTCTTACGTTTCTGCTTGTCAAACTTGCAGTAGAACTCATTCAGGTCGTTGGTCAGTTGACGATTGTCCAAAGAGTGGGGGGCTTTCCTCTTGTAGCTGGTGTTTTCTTGCAAGCCTTCCAAACTGAAGAAGAATCACTAGCTGAGAATTTGCTCCTCAACTTCTCAGAGTACCTTTCCTTGGCAGCTCTGATTCCTCTTCTCAGCTTGTACTTGTCTGCATCCCCGCTCCTGTAAGCCTCCTATTTAGACTGTCGGAGCTGTCCGAGTTCTGCAGTAAACCAGGGCTTGTCGTTGTTGAACGAGGTCCGGGTCCTAGTTGGAATGCAACTGTCCTCACAAAAGCTGACATATGATGATACAGTGTCTGTATACTCATCGAGGCTTGTGGTTGCTTCCCTGAACACATTCCAATCCGTGCAGTCAAAGCAGGATTGTAGGTTCTCAATGCCCTCGCTTGTCCACCTTTTCGTTGTTCTGACCACAGGCTGAGCAGATTTTAGTTTCTGCCTGTAGGTCGGAATAAGGTGAATTAGACAATGATCAGAGAGACCCGGACCCGCCCGGGAAACAGAGCGATATGCGTTCTTGATTGATGTGTAGCAGTGGTCAAGTGTTCTCTCTCCTCTGGTGGGGCAGGTAACCTGAAGTCTGTACTTTGGAAGGTCACGGCTGAGGTTAGCTTTGTTAAAGTCCCCCAAAACAATGACCATGGAGTCCGGGAAGTCACTCTCTACCCTCATTACCTGGTCAGCGAGTTGCGTTTGCGCCTCACGTACGCAGGCATTTTCCCCTAGATTTAATCATCTGTCCGTTTTCACAAAAGCCAGTTTTTAAATTTTAACATCAAAGTTGTTATACCTATCCCTCAAGCTTATAGAGGAGATTGTGTCATTTTCTCTTTTGCACTCCCAGCTTTTCCTGGGGCAAAACACCACAGATATTTAAGGACAAATAACAGTGAAAGAGAGTGGGTGGTATTTGCTGAGCTCCACTGGCATTTTTGAGGCAGTATACGTACAGATTCAATCTTTAGACTCATGCTCTGCTAAGAATCTTACTTGATAATGTCAATTTTTTATCACATAGATATCCAGGATAAAATTAATTACCTCTCCACATATTGCTTGTGAGTAAATGGTGGCTGTCGGCTTTGATTAAATTCTTCTCTTGCTAACAGCCGGGCTACTGACACCTGGAAATGACAATCAGATATTAGCATTAGTTTGGGGAACCGCCTTGAGGCTGGGAGGGGGTTTGAGGCGAAAGAACAAATGAGGATGCATCGTGGGGGAACAACTGTGAGGGGGCATACCTTGGTTATGCAAAACAAAGAATATCACTGTGACTTGTCACAATATTCATTCATTCATTCATAAATGATATGGACACTATAATAACTGGCACTGGCCACTTCAATAACTGGCACTGGCCACTCAAATCAGCCACCCCAGACATGTTTATGATTGGTCTTACTGTATTTTAACGTTGTTTGTATCTATTTTAACTTATACTGTTCCATCAGGGACTGGATTGTTTTGAGTGTTGTTATTATTATGTGTGAAATGTTTTAAACGTCATGTGCGATGCTCCGGTATTCCCTGGGAAACGTCTTTTCGTTTTGCACTGCACAACTGTTGCTTGCAAGATGACAATAAAGGAATTGAATTGGATATACTTTCCCCATGCTCTTTCCTCATATTGCTACTCATTTCACCCCAGTTTGTTATCCAGTTGAATTATTAAATCTTCTCATATTACAATTTGAGTCAGTACATTCTACACAGTAAGTTGTCCTGGATCAGGTAAGTTTGTTCTCTTTTTATCCCTGGCTCTTCAAATCATTTTACATTTTCTGGTTACCAAATCTTTTTGTGCAATAAAACAGCTTTCCTTATAACTTTTATTGATTTTGAACAGGTGTACAAAATATCCAGTGCTCGCACACCTCCTGTCTCTATGCACACTTTAAAAAAGTTGCATTTATTCTGCCTCCCTGTCCTATATAATCACTTCAAATTGATCAACACTAAATTTCATCTCTGATTTGTCTCCTATTTCACTTCTGTATTTTCTGCCTCAACAAGAAGCAACCTTAGATTCCCACAAAGCATAGGAACTACAGATGTCATATCACAAATCACACAAGTTTATAAAATAGAACAGTAAAGCACAGGAATAGGCCTTTTGGCCCACTGTCTCTGCCAACCATGATGCCAATTTAAGAAAACATGTTGGAGTAGCTCAGCGGGTAAGGTAGTATCTTTAGAGAACATGGATTGTGATGTTTCAGGTCAGGACCCCTCTCAACCCAAAAAGTAACATATCCAAATTCTCCAGAGAAGCAGCTTGACACACTGAGTTACTCCAGCATTTTGTGCCTTTCTTTGATAAACCAGCATCTGCAGTTCCTTGTTATTACACGATGCCAGTTTAAGCTTGCACATCTAGCTGTATGTGGTCTATATCCTTCCATTCTCTGCCAATTCACGTGTATCAAAATGCCGCTTAAACATTGCTATCATATCTACTACGCCTGAATTTGACATTTTCATCCTGGGCTAAAAGAATGGTTATCTATCCCATCAAATCCTCTTGTAGTTTTATATACTTTTATTGGGACAATCAAAGTTTGTAATGCAGTGACCAGAACTGCACACAATATCCAAATGTAACCTCATCAAAGTTTAATATATCTGTAAGATGACTGCCCCTCTTTCATACTAAACACCCTGAACGATGAAGGCAAGTATGGAAGTGTACCCCAAGATCATTCAATGTCGTTGCTCCCAAGGGTCCTGCAACTTACAGTAGTTTCCTCTTACAATTGACCTCCCAAAGAGCAACAACTGTCTAAATTACACATCATCTGCCATTTTTCTGCACATATTTCCAAATGCTTTATATCATGCTGAATCCCAACCTTCCTCACTATCCACAACTCTGCCAATTTTTGTGGATAGACACAAAATGCTGGAGTAACTCTTTTCGAACTCTTCAGACTTTGTTCTGACCCGAAAAGTCACCTATTCCTTTTCTCCAGAGATGATGCCTGACCCATTGTGTTATTCCAGGATTTTATGTCTATCTTCAGTATAAACCAGCATCTGCAGTTCCTTCCTACACATTTTATGCGCCAATTTTTGTGTTGTCTAATCGGGCCACCTATATTTTTATCCGAATCATTTATATTCATTGCAAACAACGGAGATCCCAGCACTGATCCTTGTAGAACACAACTGGTCACAAATCTCCAGTCAGAATAATATCCCTCCACACCTATCCTGCCTTCTACGGCCACGCCAAATTTCAAGCCAATCTACCAACTCCATTTGCCTAAATCTTCTGGATCAGCCCACCATAAGGGATCTTGTTGAAAGTCCATGTATCCATGTATCCAACATCCGCTGCTCTACCCTCATAAATCATCTTCATTAACTCCTCAAAAAACTCGATGACCATCCCTGCACAACATCAAAATTCCTGTAAGACATGACCATCCCTGCACAAAATCATGGTGGCTGTCCCTAATAAGTTTAGTTTGTGCAATCTCTCAAAATGTTCCTGTTATTCAATTATTTACATATGTCAGATTCTTATTTAGTGCTATTCAAACCCCTTTGTGTTGATAACTTCCACTTAGTGACTAAATATATCCCCTTAAAATTAAATAAACACTTTAATTCATGTACATATTTACGTAGCAACTTATTTACTGTTGTTTTTACATCTCCTTCCTCTTTGCAGTAAATTCTAACCAAATCCCCATCTTTTGAAATGATCTGAATGTACACTCAATTCGTGTTCAGAATCCAATGCCTTTGATAAGGTCCCGCACGGGAGACTGGTGACTAAAATTAGAGCACATGGTATTGGGGGTAGGGTGTTGACATGGATAGAAAATTGGTTGGCAGACCGGAAGCAAAGAGTAGGAGTGAACGGGTCCTTTTCAGAATGGCAGGCAGTGGCGAGTGGAGTGCCGCAAGGCTCGGAGTTGGGGTCGCAACTGTTTACCATATATATTAATGATTTGGAAGAGGGAATTAGGAGCAACACTAGCAAGTTTGCGGATGACACAAAGTTGGGTGACAGTGTGAACTGTGAAGAGGATGTTAGGAGGTTGCAGGGTGACCTGGACAGGTTGAGTGAGTGGGCAGATGCGTGGCAGATGCAGTATAATATAGATAAATGTGAGGTTATCCACTTTGGCGGCAAAAACAAGGAGGCAGATTATTATCTCAATCGGGTTAGGTAAGGGGGAGGTGCAGCGAGACCTGGGCGTCCTTGTACACTGAAAGTTGCAGCGAGACCTGGGCGTCCACTGAAAGTTGGCTTACAGGTACAGCAGGCAGTGAAGAAAGCTAATGGAATGTTGGCCTTCATAACAAGAGGATTTCAGTATAGGAGTAAAGAGGTTCTTCTGCAGTTGTATAGGGCTCTGGTGAGACCACATCTGGAGTATTGTGTACAGTTTTGGTCTCCTAATTTGAGGAAGGACATCCTTGTGATTGAGGCAGTGCAGCGTAGGTTCACGAGATTGATCCTTGGGATGGCGGGACTGTCATATGAGGAAAGATTGAAAAGACTAGGCTTGTATTCACTAAGGTTTAGAAGGATGGGGGGATCTTATAGAAACATATAAAATTATAAAAAGACTGGACAAGCTAGATGCAGGAAAAATGTTCCCAATGTTGGGCGAGTCCAGAACCAGGGGCCACATTCTTAGAATAAAGGGGAGGTCATTTAAGACTGAGGTGAGAAAAAACGTTTTCACCCAGAGAGTTGTGAATTTATGGAATTCCCTGCCTCAGAGGGCAGTGGAGGCCAAATCACTGGATGGATTTAAGAGAGAGTTAGATAGAGCTCTAGGGGCTAGTGGAGTCAAGGGATATGGGGAGAAGGCAGGCACGGGTTATTGACAGAGGACGATCAGCCATGATCACAATGAATGGCGGTGCTGGCTCGAAGGGCCGAATGGCCTCCTCCTGCACCTATTTTCTATGTTTCTATGTAATACAGAAATGAGTGTTTATGGAATCACCACTAAAAGGGATTTTTCTAGCATTACAAATAGAGATGACAGGGCTGCTGTGCAAGAAATATGGGCAATCCCCTGTTCACCCTGCTGCTGCACACTGTTGTACAAGCCAGGAATCCAGCAATGAATTGCTTCCAGCCCAGTGGAGAAGATGCTCATAGGTCCAAAAAATGTAGTGTAAAAACATATTTGGTCGTCATTATCATGGAAATTAATACTACCCTGCAATCTGAGAGGTGGCCAAATACACAACTTTCCTCTACCCCCCAAATCTCTGAAACTTTCTGTGGGTTGGACTAAGCCTACATTTAGTGTCTTCTTGCAACCTAGCACTGAAAAATGCCACACCATGATATAACTTTAAATCCACATCCTATTATATTCTAATGTGGCAGCAACATCGCATGTGCTTTAAAAAATATTGCAATGTATTGATCCATGAGGAAAAATATTAAGGTAGGTGATCAAAGCTCAGCCAAAGAAGCATGTTTTGAGGAGGTAAGCAAAATCTTAAAAGAGCACAGAAGAGAACACAGGTAAGGGGAAGAAATCTGAACCATCATAACTTCAGGCTTGACTTCCATTGTGGCAGGATTCACTTTGGCAATAAACAAGAAGCCAATGCATGTACTCTTTCACTCAGAGCTGTGTTCCTATGATGTAAGACTTTGGGCATGGATAAAAGTGTTTCCTGTTTTTACAGACTTGGGAAAAATAGATTACTTCTCCAGTAGCCTGACTAAATTTGTTCTGAAAGTGTGGCAAGTTTACTATTTTCCCCTACCTTCTCATTTTCCCACTGGAAGAAATTGCAATCCTTTCGGTCTCTGCAGGCTGAACAGGCATAAAACCTCCTAGTTTCTTGTTTCTTACGATTTATCTTTGCAAACAACAAAGTTGGACCTGAAACCAAGACAAAGAAGAAATACATTTTGTTAAACAATAGAGTTGAACTTGTATTGCTCCCTTAGAAAAATACGAGAAGTAGGTCAATATATTTCTAGTGCACAAAAAGGAGGTCAATAATTTATCTTTGGTGAAAAAGTGGATGACATCATGGATTAGTTGAATGAGATCCAAAAAATCTCAATAGCAACTTCAATGTATTTGGGGAAGTAGTGAGAAGATCATAGAGGTGGTACAAAAATTGGAAAGTAATTCAGTGCTTGCTCAATTGGTGCTTTTTATCTCGATAAAAGAAACACCAACATAATCTTGAATATGATCTTTGGTAACAATACATGACAAAACCCACTCACATTTATCTAAGAGAAAGAAGGAAGTAAGCAAAAATGGAAGCGTTAACCTAATGCAGACACTAGCAAGCACAAGTTGAGAAGCATGTGCATCAGTAGTGCAGGTTCCATTCATAGATTATGCATCTCCTGAGCTACACCAACACTGCACCAGAATGGAGCAGATGCAGCCATAACCACATTGTATTAGTCTCAATTCAGCATGGTGCATCACTGGAATACATAATTCCACTCCAACATCCTGGTTCCCTGTGCAATCAAACATTGCATTTCCATCAAGCCACCTCCATTCGACAGCCCTTCATGAAATCCAATGAAGATATAATCTCTCCTTTTGTTGGGATTTAACCAATGTCTCCTCCAGCATTCTACACCACGCAAACCCTTCTGGAACTACAGGGTAAATTATAGTTCAGTAAGCTCCTTCAACCCTGAAGCAGACTGCTGGGTACCAGCATTTGTAATTGAATAAAGCATAGGCTGCAGCAATTAAATTGCAATTAATCCCAATGCAACTGATATTTCAGCATAAGTAGATGAAGAGAAATTAACTAGAAGCCAAAATGGATTGAGGTAGTGAAGATTTGTAATATTCTCTCCCAAAGCCATGGATGTTCGCCCGTTATATTATCCGGCATGATCATTGATTGATGCATCTTTATGAGGTATCCGAGGATATGGACCAAAGGAGTGTAAATGGAAATAAACAATAGATAAGTGATAGACAAAATTGCTAGAGTAACTCAGCGGGTAAGGCAGCATCTCATTCCTTCTCTCCAGAGATGCTGCCTGACCCGCTGAGTTACTCCAGCATTTTGTGTCTACCTTCAATTTAAACCAGCATCTGCAGTTCTTTCCTACACAATAGACTAGTGATGTTTTGATAATAAATCATAGGACAGGCTCAAAGGTCTGAGCAACATTTCCTGACATTGGTTTACGTTAAATATTCTGCTGGGAGGATGGTGGGTTGGGGGAAGGCAGTGGTATAAAAATTAATTTGCAAATTACCACAAAGGAGACTAGTGGCAACACTTAAAGAGCTATGAATTAAGGACATTGAAAGGTGCAATAAAAATCTGTCTGGGATAAAGAGGGCAGTTATGCACAGTAGAGTGGCTGAACACAAGTGTTTCTCTTCTGGAAGTATGTATGTTCATTTTACAATTATTTGCATACAATGCTGGACAAATGACAAATTTACATATGGTAGCAAAGATACATGATAAATAATTCTAATGTTCAAAGGGATGAAAACTCACAGGTTAAAAACAAAAGGGGGTTTTCAGAAGCTTTACTTTTCCTGTGTAATATCAGGGACTCCATCAACACAGCCAGCATATTTATTTCTTAATGTTAAAAATAAAATAATGAATTATTAAAAAAAACATTTACTGCACATAATTTCATATATGTAGAATGATGCAATGGACAGAGAACTGTGGCATTTCAATATTATGAGTGTAATAATGTGATCTATTTTTCTCCACTGCCAGTTCAAGATCGCAAATTTAGGAAACATCAGTTTCAATGGATGAATACCCAGAAGCAGCCTTTGATCAAACTCAAAAAGTACGGGTATTCCAACAACTGAACATCCTACTGCTAAAATCAGTCTGTGTAGTTCAAGCAAATTGTGGATGCTGAAAATCTAAATTCAGTATCAGAAAAACTGGTTTTGTGTAAACCAGCATCTGTAGTTCCTTGTTGCTACTTCTTCAGAAAAGAGTTGTATTTATTATTGCATCTATTATCATCGTATACTGTGTATTCTATGAGCTTCATGCAAACTGTGAATTTCATTACATCCTGCTGCATATGACAATAATCTGAATATAAAAAAGTTGATCAGTGAGCTGATCAGAGTCCAAAAATTGTTATATGTTTCAAGTTTACAAATATTCTGCACTTCAGGAAAACTTGAAGAAAAGTAAAATAATAACTAAATGAATCCAGAAACATAATTATAGGTTTGATTCAGGCCATTGTGCTTGAGAATTGAGTCATTTGAATCTGGACATGATGTCAGACACCATCGTAGCCATATTGTCTTGAAATCTAAGCACCTATTTCCTGTTTTGCAATAGAAACATACTTATCACTACTGTGCTTGTGTTTTTGTTACAAATGCCAATAATGAGGGGAGAAAATATAAATAAATATTAGGATAAATAAAATTTAGCAATTCTCCCCATCTTGATTTCAGCATTAAGTATGGTAACAATAGACGATCCACATAGTGATTGGCGAGTCAGATAATTTAGAATAATTCTGAAACAAAACAGTATAAAATAAGAAAAATATGATAAAGGTGATGAACAGGGAGAACCGGTTTAATAACAGCTTTACAGGATCGTTGTAGAACCGCAATTGGAGTATCGCGTGCAGTTGTGGTTGGCCTATTACAGGGAGAATGTGGAGGCTTTGGAAAGAATGTAGGTGAGGTTTACCAGAATGATGCCTGGATTAGGGGATATTAGCTACAGGGAGAGGTTGGACGGAGTTGGATTGTTTTCTCTGTAATGCAGGAAGTTGAGGGGTGTTCTGGCAGATGTAAATAAAATTATGAGGCATAGATAGAGAGTTAGAACCTTTTTTCCTGGATCAAAAAATGAAATACCAGAGGGTAGACAAAAATGCTGGAGAAACTCAGCGGGTGAGGCAGCATCTATGGAGCGAAGGAAATAGGCATTTCGACCCGAACCGTTGTCTATTTCCTTCGCTCCATAGATGCTGCCTCACCCGCTGAGTTTCTCCAGCATTTCTGTCTACCTTCAATTTTCCAGTTCCTTCTTAAATACTAGAGGGCATAGTTTTAAGGTGAGAAGGCCAAAGTTTAAAGGAGATGTGTGGAGCATGTTTTTGTTTACATAGAGGGTGGTGAATGCCTGGAATGTTCTGCCGGGGTTGGTGGTTGAGGCAGATATGATAGTGGCATTTAAGAGTCTTTTAGTCTCCCCAGTGAAGTCCCAGTGGCCAAATGGATAAGTCACTGGCCTCCTAATCCAGGGATTGTGGGTTTGAGTCCCATCTGGGGTGAAGCCAAGTTTTCATTTTAAAGCTTTTCACTGTACCTCAGTACACATGACAATAAATTAAAATTAATTTTAGATAGGCACATGGATATGCAAGGAATGGACAGATTTGGATTATGTGCAGGCAGATAAGAGTTGGTCTTGACATTATGTTCGCAAATCCAATTATGCATTTTTTTTAAACTAGAAAATAAAATGCTGGGATCAGTAATAGAATTAGTTAACTAATTATTTTCAGAAGTCACTCTAAACTCTTCTCCCAGTCCCTTAGTTTAGTTTAGTTTAGAGATACACTCGGAAACAGACCGGCCCACCGAGTCCGCACCGACCAAGAGAGAGTTAGATTTAGCTCTTAGGGCTAAAGGAATCAAGGGACATGGGGAAAAAGCAGGAACGGGGTACTGATTTTAGATGATCAGCCATGATCATATTGAGTGGTGGTGCTGGCACAAAGGGCCGAATGGCCTACCCCTGCACCTATTTTTTCCATGTTTTCTATGTTCTATGACCAGCTATCCCCGCACATTAACACTATCCCACACACACTAGGGACAATTTACATTTATACTAAGCCAATTAACCTAAAAACATGCACGTCTTTGGAGCGTGGGAGGAAACCGAAGATCTCGGATAAAACCCACGAGGTTACGGGGCGAACATACAAACTCCGTACAGACGGGTTCAAACCGGGGTCTCTGACGCTGCAAGAGCTGTAAGGCAGCAACTCTACTGCTGTGCCACTGTGCCGCCCCCTTCATTGGTTGAATCTTAGTTACTCTTTGAGGTTCCCTACCAAAGCATGTGGTTTAGAAAACAGGAAAGAGGTGGGTCAGTAAGCCCTTTCAGCTGGACCTGCAATTAAACTGCATTGTAGTAAAAATTGACAACAACTGCACTCCTACATCATTCCATTCTACAATACTTCCCTGGGCCCTACTGTGCAAGTTCTGTCCTGATTTAATTGACCAAACTACAACACTTCAAATTTTCTGAGTTAAATTCCATCTGACATTCATTCTTTGGCATATTTTCACAGTTGATCTACATCCCGTTGTAATTTTAGATAACTCTCTTCACTGTCCAGTATTCTACCAATATTGGTGTCAACTGCAAAATTACTAACAATGTTAATAACATTGCTATTCAAGTTGGTAACATCAATACTAAACAGTGGAACCAGCACCGATCCCTACAGCACACTGCTGATCACAGGCCTCACATCTGAAAAACAGTCCTCTACAACCCTCAACTATCATCCACTGTCCTGTGCTCATCAATTCTCTTTGCCACCACCTTAACCTGGTTAGGAATTCTTTGGGAGGAGAGGCTGGGTAGGGGGTGCCTGTGTCCTGCCACACCTCCACCCAGTCTCACAAGCCCCTATCAGGGTTTTATATGAAAAGTTCACTACAATCCATGCCCTTGATCGGACAGTTACTGCTACTTCTTTAAAAATTGTGTCCAGTTTGTAGTGATAGATGTCTGCAAGACATAATGCGTTATAAATCAAATCATGCATTATTAATCAAACAGCCGGCAGCCCTGTCAGCAGTGTGTTAGTTTTTTTCAACTTTTTTTATTTTTATAGTATGTTTTAAAGTGTGCTTTGTGTGTCTTGTGCAGGGGGTGGTGTGGGGGGGGGGGGGGTGAGGGGGAAACCGCTTCGGTCGCCTCTTCCACGGAGAGGCGACTTTTTCCAGGTCGCCTCCCCCGTGGCCTAACAACGAGGATCGGGCGGCCTTTCCCGGAGACGCGCCCGGGGCTTCAGCGGCGGGCGCAGCGTGGACTCTCGGCGCGGAGCGGGCGAGCCCTCGCCGGAGGGGAGCGCTCCGTTTCGCTGGCCCGCGGCAGCCTGAAGTCGTCTGCAGAGCTCCAGCTGGTGCGGCGTCCGCAGCCTGGGATCCCTCGTGGGGGACCCGGGAGAAGGGGCTTCCACCGCCGGCCCGCGGCCTATTTCTACCGCGGGCGCGGTGTGGACTTACCATCACGAGCGGGGTCCCTCGCCAGGGACCCCTGATGGGGAGCCACAACTGCCGTCGCCACACCAACCCGAAGCCGCGGTCTCCGGTGGGGAAAAGCCGATTCTGGACTTACCTGGACTTTTACCTGTCTGTACATCTGGATGCCCGCAGCGACGGCTGCGGAGGGTTGAGGTCCCGACCACGGGGGAAAATGGAGGAGGACTGGCCAAATTTTGTGCCTTCCACCACAGTGATGAATGCTGTGGTGGATGTTTGTGTTACATTTTTAGTGTGTTTTTGTGTGTTCTTTATCACTGTACCACTGCTGGCAAATTCATTTCACGCACTTTATGTGCAAGTGACGAATAAAACTGATTGATTGACTGATTGACATAACAGACAAAAGTGTGTAAGAAAGAACATCTCTCGACCCGAAACGTCGCCCATTCCTTCTCTCCAGAGATGCTGCCTCACCCGCTGAGTTATTCCAGCATTTTGTGTCTACCTTCGAAAAAGACAGAAGTAGGCTATTCAGACTTGTGTCTCTGCACTATTCAATGTGATAGAAACTGCCTCTGGGAAAAATGATTCACAGTTGGGAACATGCTGAGAAACAGAAATGTGTTAATGTCTGACAGGGATCACGAAAAACAGTGTGCTGGATTGTCCAATCTGCAATTGTCAATTATTAGAGTATTGCCACTTAGCTTTATGGTCAGAGAGTCACCAGATCAGCTGTGCTTGCCACACCCTCCTCCATTGGCTCTTCGTGCACTGCTGGGTGCTTATATCACCTGGTCTTTGTGTTGACAGGAAACCCTGCTATATAACATGGTGCAACCGACTGCTTTTAGCTGAGCACCTGGACTTTGACAGGGTCTCTGGCTTAGGTAGACACAAAATGCTGGAGTAACTCAGCGGGTCAGGCAGCATCTCTGGAGAGAAGGAATGGGTGACGTTTTGGATTGAGACCCTTCTTCTCTGGCTTAGTCTGGGACTCCTGGTCTGAATGGAGTTGTGGTTTAGGGTATGGATTCAAGTGAATTTTGTGAATGTGCCCTTACAACTTTTTGGCTTAAATACCAGCCAACAAAGCACAGGTTTGGGAGACAAACTATCTCCCAAACATCAGCTTCTAACTCTTGTTCTAACTCTTGCTTTCTCCTAACTGAGATGGAAATTCAGAACACAGGTACAAGGACATGCCACACGCTGAAACAAACACGCGACTAAGTCGTGTCACCAACAGTTCCATGACAACCACACTAGTGGCTCGTCATCATTTGTTCCACAACTGGAAGCGCGAGTGTGCAAAGGATTGCTATAGTGTGGAGGTCAGGGATCAGTGAAAAGCTCGGGTGAAATGACCGAGGTGCTCATTGCACGATACGTATTTGTAACCACTGACTGAAAGCTGTGAATTTGACCCACCCACCCCCAATGTAAATCTGGCCAAACATGAAGTGTTGGAGTAACTTAAATGTCCAGGCAACGTCTCTGGACGGTGGAGGGACTGGATGCGTGACATTTCAGGTCAGGAGATAGACACAAAGACTGGAGTAACTCAGTGGGTCAGGCAGCATCTCTGGGAGGAAAAGATGGATAATGTTTTGGGGTGGGACCCTTCTTCATTCTGATTGTAGTAGGTTGGAGAAAGATGGAAAAGATGTTGGGGTGAGACAAAACTATGCAAGTGATGGGTGCATCTCAGTGAGGGGTGTTTGATTGGCAGGTGGGTGGGATGAAATGGAGCCAAAAGGGTGCTAGATAAGGAGTGAAATGTAAAGCCAATGGGAGGTATGTAGACAGGTGGCAGCTGGTACCTGCTGAGTTACTCCAGCACTTTGTGTTTTACTTAAGATCCAACCATCTGCAGCTCCTTGCACCTCCAAAAATCTGGCAACCAATTATGCTTTTATTCCTGACATCCAGTCCAAGACACGGAATACTGGAGTAACTCAGTGGGACGGGCAGCATCTCTGTAATGAATGAATGAATGGGCGACGTTTCGGGTCCATACTTTTTTTTAGTCTGATGAAGCGTTTCGACCCGAAACGGCACCCATTCTTTCTCTCCATAGATGCTGCGCAACCAGCTGCTGAGTTACTCCAGCATTTTGTGTCTATCTTCGGCGTGCAACCAGCATCTGCAGTTCCTTGCTACACATCCAGTGTTTGTAAACCTGCCTCCACACTCCCTCGCCCGCCGTCTGTACGGAGGCGGCGGGGGCAGCAGCAGCCACCCCACCCACTGCGATTGTGCAGCTTCCACCTTAATTCTCTCTCCTTACCATGTGGGCACAGGGGAGCTGGGGACTCTGCTCCCTGGTCGAGGAGCAGCTCGATGCCCGCCGCCGCCGCCATTGCCGCCGCTCGTCGGCCCAGAACCCAGGCCGCGAGCCTCGCTCCCTCCCCAACGGACACCAGCGCGCGACGTCACACGCGCGACCTCCCTCCGGCACCAAGTGCGCAGGAAGGAGCTGCAGACGCTGTATCAGAAGCAACGACAGTGTCCAAAGTGGAAAAAGCTGCACTTTATCTGCTCACGTTTTTATCTCTTAATTATGGCGGAACGACATAATTTGGATAAGGTCAAAATTAAATGACGGGTACTCAAAAAAAAAAAAGGAGCTCCCGGAGAAAACCTACGCGGACGTGGTGAGAACCAAAGATAATAGAGCTCCGCTCTATAATCTTTGGTGAGAACATAGAAAAATACGTGCAGTAGCAGGCCATTTGGTCCAAAGATCACAGAGCGGATGATCTTTGATTCGGACCTTCGAGCCAGCACCGCCATTCAACATGATAATGGCTGATCATCTGAAATCAGTACCCCGTTCCTGCGTTTCCCCCCATATCCCTTGATTCCGTTAGCCCTAAGAGCTAAATCTAACTCTCTCTTGAAAACATCCCGTGAATTGTTCGCCACTGCCTTCTGTGGCAGAGAATTCCACAGATTCACACGTGAAAACGTTTTTCCTCATCTCAGTCCTAAATGGCCAACCCCATACAAATTCCATACAGACAGCACCCATACAGACAGGATCGAACCTGGGTCTCTGATGCTGTAATGGGCCTGTCCCACTTATGCGATTTTTCAGGCGACTGCCAGCGACTGTCAAGTTGCCCGACAACTGGAACGGCGATTATCAGAGTGGAACACACACACATCGCTTCCTTTACCAGCCCGTTATGCATGCAGGGGACAGGGCAAGAGGGGGGAGCACTGTCTGAGTGAAATTCACAGGGTGCAAAGCCACGGTGATACAGACACACATCGCTATGAACAGAAAGGTTGGCGCTGTAATTAAGACGGCTAAAGCACAGTAAGTCCTTTAAAAGAGGAGGGGGGAGAAGGAGTGGAGACAACTTTTAAGAAGCCAGAGATACACGGCTGTGAAGCTTGGCGGACATTAAACATTACTGGTCGGTTATCCTTGGTTCTGAAAACTACTGCTTATGTTTTTTTTCCCAATGAGCCAATGAAATTCACCGGTCAGCACCGGCTACAACCTACGAGAACCTTCGACCACCTGGCAACCCACTAGGACCTCCTGGTGACCCACCTGTGGCACGAGAATTCTCGCTGCTCTCCATGGCGGCTTCATTCTGGTTGCCGCTAATTTTTTAACATATTGAAAAATTCGCGGCGACCATAATGAGGCCGCGACCAATTCCCAGAATGTGGGAACTCCTCACGACCATGAAGGCGACTCCCCGGCAACCACCAGCGAACATGTGGCGACCGCAGAGTCTCCTGCAGTCACCTAAATAGTCGCCTGTGGGACAGACACAACTCTGCCACACCACCATGCTGCCATAAATGAAAACTAACTTTACATGAGTTCCATGAAAAAATTATTTATTGAATAAGATATATTTTAAATCGGTTTCCTGAAGTCTAAATAAATGCTTTTCTTATTATCCTTTTGAATGTGTATTATTTTGACAACTCTTGTCAGATCCACCAGATATTCCCAGATAGAATAGGAGGCTTTGGCTTTGGTGTGAACACTTTCATGCATACCTATATGGTATCGAGTTTGAGTTGTGGACAGACTACAAACCGCTGGAGACAATCTACTCCGCTCAATCCAAACCATGTGCCCGGATTGAAAGATGGATGCTTAGACTCCAACAGTACAAATACAAAGCGATCCACATCTCTGGAAAGAACAATATAGCTGACTCATTATCCAGATTGCTAAAGGTAGTCAAGCCGCAAGGGTCTACACTGGAGACAGAAGCAGAATCATTTGTAAGATTTGTTGCAGTACACTCTAGACCAAGAGCAATGAGAACAAGATAAATAGAAGTCGGACAAGGATCCAGAACTACAAGGTGTTAGCGAGTGGATCCAAAGAGGTGACTTGGAGGAGTGTCCACACAGGACATATGCAGCTATCAGAGATGAACTGCACAATTGGAAGATGTGTGCTGAGAGGAAACAGGATCGTGGTGTCAACAAAGCTGAGATTAAGGATGATACTCCAAAGACAGACACAAAATTCCGGAGTAACTCAGCGAGCCCGGCAGCATTTCTGCAGAGACCCTTCTTCAGGCTCAGAGGAGAACTTATTCAAAGTAGGCATACCTTGAAGAGCTTTCGCAGTGCAGTCGACAAAAGGTGTGGGAAGGAGCTGCAAATGCTGGTTTACACCGAAGATAAGACAAAATGTTGGAGTAATTCAGCGGGTCAGGCAGCATCTCTGGAGGAAAGGAATAGGTCGCGTTTCAGGTCGAGACCCTTCTTCAGACAGAGTCAGGGGAGAAGGAGACTAGAAATATGTAGTGTAAGTGTAAAAAGGACAGATCAAAGCAGATGATGCTCAAGGAAATGTACAATGGTTCATTTATTGGCTGAGGGGAAAGTGATAACGAGGGATACAAACACTCAAATTAATCAGGAGCACAGTGAAACTAGCAGGAGAACTGGGGTGGGGAGGGACAGATTGGGAGGGAATGCAAGGTGTTAGAGAAAATAATACCTTCAAACTGATCTCCTTATCCTTCGCTCCATAGATGCTGCCGCACCCGCTGAGTTTCTCCAGTCTACCTCCTTATCCCTTATCTGACTATCTCCATATTCTTTGATTCTCCTAATGCCCAAAAATCTGTCAAACTCCTTTTTGAAGTAACATGATTATTCACTGACATCCAGGATAGAGCATTCCACTCATCCTCCTTGTGAAAACGTTTTTAACATCCTCCCTGCATTCAGCTTGTCGAGCCCTTTAAGAATGTTGTACATTTAAGTGCTACCTTCTCTCATCCTTATGTACTCTAAAGGATAGATTCTGCTCAATCTCTCCTCATACGACAAACCTAACCCTGAACCTAGTCTAGTGAATCTTCAAGTTCAAGTGAGTTTATTGTCATGTGTCCCTGATAGGACAATGAAATTCTTGCTTTGCTTCAGCACAACAGAACATAGAAGGCATTCATTACAAAACAGATCAGTGTGTCCATATACCATTATATAAATATATACACACATGAATAAATAAACTGATAAAGTGCAAATAACAGATAATGGGTTATTAATGTTCAGAGTTTTGTCCGAGCCAGGTTTAATAGCCTGATGGCTGTGGGGAAGTAGCTATTCCTGAACCTGGTCGTTGCAGTCTTCAAGCTCCTGTACCTTTTACCTGAAGGTAGCAGGGAGATGAGTGTGTGGCCAGGATGGTGTGGGTCTTTGATGATACTGCCAGCCTTTTTGAGGCTGCGACTGCGATAAATCCCCTCGATGGAAGGAAGGTCAGAGCCGATGATAGACTGGGCAGTGTTTACTACTTAGAAACAGAGAAACTTAGAAAATAGGTGCAGGAGTAGGCCATTCGGCCCTTCGAGCCTGCACCGCCATTCAATATGATCATGGCTGATCATCCCTCAGTATCCTGTACCTGCCTTCTCTCCATACCCCCTGATCCGTTTAGCCACAAGGGCCACATCTAACTCCCTCTTAAATATAGCCAATGAACTGGCCTCAACTACCTTCTGTGGCAGAGAGTTCCAGAGATTCACCACTCTCTGTGTGAAAAATGTTTTTCTCATCTCGGTCCTAAAAGATTTCCCCTTTATCCTTAAACTGTGACCCCTTGTTCTGGACTTCCCCAACATCGGGAACAATCTTCCTGCATCTAGCCTGTCCAACCCCTTAAGAATTTTGTAAGTTTCTATGTAAGACTACTTTTTGTAGTCTTTTCCTCTCCAGGGCGCTCAAGTTGCCGAACCAAGCCACGATGCAACCGGTCAGCATGCTCTCTACTGTGCACCTGTAGAAGTTAGAGAGAGTCCTCCTTGACAAACCAACTCTCCGTAATCTTCTCAGGAAGTAGAGGCGCTGATGTGCTTTCTTGATAATTGCATCAGTGTTCTCGGACCAGGAAAGATCTTCAGAGATGTGCACGCCCAGGAATTTGAAGCTCTTGACCCTTTCAACCATCGACCCGTTGATATAAACGGGACTGTGGGTTCCCATCCTACTCCTTCCAAAGTCCACAATCAGTTCCTTGGTTTTGCTGGTGTTGAGGGCCAGGTTATTGTGCTGGCACCATATGGACAGTTGCTCGATCTCTCTTCTATACTCTGACTCATCCCCATCCCACAACAGTGGTGTCGTCAGCGAACTTGATGATGGAGTTCTCACTATGACCGGCTACGCAGTCATGAGTATAGAGTATAGAATCTTCACTGTACTCCTATGACAAATATATCCTTTCTTCAGCAAGAAGACAAAAACTACACAGTACCCTAACTGTGGTCTCACCTGGACTATAGTTTTACCTGGATAACAGTTAATGTTTCAAGTCGAAAACATTATGCCAAATATGAATCTATGCAATTTGACGTTACTTTAAATTTGCGGTGCAGTTTTATTGGATAGTCTTCATTTCATGTGAACATGCAAATAATAGGCAATCAAAGGCCTAGAAAGTTATAGAATAATTCCATAATTTAAAGTTATTAATAATCATTTTACTGAGTAAAGATTATTAACTGTTGCTTTTTTAGATTGAAGTTGACATATGACACAATATGTACTAGAGTCATAGAGTGATACAGTGTGGAAACAGGCTCTTTGGCCCAACTTACCCACACCGGCCAAAATGACCCAGCTACACTAGTCCCACCTGCCCACGTTTGGTCCATATCCCTCCAAACCTGTCCAATCTGTGTACCTGTCTAACTGTTTCTTAAATGTTGGGATAGTCCTTGCCTCAACTAACTCCCCTGCAGCTCTTTCCATACACCAACCATCCTTTGTGTGAAAAAGACCCCTCAGATTCCTATTAAATCTTTTCCCCTTATGTCCTCTGGTCCTCGATTCACCTACTCTGGGTGAGAGACACTGTGCATCTACCCGATCTATTCCTCTCATGATTTTATACACCTCAATAAGATCACCCCTTAAGCTCCTGCGCTCCAGGGAATAGAGTCCCAGCCTATTCAACCTCTCCGTATAACTCAGACCCTCTAGCCCTAGCAACATCCTTGTAAATCTTCTCTGTACCCTTTCCAGCTTGACAACATTTTTTCTATAACATGGTGCCCAGAACTGAACACAATATTCTAAATGCGGCCTCACCAATGTCCTATACAACTGCAACATGACCTCCCAACTTCTATACTCAGTACTCTGACTGATGAAGGCCAATGTGCCAATACCTTTTTGACCACCCGGTCTACCTGCGACTCCACCTTCAAGGAACCATGTACCTGCACTCCTAGATCCCTCAGCTCTACAACACTCCCCAGAGCCCTACCGTTCACTGTGTAGGTCCTGCCCATTTTAGACTTCCCATAATGCAACAACTCACATTTCTCTGTACTAAATTCCATCAACCATTCTTCAGCCCACCTAGCGAATCAATTAAGATCCTGCTGCAATTTTTCACAAACATCCATTATGACAATTTTGCCAACGGTAGGCAAAAATAAGTAGCATGAAAGTTGAATCACAAAAGAAGGGCCATCTCAATATGGGAAATGCATGGGACCTTATTTCTGCTTGGCTTGTTGGTTCTTGTCACCTTCCGTAGTTTAGTTCAGGGGTACAACATGGAAACAGGCCCTTTAGCCCACTGAGTCCACGCCGACCAATGATCATCCATATACTATTTACCTATGTTATCCCAGTTTCATATCCTACGCACTAGGGGCAATTTATAGACGACTTAACATACAAACCTGCTCGTCTTTGGAATGTGGGGGGAAACCAGAACATCACGTGGTCACAGGGAGAACGTATAAAGTCCGTACTGACAGCACCCGTAGTCAGGATCGAACCTGGGTCTCTGGTGCTATAAAGCAGCAACTACCAATGTGCTGCCATTAGATATAGAAAATCCCAGGAGGAAAGAACTAAAGCAAATATCGGAAGCCAGTGGCGCACATTTTTACGCAGGTTAGGAACAGCTTTATACAACCCATGCATCTGCCTGAACTCTGGCAGAAAAGACCAGCTTTCATTGCCTGCATTTCAAAAGACGGAATTGTGTCCTTGTTCCACTTCTTACATTGGGATAATCCTATCTTTGGTGGTTCAACTCTCATGTCACTGACTTATTTCAGACCACCATTAATGACATTTTCATAACAGTATACATTAATGTCAATGAGCAACCAAATGGACAGATATTTAGGGACCAGGAGCCCTCTTGTAGGTCCTGGCTATCGAGCAGTCCAATATCTGACGATGTGCAAAATAACTAACAAGGAATATCTAACAGATTCTTATAAAGCTTATCATCAAGGTGTTAAAGAAGTACTTGTCACATCTAGACAAATAAATTATAGCCTTACCCATAACATTATCAAAAATAATTTGCATCAAATGTATTTTTCTTGAGGAATGTAGGAATCAATTTGTTTGGAGTGGGTGGGAACACAAGTTTGCAGGAAAGGAAAAAGTAGGAGAAATGGGTTCAAGAAGTGCACACAATCAGCTTTAATATGGCAAGACAAATGTGCTTGATAACATCCAAACACATCTGCCAAACAAATGTGCTTGATAACATCCTTCCAGCCGTTTCTGTCGTCTGCTTCTGCCGAGTTTGCCCTTGACTCATACTCGCAGCATGGTCGCCACGAGGTCGTAGGAGGTCTTCGTAACTCTTCCTCATGCTCGTGAGCGGTCTCCGCGTACTCGTGGCCTCAAGTAGGTTGCAGCATTTTTTCCAGCCTGATAAAAAATGTCCACGAGTAAAAAAAGGTCCGCATGGAAAAAATTGATAGTTTTTACTCGTTGGTAGGTCGTAGGTAGGTCGTAGTAGGCCGTGAAGGTAGTAGTAGGTAGTCGTAGGTAGTCGTAGGTCGGTAACTGGCCTGAGAAAAAAATGCAAACATGACATCATTTTATCATGTGATCATTTTCCACTCGTAGCTATGTCGTAGTTGTTCTTAGGTGTGGAACACTGAGGTCGAGAGGGGTCGTAGGAGGTTGTAGACATAGTCGTAGGAGGTCGTAGACATAGTCGTAGGAGGTCTTTTACTTCGGCGAGTCAACACGACCTTGACATTTTTGTCAACTCGTCTAGAGTCTTCTAAACTCGTGGATTAGGTCATCCAAATGGGACAGGCCCCAGTGGCGGACTGGCCAGGGTGTCAGCTTGCCCGATGGCAAGTGGGCCCCTGATGAAATGGGCCCCCTACATCAAGTGGGCCCCTGATGAAGTGGACCCCCTTTGTCTCCTGGCAACCAATAATTTTAGACCCAGTCCGCCGTGTGCAGGGATCGCTGGTTGGTATGGACTCGGTGGGCCAAAGCGCCTGTTATCTAAACTAAACTAAACTAATTCCAAATTATATTTTGGTGGGAGAAACAGATATAGTGTTACCCTACTGCTCTTCACTCACGTGGTGACTGCTGTTTCTGATGTATAATTAGAAGGCGTTGTTGCAATTAGTGTCAATCATATCACTTTAATCTCTGTCTCCTCCTACCTATGACATTGTTCCACAGTCTGCTCGGGGCAGATTTGTTGGGTGGATAGCTGGTGCACTAGAATATCAATTCTTTCTTCATCTCTTTGAATTATGTGAGGACAGATGTGATAGCCCTGAAAAAAAATGTGATCCATTAAAAATCAGGTTCCAGCTGATTTAGAAATAAATAGATTTTTAAATATTCATGCTGGAATCTAGCCCCACCCAGAATGAAACAATTCCATTCCGGAGCTTTTGTCAATTTCACATGTGTTGCCATCAAAGTGTATTTTTAATGAAGCATTAAACAAATAAACACAAAGGCACTAACAGGAAAAGTTGAAAAGCTTTTACATTCCTTAAATCACTGACAAAATTGATCAGTGTAATAAATAAATTGTTAAATATGATATTTAAAATATGTAATTCTGTGTTTAATGTAACTGTTGCCTATAGCTGTTATCCAAAGAGAAAATACTGCGGAAACTGAAAATAGGATGTGAAAAAACAAAAACAAAATAATTACAGCTTCTCAACAGGATAGTCAGTATTTTTGAGGAGCAATGCAGTTAATGTTTCATTAGGGCAGCACAGTGGCACAGCCGGTAGAGCCACTGCTTCACACTGCTCACAGAGATCAGGGTACAATTCTGTCTTTGTGGGGTTTGCATGTTCTTCTGTGACAATGTGGGCTTCCCCCAGGTGCTCTGATTTCTTCCCACTTTCCAAATATGTATCAGTTAGTTGATACAGTGCTCTAGTATTTTACATAGAAACATAGAAAATTGGTGCTGGAGGAGGCCATTCGGCCCTTCCAGCAAGCACCACCATTCATTGCGATCATGGCTGATCGTCCCCAATCAATAACCCGTGCCTGCCTTCTCCCCATATCCCTTGATTCCACTAGCCCCTAGAGTTCTATCTAACGCTCTCTTAAATCCATCCAGTGATTTGGCCTCCACTGCCCTCTGTGGCAGGGAATTGCACAAATTCACAACTCTCTGGGTGAAAACGTTTTTTCTCACCTCAGTCTTAAATGCCCTCCCCTTTATTCTAAGACTGTGGCCCCTGGTTCTGGGACTGTACGCAATACTCCAGATGTGGTCTTACCAGAGCCCTATACAACTGCAGAAGAACCTCTCTACTCCTATACTGAAATCCTCTTGTTATGAAGGCCAACATTCCATTAGCTTTCTTCACTGCCTGCCGTACCTGCAGGCCAACTTTCAGTGACCGGTGTACAAGGACACCCAGGTCTCACTGTACCTCCCCCTTACCTAACCTAACCCCATTGAGATAATAATCTGCCCCCTTGCTTTTGCCACCAAAGTGGATAACCTCACTTTTATCTTTATTATAGTGTATCTGCCACGCACCTGCCCCCTCATTCAACGTGTCCAGGTCACCCTGCAACCTCCTAACATCCTCTTCACAGTTCACACTGCCACCCAGCTTTGTGTCATCTGCAAACTTGCTAGTGTTGCTCCTAATTCCCTCTTCCAAATCATTAATATATATGGTAAACAGTTGCGGCCCCAACACCGAGCCTTGCGGCACTCCACTCGCCACTGCCTGCCATTCTGAAAAGGACCCGTTCACTCCTACTCTTTGCTTCCTGTCTGCCAACCAATTTTCTATCCACGTCAACACCCTACCCCCAATACCATGCGCTCTAATTTTAGTCACCAGTCTCCTGTGCGGGACCTTATCAAAATCTTTCTGAAAGTCTAGATACACTACATCCACTGGCACCCCTTCATCCATTTTACTTGTCACATCCTCAAAAAATTCCAGAAGATTAGTCAAGCATGATTTTCCTTTCATAAATCCATGCTGACTTGGACTAATCCTTTTACTGCTGTCCAAATGCCCCATTATTACCTCTTTAATAATTGACCAGCATCTTTCCCACCACCGAAGTCAGGCTAACTGGTCTGTAATTCCCCGTTTTCTCTCTTACTCCTTTCTTGAAAAGTGGGATAACATTAGCTATCCTCCAATCCACAGGAACTGATCCTGAATCTATTGAACATTGGAAAATGATCACCAATGCATCCACTATTTCTAGAGCCACCTCCCTGAGGACCCTGGGATGCAGTCCATCAGGCCCCGGGGATTTATCATCCTTCAGTCCCATTCGCCTACCCAATACAATTTCTCCCCTAATGAAAATTTCTTTCAGTTCGTCGTCCCCCTTAGATCCTCTGTCCTCCAGTATATCTGGGAGATTGTTTGTGTCTTCCTTAGTGAAGACAGATCCGAAGTACCTGTTCAACTCTTCTGCCATTTCCTTGTTCCCCATAATAATTTCACCCGTGTCTGCCTTCAACGGACCCACATTTCACTTTGCTACTCTTTTTCCCTTAACATATCTAAAGAAGCTTTTACTGTCCTTCTTTGTATTCCTGACCAGCTTCCCTTCGTACTTCATCTTTTCAGCCCATATTGCCCGTTTTGTTTCCTTATGTTGTCCTATGAAAGTTTCTCAATGATTTAGATGAATTATGGAATCTTGGAATTAGCGATAAAATAGGGAACATAAAAAAATGAGATTATGGAAGATGAACATAATTGGATATTGGATAAACAGCACAGATTTGGGGGTAGAGGGCAAAGGGCCTGTTTCCTTGTTTTATCTCTCAATTACTATAATTTAAAGGAAGAGTGTGGTAGGATATGGCAGTAGTAGCAATAAGCATATGCTAAAGTGAATTGCTAATTAGATTTTATGCATGTTAAATAAAAGCAAATCTAAGTGTTCCAATCAACTGGCTCTGGATTTTTTCCAATGAGCACTGGAAATGGACCAACGTGAGGGGGAAGGTGTTTTCTGTATGTGAATGATACTCAAGAACTAAATGGTGAGCATTCCTATTCGTACCATTGCCCATGAGTATATTTAATAAGGAACAAGTTAAGTAGATTATACCCTCATGTTTATTTTTGTGCTGCGTGCCACTACTGCTGTGAGAATATTCAAACATATATCAACATTATGACTCAGTAATCCTATGATCATACGTATTGTGTTTGAAAGTTCATGATTCATATTGGACTAAATATAATTTTCCCTAATTTGAATTTCCTGGTGTTGTGTCAATTCAAATGCAGCAAATATTTTCGGAAGGCAAACAAAACAAACTCATCTGAAAAAGTGGGTTTGTGAAATTTTAGAGATACCTATGGGCCAGTTTAGTTTAGATTAGTTCAGAGATATGAACTAATCTAATGAGTTACATGAAAAAAACTATTTATTGAATAAGATATCTTTTAAATCAATTTCCTGAAGTCTAAATAAATGCTTTTCTTATTATCCTTTTGAGTGCATATCATTTTGACAACTCTTCTTGTCAGATCCACCAGATAGAAAAGGAGGCTTTGGCTTTGGTGTGGGCATGTGAACACTTTCATGCATACCTGTATGGTATCGACTTTGAATTCTGGACAGACCACAGTGTCCACACAGGACATATGCAGCTATCAGAGATGAACTATGCACAATTGGAGATGTGTGCTGAGAGTAAACAGGATCGTTGTGTCAACAAAGCTGAGATCAAGGATGATCGAGTTGGCTTACGAAGGAAATTTAGGAGTTGTTGGAACTAAACAAATCTTCGTACATAAGTATGGTCGGCAGGGATGGAAAAAGATGCAGAACGACATGCGAGGTCATGCCATGGATGTCAGATGGTAAGCAGAACCAATCCACCTGAGCCAATACGAAGCACATTGTTACCGACAGGTCCATGGGATGATGTTGCTGTAGAATTTCTAGGCCCACTTCCATCAGGAGAGTCAATACAAGTTGGGATTGATTACTACAGCAGATATTATGAGTATACGATAATGAAGTTTACAACATCGGAAAAGAATGTGGCAGTTTTGATGGAAATCTTCGCAAGACATGGTCTACCAGTGACATAATATTCAGACAATAGGCCTCAGTTCATATCTCAGAAATTTGCCGACTACACGAAGAACACAGGTGTGTACCATCACTAAGTTGCACCAAAGTGGCCGCAAGCTAATGGAGATTGAGTCAGAAAGGTCTGAAGACACATGTTGCCAGGATGTAAAGGAATGGCGGATGAATAAACCAAAGCGTTTATGTACAGTGTCCTTGAAGTGTATTTAATACATTCAGATCCAGGTGAGGATCTGATAGCTGACCATAAAATACCACAGTTAAAACAAGAAATGGAGATCATTCAGATTCAGTGTACCTCAGGAATATCTGCAGCTGTGTCTGATGAAGTGTAGCTACACAAATTACATCAATTGATTCTCATGAATCAGAGTATGATAATTTCAAAAGCTGACACCTATTTTATTATGCAGCAAGCTCTCTTATGAGATTACACATTCAAAAAAGACAAATACTGAAACGATGCCTGGGGATTCTGAATCTGAGAAGGCAGGCGGATGCCTTGTCTGTTGTCATCACCTTGGCACCAATTGCGACCCAGCACAATGAAATCCCAACGTTCGATGGGCTTGTCACCCCTTTATATTGGGTATCTAGACTTTTGTCCTTGGCTCGTGGCCAATCTCTCACCACAGCCTACGTGACTTGGAGCACGATCACCTCAAGCGATATCTAGATTTGTTCTTTTGCCTAATCGCTCGCTTCTGTGCTTCTAACTTCTAAAATGTAGCATATGCGTCAATCAATAAGGATGCTTCTACCAGGGAGAAGACCTTGAATACTCATAATTGGACAGCAGCCAAATCAAAGCAAAGCACTGTCTAATGCATGCATGGAAGTAAATGACTAGACACAAGGAACTGCAGATGCTGGCTTACAAAAAAAGACAAACTTCTGGAGTAACTCAGAGGGTTAGGTAGCATCTCTGGAGCATAAGAATAGGCGATGTACCCGAAATAAATGACTGTTTAGCTCGTCCCCATCTTCGGAGGAAAACTAGACCAATACTAAAGCCTGTACTGTCAAAGAGCTCAATAAGAACACAACATAGAAACATAGAAACATAGAAAATAGGTGCAGGAGTAGGGCATTCGGCCCTTCGAGCCTGCACCGCCATTCAATATGATCATGGCTGATCATCCAACTCAGTATCCTGTACCTGCTTTCTCTCCATACCCCCTGATCCCTTTAGCCACAAGGGCCACATCTACCTCCCTCTTAAATATAGCCAATGAACTGGCCTCAACTACATTCTGTGGCAGAGAATTCCAGAGATTCACCACTCTCTGTGTAAAAAATATTTTTCTCATCTCAGTCCTAAATGATTTCCCCTTTATCCTTAAACTGTGACCCCTTGTTCTGGACTCCCCCAACATCGGGAACAATCTTCCTGCATCTAGCCTGTCCAACCCCTTAAGAATTTTGTAAGTTTCTATACGATCCCCCCTCAGTCTTCTAAATTCCAGCGAGTACAAGCCGAGTCTATCCAGTCTTTCCTCATATGAAAGTCCTGACATCCCAGGAATCAGGCTGGTGAACTTTCTCTGTACTCCCTCTATGGCAAGAATGTCCTTCCTCAGATTAGGAGACCAAAACTGTACGCAATACTCCAGGTGTGGTCTCACCAAGACCCTGTACAACTGCAGTAGAACCTCCCTGCTCCTATACTCAAATCCTTTTGTATGAATGCTAACATAACATATGAATGCTAACATCCTATGTTTGATTTATCCCTTGAATTGCTCCCTTACAGTGGTGGTTTGTGGTCAGATGTCTATTGGTACAGGGAGATTCAACTTTTTGGAGGCATGCCCCGTGACAAGGAACTTTTCCGGCATTATCACCTTTCAAAACATGGACTCTAATGCCAGGTACACAGCCCTGTTTTTGATAAGACTATCTTATGATGACAGATCCACGTGCCACAATTAGAAGATGCTTCCTGTATGTCCTGGGTTGTGTGGGCATTAGTAGACCCAGAGTTTGGATCGCATTTGAATACCTGGAGATTTTGAGCCAGGACAAAGGCATCCAGTATGGATGGGTAGGGTATAATTACAGAAGTAAGGATAGGTAGGTCTAAGGTGCAAGACAGATGTGTGTGTGTCCGCATCTGTTTGTTTATTTGTTTTTTTGGGGGGTGGGACAGAATAGTGGTTACACTTTTGGCAAGTGATGGTGAATCAGGTTAAGGGTCTATAGTGGCCAGAATTAAAACATAGTGCATTTTAATTGATTACAGAATTAGTGGTCTGAGAACCTCCAAGACTGCAGGGAACAAAGGAGTTAAAACAACTCCTGCTCAGAAGTGGGGATTCATTTGTGTGGGTTCAGATTCATGCATGAGGTTTTGAAAGAGTTCATATTTATCCAGCTAAAATTTGAGAAATAATAACATATTCATAATCCAACCAGCAAACATAAAAGTATAATTTTATTTAACAGTGCTTATGGTAAATACTGTTTTAATTAAGACGCTCAATTAAGAAATAATTTGACCAGGAAATGTAGATTCATATTATCATTCAGTTCTCCAACGTTAAATACCCAGAGGGGAAATTGAATCGGGTGTGTACGATAGTGTCAGCGTACCTAGGTCAAGTTATTTTTTCACATTGCAAAACTATCACCTACCATGTCATTTCCTGTAGGGGAATTTCGACATTTCCTTGTGATATAGAAGTTGACCATTGGCCATTGAAACTGCGCCAGTTTGATGGACAATCTAATTTCCCCAAGTAATTTTTCCTGTAATCTATTCTCCCCTCGTTCCCATTAACCCAGCCCCCACAGTTCTACCTCACACTAGCGCACCAGGAGTAATCCTGAACTACCAAACTGCACATCGTTCGCACGTGGAAGGAAATCAGAGCACCTGCAGGAAATCCAAACTGTCACAGGGAACATGAGCAAATACCTCAAAAACTGTAGCGGAGGTCTTACATGGCCAGGGACAAGAACATGAGGAGGGTACACAAGCAGGAAGTAAAGTGGACAGCTGAACGTGAGGAGGGTACACAAGCAGGAATTGAGAGTGGACAGCTGGATGCCACAGTGAGCAAAAGGGTATGGTGACTGAAAACAAACAATGAGGAAAAGGTTGATTCAGTAAAATTGTAAATTGTTCCTAGTGTGTAGGATAGTGCTAGTGTACAGGGTAATCACTGGTCAGTGCAGACTTGGTGGGCCAAAGGGCCTGTTTCCATACTGTAAAGTCTAATGTAGTCTAAACACTCAGGAGCATCCAACATCCTTACTTCATAATGAATAGACTTCCCACCAAGGTCACCCCCGGGACACAAGATGGCCGGACGAGGAGAGGGATGATTGTTCATGGGAAATGCTCTGGGCGCGTGGGCAAACCAGACTTTGGACTTTGGAAATGACGCCAAAACATCGCGGCGCCTGCATATGTAATATATGTAAAAATAATTTCACTGTGCAATATACAATAGACAATAGGTGCAGGAGTAGGCCATTAAAGCGACTTTGAGTCCTGAAAAGCGCTATATAAATAAAATCTATTATTATTATTATTGTTGGGCCCTTCGAGCCAGCACCGCCATTCAATGTGATCATGGCTGATCATCCCCAATCAGTACCTCATTCCTGCCTTCTCCCCATATCCCCTGACACCGTTATTCCAAGAGCCCTATCTAGTTCTCTCTTGAAAGTATCCAGAGAACCGGCCTCCACCGCCCTCTGAGGCAGAGAATTCCACAGACTCACAACTCTCTGTGAGAAAAAACATTTCCTCGTCTCCGTTCTAAATGGCTTACCCCTTATTCTTAAACTGTGGCCCCTGGTTCCGGACTCCCCCAACATCGGGAACATGTTTCCTGCCTCTAGCGTGTCCAAACCCAAACCCTTAACATAGCAGTTGCATATGTGATAAATAAAGCATCATTTAACCATTGACCTCCAAGATGCACAATATTCTGACTTCTGAGTACATTGGCATTCTATTATAGAAGCCATCTATTCAACAAAGCCAATTAACCTACAAACCTGTACGCATTTTGCTCCAGATTCCAGCAGCTGCATTCTTGTCTGTCAACATGAATTGCTCTGCTGGTAAAATATAAATGCAAGTCAACTTTGATTGAATTGTTAACTATCCTACTTGTGATTGTTTCCAGTAAACTGTTCAAGGTATTTTGTTTGCACCTGAGCTATTTTCTCCATGACTCATTAACATTACTGTCACATGTGAGTCAAAAGCCCAAGGGTTGACTCCACGAGACTGAAAACCAAAATGTAGCCTTGGTAACGCTACTTTATAATGTTGAAAAAGTCCGGTCTTTTAGTTAAGAATTGCACAATTAAATTTAGAGTGCAACAGCATTGTTCACTGTTCATTGTTCTGGACCAACTGCAGTCAATCCACCACCATCACTTGGAAAGATTAGCTGGGCATTGTCCCTTGGTATTTCCCAAGATTATGCAGTGCTCTCTGTAATACCAACTACATTTTAGAATCATAGATTAAAGATGCACAGAAACAGGCCCTTCCCACTTAACTTTCCTATCCGTACACCTGTCCAAATGCCCTTTAAATGTTGTTACTGCATGAGCCTCAACTATTTCCTCTGGCAGCTCATTCCATATGCTCACCACCCTTTATTGGATAAACAGCACAGATTTGGGGGTAGAGGGCAAAGGGCCTGTTTCCTTGTTTTATCTCTCAATTACTATAATTTAAAGGAAGAGTGTGGTAGGATATGGCAGTATTAGCAATAAGCATAAGCTAAAGTGAATTGCCAATTAGATTTTATGCATGCTAAATAAAAGCAAAACTAAGTGTTCCAATCAACTGGCTCTGGATTTTTTCCAATGAGCACTGGAAATGGACCAACGTGAGGGGGAAGGTGTTTTCTGTATGTGAATGATACTCAAGAACTAAATGGTGAGCACTCCTATTCGTACCATTGCCCATGAGTATATTTAATAAGGAACAAGTTAAGTAGATTATACCCTCATGTTTATTTTTGTGCTGCGTGCCACTACTGCTGTGAGAATATTCAAACATATATCAACATTATGACTCAGTAATCCTATGATCATACGTATTGTGTTTGAAAGTTCATGATTCATATTGGACTAAATATAATTTTCCCTAATTTGAATTTCCTGGTGTTGTGTCAATTCAAATGCAGCAAATATTTTCGGAAGGCAAACAAAACAAACTCATCTGAAAAAGTGGGTTTGTGAAATTTCAGAGATACCAATGGGCCAGTTTAGTTCAGATTAGTTCAGAGATATGAACTAATCTAATGAGTTACATGAAAAAAACTATTTATTGAATAAGATATCTTTTAAATCAATTTCCTGAAGTCTAAATAAATGCTTTTCTTATTATCCTTTTGAGTGCATATCATTTTGACAACTCTTCTTGTCAGATCCACCAGATAGAAAAGGAGGCTTTGGCTTTGGTGTGGGCATGTGAACACTTTCATGCATACCTGTATGGTATCGACTTTGAATTTTGGACAGACCACAGTGTCCACACAGGACATATGCAGCTATCAGAGTTGAACTATGCACAATTGGAGATGTGTGCTGAGAGTAAACAGGATCGTTGTGTCAACAAAGCTGAGATCAAGGATGATCGAGTTGGCTTACGAAGGAAATTTAGGAGTTGTTGGAACTAAACAAATCTTCGTACATAAGTATGGTCGGCAGGGATGGAAAAAGATGCAGAACGACATGCGAGGTCATGCCATGGATGTCAGATGGTAAGCAGAACCAATCCACCTGAGCCAATACGAAGCACATTGTTACCGACAGGTCCATGGGATGATGTTGCTGTAGAATTTCTAGGCCCACTTCCATCAGGAGAGTCAATACAAGTTGGGATTGATTACTACAGCAGATATTATGAGTATACGATAATGAAGTTTACAACATCGGAAAAGAATGTGGCAGTTTTGATGGAAATCTTCGCAAGACATGGTCTACCAGTGACATAATATTCAGACAATAGGCCTCAGTTCATATCTCAGAAATTTGCCGACTACACGAAGAACACAGGTGTGTACCATCACTAAGTTGCACCAAAGTGGCCGCAGGCTAATGGAGATTGAGTCAGAAAGGTCAGAAGACACATGTTGCCAGGATGTAAAGGAATGGTGGATGAATAAACCAAAGCGTTTATGTACAGTGTCCTTGAAGTGTATTTAATACATTCAGATCCAGGTGAGGATCTGATAGCTGACCATAAAATACCACAGTTAAAACAAGAAATGGAGATCATTCAGATTCAGTGTACCTTGGGAATATCTGCAGCTGTGTCTGATGAAGTGTTGCTACACAAATTACATCAATTGATTCTCATGAATCAGAGTATGATAATTTCAAAAGCTGACACCTATTTTATTATGCAGCAAGCTCTCTTATGAGATTACACATTCAAAAAAGACAAATACTGAAACGATGCCTGGGAATTCTGAATCTGAGAAGGCAGGCGGATGCCTTGTCTGTTGTCATCACCTTGGCACCAATTGCGACCCAGCACAATGAAATCCCAACGTTCAATGGGCTTGTCACCCCTTTATATTGGGTATCTAGACTTTTGTCCTTGGCTCGTGGCCAATCTCTCACCACAGCCTACGTGACTTGGAGCACGATCACCTCAAGCGATATCTAGTTTTGTTCTTTTGCCTAATCGCTCGCTTCTGTGCTTCTAACTTCTAAAATGTAGCATATGCGTCAATCAATAAGGATGCTTCTACCAGGGAGAAGACCTTGAATACTCATAATTGGACAGCAGCCAAATCAAAGCAAAGCACTGTCTAATGCATGCATGGAAGTAAATGACTAGACACAAGGAACTGCAGATGCTGGCTTACAAAAAAAAGACAAACTTCTGGAGTAACTCAGCGGGTTAGGTAGCATCTCTGGAGCATAAGAATAGGCGATGTTCCCGAAATAAATGACTGTTTAGCTCGTCCCCATCTTCGGAGGAAAACTAGACCAATACTAAAGCCTGTACTGTCAAAGAGCTCAATAAGAACACAACATAGAAACATAGAAACATAGAAAATAGGTGCAGGAGTAGGCCATTTGGCCCTTCGAGCCTGCACCGCCATTCAATATGATCATGGCTGATCATCCAACTCAGTATCCTGTACCTGCTTTCTCTCCATACCCCCTGATCCCTTTAGCCACAAGGGCCACAGCTAACTCCCTCTTAAATATAGCCAATGAACTGGCCTCAACTACATTCTGTGGCAGAGAATTCAAGAGATTCACCACTCTCTGTGTAAAAAATGTTTTTCTCATCTCAGTGCTAAAAGATTTCTCCTTTATCCTTAAACTGTGACCCCTTGTTCTGGACTCCCCCAACATCGGGAACAATCTTCCTGCATCTAGCCTGTCCAACCCCTTAAGAATTTTGTAAGTTTCTATACAATCCCCCCTCTGTCTTCTAATTTCCAGCGAGTACAAGCCGAGTCTATCCAGTCTTTCCTCATATGAAAGTCCTGTCATCCCAGGAATCAGGCTGGTGAACCTTCTCTGTACTCCCTCTATGGCAAGAATGTCCTTCCTCAGATTAGGAGACCAAAACTTTACGCAATACTCCAGGTGTGGTCTCACCAAGATCCTGTACAACTGCAGTAGAACCTCCCTGCTCCTATACTCAAATCCTTTTGTATGAATGCTAACATAACATATGAATGCTAACATCCTATGTTTGATTTATCCCTTGAATTGCTCCCTTACAGTGGTGGTTTGTGGTCAGAAGTCTATTGGTACAGGGAGATTCAACTTTTTGGAGGCATGCCCTGTGACAAGGAACTTTCCCAGCATTATCACCTTTCAAAACATGGACTCTAATGGCAGGTACACAGCCTTGTTTTTGATAAGACTATCTTATGATGACAGATCTACGTGCCACAATTAGAAGATGCTTCCTGTATGTCCTGGGTTGTGTGGGCATTAGTAGACCCAGAGTTTGGATCGCATTTGAATACCTGGAGATTTTGAGCCAGGAGAAAGGCATCCAGTATGGATGGGTAGGGTATAATTACAGAAGTAAGGATAGGTAGGTCTAAGGTGCAAGACAGATGTGTGTGTGTCCGCATCTGTTTGTTTATTTGTTTTTTTGGGAGGTGGGACAGAATAGTGGTTACACTTTTGGCAAGTGATGGTGAATCAGGTTAAGGGTCTATAGTGGCCAGAATTAAAACATAGTGCATTTTAATTGATTACAGAATTAGTGGTCTGAGAACCTCCTAGACTGCAGGGAACAAAGGAGTTAAAACAACTCCTGCTCAGAAGTGCGGAGTCATTTGTGTGGGTTCAGATTCATGCATGAGGCTTTGAAAGAGTTCATATTTATCCAGCTAAAATTTGAGAAATAATAACATATTCATAATCCAACCAGCAAACATAAAAGTATAATTTTATTTAACAGTGCTTATGGTAAATACTGTTTTAATTAAGATGCTCAATTAAGAAATAATTTGACCAGGAAATGTAGGTTCATATTATCATTCAGTTCTCCAACGTTAAATACCCAGAGGGGAAATTGAATTGGGTGTGTACGATACTGTCAGCGTACCTAGGTCAAGTTATTTTTTCACAGTGCAAAACTATCACCTACCATGTCATTTCCTGTGGGGGAATTTCGACATTTCCTTGTGATATAGAAGTTGACCATTGACCATTGAAACTGCGCCAGTTTGATGGACAATCTAATTTCCCCAAGTAATTTTTCCTGTAATCTATTCTCCCCTCGTTCCCATTAACCCAGCCCCCACAGTTCTACCTCACACTAGCGCACCAGGAGTAATCCTGAACTACCAAACTGCACATCGTTCGCACGTGGAAGGAAATCAGAGCACCTGCAGGAAATCCAAACTGTCACAGGGAACATGAGCAAATACCTCAAAAAATGTAGCAGAGGTCTTACATAGCCAGGGACAAGAACATGAGGAGGGTACACAAGCAGGAAGTAAAGTGGACAGCTGAACGTGAGGAGGGTACACAAGCAGGAATTGAGAGTGGACAGCTGGATGCCACAGTAAGCAAAAAGGTATGGTGACTGAAAACAAACAATGAGGAAAAGGTTGATTCAGTAAAATTGTAAATTGTCCCTATTGTGTAGGATAGTGCTAGTGTACAGGGTAATCACTGGTCAGTGCAGACTTGGTGGGCCAAAGGGCCTGTTTCCACGCTGTAAAGTCTAATGTAGTCTAAACACTCAGGAGCATCAAACATCCTTACTTCATAATGAATAGACTTCCCACCAAGGTCACCCCCGGGACACAAGATGGCCGGACGAGGAGAGGGATGATGGTTCATGGGAAATGCTCTGGGCGCGCGGGCCAACCAGACTTTGGACTTTGGAAATGATGCCAAAACATCGCGGCGCCTGCATGTGTAATATATGTAAAAATAATTTCACTGTGCAATAGACAATAGACAATAGGTGCCGGAGTAGGCCATTGAAGCGACTTTGAGTCCTGAAAAGCGCTATATAAATAAAATCTATTATTATTATTATTATTATTGGGCCCTTCGAGCCAGCACCGCCATTCAATGTGATCATGGCTGATCATCCCCAATCAGTACCTCATTCCTGCCTTCTCCCCATATCCGTTATCCCAAGAGCCCTATCTAGTTCTCTCTTGAAAGTATCCAGAGAACCGGCCTCCACCGCCCTCTGAGGCAGAGAATTCCACAGACTCACAACTCTCTGTGAGAAAAAACATTTCCTCATCTCCGTTCTAAATGGCTTACCCCTTATTCTTAAACTGTGGCCCCTGGTTCTGGACTCCCCCAACATCGGGAACATGTTTCCTGCATCTAGCGTGTCCAAACCCAAACCCTTAACATAGCAGTTGCATATGTGATAAATAAAGCATCATTTTACCATTGACCTCCAAGATGCACAATATTCTGACTTCTGAGTACATTGGCATTCTATTATAGAAGCCTTCTATTCAACAAAGCCTTGGGATTGCCGGCACAGAATGGACTGGAGCCAAAGAAGGAAGGGAGCATATTGTCACCATCTCAATGGAAATTGGGGATTGTGTTTACCAGCTGGGCTGACCAGAAGTATCTATATAATATAAAATATTTTTAAAATCTGCAGTAAAAATATCTGTTCTGCAGTGTCTTGACCCAAAACATTAACCGTCCCTTTGCCTTGCCTCATACTGCTGGACCACAAAGTTTAGTTTAGTTTAGAGATAAATGCCCTAAGGTCCACTGAGTCCACACCGACCAGCAATCCCTACACACTAACACTATCCGACACACTCGGGACAATTTACACATATACCAAGCCAATTAACCTACAAACCTGTACGCTTTTTGCTCCAGATTCCAGCAGCTGCATTCTTGTCTGTCAACATGAATTGCTCTGCTGGTAAAATATAAATGCAAGTCAACTTTGATTGAATTGTTAACTATCCTACTTGTGATTGTTTCCAGTAAACTGTTCAAGGTATTTTATTTGCACCTGAGCTATTTTCTCCATGACTCATTAACATTACTGTCACATGTGAGTCAAAAGCCCAAGGGTTGATTCCACGAGACTGAAAACCAAAATGTAGCCTTGGTAACGCTACCTTATAATGTTGAAAAAGTCCTGTCTTTTAGTTACGAATTGCACAATTAAATTTAGAGTGCAACAGCATTGTTCACTGTTCATTGTTCTGGACCAACAGCAGTCAATCCACCACCATCACTTGGAAAGGTTATCTGGGCATTGTCCCTTGGTATTTCCCAAGATTATGCAGTGCTCTCTGTAATACCAACTACATTTTAGAATCATAGAGTAAAGATGCACAGAAACAGGCCCTTCCCACTGAACTTTCCTATCTGTACACCTGTCCAAATGCCCTTTAAATGTTGTTACTGCATGAGCCTCAACTATTTCCTCTGGCAGCTCATTCCATATGCTCACCACCCTTTTTGTGAAGATGTTGCCCCTCAGGTTTCTATTTAATCTTACCCCTTTCATCTCAAACCTGTGCCCTCTAGATTTTGCTTCCCCACTCTGGGAAAGAGACTCTGTGCATTCACTCTGTCCCCCCTAATTATTTTGTACACCTCTATAAGATCACCTCTCGGCCTCCTGCGCTCCAAGGAATAGTCTCCCCAACCTCTCCCTATAGCAGAGGAGCCTGAGTCCTGGCAACATCCTTATGAATCTTCTCTGCATTATTTCTAGTAAAGTGCATTTTTACTATAGCAGGGTGGCCAAAACTGAACACAATATTCCAGGTATGGCCTCACAAATGTCTTGTACAACTGTAACATAATGTCTCAACTATACTCATTCATCTAGCTGACGAAGGCCAGCGTGCCAAAAGCTTTCTTCACCTTTCTACCCGTGACACCAGGTAAAATAATCTCATTGGCTAAATAATGCATGGTGTCGTCTTGAAGTTACATAGAATTCTATAAAACTGCAGGATTTTTGTTCAGAACAGGGGGGGATTGCAGAGCCTGAATTACTCTCCTGAGACCACTGAAGTTTAGGGCATGGTTTAATGGTGCTCTTCAAAATATGACAAGTTGTTAGAAAGAGCAAATAAAGTGAAACTATTTCCATTGGGAGGAGAGTTAATAACCAACGGAAGCAGATTTCAGATAATTGGGTACAGTGTCGTCCTTTCTACCTACCATGAGAGTTCACTTTGGTTAGTCTCTGTCGCACCAATGCCGATGCTGAGCTTGCACTTGAGGAACCACACACAGTCACCAATGGCCTTGAAACAAAGGGCCCTGAGACTTAGTTCATAATAGCCAGGGACTTCAATCAGTTCAACCACAAGATTGTGCGACCAAAATACTATCGGAACGTCTCCTGCCATCGTAATGGCCCAAACACCATTTTGTTTTTTTTAAATATTTTAATTTTATTAGAAGTAAGTACAATTGTATACAATCATATTTTCATAATACATTTTATGTACAGCTTCTTATTTTTTTTTTATAATAAAGAAGAAAAAGAAAAAGAAATTAGATAATGAGGTATAGAAAAATGTGAGATATATAGTGTGTGGAAAAGAAAAATAGAAAGTGAAAGAAGAAAGTTAAAGAATAGAAAATGGGAAAAAGAGAATAAAAGAAGAAAAGGGAAGAAAAAGAAAAAAGAAGTAAGGAGATCTTATTTATAATCTTGACCATCCCTCGCCCAGTCACGAGTTAGCTTTTACAATTGTGTTGCACCATATGATTCCAAAAAGACGACAAATGGAGACCAACTCGTTGTGAATTGGTCAAATTTATCTATTAGGAGAAATCGCATTTCCTCAAGATGTGCGGATTCCAACATACTTGCGATCCACATTTTGAGCGTTGGTATTGGTGTATTTTTCCAAAATTTAAGTATTAATTTTTTTGCTATTATTAAACCATAATTTTAAAATAATTTTTGAGATGGATTCAATTTATTCCCATCTTCCATTACCCCAAATATAATCAATTCATTATTAGGTTCCATTTTTATCTTAAATAATTTTGTGAATATTTCGAAAATATCACTCCAAAATCTATAACGTTTTATACAGGCCCAAGCACCATTGACCACTGTTACACAACCATCAGAAAGCGACTCCTGCACCTATTTTCTATGTATCTATGTATCTATGTATCAAAGATGCCTACTGCTCCACCTACTGACCGCATTTTGGTAAATCTGACTATCTGGCTGAACTTAAACTCCCCGCTTACAAGCAGAATCTGAAGTGGAAGGATCTGGTACAGAGAGTCATGCAGCGCTGGTCTTTAATAAATATCACTCAATCTGCTTCCTATGCCTGGAATAAGAATCCATATCATAACTAAATCTTCTTCAATTATCCTTCCTCCTTTTCCTCTCATTACTGATACCATACCGAGAGGGAACAGATTATCACTTATTGCTCTATCAAACACCCCATTAATTTCAAACACCCTAATCACCATCCCTCCTGCTGTTTTGTGAACAAAAGATGTTTTCATAAAGTTAAAGCCATCCAATATTCATTTCAATAGGTGTAAGTATAAAGCAGAGCTGAAGATTTTAGCTCAGAATGGGGATTGTGCTTAAATGTAGTGAAAATGAGGAAAAAAATTGTTTATGTGTAGACTTCAAGAAGTGTATAGGGTAAGATGTTGAAGACCAATGTGCCCATGTGTACTATACCGAGAGGGAACAAGATAATCACATTGCTCTATCATAGGCGATGATCCCAAAGTAAATGACTGTTTAGCTCATCCCCATCTTCGGAGGAAAACTAGACCAATACTAATGCCTGTACTGTCAAGCAGCTCAATATGAACACTGAACATCCTATGTTTGATTTATCCATTAAATTGCTCCCTTGAAGTGGTGGTTTGTGGTCAGAAGTCTATTGATGCAAGGTGATGCAACTTTTTGGAGGCATTTGACAAGGAACTTTTCCAGCATTATCACCTTTCAAAACATGGACTCAGACGGCAGGTACACAGCCCTTGCTTTTGATAAGACTATCTTGTGATGACAGATCCACGTGCCACAATTAGAAGATGCTACTGTATGTCCTGGGTTGTGTGGGCATTAGTAGACCGAGAGCTTGGATCGCATGTGAATACCTGGAGATTTCGACCAAGGACGCAGGCATCTAGTATATACTATGAATTGTCAGATTCCCAAGTCAAACCTGGAAAGTTGCAGGGCATTACTACAGAAGTAAGGATAGGGAGGTCCAAGGTGCAAGACAGGTGTGTGTGCGCGCATGTGTTTGTTTATTTGTTTTTCTGGGGGGATGGGGAGGGAGGCAGAATAGTGGTTGTACTTTTTGCAGGTGATGGTGAATCAGGTTAAGGGTCTATAGTGGCCAGAATTATAAACATAGTGAATTTTAATTGATTACATAATTGGTGGAGGTCTGAGAATCAAAGAGAAGGATGACTGAACTTTATTGCCTTCCCTCAGTGGGAACGTTGGTTCCGCTGTGGGGGATGTTCATGCTAAATTCTATAGTGTTGTGTTAATTTTATTTTATTTGTGTGGCTGCGTGGTAACTCAAATTTCACTGCACAAATTGGTGTATGTGACAATAAATGTAACTTGAACTTGAACCTCCAGGACTGTGCAGGGAACAAAGGAGTTAAAACAACTCCTACTTGGAAGTGGGGAACCATTGGATACCCAAGGGCTGTCACGATATCGCAGCGGTACAGTTGCTGCCTTACAGTGAATACAGCGCCGGTGACCCGGGTTCGATCCCGACTACAGGATGCTGTCTGTACGGAATTTGTACAAAGACGTACAGGTTTGTAGGTTAATTGGCTTGGTAAATGTAAAAATTGTTCCTCGTGGGTGTAGGATAGTGTTAATGTGCGGGGATCGCTGGTCGGCGTGGACCCGGTGGGCCGAAGGGCCTGTTTCCGCGCTGTATCTCTAAACTAAACTAAACCTCTGATGATAGGGGTACTCAAAGTACTTTGTGTGGGTTCAGATTCAGGCATGAGGCTTTGAAAGAGTTCATATTTTTCCAGCTAAAATTTGAGAAATAATCACATATTCGCATTCCAATTAGCAAACATAAAAGTATAATTTTATTTACCTACTTATGGTAAATACTGTTTTAATTAAGATGCTCAATTAAGAAATGTGAATAATTTGACCAAGAAATGTAGATTCATATTATTATTCACAGTTTTCCGACATTAAATAGCCAGAGGGGAAATTCAATTGGGTGTGTACGATACTGTCATCATATCTAGGTCAAGTTATTTTTTCACAGTGCAAAACTATCTCCTGACACTTCATTTCCTGTGGGGGAATTTCCATTTTTCCATGCGATCTGTTTGGCCATTAGCCCATTAGAACTGTTCCAGTTTGCTGGACAATCTAATTTCTTCAAGTAATTTTTCCTGTAATCTATTCTCCCCTCGTTCCCATTAACCCAGCCCCCACAGTTCTACCTCACACTAGCGCACCAGGAGTAATCCTGAACTACCAAACTACACATCATTCGCACGTGGAAGTAAATCAGAGCACCGGTTGCATTTCGCTCTCTCTGTTTCTCCCCATCTCTCTCCCCATCTCCACCCTCTCTCTCTCTCTCTCCCCCCTCCCTCTCTCTCCCCTCCCTCTCTCTCCCCCCCTTCATCTCCCCACCCCCCCTGGCCTACCCCACCCTCCCTCTTCCCTCCCCCTCCACCCCTCTCCTACCCCCTTCCCTCCACCTCATCCCCTCCCACCCTCCTCCCCCTCCCCCTCCCTTCCCTCTCTCCCCTTCCCTTGCCCCCTGCTCTCCCTCTCTCTCCCCCTCTCCATCCTCCCCTCTCTCTCTCCTCCCATCTCTCTCACACCTCCTCCCCCAGCCTCCCCCTCACCCACCCTCCCTCACCTCCTCCCTTCCACCCCCTCTCCCTCTGTCTCTTGCCCTTCTGTCTGCCCCTTTCTCTCTGTCTCTCCCCATTCTCTCTCTAACCCCCCCTCCCTCTCTAGAGGCACCTGCGAGTTGGGGGCTATGCATCAGTGGATAGGGCGGTTATCGGGTAAAAGGAGTAAATTAATAATATTCATATAATATCAAGGGGGGTAGTTAGCGTGCGTGCGTGGGGGGGTTAGTTAGTGTGTGTGACGCTTCATGCCGCCCCCCCCCCCCCCCCAGCCTCCCTCTCCCCCGCAACCACACGTTGGGGGAACAGACCCAACGTGTCTGCAGTTGGTCTAGTATCTATTAAAACACTGTGTGTGTGTGTGTGTGTGTGTGCGTGTGTGTATTTCCTCGAAAACCAGATGCATAAACGCGGAGATTTTTTCATATTTCGGTTGGGATTTACCTTATGATTTCAGAAATCAACTCCTCTCTAGATTTCGTCAATTATTTCCCCAGATTATGAATAAAATTGTTCACAAAACATCAACAAATTTTAAAATCAAACTGCTGCATGAGTCACATTGCCACCCCACATGTGTCCAATCACAATGGATCTCATTTACATATATGACATCACAATGGGACAGGGGTGGGTGATTGGAACCTTCACGTGGTCCCACTAAAATCAAACTGCTGCATGTCACAGTGCCATCTCACAGATGTACAATCACAATGGATCTCATTTTCATATGATATCACAATGGGACAGGGGTGGGAGATCTCCCCCCTCCCTCCCTCCTTTCCACCCCATGCCTTTCCCCCACCCCCCCTTCTCTCTCCCCCCCTTCTCTCTCTCCCCCCTTTCTCTCTCCGTCCCCTTTCTCACTCTCTCCCCCTCTCTCTCCCACTCCTCTCTCTCCACCTCCTCTCTCTCTCCCCCCACTCTCTCCCTCTCCTCTCCCCTCCACTCTCTCTCTCCACCTCTCCCCTCCCCCTCTTCCTCCCCTCCCCCTCTCCTCCCCTCCCCCTCTCCCCTCTCCCCCTCCCCTCTTCTGCCCCACCCCTCTCCTCTCACCTCCCCCTCTTCCCCTCTCCTCTCCCCTCTTCTTCCCCCACCCTCTCTCTCTGTCTCTCCCCATTCTCTCTCTGCCCTCACTCTCTACCCCCCCTCCCTCTCTAGACGCGCCTGCGAGTTGGGGGCTATGCGTCAGTGGATAGGCCGGTTATGGGGTAAAAGGAGCAAATTAATAATATTAATATATCAAGGGGGTAGTTAGCGTGTGTGCGGGGGGGGGGTGTAGTTAGAGTGTGTGACACCGCATGCTGCCCCCCTCCCCCGCAACCACACGATGGGGGAACAGACCCAACGGGTCTGCACTTGGTCTAGTAGATATATAAATCTACGGTGGCTGCGATAGGCACAGCCTGGAAGTGGCTGAGGAAGCTATGTGGCGTAGGCAGCCAGGGGAGACAATGCGATGCGGTCAGCAGTGGCGTGGGCAGCCAGGGCTGGAGGCAATCGGAGGTGGTGCAAGCCAGGGATGGCATTAGTAACCAAGGCTGTAAGCAGCCGGGGAGACGATGTGTGCCGGGAGAGCCATTGGCAGCCGTCGATAGGTTTGTCCGCTGTAACCAAAATCCATTATAAAGAGGTCTGTTAAAATGAGGGTTTACTCTACTGCCCAGATTGACAGACCAAAGTGCAACACCTTACACTTGTCAGAGTTAAATTAATTTTCCAATCCTTTGCCCAACTACACAACTAATCTAGATTCTTGTGTACATTTAGATATCCGTTCTTGGTGTCCACAATTTGGTGTTGTCTGAAAATCTATTTAGAATGTTAACTGCATTGTCATTCAAATTGTTAATGTCGATAATACACGACTGTAGACCCAGCACCCACTCCTGTGCCACAGGTCACGGGATTATAATCAGAAAATCATCCCTCATGTGATGGAATTGGAGGTGGCAACGGAAAAGATAATTAAAAAGAAAGAGGCAGCACAGTGGCACAAAGTGAAGTTGCTACTTCACAGCAGCAGAGTCCCAAGTTTGATCCTGACTGTGAGAGCTGTCTGTAGATTGTACACTCTTCCTGTGACCGTGGAGGTTTCCTCCGGGTGCTCCAGTTTCTTACCACATCTCAAAGACGTGTAAAGGGCCTGTCCCACGAGCATGCGACTGCATGCTGCAAACGCGACCTAACGTGGGCCGTACGGCTTGAGCCGTACAGCCTCGCGGGGCCGGTCCCACTTCGATCGCCGGAGCCGTATGGAGTTGTGCGGAGCTGGTCCTGACATCGCGCGGGGCTCCGAAAAACTGACACTGTTCACCGCCTCGACGGGCGTGCGCAGCGTCTCGACGCCGTACGCAGCGTCTTCGCTCGAACTTCACGTCAATCACTCGACCTCCGCGCGGCCCCCGCTTCCGGTTTGGTCGCGCTCGCCGCATGCAGTTGTATGCTGGTGGGACCGGCCCTGTACGGGGATCACTCGACCTCCGCGTGACCTCCGCGCAGCCCCCGCTTCCGGTTAGGTCGCGCTTGCCGCATGCAGTCGCATGTTGTGGGACAGGCCCTTAAGTTTGTCGGTTAATTGTCTTTTAGAAATTGCCCTCAGTGTGAACGAGAGGGATAACATTGAACCAATGTGAACGGGTGATCGATGGTCGGCATGTACTTGGTGGGCCAAAGAACCTGTTTCCATGCCGGTATCTCTAAACTAAAACTGTTGTTGTGCACCTTAAAATAGCAAGGAGTGCTGAGCTTATACTTAAACCTCTCTCACGTGATGAAACGAGGTGGAATAGGAAAGGTAACCAATCACCAGGAGGACAGCTTCATCAGTACCACATCTTGCATCCCCATTAGTGCTAAACACAGTTACTGACATCTCTCCCAATTGCACCTTTGGAATTTCTGTTACAATTTCCTATTCTAAGTTTACGGTGTTCACTTAAAGCTTCCATTTTGGACGTCACTAATGCCAGCAGAAAATCTTTCTGATTTCTCGATGCTAGACTCATCCTTCATCAGTCAGTCAGTCGGACACTCTCTGCGTGTTGAGAAACCAGGTAAGGAATTTGTGGATTTCTTTTGCCAACTCTTATGTTGGAAGAAAATTTATCAGCATTTATCAATAATCAATACTCATCAGTGACGACGCTCACTAATCATTGTTCTTCAAAAAAATAACCCATTGAGATCAGGCCAAGGACTTTGGGTGGCACAGTGACACAGCTGTAGATCTGCAGTGTCTTGACCCAAAACATTAACCGTCCCTTTGCCTCGCCTCATACTGCTGGACCACAAAGTTTAGTTTAGTTCAGAGATACAGGCCCTATGGTCCACTGAGTCCGCACCCACCAGCAATCCCTGCACATTAACACTATCCGACACACACTCGGGCAATTTACACATATACCAAGCCAATTAACCTACAAACCTGTACGCTTTTTGCTCCAGATTCCAACATTGTCTGTCAACATGAATTGCTCAGCTGGTAAAATATAAATGCAAGTCAACTTTGATTGAATTGTTAACTGTCCTACTTGTGATTGTTTCCAGTAAACCATTCAAGGTATTTTGTTTGCACCTGAGCTATTTTCTCCATGACTCAGTAACATTACTGTCACATGTGAGTCAAAAGCCCAAGGGTTGATTCCACGAGACTGAAAAACAAAATGTACGTCAACACTACTTTATAATGTTGAAAATGTCCTGTCTTTTTGAAGAAATATTAGTTAAGAATTGCACAATTACATTTAGAGTGCGACAGCATTGTTCACTCTTGTGACCAACAGCAGTCAATCCACCACCATCACGAGGACAGATTATCTGGGCATTGTCCCTTGGCATTTTCCAAGACTATGCAGTGCTCTCTGTAATACCAACTACATTTTAGTCATAGAGTAAAGAGGCACAGAAACAGGCCCTTCCCTCTAAACTTTCCTATCTGTACAAATGTCCAAATGCCCTTTAAATGTTGTTACTGCATGAGCCTCAACTATTTCCTTTGGCAGCTCATTCTATATGCCTACCACGTTGAGTGTGAAAATTTTGCCTCTCAAGTTCCTATTAAATCTTTCCCCTTTTCTCTCAAACCTATGCCCTCAAGATCTTGATTCCCCTATTCTGGGAAAGAAACTCTGTGCATTCACTCTGTCCCCCTCATGATTTTGTACACCTCTATAAGATCACCTCTCAGCCTCCTGCGCTCCAAGGAATAGTCTCCCCAACCTCTCCCTATAGCAGAGGGGCCTGAGTCCTGGCAACATCCTTATGAATCTTCTCTGCATTATTTCTAGTAAAGTGCATTTTTACTATACAGGGTGGCCAAAACTGAACACAATATAGGATCAGGGAGGTTCTACTGCAGTTGTGCAGGGTCTTGGTGAGACCACACCTGGAGTATTGCGTACAGTTTTGGTCTCCAAATCTGAGGAAAGACATTCTTGCCATAGAGGGAGTACAGAGAAGGTTCACCAGATTGCGATGTCAGGACTTTCATATGAAGAAAGACTGGATAGACTCGGCTTGTACTCGCTAGAATTTAGAAGATTGAGGGGGGGTCTTATAGAAACTTACAAAATTCTTAAGGGGTTGGACAGGCTAGATGCAGGAAGATTGTTCCCGATGTTGGGGAAGTCCAGGACAAGGGGTCACAGTTTAAGGATTAAGGGGAAAACCTTTAGGACTGAGATGAGAAAAACATTTTTCACACAGAGAGTGGTGAATCTCTGGAACTCTCTGCCACAGAAGGTAGTTGAGGCCAGTTCATTGGCTATATTTAAGAGGGAGTTAGATGTGGCCCTTGTGGCTAAAGGGATCAGGTGGTATGGAGAGAAGGCAGGTACAGGATACTGAGTTGGATGATCAGCCATGATCATATTGAATGACGGTGCAGGCTCGAAGGGCCGAATGGCCTACTCCTGCACCTATTTTCTATGTTTCTATGTTTCTATACTCCAGGTGTGGCCTCACAAATGTACAACTGTAACATAATGTCTCAACTATACTCAATTATCTAGCTGACGAAGGCCAGCATGCCAAAAGCTTTCTTCACCAGCCTATCTACCTGTGACACCAGGTAAAATAATCTCATTGGCTAAATAATGCATGGTGTCGTCTTGAAGTTACATAGAATTCTATAAAACTGCATTGACTTTTGTTCAGAGCTGGGGGGATTACAGAGCCTGAATTACTCTCCTGAGACCACTGAAGTTTAGGGCACGATTTAATGGGGCTCTTCAAAATTATGAGAAGTCGTTAGAAAGAGCGAATAAAGTGAATGTATTTCCATTGGCAGGAGAGTTAATAACCAACGGAAGTAGATTTCAGATAATTGGGTACAGTGTCGTCCTTTCTACCTACCATGAGAGTTCACTTTGGTTAGTCTCTGTCGCACCAATGCCGATGTTGAACTTGCACTTGAGGAACCACACACAGTCACCAATGGCCTTGAAACAAAGTATCCTGAGGCTTACTTCATAATAGCCAGGGACTTCAATCACGTCAACCTCAAGAGTGTGCGACCAAAATACTATCGGAACGTCTCCTGCCAACCATAGGCCCAAACACCATTGACCACTGCTACACATCCATCAAAGATGCCTACTGCTCCACCCACTGACCGCATTTTGGTAAATCTGTCCAACTGGCTGAACTTAAACTCCCCGATTACAAACAGAATCTGAATTGGAAGGATCTGGTGCAGAGAGTCATGCAGCGCTGGTCTTTAATAAATGTCACTCAATCTGCTTCCTTGCCTGGAATAAAAATCCATATCATATCTAAATCTTCTTCAAGAAGTCCCCTTCTTTCATCAATTATCCTTCCTCCTTTTCCTCTCATTACTGATACCATACCGAGAGGGAACAGATTATCACTTATTGCTCTATCAAACACCCCATTAATTTCAAACACCCTAATCACCATCTGTCCTGCTGTTTTGTGAACAAAATATGTTTTCATAAAGTTAAAGCCATCCAATATTCATTTCAATAGGTGTAAGTATAAAGCAGAGCTGAAGTTGTTTTAGCTCAGAATGGGGATTGTGCTTAAATGTAGTGAAAATTAGGAAAAATTTTGTTTATGTGAAGACTTCAAGAAGTGTATAGGGTAAGATGTTGAAGACCAATGTGCCCATGTGTACCATACTGAGACGGAACAAGATAATTACATTGCTCTATCATAGGCGATGATCCCAAAGTAAATGTCTGTTTAGTTCATCCCCACCTTTGGAGGAAAACTAGACCAATACTAAGGCCTGTACTGTCAAGCAGCTCAATATGAACACTGAACATCCTATGTTTGATTTATTCATGAAATAGCTCCCTTGAAGTGGTGGTTTGTGGTCAGAAGTCTATTGATGCAAGGTGATGCAACTTTTTGGAGGCATGTGACAAGGAACCTTTCCAGCATTATCACCTTTCAAAACATGGACTCAGACAGCAGGTACACAGCCCTTGCTTTTGATAAGACTATCTTGTGATGACAGATCCACGTGCCACCATTAGAAGATGCTTCCTGTATGTCCTGGGTTGTGTGGGCATTAGTAGACCGAGAGCTTGGATCACATGTGAATACCTGGAGATTTTGACCAAGGACGCAGGCATCCAGTATATTCTATGAATTGTTAGAGATTTCCAGGTCAAACCTGGAAAGTTGCAGGGCATTACTACAGAAGTAAGGATAGGGAGGTCCAAGGTGCAAGACAGGTGTGTGTGCGCGCATGTGTTGGTTTATTTGTTTTTCTGGGGGGATGGGGAGGGGGGGGGGGAGAATAGTGGTTGTACTTTTTGCAGGTGATGGTGAATCAGGTTAAGGGTCTACAGTGGCCAGAATTATAAACATAGTGAATTTTAATTGATTATAGAATTGGTGGAGGTCTGAGAACCTCCAGGACTGTGCAGGGAACTAAGGAGTTAAAACAACTCCTGCTTGGAAGTGGGGAACCATTGCACACCCAAGGGCAGTCACGGTGGCGCAGCGGTACAGTTGCTGCCTTACAGTGAATACAGCGCCGGAGACCCGGGTTCAATCCCGACCACGGGTGCTGTCTGTACGGAGTTTTACATTCTCCCCGTGATCTGTGTGGGATTTCTTCGAGATCTTCGGTTTCCTCCCGCACTCCGAAGACGTACAGGTTTGTAGGTTAATTGGCTTGGTAAATGTAAAAATTGTCCCTCGTGGGTGTAGGATAGTGTTAATGTGCGGGGATCGCTGGTCGGCGTGGACCCGGTGGGCCGAAGGGCCTGTTTCCGCGCTGTATCTCTTAACTAAACTAAACCTCTGATGATAGGGGTACTCAAAGTACTTTGTGTGTGTTCAGATTCAGGCATGAGGCTTTGAAAGAGTTCATATTTTTCCAGCTAAAATTTGAGAAATAATCACATATTCGCATTCCAATTAGCAAACATAAAAGTATAATTTTATTTCTGCTAATGGTAAATACTGTTTTAATTAAGATGCTCAATTAAGAAATGTGAATAATTTGACCAAGAAATGTAGATTCATATTATTATTCACAGTTTTCCGACATTAAATAGCCAGAGGGGAAATTGAATCGGGTGTGTACGATACTGTCATCATATCTAGGTCAAGTTATTTTTTCACAGTGCAAAACTATCTCCTGACACTTCATTTCCTGTGGGGGAATTCCCATATTTCCTTGTGATCCAGTTGGCCAATAACCCACTGCTAATTAAAAGTGTTCCAGTTTGCTGGACAATCTAATTTCTCCAAGTAATTTTTCCTGTAATCTATTCTCCCCTCGTTCCCATTAATCCTGAACTACCAAACTGCACATCGTTCACACGTGGAACAAAATCAGAGCACCTGCAGGAAATCCAAACTGTCACAGGGAACATGAGCAAACATCTCAAACACTGTAGCAGAGGTCAGGACTGAACCCGAGATACTGAAGCTGTACTAGCAGCACTGCTGTGCATGGTACAGATTGTCAAAGGAGTGAAGGGTTGTAGTTTTAAAATCCTAAGAATCTGAAGAACCTTTCGGATTTAATGTCAAGATTTCGTGGTATTTTTTATCCTTTTCCTGTCAACATCAACCATGTTAGTTGTTTGCCATATGGAAAAATGAGATAAAGGTCTCTTCCACAGCCAGTGACCAGAACGTGACGGGGGTACACAAGCAGGAATTGAGAGTGGACAGCTGGATGCCACATTGAGCAAAAAGGTATGGTGACTGAAAACATACAGTGAGGAAAAGCTTGATTCAGTAAAGCCAATTCACAGCTGCCTGTTTTCACCAAAACCAACAACCCAGCTGGCCCCCACAAAATACTTCATCTCCTATAATATCTCAAAACATCCTTCATCAAGAACAGCTTATTATTTCCTCTGCAGTTAATGAATCTAAAAAGTTGTGAACATATGAAAATAATTAGCTTGCCTCTCAGTGCGACCAAGCCACTGTATAATAATAGTAATCAGTGTTATAGATGTATAACTTTACTGTGGCTGCGGTAGGCACAGTCTGGAAGTGGCTGAGGAAGCTATGTGGGTTGGCAGTGGCGTGGGCAGCCAGGTCTGGAGGGAATCGGAGGCGGTGCAAGCCAGGGATGGCATCAGCAACCAAGGCTATAAGCAGCCGGGGAGACGATGCGAGCCGGGAGAGCCATTGGTAGCTGTCGATAGGTTTGTCCGCTGTAACCAAAATCCATTATAAAGAGCTCCGTTAAAATGAGGGTTTACTTATCTTGCCCAGATTGACAGACCAAAGTGCAACACCTTACACTTGTCAGAGTTAAATAATTTGCCAATCCTTTGCCCAACTACACAACTAATCTAGATTCTTGTGCACATTTAGATATCCGTTCTTGGTGTCCACAATTTGGTGTTGTCTGAAAATGTATTTAGAATGTTAACTATATTGTCATTCAAATTGTTAATGTCGATAATACACGACTGTAGACCCAGCACCCACTCCTGTGCCACAGGTCACGGGATTCTAATCAGAAAATCGTCCCTCATGTGATGGAACTGGAGGTGGCAACAGGAAAGATAATTAAAAGGAAAGAGGCAGCACAGTGGCACAAACGGTGAAGTTGCTGCTTCACAGCAGCAGAGTCCCAGGTTTGATCCTGACTGCGAGAGCTATCTGTAGATTGTACACTCTTCCTGTGACCATGCAGGTTTCCTCCGGGTGCTCCAGCTTCTTACCACATCTCAAAGACATGCAAGTTTGTCGGTTAATTGTCTTTTAGAAATTGCCCTCAGTGGGAACGAGGACCTTGTGAAAGAGGGATAATATAGAACTAATGTGAACAGGTGATCGATGGTCAGCATGTTGGGCCAAAGAACCTGTTTCCATGCTGGTATCTCTAAACTAAAACTGTTGTTGTGGACCTGAAAATAGCAAGGAGTGCTGAGCTTATACTTAAACCTCTCTCATGTGATGAAACGAGATGGAATAGGAAAGGTAACCAATCATCAGGAGGACAGCTACATCAGTTCGTCATCTTGCTTCCCCATTAGTGCTAAACACAGTTACTGACGTCGAGACTCAATTGCACCTTTGGAATTTCTGTGACAATTTCCTATTTCAAGTTTACAGTGTTTACTTAAAGCTTCCATTTTGGACATCACTAATGCCAGCAGAAAATATTTCTGATTTCTTGATGCTAGACTCATCTTTCATCAGTCAGTCAGTTGGACACTCTCTGCGTGTTGAGAAACCAGGTAAGGTATGCTATAGATGCAACTTGTGGATTTCTTTTGCCAACTCTTATGTTGGAAGATAAATTATCTGCATTTATCAATAATCAATACTCATCAGTGACGACGCTCACAAATGATTGAGATCAGGCTAAGGACTTTGGGTGGCACAGTGACACAGCTGTAGAGTTGCTGCCTTACAGCTCCAGAGACCTGGGTTTCAATCCTGTCTATGGGTGCTGTCTGAAAGGAATTTGAACGTACTCCCTGTGACCACGTGGGTTTTCTCCGGGTGCTCTAGTTTCCTTCCACATTCAGAAGACGTGCAGGTTTGTAGGTTAATTGGCTTCGGCAAAATTGCAAATTATCGCTAGTGTGTAGGATCATGCTAGTGTATGGGGTAATCACTGGTCAGCGCAGACTCGGTGGGCAAAAAGGCCTGTATCAATGCTGTAAAGTCTAAAGAGGTCTAAAGACTCAGGAGCATCAAACATCTCTACTTCATAAGAGGAGGAGCCATCTTGTGGAACGGCTGCTAACCAGCAGCCGTCCGTTTAAATCACATTTTTAAAACTTTTTTTAGTGAGTCTCCGTTTTGTTTAAAGGATATATTCTTCTTTTAATGTCTGGGGAAGGAGGGCAATGAAATTTCTAGGTCCCTACCTGGTCGGTGAGGCAGCTTTTCTCCTGGCTGCTCCGTCGACACGTCCTCGTGGCCTACCAGCGGGCCTGGAGCGCCATTTCCTGGCGGGAACTGCCCTGCACCTCGGTTTGGTGGCGGCACAGCGCTGGAGTGTTGACGCGGAGCATAGCGGGCGATGCCTTGCCTGGATCGCCACGCTGGACTGTCGTGCCGGAGCTCCGGTAGTTTGTGACCTCTGCGGGACTGCGGAGAGGATCGGGCGGCGCCAACTTTTACATCGGGAGCCTTGGAGCTCCAAATCCTTGTCGGCTTCGGTAGCTGCGGCCTCCGGTGAGGAATGCGGCCGTTCCAGGTGGCCCAGCCGCTGAAAGGACTCTCCCAATGCCGGGGCAACATCACCTGGTGAGAACGGCCAGGAACATTGGGCCTCCGTAGAGGCAATAGCAGAGGCCTCATTTGGCCTGACTTTTGGGTGAACTGGGGTTGGGGACTGAACATTGTGCCTTCCCCACAGTGGTAATCATTGTGGGGGGATGATATTTTGTGTGTTGTGTCAATGTTAGTCTGTGTTCAAGATGGCGGTCGGAGGGGAGAGTGGACGCTGGCGCGGTTTAGCTGCCGCTGCTCTCTCCTCAAATTGTGTTTCTGATTTTCTTTTTTGTGTCTTTGGAAAGAATTCTGTCCTTAATTTGTGTATTGGTCTTTATAATTTATTTTATTCCGATTATATGTTTCCTATTTGTCAATCTCTGCAAGTTGTCCTTGAGACCTCGGTATAAGGCGCCCGTAAATAAAAGCTATTATTATTATTATTATAATGAATAGACTTCCCACCATTGCTTGTTGGCCAGTCAGGTGCCAGGGCACAGTTGGAACACGATATTGGATGGCAAGATTCAAAAATAGACTCGATACAAAGTTGAAGGAGATAATGTGGACGGATTGGGAATGAAATGGATAAATGCAATTAGAACTATTTATTCTTGTGGTAGATAATCTCCAATATAGATTTTAATATGTATCGCCCATGTAATAATATCAGAAAAAATGTCATTAAATGTGAAATAACCAGAAATAGTGCAGACCACATAATTAGTGCAGGGCAGGGGTGGCTTAACAGCTGCACACTTTACACCAGACTAAATATTCAAACTCTTCACCACTGGTGTTCTGCGGCTCAATTTGCAATCCAAAAAATACAATCCATTGACTCTTTAGGGGTTCCTAAAGATCATATCCCAATCCCATGGCTTCTACCTCGATGGAGCGGCATGGGCCACATGAACATTGGTAAACCACAATCTGCAAGTACACTGGTCGAAGGCACAGCAGATGGCAGAACCGGGAGGGAGCTGGAGACGTCAGGCGCTGGTAGTGGGCCAGTAGGAGGGTGAATCGGTGTAATGTCTGCAGAACCTTCAAGGTCGGCTGCAGCAGGCACTCCCGGGGAACAAGATGGCCGGACGAGGAGAGGGATGATGGTTCATGGTAACTGCTCTGGGCGCGCGGGCCACCCAGACTTTGGACTTTGGAAATGGCGCCAAAACATGGCGGTGGCTGCATGTGTAATATATGTAAAAATAATTCCACTGTGCAGTTGCATATGTGATAAATAAAGCACCATTGAACCATTGACCTCCAAGATGCACAATATTCTGACTTCTGAGTACATTGGCATTCTATTATAGAAGCTTTCTGTTCAACAAAGCCTTGGGATTGCCGGCACAGAATGGTCTGGAGCCAAAGAAGGAAGGGAGCATATTGTCACCATCTCAATGGCAATTGGGGATTGGGTTTACCAGCTGGGCTTACCAGAAATATCTATATAATATTAAATATTTTAAGTTCAAGTTCAAGTTACATTTATTGTCACATGCACGAATTGGTACAGTGAGATTTGAGTTACCATACAGCCATACAAATAGAAAAGAGCATAATACACGATAGAATTTAACATGAACATCCCCACACAGCGGAATCAATGTTTCCCAATGTGAGGGAAGGCAATAAAGTTCAGTCATCTTCCTCTTTGTTCACCCGTTGTCGGGGCCTTTGAACCCTCCGCAGCCGCCGTTACGGCGGCCCGATGTTCAGGCCCTCTCGCCGGGATGATCGGAGCTCCGGCATCAGAACGGAAGAACACACTCAGCGGCTTGGAGTTTCCGAATCGGCCGCTTCCTACCGTGGCTTCCAAAGACCACAGGCCGAACTGGACGGAGCTCCAACACTGATGACCCTCGGCAAAGGATCCCAGGCTTCCGCGATGTTAAAGTCAGCGCCGCCCGCGGCTGGAAGCTCCGCAGACCACAGCTCCACGATGTTAATGCAGCTGGCCCAACACTCCGGAGCTCCAACACGGCGATCCCCGGTAAGGCATCGCCCGTTCCGCGATGGATTTCAGTGCTGCACGCTGCTGAAGCTCTGGCCGGTCTCCGGCAGGAAAGGCCGCGCCAATCCAGATAGTAGGCCGCGAGGGGGGGCGAAGATACGACTCAGAGAAAAGAAGCATCCGCGACAAGGGAGTGACTGGGAAATGGTTTCCCCTCTTCCTCCTCCCCACCTCACTCATAAAAAGACTAAAAAACCTCCAGGAACATACTTTTTGACAGACTAAAATAACAAAAAGGATGAAAGGACGGACAGACTGCTGGCGAGGATGCCGCGAGCGGCGCCACCCGATGACGTATATGCAGTTAAATTAAAAATCTGCAGTGAAATTATCTGATCTGCAGTGTCTTGACCCAAAACATTAACTGTCCCTTTGCCTCGCCTCATGCTACTGGACCACAAAGTTTAGTTTAGTTTAGAGATACAGGCCCTATGGTCCACTGAGTCCACACCGACCAGCAATCCCTGCACACTAACACTATCTGACACCTATTTCCTTCGCTCCATAGATGCTGCCTCACCCGCTGAGTTTCTCCAGCATTTTTGTCTACATTTGATTTTCCAGCATCTGCAGTTCCTTCTTAAACAACTATCTGACACACACTAGGGACAATTTACACATATACCAAGCCAATTAACCTACAAACCTGTACGCTTTTTGCTTCAGATTCCAGCAGCTGCATTCTTGTCTGTCAACATTAATTGCTCTGCTGGTAAAATATAAATGCAAGTCAACTTTGATCGAATTGTTAACTGTCCTACATGTGATTGTTTCCAGTAAACCGTTCAAGGTATTTTGTTTGCACCTGAGATATTTTCTCCATGACTCAGTAACGTTACTGTCACATGTGAGTCAAAAGCCCAAGGGTTGATTCCACGTGATTGAAAACCGAAATGTACGTCAACACTACTTTATAATGTTCAAAAAGTCCTGTCTTTTTGATGAAATATTAGTTAAGAATTGCACAATTAAATTTAGAGTGTGACAGCATTGTTCACTCTTGGTTCGGGACCAACAGCAGCCAATCCATCACCATCACGAGGACAGATTATCTGGGCATTGTCCCTTGGTATTTCCCAAGACTATGCAGTGCTCTCTGTAATACCAACTACATTTTAGAGTCACAGAAACAAGCCGTTCCCTATAAACTTTCCTTCGTACTTTCGTACAAATGTTGTTACTGCATGAGCCTCAACTATTTCCTTTGGCAGCTCATTCCATATGCTCACCACCCTATGTGTGAAAATGTTACCCCTCAAGTTCCTATTAAATCTTTCCCCTTTCCTCTCAAACCTATGCCCTTAAGATCTTGATTCCCCTATTCTGGGAAAGAAACTCTGTGCATTCACTCTGTCCCCCCTCATGATTTTGTACACCTCTATAAGTTCACCTCTCAGCCTCCTGCGCTCCAAGGAATAGTCTCCCCAACCTCTCCCTATAGCAGAGGAGCCTGAGTCCTGGCAACATCCTTATGAATCTTCTACGCATTATTTCTAGTAAAGTGCATATTTACTATAGCAGGGTGGCCAAAACTGAACACAATACTCCAGGTGTGGCCTCACCAATGTCTTGTACAACTGTAACATAATGTCTCAACTATACTCATTTACCTAGCTGACGAAGGCCAGCGTGCCCAAAGTTTTCTTCACCAGCCTGTCTACCCGTGACACCAGGTAAAATAATCTCATTGGCTATATAATGCATGGTGTCGTCTTGAAGTTACAAAGAATTCTATAAAACTGCAGGACTTTTGTTCAGAGCTGGGGGGGATTGCAGAGCATGAATTACTCTCCTGAGACCACTGAAGTTTAGGGCACGATTTAATGGGGCTCTTCAAAATTATGAGAAGTCATTAGAGAGAGCGAATAAAGTGAAAGTATTTCCATTGGCAGGAGAGTTAATAACCAACAGAAGCAGATTTCAGATAATTGGGTACAGTGTCGTCCTTTCTACCTATCATGAGAGTTCACTTTGGTTAGTCTCTGTCGCACCAATGCCGATGCTGAGCTTGCACTTGAGGAACCACACACAATCACCAATGGCCTTGAAACAAAGTATCCTGAGCAGTGATGTAAATGGGTTTTAGGAACTAGGGGTTACTCTAAGGTCTGTGAGGCTGAGGTTGGGAAGGAAGGGGGGGTGGGGGGGGGGGCGTTATGTGCGGTCATCCCCATGTAAGAGTACAAGAATGCATAACCTGTTTATTGTGTATTTATAATATAGTTTATTGTGTATTATATGTCATAGCTGCTTTCTTGCATCTCTCTCTCTCTCAGATGGATGAAAGCAATGATCATAGAGTGGAATAGATGACATTTCAGGTCGAGACCCTTCTTCAGACTGACAGTCAAGGGAAAGGGAAATGGGAGATATAGGCATATCTTCCATTAATTTGTCCTTAGTACCGTCTATATCTCTGTTCCTCTTTCCCCTGACTCAGTCTGAAGAAGGGTCTTGACCCGAAATGTCATCTATTCCGCTCTATGATCGTTGCTTTCGTCCGTCTGTCCGCTCGTTCGCTCGCCCTTGGATTAAGTAGCACAGGATAAAGCTGTAAATTCACGCCATTCCCCTCCTTTTCCCAATCTGACCTTTCTGTCCTTGGCCTCCTCCATTGTCAGAGTGAGGCCCAAATTGGAGGAACAGCACCTCATAGTTCGCTTGGGTAGCTTACACCCTAGCGGTATGAACATTGACTTCTCTAACTTAAAATAGCCCTTGCTTTCCCTCTCTCTCCATCCCCTCCCCTTCCCAGTTCTCCCACCAGTCTTACTGTCTCTGACTGCAATCTATCTCTGTCCCACTCATCCCTGAAAAAGGGTCTCGACCCGAAACATCACCCATTCCTTCTCTCGTGAGATGCTGCCTGTTCCATTGTTATTCCAGCATTTTACATAGATACATAGAAAATAGGTGCAGGAGTAGGCCATTCGGCCCTTCAAGCCATTCAATGTGATCATAGCTGATCATCCACAATCAGTACCCCATTCCTGCCTTCTCCCCATATTCCTCGATCCCACTAGCCCTAAGAGCTCTATCTAACTCTCTTTTGAATGTATACAATCAGTCGGCCTCCACTGCCTTCTGAGGCAGATAATTCCACAAATTCACAACACTCTGGGTGAAAAAGTTTGTCCTTATCTCAGTTCTAAATGGCCCAGCCCGTATTCTTAAACTGTGGCCCTTGGTTCTGGACTCCTCCAACATCGGGAACATGTTTCCTGCATCTAGCGTGTCCAATCCCTTAACAATTTTATGTTTCTCTCATCCTTCTAAATTCCAGTGAATGCAAGCCCAGTCGTTCCATTCTTTCATCATATGATATTTCTGCCATCCCGGGAATTAACCTCGTGAACCTACGTTGCACTCCCTCAATAGCAAAATGTCCTTCCTCAAATTAGGAGACCAAAACTGCACACAATACTCCAGATGGACCTCTTTGCTCCTATACTCAAATCCTATCATTATGAAGGCCAACATGCCATTAGTTTTCTTCACTGCCTGCTGTTTCTTGCATGCTTACTTTCAGTAACTGATGTACAAGTACAGCCAGGGCTCGTTGCACTTCCCCTTTTCCTAATCTGACACCATACAGAAGAAGGGTCTCGACCAGAAACGTCACTCATTCTTTTGCTCCAGAGATGCTGCCTGACCCACTGAGTTACTCCAGCATTTTGTGTCTACCTGCCATTCAGATGATAATCTGCCTCTTGTTCTTGCCACTAAAGTGGATAACATCACATGTATCCACATTACACTGCATCTGCCATGCATCTTCCCACTCACCCAACCTGTCCAAGTCACCCTGCATCCTCATAGCATCCTCTTCACAGTTCACACTGCCATCCAACTTTGTGTCATCTGCAAATTTGCTAATGTTACTTTTAATTCCTTCATCTAAATCATTAATATATATTGTGAATAGCTGCGGTCCCAGCACCGAGCCTTGAGGCACCCCACTAGTCGCTGCCTGCCATTCTGAAAGGGAACCGATAATTCCTACTCTTTGTTTCCTGTCTGACAACCAATTTTCTATCCATGTCAATACCCTACCCCCAATACAATGTGCTCTGATTTTGCCCACTATTCACCTGTTTGGGACCTTATGAAAGGCTTTCTGAAAGTCCAAGTACACTACATCCACTGGCACTCCCTTTTCCATGTTACTGTCTACCTGAACTTAGTTGTTAGGGATAACATTCATTTCTTTTCATTCATTTTTGAATGACAAATAATTTCAATTCAATTCAAAATGTACAGGTCTATTACCAGGAAGATTTTGGAACATTTCACATTGTTTGTCAATGCTCTGCATAGTCTACTTTTCTGCCTCACTTTCCCAAAGTTTACTTAAATTTAGTGAAATCTGACATCCTTCTCCCTCTCAACTAGTATATCGAATACCATTCAACGGTGACTGCTAGCCAAGCGTTACTGCACCATTATCTAATTGACTAACTCAGACTAATTATTCATTATTTTTGTTCGCTGAAGGACATATCGTTCCTGAAAAATTGAACACAATATTCTAACCATGGCACAACCAACGATTTATACAAGTTTTCTATTAGGTTCTTAGGCATAATTTCCCATTTGAAAATGTAGCATATCATTTGCTTTTGAAGGTTTGTATATCTGAACCCTGATTTTTAAAATGTGCACATTTTATGCATCTCCTTTCTCCAAAATACCTCCCAAAATACATCATCGAGGTTTCGAGAGCGGGCAGAGCGCGGGGAGCGGGGTGCAGGGAGCGGGGAGAGCGCGGGGAGCTCCGGAGAGCGGGGAGAGTGGGGAGAACGGGGAGAGCGGGGAAAGGGGAGAGCGCGGGGAGCGGTGAACGGGGAGAGCGCGGGGAGCGGGAAGAGAGTGGAGAGCGCGAAACGGGGAGAGTGTGGGGAGAGCGGGAAAGCCCGGGAGAGCGGGGAGCGAGAAAGCGCGGGAGGGGGAGAGTGCGGGGAGCGGGAGAGTGCGGGGAGCGCGCCAGGAGCGGAGAGCGGGAAGCAGGGAACGGGGAGCGGGGAGAGTGCGGGAAGCTGGGAACGGGGAGCGGGTAGAGCTCGGGGAGCGGGAAGCGGGGAACGGGGAGCGGAGGGTGGCGGAGAGGGCAGAGCGGCACAGAGGCAGGAAGGCACGGAGGCAGGGAGGCAAATAAAATAACGTGGAATAATAAAATAACTTGACTTTACCTGAGCCTGTGCTCGCGGTCCGGTAGCTCTGACAGTGAGTTTAAGAAATTCTCCCTTGAATTTTATTCAAAGGAACGCGATGTTAAAACACAATTACATTTACTGATGAATGTGGATCGATGTATCAATGACACATTGTATAACTATTGTTAACTACTGGCTGTTAATAACTGCTAATAGTGGCAGTTAACAAATCGTTTTCGTCTGTTGAATAAAGTGAGAAAAGGCTTGAATCTTTCTGCAGTACTCATTAAACCCGAGCTGGAAATTGAAAACTAGGGGAACGCCGTACCCCTGCGTACCCCCCCATTTCCATCACTGATCATGAGGCTTTGTTCATAATAGCCAGGGACTTCAGTCAGGTCAACCTCAAGAGTGTGCTACCAAAATACTATCGGCACATACGCTGCCAACCATAGGCCCAAACACCATTGACCACTGCTACACAACCATCAAAGATGCCTACTGCTCCACCCACTGTGAGCATTTTGGTAAATCTGACTATCTGGCTGAACTTAAACTCCCTTTTTGTTGTCCCACTTCTGACACCATGTATGAAGTATGAATAACACTAAGTTGTTTAACTTCATAAAAAGTATTTTATTCAGATAGCATACAGAGACCATGGCATTGGCCTCCATAAGGTTCAACATCATAGACCAAACTGAGTCCTAGCTAATTCCATACCACAAGATGGCATAGTGAAAACCCGGATCATGGATCAGGTCGGAAATAACAAAACCAGACATGGTTCAAATCAGCTTCTTTTTATCGAGTTCACACACAAGTTTAGAAGTTGTTCAGCCAGAGCTGAACACTCTTCTCGGCATCTGCATACAATGGTGTCTGTCTTGTCGCTTCTTGTGCGTGGTGGAGGAAAGATTGGTGGACTTTCGACATATCACCAACTTTGCTCAACGATGGGATTTTCTACAGATACGGCAATTTTGTGTAACCATCTATACTTCCCCATATGCGTTATTAGCGTTTCGGCTATTGTATTGTTTAGCCACTATGTATCCACGTATCTATGCTTTATTTTGTTTCTACAAGGAAAGATGTAGATTGGTTATTTCCTACTAACCAATTGTAGTGCTTGTTAGTAGTAGCTCTGCCTAATATGCGATTTATATTACCAAGATCTCGCTTACGTAATTCAGTCTGAGTAGCTGCTAGTTACTGAAATGTCATGCAGACCAATGCTGTAAGTGGACTTTAATAAATATGTTGTATCTTGACGTGTGTGTGACTCGACTCATTACATGGTGTCAGAAATGGGATTCAAATCCAATCAGCATAGGTTTGTCTGAGGTAGATCATGTCTTACACACTTGATTGAGTTTTTTGAGGAGGTGTTTGATTGTGGGTAGGACAGTGGATGTTGTCTACATGAACTTTAGTAAGGCATTTGACAAGGTGTCACAGAGTAGGCTGATTCAACAGATTATGATGCATGGGATCCATGATGACTTGATAGTTTTGATTCCTAACTGGCTTACCCATAATAAAGAGGAAGAGTGGAAGAGCTTCATTCTGGCTGGAGGCCTGTGACTAATGGCATTCTGCCGGGATCAGTGCTGGAACCTGTTCATGAAATATAGACGAATTGGATATAAATGTAGATCGGTTGGTTAGTGAATTTGTAGATTACACCAAAAATAGATGAAATTGTAACCAATGAGGCTGTCAAAAATACGACAAGATGTAGATCAGTTGGAGATGTGAGCACAGAAATAGCAGATGAAGTTTAACCTAGGCAAGTCTGAGGTGTTGCATTTTGGGAGTTCACATGTAAGAGGAAAATATACAGGTAATGGTAGGACTTTGACAGCACTGATGTGCAGAAGGATCCTGGGGTCAAAGTCATGAGCCCCCTGAAAGTAGCAGTACAAGCAGAGTGGTAAATAAGATGTATATGGTGAGGGCATTGGGTAAAGGAATCACTCCTGTTATGGCGGTGTAATACTTTGTTTTGGCTGCATTTTCGATTATTGTGTGCAGTTCTGGCAACTACAAGGAAGGATGTGGAGGCTTTGGTGAGGATGCAGAAAAGGATGTTGACTAGAACACTGGATACAAGGATAGGTTGGACAAAGCTGGATGGTTTTCTCTGGAGGATCAGAGGCTGAGGAGAGACATGGTAGCAGTTCATAAAATTATGAGAGGCATAGACAGTCTGAATGGTAGAATTGTCAAATACTAGAGTGCGTAGTAATAAGGTACATGGAAAAAAAATGTTTTACACAGTGGTAGGTGCCTGGAATGTGCTGCCTCAGACGGTAGAAGCAGATACAATAATAACAATTTAGAGGCTTTACATCGACATATACAAGGAATGGAGGGATATGGGAAATGTGCAGGAAGAAGTGATTGGTATAAGTTGCATAAAGGGCCTGTCCCACTTAGGCGACCTTATTTGCGAGTTCAGGAGACTCTGTGCTCGCCACAAGCTCGCAACATGGTCAGCACATGTTCGTAGGTGGTCTCTGGTGAGTCTCCTTCGTGGTCGAGAGGAGTGCCCGCATGGTGGTAACTATTCGCGGCCTCAGTATGGTCGCGCAAACATTTTCAACGTCATGGAGAAAATCAAAACTTTTGAAGTCGTAGTGCAGTGGTAGTGGGGTCGCCATGTCGTTGTAGGTAGTCGAGGTAGCCGTTGGTAGTTTTAGTTAATCTCCTTTGCTGACCGGGCATTTTAATTGGCTCATTGGGGGAAAAAATGTAAGCACGAGTTTTTAGAACCAAGGAAAACCGACCGGTAATGTTAAATGCCTGCTAAATTTCACAGCTGTGTATCTCTGGCTTATTAAAAGTTGTCTGGCTTCTTAAAAGTCTCTCTCCCCCCCCCCCCCACTTCTCCCCCCCCTTCTCTCTCCTCCCCTTCTCTCCCCCCCCCCCCTTCACTCCCCCCTTCACTCCCCCCTTCTCTCCCCCCCCTTCTCTCCCCCCCCTTCTCTTCCCCCCCTCCTTTGAGTATTCTTTAAAGAAAATTGGTTGTAAATGTTAGGAACAATGTTTCCCACAAATTGTATTTTGGATGTCCCTCCCAAACCATTGACACAGCATGAATAACCTTGAAAGGGTATGAGATAATAGTGGTTTGCTGACTCGATGTAATGGATTCTTATTTGAATTTTCAGGAACAATTTCCATTGCTCATGATTGTAAATGCCTATTATCTGTTGTTTTTTGCTTGCACAAGATACTCAATGTAATTGATGCTTAATGGTCTACTCTTCTAGAGAAAATACTTGATTTCAAGAAACTTGACAATTTTCTGAGTTGTACCCAAGATATGACAAATCCAGTTGCTCATTTTCTGGATGACTAAAAATTCTGGGTTTCAAGTTTGCAGACTTTGCTTGTTTTCTTTCAATTTTGTTCATTAGATTTGAAGACTGGTTGAAATGAAGGTCCTTGTAACATGCCGACCCTTGTGGAGAAATGAGTAATTTGGAAGCTTTCAATGATTCGGCCCAAATCAAATTGGCTTTAAAGACGCAATTGCCCAAAACTATATCTTGCCGATTTCATTGCTTTGTGGCTGGTGAATGCACTGAATATTTTGTTTTTGTGTAACCACAATCATTGCTCATTAGAATGTGAACAACACACTGCCAATCAGTCTTGCATTTATAAAGATCCTAAATATTGTTTATGTTTTTTGGTTTACTTGTCCAGTAAAAATTTAGTTTCAAGGAAACTTAAATATTAGTGAAAAATAGCAACACCGAAGTTTCTCATTATCTGGCTGTAGATTAACCCTTATTAATCTATGCCATTTTTATAATCTCCACTACACATATATGCATGCCACCCACTACATGGTATTACGGTACTACACTAACGAGGACAGGTTGAAGAAGGGTTTTGGCCCGAAACGTTGCCTATTTCCTTCGCTCCATAGATGCTGCCTCACCCGCTGAGTTTCTCCAGCATTTTTGTCTACCATAAGCTAAAGATGCCTGCAATACAGGCCTGGCAGAGCATCACCAGAGAAGATACCCAGCAACTGCTGATGTCCATGAATCGCAGACTTCAAGCAGTCATTGCATGCAAAGGATGCGCGACAAAATACTAAACATGACTACTTTCATTTGCATGACATTGCTGTGTCCCAAACATTATGGTGCCCTGAAATGGGGGTCTATGTAAAAAACACTGCTGTCATTTCTACATGGTGAAACCAAAATGTATAAAAATAGCCTTTAATAAAATCTGACAATGTGCACTTCAACCACATGTGATTTTTTCTATTACGAATCTCAAATTGTGGAGTACAGAGGCAAATAAATAAATGATGGGTCTTTGTCCCAAACATTATGGAGGGCACTGAAAATTCTCATCCAAATCATTGATATAGATGACAAACAGTAACAGGCCCATCACTGAACCTTGAAGCACACCACTGATCACAGGCCTCCAGTCCGAGAACCAACCTTCTTCCACCATCACCCTCTGCTCCCTTCCATGATGCCAATTTTCTATCCATTCAGCTATCTCTCCTTCGATCCCATGCGATCTAACCTTCCAGAGCAGCCTACCATGCGGAACATTGTTGAATGCTTTGCTGAAGTCCATATATACAACATCTACATCGACCTTCATCGACCTTTTTGATCACATCTTCTCATTCAGATTTGTGAGACACAACCTCCCACGTACAAACCCATGCTGACTATCCCTAAGCAGCCCTTGTCCTCGGATATATCTCATCACGCTCTGAAGAGTTGTCTACCTTTATACACGATAGTACCTTCAGCACCTGTTCAACCGTAACACTGACTACTCTCAAGATACTTCCATTGACTACCTCAAGTTCCTCAGTCTTCCTGTCTTTCTCCTCAATAAATACTTGCCCATCTCCTGTGGCTCCACATAGAGTTGACCGCTTTGATTCCTGAGGGGTCCCACTCTCTCTAGTTACCCTTTTCCCCCTTATGTATGTTTAAAATCTCTTGGGATTGCCCTTAACGCTATCTGCAAGAGCTATCTCCTGGCCCCTTTTAGCCCTAATTTCCTTTTTTACTTTGCTCCTTAGATCCCAAAACTTCTCCAGGGATACACTTGATCCCAGCTGCTCATACCTGTCTCATACGTCCTCTTTATTCTTAACCAATTCCTCAATTTCTTTCGCCAGCCAAGCTTCCTTACATTTGCCTGCCCTGCCCTTCACTCTAATAGGGACGTGCATATCCTAGGCTTTTGTCAGCACACATTTAAAAACATCCACCCGGCTGATGTTCCTATCCCCTGAAACAACCTGTTCCTATCCCCTGAAACAACTATCCCCAAATCAATTTGAGCAAGACATTCTCTCGTAACCTCAAAGTTGGCCTTACCCCAATATAGCATTTTAACACATGGGCCCTCACTATCCCTATCCATTACTATCTTAAACCTAATCGAACAGTGATCACTAGACACAAAAGGCTCCTTCACGGACACTTCATTCACTTTCTATTTCCAATTTTCAAATACTATATCAAGTGTTACCCTCTCATGCGTGGGGCCCTCTACATATTGCTGTAGAAAATTCTCCTGAACACCTTTGAGAAATTGCACCCCATCTAAACCTTTCACACTTTAATTTTCCCAGTCAATATTGGGAAAGTTAAAATCCCCTACTATAACAACCTTATTTGACTTGCACATATCTGCAATCTCCTGGCATATTTGTTCTCCTAATTCCCATTGACTCCCAATTCCCATTGTAGTACACCCCCAACAAGGTGATCATTCATTTCTTGTTCCTCAGCTCCACCCATATAGCCTCACTAGGCACACCATTCGTAATATCACCTCTCACCACTGCCATGACATCCTCTTTAACCAATTTCGCAACCCTTACCCTCACCCGTCTCTCCTGAACCACATGTATCCCGGAACATTCAACTGCCAGTCCTGCCACTCTCTTAACCAGGTTTCAGTAATGGGCATGATCACATTGAATGGCGGTGCTGGCTCGAAGGGCCGAATGGCCTACTCCTGCACCTATTGTCTATTGTCTATTGGCTACAACACCCCAGTCGCCCGTACCTATCCATGCCCTAAGCTCATCTGCCTTACCCGCATTAAAATACGTGCAACCTTAAAATCAACCTTCCTTCCTCGCTCTCCACCTTTTTCCTCCCTATTCTATCCTCTAACCTTTCTCTCACCACCCTCCATACCAACTTCTAACCTCTCACCTACGGGGACAAGGCAGGAGAATGGTGTGAGGAGGGAGAGATAGATCAGCCATGATTGAAAGGCGGAATAGACTTATTGGGCCGAATGGCCTAATCCTAATATTCCTTATGACCTTACGACCTGCCTCTGTCCTGTGTGAGATCCCACCCCCTGCCAATATAGATTAAACCCACCCTTGTAGCATTAGCAAACCTGCCTGCCAGGTTCCTCGAACAAATTTGATTGGCAGAGGGAAGGGGTGCGGAAGAAGAGCAATGGAATTTGTTGTTTCAATTCAATTGAACTATATTTTACATTTAATCCAAATTGTTGCCCTTTACTTCCCCATGAGTTTGAAGTTAGTTTATTGTCACGTGTACCAAGGTATAGTGAAAAGCTTTTGTTGCGTGCTAACCAGTCAGCGGAAAGACAATACATGATTACAATTATGTGAATAGAATTTAGTGCAAGACAAAGCCAGTAAAGTCCGATCAAAGATATCCAAGGGTCCCCAATGAGGTAGATGGTATTTCAGGACTGTTCTCTAGTTGTGATAGGATGGTTCAGTTCAGGCCATGAACCTTGAAGTCTAAAATTTGGGGAATTCTTTGGAACTGGGGGTGGTGAGGAAAAGAGTATTATAAAAACAGGATTTGTTTTTGACATGCATTTGAGTTGCTTGTGAAGATGTGTAATAACCCTTTGAGTGCTGCAGATGCTAAACCACCTCAAAGTCTCACATTGTCTCTGTCGGAGATTCGGGAGGACCCTTGCTGTGTCCAGATAAGAATTCTCAAACGTGGAGGGTAGCCGAGAATTGTTCTCGCTGGGTACGACCGAAGAACAAATGGACGAGTTTAAAAAAATATATATATATTAACTTTTAAGAATTTTTTTGTTAATTCGTGTTCCCCTGTCGTTAGACAAACTAAGAAAACGCAGTTCTTGTTTTTCATATCTTGACCTTGGATAATAATATGTTGCATTTGTTCTTTAACTCCATGCCTACCTGTATTTTTTTCTCTTGCAAAGAGATAACAACGAACGTGTTATGGCTAGGAGTGGCTAAATAATATTCTCTTTATGCCGAGCGCTGTTACTAGAAGAGATGGGGTCGGGGAGGGGATTAGGTAGCTTACTGACTGCCTATTGGTCAGTTGGGGCTTTACAGGGGTGGGAGGAGGGGGGAGGGGTCCTTTGTTCCTTATTTAGTGTCCTCCATTTGTGCATATTCTGAACTACAAAAATGTCTGAAATGTTGTCACTTCTGGCTCCGCCCTAGATTTTTCTTCTTCCAGATATCATGAACTATTAGGCTTCAAGAAATTAACCCATTACATTCCACATGATGTTTACAAGCAATATGGATAAAGTTATTAACTTCCTTTCATGGAATGTGAATGGCTTGAACCATCCCATTAAGAGGAAAAAATGTTTTAAAGTTCTTCACAGACTAAATGCTCAGATTATCTTTGTTCAGGAAACTCATGTAAGGCAAGATGACAAGTTACGATTCTTCAAGTTTTGGAGAGGACAGCAGTTTTCATTTTTATTCACTCCTCAATTCCGTTTGTTCACCATGAAACAATCACTGATCCATATGGCAGATTCTTGGTGATTACTGGTGTTCTTCATATGCAAAAAGTCGCTATGGTGAATGTTTACGCACCAAATATTGATCACCCTGAGTTTTTTAAACAGTTAATTGCATCCTTTCCTAATTTAAATATAATGGGTGGAGATTTAAACTGCTGTCTGAATCCCTTGATTGACAGGTCTACATCTGATCATGTGCTTCCAAATAAATCAGCTAATTTTATTAATTATTTTTGACTTGACTCTGGAATGTTAGAAGTTTGGAGATTCTTACACCCAAATGACAAAGAATTTTCATTTTTCTCTCATGTATATCATAGTTATTCTAGGATTGACTATTTCATACTAGATTCTCAGCTAGTTCCATCGGTCACTGCATGTGAATATGATGCAATTGCTATTTCTGATCACGCACCATTGAAACTATTAATCAAACTACTTGATTCCAAGTTTAGTGCTAAACAATGGCGATTTAATGCTACTTTGCTTCAAGATTTAAATTATATTAATATTATGAAAGATCAGATTGCTTTTTACTTCTTGATAAACTCTACTGAAGAGATATCCAATGGTGTAGTCTGGGATGCTTTTAAGGCATATATTCGTGGACAAATTATTTCATACTCCGCGGGATTAAAAAAACAAACACAAAAAGAAATACGTACATTGGCTGACGAGATTAAAGAAATTGATAAAAAATATTCAAAAGTTCCTAGTTTAGAGCTCTATAAGAATAGAGTTGAACTTCAATTGAGACATGATTTGTTATTAGTATCACCGATTGAGAACCAGCTACTTAAAACCAAAAGTCAATTTTATATACATGGCGAAAAATCTGGTAAATTACTCGCTAATCAATTGAAAGCGGTGTCGGCCAAGTTTCAGATTACTAAAGTGAGTAAACGGGATGGTACAGTAATGGCTCTGTCCCACGGGTTTGCGGTCGTTGGCAGTGAAGCGCGGCGTCGCCGGAAGAGGGGACCGCACGGCAACCACGAGAGCGCCGCACGGATGCTGCGCGGGGGGCCAAGTACGGCCGGTTCCACGAGCTTGCTGTTTCGGCTGATGACGTCTTTCGGATCGCGGGGCTGTGACGGCGGCTGTGGCGCACACGTACCTCACTGGCGGCGGCTGTGGCGGTGGCCGTGCCGCACACGTACCTCACTGGCGGCGGCTGTGGCGGCGGCCGTGCCGCACACGTGCCTCACTGGCGGAGGCTGTGACGGTGAAATTTGGACTCGCGCCGCTCGTGCCGCACCGGCGGCGGCTGTGGCGGTGACCGTGCCGCACTCGTGCCACGCTGGCGGCGGCTGTGCGGTAAGAACATTTTTTTGGACAGTGTTGTTGTTTTTTTAGCACCGTGCGGTGTTGGGAACAACGCCGCACGGCCACGGAATTGTGCGTTTGACCGAGTGCGCGGTCTATGGCGGCCCAGGTGCGGTAGATTCTTCCTGTTTCGCTGCCAATGACTGCAGACTCGTGAGACAGGCCTTTTACTGTAGACCATGACGAAATTAACAAATCCTTTCAGGAATTTTATACCTCCCTATACCAATCAGATTTTCCTACTGATTCCAATATAATGCATGAGTTTTTAAAGAAACTGAACTTACCAAATTTACCATATAATGAGTCTCTGTTGTGAGAGGAACCCATCACGGAAGAAGAAATACAGAAAGCAATTTTTTCAATGAATTCTGGTAAAGCTCCCGGTTTAGATGGGTTTACAGTAGAATTTTTCAAGTATTTTTCAAATTTATTGTCTCCATGGCTATGCAAGGTATTTAAAGAAGCCTTTTTAAGGAATAGATTACCACAATCCTTTTATGAAGCTTCTATCTCTTTAATTCTTAAAAAAGATAAAGACCCTACTGAAGTGACATCATTTAGACCTATATCAATGTTAAATGTAGATTTCAAAATTCTTTCCAAAATATTAGCTATAAGATTGGAAAAGATTTTACCGCAAATTATCTCTGAAGATCAGACAGGTTTTATTAAAAATCGTTACTCATACGTTAACGTTAGGAGATTAACGAATATTGTATATACAGCATCTAATAAAACCCCAGAATGTGTCATCTCACTCGATGCCGAGAAGGCGTTTGATTGAGTAGAATGGGAATACTTATTCAATACACTTGAAAAATTTAAGATTGGTCCAAAATTTATTTCTTGGATCAAGCTGATATATCTTACACCTCAGGCTTCTGTATTTACTAATAATCAGAGATCCCTTTTCAGGCTCTTTCGAGGTACTAGACAGGGCTGTCCCTTAAGTCCTTTACTATTTGATATTGCTTTAGAACCTTTAGCCACCGCTATTAGGGAATCCCCTAATATTTTTGGTATCGTCCACGGGAATAAGACACATAAGCTAACTCTTTATGCAGATGATCTGTTATTATTCATTTCTAACCCTGAGAAATCTATTCCGGCAATAGTAGCATTATTTAATCGATTTAGTCGTTTTTCTGGTTATAAACTAAATCTTAGTAAGAGTGAGCTTTTTCCATTAAATAATCTTGTTTCGAATTATGGACAGTTTCCACTTAGATTGACTACCGAAAGTTTTACTTATTTAGGTATTAAGATCACCAAGAAACACAAGGATTTATTTAAAGCTAACTTTATGCCTTTAATTAACCATATTAAACATCAGTTTACTAAATGGTCACCAATGTCCTTATCCTTAATTGGCCGAATCAATGCTATTAAAATGTTCATTTTACCTAGATTTCTGTATTTATTTCAGACAATACCAATTTTTATTGCCAAATCTTTTTTCGATATTATAGACTCCAAAATTTCTTCATATATATGGCAGAATAAAATCCCCAGAAATACTTACAGAAATCAAAAAAAGATGGTGGTTTGGCTTTGCCGAACCTTAGACTCTACTATTGGGCAGTCAATGTTCGTTATTTAACATTTTGGACAAAAGATTTAGAAGATACCCAATGCCCAGGATGGATAAACCTTGAACGTGATTCCTTACAAGGGCTATCATTGGCTTCTATTCTAGGGGCCTCGTTACCTTTTACAATTACGAGATTTAATAATTATACGACTAACCCAATAATAAGACATACGTTCTGAATATGGTTTCAATTTCGTAGGTTTTTTGGACTAAATGATTTTATCTTATCGAGTCCTATTTTATCTAATTTTCTCTTCCAACCATCTAGTACTGATCAAGTCTTTTTGATATGGAAGAGGAAGGGATTAGTAGCTTTCCGTGATTTGTTTTTGGAGGATTGTTTAATGTCTTTCGAACAACTCTCCAATAAATATAACTTACCTAACTCACACCTTTTTAGATATTTACAAATTAGACATTTTTTGAAGGCTACTCTACCCCTTTTTCCGCTACCACATCAATCCGAAATTTTGGAATTTTTTTTACAGTTGAACCCTTATCAGAAAGGATTAATAACGACTATTTATGAGTTGATTTCGAAATTACAAATAGATATATTTGATAAAATTAAGAATGACTGGGAAAGAGAACTCCAAATTTCTTTATCTATAGAGAAATGGGAGAGGATTCTTCAATTAGTCAATACCTCTTCAATGTGTGCAAGACACGCTTTGATACAATTCAAGGTGGTTCACAGAGCTCATATGTCAAAAGATAAGTTAGCTCGTTTTTATGGTCATATAAATCCTACCTGTGACAGATGTAACTCTGAAGTGGCCTCACTGACCCATATGTTTTGGCCCTGCCCACTTTTGGAAAAATATTGGAAAGAAATTTTTGATATTATTTCTGCAGTCTTAGGTATAGATTTACAGCCGCATCCTATTACTGCAATTTTTGGGCTACCAATGTTAGATTTTATTCATTTGTCCCGCTCCGCCCATCGGTTGATTGCTTTTACCACATTAATCGCCAGAAGATCTATTTTATTTAAAAGGAAAGACTCCAACCCTCCGACCACACTCCAGTGGTATTCTGAAACGATATCATGTTTAAATTTAGAAAAAATCAGGAGTGACATTGTTGAACCCTTGGTTAAATTTGATAAGGCTTGGGGAAAATTTATTGAACACTTTCATACAACATAAATTGCTCCCTTTTTAACCGTTATAAAAATTATTTTACCTTTATTGGGTGGAATGGACTTGACGACAAACAGACTTAAATTGTTGAAATTCTCAGTTCAGATTCTGTTTGCTTTGCTTAGTTTTTTTTGTTTATTTTATTTTTATTCTTATTTTATTATTATTATTAATCTATTTATTTATTTATTTATTTATTTAGTTTAAAGGGGTTGTTTTTTCCTTTTTTCCTTTTCTTTTTGTCTTTTTATCTTTGTGTTTTTTTTACATTTATAAGTTTTCTTTTAAAGATTTAACTATATTTACATAGAGACCGGGAGGTCTATATTCAATGTGTATTTTAACTGGTCTCATATTAGGTTATACCTGTTATTAATATAATCCTGATCCCTATCAATATCATTGTTATGTTTATCATTATTCTTTTTGCTCTGTTTTTTATGTTTTATTTTTGGGGTTTTTGGAAAAAAGAAACCAATAAAAATATTTTAAAAGAAAGAAAGAAATAACAAATGATTATCCAGGTATAAACGCACAGAGAACAAGTGTTAGAAATTGGATAATGGAAACAATAAATACATGAAGTATTGCTGGCAGTCTAATTTATAATTGTTGCTGATTGTTGGGATGATGCCAGACTTATTACAACAAGAAACTGTTTTAATGGTTCAACCTTACTTCATGTTACATTGAAGTCCAGATGGCAAATATTCTGCTTTGGGAGAGTTCTTATTTAGACCAGATTGTTTAGGGTGATATGGGCCAATTGTAGGCAAATGGGACTATGAGGCATGGATAAGTTGGGGTGAAGGGCCTGTTTCTGTGCTCTTTGACACCAACAAGTGCACATTGTATTTGCTATGGCCATTTCATTAGACAGTGATTTCCTATGAAGTGTAGTTTACTTCTAATTTTAAAGCATCATTCCACATTTCTCCAAGGAATATATTTCCCCCCTCAATCAATGATGAACTTTACGTGATTAACTGTCAATAGTGAATCGTAGGCAGAGAAAAGGAAAATTAAATCGCAAAGCAAAGCCAAGAGCAGAAATGGAAAGTACTTAGTGATAAGAGGGCAGGGAGACAATTTTAAGCAGGAGTTCAAACTTCCTCTCAAAGGAGATAGACCACTGCCTAAATCATGACTCATTGACTCATTGAACAGACCTGACTGAAGCATTAACCAAGCAGACCAGGGAACATGAGGAGAAGGCAGGAGAAGGGGGCTAGGAGGGAGAGATAGATCAGCCATGATTGAATGGCAGTGGAATTGATAGGCCAAATGGCGTAATCTTGCTCCTACCACTCATGACCTTATGAGATAAGAGGGGCAGATCTGAACAAATCTGTACAGATTCATGATCTGTAAGGGAAACAAAAATGCCTCAGCTTTTTGGATGCCCTGATCCATGCTGCCAACACGTTTTCCTTTTTCTTCACCTTTCTTTTCTGAAGACAATGTGGCTGATATCATGCATGTGTGCCACATGTATATGGAGCAGCTTTAGCATATTATAATACTTCACTGTGATATATTCACACACCAAGCCGGTGACATTAGATGCTTGTTCCTCCCCCTGTTTGGATATTCTCATGTCATTGTACCCCTGTGTTAGTTTTTGCATCAGAATGGATGAAAGAGAAGGAGAGTGGAGCTGATTTTATTGTTCTTTCAATAAGTCGTCACAAGTAAGGTGAGCTGAATGGCTTCTTTCCATGCTATGTCATTCCAGGACTGGGATGTGTTCTGGTAGGACATACAGAGTAAACAGCACTGAACATAGGAGTGTTAATGTGCAGATAGACTTTGAGATGCAAGTCAATAGCAACCAGAAAGTAGCAACACAGGTGGATATTGTAGTGTAAAGGGCATTTGGTATGTATGCCTTCACATGCCAAGACATTGAATGCAATAATTTCAAAAACAAAGTAGGTTTGTGAACAGGAAACAAAAATATTAGATTTAATCGTATTGTTTGATTTGGAGAATGGCTGATGTGACTTTGGGTCCATGTTCACGGAATATTCACGTTTTTGATTCAGAAATAGCAAACACCATATTGACATCTTTCTAACGATGTAAACTTAAGACATTTGATAAAGGTAATAAGCAGGAAGCATAAAAATATATTTTAGGTGGAGCAGTGGTAAAATAATAAAGAACAGGCTTGGCAACTACATTTCATCAAAGGGGAGTGTGCACTTGTGCATTGTAGAGTGGAACATAATGAATGAGAACATTGTGGAAAACTACTGGAGGGTGTGGAGAAACTGAAAGAACTACTTATCAAAATACATAAGCATTTGGAAATGTGTTTTAGGGAAGTAAAACATTAATAGCATTTTTAAATAAAGAATACAAGTAAATAGCCACTTCAGGAGAGGATATTCATTAAAATGTGAAAAACAAACTGCTGGGGGAACTCAGCAAGTCAGGGCAACATCTGCCTGACCCACCAAGTTCATCAAGCACTTTGCTTTTGCTCAAGATTTTAGCATTTGCCGTCTCTTGTGTCCAGCGGAGTTTTTCAGAGGATTTTTGCCCTTTGTTAGTGAGCAAACAATAAAGGTAAATGTTACGTTAATCTTTATTACAAATGGCAGAGAAGGAAAGAAACTATCAGAAAAAATACAGAGCACAAATATGAGACAACACAAGAGTCTGATCTCCCTACATTGAAATGGTGATTTGTGGATTGAGAAGGATGTTCCGTGAAGAGAATAACTATAATATCTCCAGTAAAATGAGAGGTAATCTCATTGAAACACAAAATTATTATCAGAGTTTGATAGTGTTGATGGGGAAAGGATTTTATCTCTGGGGGAAGTGTATACTATGTTCATTATTCCTGAGATGAGGGCGCAAATCAGGATGTAACTCAAAAGACTGTGGATCTTCTGAAACTCCATGTTCCCTTTTATTTGGAGACATAAGGAACTGCAGATACTTGTTTACAAAAAATGGCACAAAGTGCTGTAGTAAATCAAAGAGTTAGGCAGCATCCCTGGAGAACATGAAACATGATATTTCAGGTCGGAACCCTTCTTCAGACTCAGTGAGTCTGAAGATCGGTCTGAGCCAAAACATCGCCATGTTCTCCAGAGATGCTGCCTAACCCGTTGAGTTACTCCAGCACTTTGTGTCTTTCTTTCCCTTTCATTTACCTACTGTAATAGGTAGCAGAAAAGGTGGACAAGTGTAATGCGGAAGATGCCATAACGCGATTTTCAAAATGTTCACAATTAAATATATATATGGACACCTCACACCAAACATAATCCTGTGTAGTTAGGTGACAAATAGCAGCATGGAGAGTACATTGGCAAAACTAAACGCAGAGTAGAGATAACAATAGATTTTTCTAATTGAAGTTAAAGAGATAGCATTGCTCTACAAAAAGTTGATCCTGGGACCTCTGCTATTTTTAATTTATACTAACGATTTGTGGGAAGAACATAGTAATTTCATATTAATGTCAACCAACAATTCTGAACCAGGGATTATACATAACACTGAAGAAAACTGCCATGTAATAGACAATAGACAACAGGTGCAGGAGTAGGCCATTCGGCCCTTCAAGCCAGCACCGCCATTCAATCTGATCATGGCTGATCATCCCCAAACAGTACCCCATTCCTGCCCTCTCCCCATATCCCTTGACTCTGCTATCTTTAAGAGCCCTACCTAGCTCTCTCTTGAAAGTATCCAGAGAACCGGCCTCCACCGTCCTCTGAGGCAGTGAATTCCACAGACTCACAACTCTCTGTGTGAAAAAGTGTTTCCTCATCTCCGTTCTAAATGGCTTACCCCTTATTCTTAAACTTTGGCCCCTGGCCTGGTCTCCCCCAACATCGGGAACATGTTTCCTGCTTCTAGCGTGTCCAATTAACTTTTTGGGAGTCCTGCAACAGCACTCAAGTCCCTTTGCACCTCCGATTTCTGGTTTCTCTTATTACCAGAATGCATGACTGCACTTTGCTGTACTGAATTTCATCTGCCACCTTTCTGCCCACTCACCTAACCTGTCCAAGTCCTTCTGCAGAGTCCTCGCTTTCTCTACACTGCCTGCCCCTCCACCTCTCTTAGCATCATCTGCAAACTTGGCCACAAAGCCTTCAATCCCCTTATCCAAATCATTAATATACAACGTGAAGAGAAGCGGTTCCAACACCGACCCTTGCGGAACTATTCTTGATTATTACAGGTGACAGATGTTATGGGGAGAAGGCAGGAGAATAGGGTTAGGAGGGAGAGATAGATCAGCCATGATTGAATGGCGGAGTAGACTTGATGGGCCGAATGGCCTAATTCTACTCCTATCACTTATGACCTTATGATCTCGTCATAAACTCCACTCGTCACTGGCAGCCAACTAGAAAAAGCTCCTTTTATTGCAACTCTTGCCTTCTGCCATCCAGCCAACCCACTATCCATGGTAGTATCTTCCCTTCAATACCATGGGTTCTCATCTTCCCTAGCAGCCTGACATGCGGCAGATTATCAAAGGCCTGAAAATATAGGTAAACACACCTACAGCCTTCCCTCGGACTGTCCTGCTATTAACTTCCTCAAAGAACTCCAGCTGATTTGTCAGGCAAGATTTTCCCTTCACAAAACCATGCTGACTTTGGCTTATTTTATTGTGAACTTCCAAGTAACCTCATCCTTTAGAATTGACTCTAAAATCTTACCAACCACTGAAGTCAGGATAACCGGCCTATAGTTTCCGCTCTTCCTCTTTGCTCCCTTCTTGAACAGCGGGGTGATATTTGCAATTTTCCAATCTTCAGGAACCACTCCTAACTAGATTCTTGTAATATCACAACTAATGCCTCCACAATCTCTGAGGCCACTTCCTTGAGAACCCTGGGGTGCAGTCCATCTGGTCCAAGTGACTTATCCACCCTCAGACCTTTCAATTTTCCTAACACCTTCTCCTTAGTAATCACCACTCCATTAACTCCGACCCACTGACCCTCTATGATTGTAGGCACACTGCTGGTGTTTTCTACTGTGATGCTTGATGCTAAAAAGTGAGTAAATTCCACTGCCATTTTTTGATTTCCCGTTATTCACTTCTGCATCATTCTTCAGCGGGCCAACGTCTACCCTTGACACTTTCTTATGCTTTATGTATCAGAAGAAACTCTTGCTATGCTCTTTCATATTATTGAATAGCTTACATTTGTACATATTTTCTCTCCATATTGTCCTTTTAGTTGCCTTTTGTTGTGCTTTAAAAACATATCCCAATCCTCTGGCTTCCCACTAATCTTTGTTGTTCTGCAGGAAATAATTAGTACTAGTTTGAGGCCTGATACAATGTTATCGTCAGTTAGTTAGCGGATAGTGTATTTTATAGGGGCTGGAGCAGGTGGGTATCACTGGTACATTGACAACATTGCCTGTACCCAGTTGAAAAGCCAGCTGCCTCTGGGGGTTTGGAGAGACCATTGGAAGAGAGATCTGCCTCTGGGACAACTCGTGGCCAACAGTTTAGTTCCCATGAGGAGCAGGCAGAACATTGGGGGTTCGAGTCCAACCCCTGGGGCCCCTGTGTCACATTTAGTTCAGAGATACAGTGCCCGGCTAGGGTTACGGCTAGGGTTAGGGTAAGGGTTTGGGTTTCCTCCCGCAATCCAAAGGCGCACAGATTTGTATAAATTGTCCCTAGCGTGTGTGCGATAGTGTGCGGGGGATCGCTGGTCGCAAGCTGGGTCCACAAATGGGGGGCGTCGGGGAAAGTGGGGGCGGGGGTGGAGAATGGGAGAAGGGAGGGAGAGGGGGAGAAGTGGATGTGAGGGGCGGGGGTAGTGGATAGGGGGAGAAGAGTGGAGCGGGGAGAAGGGAGGAAGAGGGGGGAAGGGTAGAAGGGGGAGGAAAGGGGAGGGGAGAAGGGTAGGGGGAGTGGAGAAGGAGGGATGGGGTGGGAGGCGGGAAAGAGGGGAGAGGGGAGTTCAGTCTACACTCACTGAATCCATCCCTGGTGATCGCATCTGGAAGCGGACCAATACATCTATAAATAAAACGGAACGACACAGGCATCTTTTCATTTGCACAATTGATTTTATTGTATCAAATTTCATTTATTAATGTTTAAAATCCATGCATTGAAGGAAGAATATTTTACAGCCTCAACCCTAACCAGGCGTCACCCGCATGACAGCATACGTCGTGACAGCGTGTATGTCGTGCAACTTGACGGTTTCACGGGCATCAGTCACTGACGCTCCGCTGTCGCCCAAATGTCGCCCAAGTGGGACAGGCCCTTTAATGTTCGGCGTCTCAGCAGAGCGGAGAAGAAGAATGAGTAAAGGTCCAGGCGGTTCCAGGTGGTAAGCGCGGCGTAGCAGGAAGTGGGGACCGCGTGGCTGCCGCGCGGGTGCCACCGTACGGCCTGTCCCACGAGCATGTGGCAAGCGCAACCTAACCGGAAGCGGTTGCCGCACGGAGGCCGAGTGTTTACCGTACGGCCTGTCCCACGAGCATGCGAATGCATGCGGCTAGCGCGGCGTCGGGTGATGACGTAATCGTGCAACGCAACGCGCTAGCATACTCCGTCGAGACGGTGCGCAGCGTCCAGGAGGTGCTCGCGGCATCGAGGCGGCAGCGGGGCGGCAGGCCGTTGCCGCACGGGATTTTTGGACAGTGTCAGTTTTTCTGAGCCCCGCGCGGTGTCGGGACCAACTACATACGGCTCCGGCGATCTGCGTGGGACCAACCCTGCGCGGTCCCCACTTCCTGCTACGCCGCGCTTACTGCCTGGAACCGCCTGCCCATGGGACAGGGCCTTTAGTCTGTCTCCTCCCCTATCAAGGTCGTGGGCTGATGTCGTGATGCCGTAATTGCACCCTTGACAATGTGCACGTCTGCATCCCCTGATGCATTGATAACAGTGCAGCCCTGCTTCTGCAGTTTCTCAGTTACAAGATCAATAAGTCATTGTTTGTTACAAGGTCTGGAAAGGAAATCGTCCTTCCTTCCAACAAACTCAGTTTTTGAATTGAAGTTGACGATCGGGTGGGTGTTTTCCCCATATGCTGATGCATATTCTCTATGATGGAAGGACCTTCGTTAATACCATCAAAAACTACGGTTGCTTTACCATGATGGCCAGGCACGTGCCGTCAGGGTAGGCAAGGTTGGCACTGCCTACCCTGACTAAAATTATGACATGGTAATCATTAAATATAAATATTAAAGGCATGGGAGAATTATGCCTATCTAAGAGATCGATCTCTTAGGTAGGCATAATTCTCCGTGCCTTTCAACCGCAGCACTTGGAACACGGGAAGGTCTGTGCAGCCCACGTGCCATCAGCGCTGCTTGAAGCCGTCAATTTCAAGTGGAGCTGAAGGCAGCAGAAATTCTGCCTTTGCTGTACTGCGCAGGCGTAGTACAAGTTTCTTTTTTTTAAATATTTTTATTTTATTAGAAGTAAGTACAATCATATGGCACCAAAGTGCCTAATATATATTGACATATTACATTTTATGTACAGCTTCTTATTTTTTTTATTGTAATGAAGAAGAAAAAGAAAAAGAGAATAGATAATAAAAGATAGAAAAACGTGAGATATATAGTGTGTGAAAAAGAAAAAAGGGTGAAAGAAGAAAAGTGAAGAAAACAAAATAGAAAGAAAAAGAGTAGAAAGTAAAAAAGAAAAAAATTAAGGAGATCAAGTTTTTCAAATATGGATTGCCATTATCTGAAGGGTATGTTAGGAAGCAAAGAGAGAAGAATGGAATTTGTGTACCGATAACGTGGTAAGTACATTTTTTGGTGATTTATGTTTTTAAATACTGTATTTCCCGGGGTGGGGGGAGATCTCAGTGTTTGGGGAATCTGGCCCGGGGTAAATTTGCGGGGAAGGCAGGAGCATCGTGAAGGAGGGGATCTGGGCCAGTAACCCACTTGCGACATTCCTTGCACGGAGCCACCGCATTGTGGCCGCGGAGTGAAATAGCTTGGGTGGCTGCGAGTGGCAGCCGGGACCGGATAGCCCATTCTGCCAGTCCCCGCACACCTCTGGCAGTGCTCTCCGTCTGAAAACTTCTCTCCTGCCGCTCGCCGGCCTCACTCAGTGGCAGGTGAGAGGTGTTCAGACGGAGGGCACTGCCAGAGGTGAGCGGGCCGGCAGAAGGCGCTGAAGTGGCAGCCGGTTCTGCTGGTGGGTCCCGGCGGCCACTCGCAGTCACCCGAGCTGCTTCCCTCCCCGGAAGTGGCGGCCAGTTCTGCTGTCCGTGCCCGGAGCGTTGCGGCAATGGTGAGTGAG
>CM075977.1:332682468-332837731 GCA_038087875.1 Malacoraja senta
CGAGCATTCAAGGCAACGCGAATGGACCTGTCCACCCAAGGTTTTTGATTAGGAAAGATGCTAACCCTTACCGTGGGGATGATGTTATCGGCTATTGTTGTAATGAAGTCCCTGACCGTTTCCGTGAACTCGCTGACGTCTCTAGAACTTGCTTGGAACATATTCCAGTCGACATCGCTCAGTGCATCTTGCAGCATGGCTTGTGAATGGTCAGACCACCACTTTACGTCCCTCGTCACTGCCGCTTCCGGTACTATCTGTTGTTTATACTCCGGCAGCAGGAAAATGGCAGCGTGGTCAGATTTCCCAAAAGGAGGGAGAGAAACGGCCTTGTAGCCTTTCCTGAACGGCGTGTAGCAATGGTCCAAAGTTCTTTCCCCCCTGGTGACACACGTGATGTGTTGGCAAAAGTTAGGCATCTAACTTGTAACTTAGGCCAACTTGTAAGGGAGTTACAATGGCATGTGGTCAAACTGCCTGGACAATTGCATGTCCTGTTCCTGCAACCTTTCTTGTCTCCTTACCCACGAAAAGACCATTCAACAATGTCCGCAGAGTTTCAGGAACAAATGAAAGGGCAGTGTCAAGCTCGAGTGATTTTTGCACTTGGATACTGATTTTTAAGAGACGGCACATTGGACAATATCACTTTTAATGAGTCGCACCGCTGTTTCAATGATTGCATGTTTCTGTGATTCTTCGTCTTTTGCTTTGGTGTTGAAATAGGATCTCAGTATCTGTAATGTATTTTCCCTCATGGTCACTATGTCATGGAGGCCTTCCCCTTCAGCAAAATGAACATTGTCATACTGTTCTTTCAATTTCTCTTTAAGGTACTGATTTCCAAATGGTACAGAATCTGTATTTTTCAGAAATTCCTTCATTTTATCTCATAAATGTGAAATTGTCAACTGTTCTTCATCATTGTTCTCTAGGTAAGAGCCAACACTCATGAATGCCTGCTCCTGATCTTTGTTTATTTTCAGTTGTTTTTATGAGGCAGACCTATATGTGCACTGGAAAATATTCCTTTTTATGCTAATATTACACATAAAATGGATCTTGGACGCCATCTTGAAAATTAGACCTTTCCAGTGGTCTGACTGTGGTAGACTTTTGGTATGTTATTAAGCACGTCTGATACGACAAAAAACTGCTGAGAAACCTTTTGTAGCATTTTTTTTAGGGTAAGGTGGTTTTTTGTCATATATGCAGCCGCCTTATTATACTGCATCTGCTTTGCATCTGTCCTGATGACAGATTCGGCCAACACAGAGTGATGGTACCTGAAAAGTCAAACATAGGATATTTGTTAACCAGGTTTGAGGGCAATAAAATTGACCATGAGATAAGAGCAGTCACATTATGACGCCCATTTACAGGACTAACAGGAGAGTGGTTTTCAAAGCTTAGCAAGATCAGTCCCAGCTGTCAGTCAGCCAGAGGCAACCCCAGCAGAGATAAAACAGAAATCAAAGACGACAAAGAAAATTATGTGACAAGTGAATTATTGCAAAAATGTAAAATCTGCATGGAACTATTGTACTGAAAATGATGCTGCAAGTGTTTTGAATCAGGGAAGCACTTTGGGCCATCTTGAAATGCATCCTAGTATGTACTGGCATGCCTGAATAAACCGATTTGTTCGAGACTCGGATTGCTTCGAAGCTCAATTGGGCACCCCGAGAAAACCAGATTCAGGATGCAGGTCAAACACACAGATCCATCCAACAAGTTCAAGAAGGCAGCTTCAAACAGCCCTCTCAATGGCAATTAATAAAAGGGCAATATATCCTGGCTTTGCCAGCAATGGCCGGAACCTGACTATTCAACAAATAAAAACAGAATTTGCTCTCTCAGCTAAATGTACAAGATCTCAGGAAGTTGAGGCTGGGACTATCCCATCGTTTAAGAAACAGTTGGACAGGTACATGGATAGGACAGGTTTGGAGGGTTTGGACCAAGCGCAGGCAAGTGGGACTAGGGTAACTGGGACATTGTTGGTCGGTGTGGGGCAAGTTGGGCCGAAGGGCCTGTTTCCACTGTATTAATCTATGACTCTATGACTATGACACTATTCAATGGGTCAATAATAGTTCATAGGTAGTTTATTGTCACATGTATCTAAATAGTGAACTTCTTTGTTTTGCATACATCCAGTAAAATCACTATAAATGAGCACAATCATACAGAAGTAAAAGAGTGTAACGATTATTGTGTAAAAAATAGATTTAGTAGATTTAGTAGTGCACAACATGGCACCCACATTCCAGCACCATTTTGTACCTTTCACGTTTCAAATTCTTAACAATATTGTATCTTATCTTGACATTAAAGGCTCATTGTCCTGGCAGCGACACTGGATCAGTGATGTAAGGGTTGGCCTGGTCTAGCGATGCTGTCGGTAAATCCGTGTTGCTACGGGCCGCGCCCAATCTGTGCGCTGATCCCACTTGTGTGAGGCCTCCAGCGGCATTTGATCTGCGCATTTCCCCGGCTGCTGTAGAGCCTCCATTGGCCACTCCACTGACACCTCGACCTGCCATCACCACAAAAAGGTCGTCTTTCACCTCCTGCAGCCACCGATCCGTTTCCGTGTGCTGAGGTGTTTCCCATAGCTGACCACAAAACTCTTGAGTGCTTCCAATGGCATGGGATATAGGCCTATATAAGCTCGGATATTCCCCCCTTTCCGCCGTTGCTAGTTTTTAACAAATAGCGATGCAAACATCTCTCATTTTCTGACCAATATTTATCCCTCAATCAATGACTACAAGAAGAAGATCTCATTGTTATAACATTAGTATTTGGGGAGCTTGTTGTGAACAAACCACCTGCCATGTTTCCTACATTACATTATGGCTGTACTTCAGAAGTGTAATTGGCTGCTTTTTTTTAAATTGTTAACATGATGTGTTCGTGAACAATTATTTTTTAAAAATCTATAAATCTTCAATAGTTCTTTATTATCATGTACAAATGTGCAGTGAAATTATTTTTTACATACAGTTCAGTAAAGTATTTCCATACCATAAGCACAATCTGTACAAAAGAGAATAACTACAAAAGGGAATAGAAATGTTCCACGTAGACTGCATGCAAGAGTCACTAGGTATTGGTGCCATTTTTAAAGTCCAGTCTGGTCTGCGCGCTCGGTCTCCTGGAGCGGCGCCTGATTCAGGTGGACCCAAGGCTGCTGTAGAGCCTCCAGCTGTCGTCCCCATCCGGATCGTCCAGTGAATCACTATCCCTCTCCTCACCCGGCCATCTTCAGCCTTTGTGTCCCGGGTGTGCCTCCCGCAGCCGACATTGAGGGCGCGGAAGGTAAGAGCCCGGCTCACTCTCTTACTGGCCCTTGCTCTAGCATCTGCCAGCTCTCTCCGTCCTCCTCTTCATTCTCCGGTCCTCAGGAGATGAGCAGGGAACTGGTTCAGTGGCTTCACTCCATAGGCCGTGGCCCGCCATGGTTGATTATCTTTAGCTGCCCTGCAGTATAATTGTGTCAATGCCCATGAAAAACCAATTGCTATTGTCAGTCAAATAATTGGGTGGCGCAGTGTGCAGCGGCAGAATTGCTGCCTTAAAGTGCCAGAGACCCGGGTTAGATCCTGACTACGCGTGCTGTGGTGAATGGACGGAATTTGTCCATTCTCTCTGTGAGCGTGTGGGTTTTCTGCAGGTGCTCCGATTTCCTCCCACATACCAAAGCGTGCAGGTTTGTAGGTTAATTGGCTTCTGTAAATTGCCCCTTGGGTGTAGTATACAAAATTGGGATAACATAGAACAAATGTATGCCTGTTTCCAAGCTGTATCTCTAAACTAAACTAAACTGGTTCCTCAAAAATAATTCAAAGACTACGTGAAATATTAAATGACTCATCAGCAGTCCACTCGGTTCCTACAAAATTAAATGCCACATTTCATATATATTTAAAGTTTAGAGATACAGAGCGGAAACAGACCTGCGATCCCCGCACATTAACACTATCCTATACCCACTAGGGACAATTTTTACATTTACCAAGCCAATTAACCTACACACCTGTACGTCTTTGGAGTGTGGGAGGAAACCAAAGATCTCGGAGAAATCCCACGTAGGTCACGGGGAGAACGTACAAACTCCGTACAGACAGCAGCCGTGGTCGGGATCGAACCCGGGTCTCCGTCGCTGCATTCGCTGTAAGGCGGCAACTCTACCGCTGCGCCACCATTTCGCCCATTACTTGTTACTTATTACTTATACATATTACTTGTTTCAGCTGCATTAGTAATAATGCGTTTGTGTTTTATTGAGATGCCCTACATTGCTGCAAGGAAGGTCAATACTATCTAAGCTTACAAAAAGGATGGCGACTCAGGGAAGTTTTTACAAAGATATAAGTACTACCTGAATCATACTAAAGCAAGGAATGGTAGGATATGAAACATGTACAGGTAGAAGGGATTAGTTGAAGTCGCCATCATATTTGGCACAGACAATCATGTGCCAAACGGCCTGTTTCTATGCAGTGATCTTTGATCTGTTGATCTTTGTTCATTCCTCAATGGGCAAATGGAGAAAGGATACAATGCAGGGAAATATAAACTTAAACAAAAGCGTTGTAATTATGAACGTTACGAATTTGAAAATCATATGGACACCAGTGAGGAAAGAGGAGCCAACAGTACATTTAGCCTCAGATCCAAGCACAGAGTTTTGAAAGACTTCAGATTTGTTTATCTGATATTTGAGAAACCATGCAATTTTCAACGCAATCCCAGTACTACATAATGTACATTAAAAAAACCTAACTATAGCTACTATAACTATAGTATGGTAAAATGTTGTTCTAGTTCAGGTTTTGCCAATTAAAGAATATAAATAATTTGACCTAGAAATGTAGGTTAAGTTACTCACATGAGCATGAACGTTCTTTAGCTTTGGAATGTCCAAAGGTGAAATTGAATTGGGTGTGTTATGATATTGCCACCGGTTCTAGGTCAAGTTATTTTGAGGAAAATAAACACCTCCAGCAAACCGTCATGCTGTGGAATGGTGGAGATCATCAGAAGAGTACAGGAGTGGAAAAAGAAAAAGTGTTAATGCTAAGGATCTGGATATCCTGCTAAATTAATGTTAAATGTAGGAAGGAACTGCAGGTGCTGGTTTAAACCTAAGATAGACATAAAAAGCTGGAGTAGCTCAGCGGGTCAGAGAGCAAGGAATAGGTGAGGTTTTGAGTCAAGAAGAAGGGTCTCGACCCGAAACATCACCTATTCATTTTCTCCGGAGATGCTGTCTGACCCGCTGAAGAAGATAACAGTAAGATAACCAATCTCCAACCAATAAAACCAGACAGTCAAATCTGCACCACACCTTGCATCCTGACTAGTGATCGACAGTGTTACAGACCCTATTCCATGAGGAACATTACCAGGTTCTCATTCACATTGGAACACAATGACCTGCCTGAATACTTTCTTAATGAATAGATTTTCCACCATTGGTTGGCCAGGTGCAGGCCACAGTTGGAACGTGGTAGGGGATGGCAAGACTCAAATGTAGATTAGATACAGAACTGAAGCAAATCATGTTATGGGGAATGTGCAAATCGCATGGATAAAAGTAATCACATCCATTTATTCTTATTGAAGGTAATCCCCAATATAGATTAGTTGGGCTAAATAGTCTATTTCCATGCTTCAACATATTTTGTCCAGACACCATAAATGATCCGGAAATGTCATCAGAAGCGAGATAATGATGAACCAGTAACTCAACTTGAAAAGGGCTTGACTCGAAGCGTCACCCATTCCTTCTCTCCAGAGATGCTGCCTGTCCCACTGAGTTACTCCAGCTTTTTGTGTCTAACTTAACTTGACATTGTGGGCTGAAGGGTCTTATTCCTCGGCTGCACTATTAACACAGAAATTGTGTAGATCAGGTGTGGTTTAAAAACTCCACACTTGATGGATATCCCTTCTACCACACTATGACTCTATATATGGACCAAGCGCAGGCAAGTGGGACTAGTGTAGCTGGGACATTTTTCGAATTTAATCTTTTTATTTGAATTTCACGGCAATTTACATACATACAATAATAACAGACAGTGATAATCAAGGCATAATAGTACAACAGTATGTAAGCGATCCTCAAAACCCTTACCCTTACCCACCTTCAACCCACCCAAGTCAGGTCGGAGCCAAACGGGGACAAACAACACTCACATACGTACACATCCACACACAAATGGTAGACTAGACTAAACAAAATGTGCTATATAAAAATAAAAATAGAAAAAATAAAAAATAAAAATATATATATATACATATATATCTAAATGAACAATTGTAGGGAGCGGGGGATTAAGGGGAAAGCAGCTGCTGTAGAACAAAACGATGATGGAGAACACTCAGTCCTCTTCCGAGTCCGGGGACAAGGTAAGAGAGTTAACCAGTTCAAAGAAAGGGTTCCATGGATCTAGGAATGTCTTGGTAGAGCCTTTGAGAGAGAACCTATGTTTTTCAAGTTTCAGATTGTAAAGCACCTCCTTAATCCAACGGGCGTGTGTCGGGGGACAGGTAAGCCTCCAACTAAGCAAGATCAGTCTCCGGGCTAACAAGGTTGTAAAAGCTAGGACCCGTTTCACCGCAACAGAGAGGTTGGTATTGGGAGGGGTGCCGAAAATGGCTGACATTGGATTTGGAAGAATAGTCTGGTCGTAAGCTCTGCTTATCAATTCAAAAACACTCCTCCAAAAGGCTGCTAGCTTAGGGCAAGACCAAAACATGTGGCTATGGTTGGCAGGAGATTGACTACATCTGTTACAGGTGTCATTGACAGCTGGGTACATTCTAGCTAATCTTGCATTTGTATAGTGGACTTTGTAAAGGACTTTGCATTGGATTAGGCCATGACGAGCGCATATGGAAGAAGAGTGGATCAGATCCAAGGCAGAGTCCCATTGCTGGTCTGTTAATTGCGTATTCAGCTCTCCCTCCCACGCAGCTTTTAATGAGGTATCAGGTTTCAATAAAATCTACCCTAGCAAATTATACAAAATAGAGATGCATTTCTTCCGATTGGGGTCTAAAGCTAAGATGATATCAGTCAGGGTTTCAGGAGGGCGATTTGGGAAATAGGGGAATGTCTTCTTCACAAAATCCCTAATCTGGAAAAACCGAAAAAGGTGGGAGTTTGGGAGGTTGTAGTTAGACGAGAGCTCCGCGAAAGATGAGAAGATACCATCCTTATATAGGTTTTTAATACTACTGATGCCATTACTATGCCAGGTTTTAAATGCGTGGTCTATACTTGAAGGTTTAAAAATGTGATTTTTAAGCAGTGGGGTCAAGATGGAAGGACCCTGTAAACCGAGGTTTTTCCTAAATTGACTCCATATCTTGAGCGAAAGGGACACAATTGGGCCTGCACCCACAGATGTTGTAGAAAGGGGGAGTTGGGAGCATAGGACAGACCGCAATGGGAGACGTGAACTCGCCTTTTCCATATATACCCAGATCGGTGGGTGCTCGCAATCATCATTCATCCAATACAGGAGTTTTTGCAAGTTAGCTGCCCAGTAGTATCGCCTAAAATCAGGGAGGGCCAAACCGCCATCACTCTTAGGCGACTGCAGTATCGCCTTTCGGATTCTGACCGGTTTGCTACCCCATAAGAATTTAGATATTGTCCTTTCTAATTTGTCAAAAAAAGATTTGGTGATAAGTATGGGGACATGCTGGAAAAGATACAGGAATTTGGGTAGGACAACCATCTTAACCAGATTTATCCGGCCCACGAGTGTAGCTGGGACATTTTTGGCCAGTGTGGGCGAGTTGCACCAGAGGGCCTGTCCCACACTGTATCACTATGACTCTATGACTCTAAATATTCAAACAATCCACCACTGCTGCTCTGTGGTTGAATTTACAACCTAAAAATGCAGCCCATTGATTCATCAAGGGTTCCAAAGGATCACCTCCCAACCCCATGTGGACACCCCTTTAACTTCCTGGAGAGGCAAGCATCGCATGAGGGTTTGAAAATGCAATTTGCACAATATTTTGACTTCCTTCTTTGTAAATGGGTCTAAATTCTGAAACTTCCATTTTCACGAGTTTATCTGCACCAAATGAACTGGAACAGTTCAAGAAGGAAGCACATTAACACCATTTCAATGGAATTTGAAATTGGCAATAAAAGTTGAGTTTCTCAGAAACATTGATATATCATAAATATAACAAATATCCTACAGACAAAAAATATCCTGTTGCAGGGTCTCAACACAAATCATAGATCATCCCTTCGCCTTTCCAGTTGCTTCCTAACCTGTCTAGTTCTTAATCCTGAAATAGACACAAAATGCTGGGATAACTCAACAGGTCAGGCATCTCTGGAGAAAAGGAATAGGTGACGTTTCAGGTCGAGACCCTTCTTCAGTCTGAGAGTCAGGGTAGAGGGAGACTAGAGGTATGAAATGATACAGAACAAATCAGAGTCAGCACCGATGGCCTAGTTCTTCCAGCAGTTTACCTTTTGCTCCAGATTCCAGCACCTGCGGTCTTCTAGACAATAGACAATAGGTGCAGGAGTGGCCCATTCAGACAACGTTAATTGCTATTCTGGCTCATAAATAAATGCATGTCAACTTTAGTCACGTTGTTTACTGTCCTACTTTTGCTTGCTGCCAATAAACCATTCAAAGTATTTTGTTTGCACCTGAGCTATTTTCTCCATGACTCAGTGACATTACTGTCACATGTGAGTGAAATGCCCAAAGGTTAATTCCACAAAAATGAAAAATAAAATGTAGGTCGACTCTACTTTATAATGTTGCATAGGTCCTATCTTTTTGATGAAATATTAGTTAAGAATTTCATAATTAAATTTAGAATGCAACAGCAATGTTCACTCTTGGTTCTGGACAAAATAAGTCAATCCACCACCATCACTAGGACAGATTATCTTGACATTGTCACTTGGTATTTTCTAGGGATTTGTTGTGCTCTCTCAAATACTGGCTCCAGAAATCTAAAACAGATATTCAAAATGTAAATCATTGCAAAAACTCTGCCTGGCCAATCAACATGAGGGCAGCTGTGTGAATATTGCCCAGAATTTGCTGGGGACATTTGAGAAAGTGTGGAGGAGCAGAAAAATCTCGTACGGCACATCCACAAATCCTAAACGATAGCAGAAATCTCTCCACAGACCCTGCGGGATCAGTTAAATTGATCATCACATCACTGCTTTTATGTGTCCTTGTTCTCTCTCTAACCGTCTTCAATAACTAAGGAGTTAGTGGTGACTTTAGGAGGAGAGGAACACCCCTGCCCCCTGTCTCCATCAATGGCATGGATGTGCAATTTACCCAGGGGTAAAAATACCTTGGAGTGTACCCGGACAGTAAACTGGACTGGTCCAGGAACGCTGAGGCCCTGTACAAGAGACAGAACCAGCTGTACTTTTTGAGAAAGCTCGCTCCTTCAACGTCTGCAGTAAGATGCTGCAGATGTTCTACCAATCGGTGGTAGCCAGTGGCATCTTCTTTGTTGTCGTGTGCTGGGACCGCAGGGCGAAGGCCGCGGACGCCAATAGAATCATCAAACTTATCAGGAATGCTTGCTTCGTGCTGGGGACGGAGTTGGATTCATGAAAGGTGGTCTTGGAGCAGAAGATGCTCCTCAAACTGCGGAGCATCCTGGACAATACAGCTCACCCCTGCCATGACACACTGGTCAACCTAAGGAGTACCTTCAGCAACAGAGTGGTTCCACCAAGATGCAGGACAGAATGCCACAGGAGATCCCTCTTCCCTGTGGCTATCAAACTGTACAACTCCACCCCCTTCTGTCGTGGGGTAGATTGAGACTCACTCTCCTCCCCACCCCCTCTTCCCCTCTCCCTCCCCCGCCCAATCTTTGCACATCCCCATTCCCTTCCACACATCACTTTCATTTCGTGTATTTTGTGTTTTTATGACTGATGGCAGATCAATTTCTCGCCTGGGATAAATAAAGTTCTATGGTAACGTATCATATCGTAACATCAACTGGATGACTTTACAAACAGCATAGCATCACGGCAACCTCAATATCACCCTATCAGATATCTTCCCTTTGACATATCTACTCCAACCCCCAGCTTTCTTAACAACTTAAATCACACTTGTTTCTTATTTTTGTTTCCAGTTCTATGAAGGATCTTCGACGAGATATTAACTCAGTTTCTCTTTTCAAAGACACAGGAGTAAAAGTGGAGATAAAGGAGTAAAGGTAAAACCGTGAAAAAAGTGGCAGCAAATATAGTCTGACCTGCTGAATTATTGCTTTTATTTCTTCTATCTTCTGGGATTTGTGGGATTTGGTATTTATTTCAAACACCGTTATTGCATCACTAGTCGGGTTGTTAATGACAATCCAGTCATTTTCATTACTAATTTGGATTGAGAGGATTACACTACTAGGAGCTGATATGGAGTCCGTGAGCCAAATGGTCTCCTTCTCTGCTGCAACAATTCCTTGACACTCATATCTACCAGACCAGGTAAAGCTATCAGGTATCCTTCCCTGCAAAGGCAAAGGCCAGTCAGTTATATTATTATAGCCATTATGTTAAAAAGAATAAAGAGCAACAGATTACCAAGACCAACCAAGAGACACCAATTTCAGACAAGACAAAGTTGCTCATACCCCAGCTGACTTTCCAAAATGCTCTTCATAAAGTCTGGAGAGTAGGAACATCTGCATCACATATAAATCAAGCATTGGACATGGTTGAAACTGCAGAATCATACAGTCTAGACAACAGACTCCTCCAGCAAAATCTCAATGCTGAAGGGGGTTGGTTACTCTACAGTTAGTGGTTACTCTACAATCCATTGATTCCAGTAATTATATTTAAAAAATCAGTAAGGTACATTCAGCAGACAAAATCATTAACTAACTGCATAAAATATACAAAGATAGATACAAAAAACTGGCGTAACTCATCGGGACAGGCAACATCTCTGGAGAGAAGGAATGGGCGATGTTTCGGATCGAGACCCTTCTATCATATTTTAGGTATGTTACAATACTTACCTTCAGCAGTGCTGCAATTCTGCCACTGGCTGTGTGCGCGATTTTGGCGCCTTTAAGGAGGGGGCGGGGTTAAAACGCGGGTTTCTCCTACCTTGTCCTGTATTATATTTCGTTGGAGTACAACCTTTTGCTGAAAAATCGTTCCTACGGGCGTTTTGTGTCTTTTTTATTTTTATTAAATCGACAATATCAGCGCTGGAGTTATTTTAAAATCAGCTTCTGAAGCCGTCAACGCCGACAACGGGGACGGATTTCACGCACGGGACAGGTAAACGAAAGTAGTTTATTTTAATGTATAAAAGTGCTTCTTAAGAAGCTAATTCATATTTTTTCATGCGAAACGGTGATTCTTTTCCCCAAACTAACGGCAGAATTTTCATGCCGATACAGGGTTAAATTCACCGCAAATCAACGTTCCAAAAGATCGCATTCCAGAAAACCTCACTCGCAAAATGATTTAAATGCCCATTAATTTACAGGTATTAAACATTAAATTCCTTCCAATTGGCCTGTAAATTCATGACAATGAGATTTAAAAATTATGTTATATTGTGAATTCTTTTTTTTTTAATTTTTTTTTTTTTTATTATTTTTTTTTTTTATTTATTAGAAGTACATTACATTACAACCACATACATTAGTACTCATCACTTATTTCTTACAATTAATGTACTCCATTTATTTTTTACACTAGAAAAGGAAAAGATTGAAAGAAAGAAGAAAGTGAAGGAAAAAGTGAGTGTAGAAAATGTGACAACAGAAAAGGACGAAGACCCTATAAGAACAAAATTAAAAACAAAAGAAAAAGAGTTAAGAAATAGACCCTAGAAAAGAAAGAGAAGGAGAAAGAGGAAAAAGAGAGAAACAAATATTTTTATGAGCATTACGCAAATGGGACATACCAACTCTTCAACTATCATCCCCCCTTACCTGACCTCAATTTTTTTTTAAAGGTACCTTTGCACCCTATATTTGTAATAATTCTATAAATGCAGACCACGTCAGGTGGAAGTGATCTGGTTTACCTGCTAGGAGGAGTCTTATCTCTTCTAGGTGTAATGTTTCGAACATATTTGAAATCCACATGTTTATAGTTGGTATTGGAGCCTTCTTCCAAAATTTTAGAATTAACTTTTTTCCAGTTATTAACCCATAGTCTATTAGTTTCTTTTGAAACACATTTAGTTCTGGACCATCTTCCGTTATTCCGAAGATAATCCATTCTGCTTTGGGTATCAGTCTTATTTTAAATAACTTTGTAAAGATTTCAAAATTTCATTCCAAAATTTTTGAATTTTTGTACAGAAAACGAATGAGTGCGCTATAGTAGCTTCTTGGGATTGACATTTATCACAAATAGATGATACATTTGGGAAAATTTTATGAATTTTAGTTTTCGAATAATATAATCTATGTAAAATTTTAAATTGTATTAAAGTGTGTCTTACATTAATCGAACATTTATGCACGTTTAATAAGTGTTCATTCCAACTTTCCTTTGAAATTTTAATAGCTAACTCTTGTTCCCAGTCTCTTCTGATACCCTCCGTAGATGGTATTTGTACATTTAAGATAATATTATACAAATATGATATTAAGTTTGCTGATTCAGCTTTTATCTGCATTGCCTCATCCAATACATCTACTGGGTTATTATAATGATCTTTTGTATATTTTTTCAAATAGTCGCATATTTGAAAATATTTAAAATATTGATTATTTCCGAGTTTATATTTTATTTGTAATTGTTGAAATGAAAGTAATTTTCCAGTTTCATACAAGTCACCGAGCGTTTTAATTCCTAGTCTATCCCAATGTGTAAAAGCTTTATCTATAATAGAGGGATTAAACGAAGGGTTATTAACTATAGGCAATAAAAGTGATAAATTTCTTCATTTTAAATTTTGTTTTATTTGTTTCCAAATTCGGATTGTACTATGAATAATTGGGTTCTTATTATAATTTATATTATTCAATTTCATTGGAGAGAGGAGGATCGCTCCAATGTTTCCAGAGGAGCAATCTTCTTTCTCCATTACAATCCAGTCCACTTGCTGGGCGGAGTTATCCATCAGTTGAATCATATTTTTAATATTTACTGACCAATAATAATACATAAAATTAGGTAGTGCTAAACCCCCTAATACTTTAGGTTTATTCAGATGAGTTTTTTGTATTCTATGTGATTTATAGTCCCATATAAAATTAGTGATATCTGTGTCGAGTTTTTTTTTTAAACTTCTTTGGTAAGTATATAGGAATCGATTGAAATAGGTATAAAATTTGTGGTAGAAAGATCATTTTTATTGCATTTATTCGGCCTATTAAAGACATCGGGAGCGTTTTCCAGAATTTAATTAGTGTGTTTAATTTATTAAGTCGGGGATCAAAATTTGCCTTAAACATACCTTGATATGTTCTGGTAATTTCGATTCCCAAGTATTTAAATTTTTCTGTAGCTATTTTAAAAGGGAATTTTAAAAGATGTGTTGAATCTTTCGGTTTTATTGACATAATTTCACTTTTATTCCAATTTATTCTATATCCAGAAAAAGATCCAAAGTCTTCAATTAAATTTAATATATTTGGTATAGTGATTTGAGGTTTTGTAATGTACAGTAATATATCATCCGCGTATAAAGATATTTTATTATATGAGTCTTTAGTATTATATCCATGGATATCAGGGTGTATTCTAATTTTTTCTGCTAGCGGTTCAATAAGACCGAGATGAGGAAAAACTTTTTCACACAGAGAGTGGTGAATCTCTGGAACTCTCTGCCACAGAGGGTAGTTGAGGCCAGTTCATTGGCTATATTTAAGAGGGAGTTAGATGTGGCCCTTGTGGCTAAAGGGATCAGGGGGTATGGAGAGAAGGCAGGTACGGGATACTGAGTTGGATGATCAGCCATGATCATATTGAATGGCGGTGCAGGCTCGAAGGGCCGAATGGCCTACTCCTGCACCTATTATCTATGTATCTATGTAATAATGAGAGCAAACAGCTGTGGTGATAATGAGCATCCTTGTCTATTTCCCCTTGATAGTTGGAATTTCGAGGATAATATGTTATTAGTTAGTATTCTAGCTGTAGGTTTATTATATAGTAACTTGATCCATAGAATAAAATTCTCTCCCAGTTGGAATTTTTGTAATACTTTATCCATATAATTCCATTCTACTTGATCAAATGCTTTTTCAGCATCCAGCGAAATAATTGATAATTCTTGATCTTCAGATTTGTGTGAGTGCATTATGTTGAGTAGACGTCTCATATTGTTAGATGAGTATCTCTTAGGGATAAACCCCGTCTGATCTGGGTTTATTAATTTACTAATGTATTTACTTAATCTTCTAGCTAATGTTTTCGCTAATATTTTTTGATCTGTGTTTAACAATGCTATAGCTCTATATGAACCCGGTTCTTCTAAATCTTTGTTTTTCTTAGGTATTAGTGTAATCGTTGATTCTGCTAATGTATCAGGTAGTATTCGTTTTTTAAAAGCATATTGGTACATTTTTTGTAATCTTGGTATTATTTTATCCTAAAAGCTTTTATAAAATTCATTAGTAAATCCATCAGGGCCTGGTGTTTTTCCATTCTTTAGTGAGTTTATTGTATCTTCTAATTCCTTAATTGAGATTTGTGCACCCAATTCCTCTTGTTCCTTCAGCTCTAACTTGGGAAGATTACAATTATCCAAAAACGTTGTGATATTATTGGAATCAATTGTCGTTTTAGATGTATACAAATTCTCATAAAATTGCGCAAATCTTTTATTAATATCCTTCGGTGTTGTTAATAATTCCCCTTTATCTGATTTAATCTTTGGTATAGTATGTTCCTTTTCTCGTTTTTTTAGCTGGCGAGCCAAAAGTTTATGCGGTTTATCCCCAAATTCAAAGTGCTCTTGTTTTGTAATTTGGAAAAGTCTTATAAGTTTGGCAGATAATAATTTATTTAATTTAAATTTCAAAATTATTATTTTATTATGTTTATCTATTGATGGATCTTTAGCATTATCTATATCCATTTGTCTAATAAGTTCTTCTAACTGTCTTTGTTCATTCTTATTCTTTTTATTTTGAAAAGCTTGATATGAAATTATAATACCCCTAATGTATGCTTTAAAAGATTCCCATATTGTGAATTCTTGTGTGAATGTTATTTGGACACTTAGGCTATTTAAAAATGTTAATCTATTCTTAAGAAATTGATAGATGTTTAGATCTAGTAATTGCATTTTGTAATTAGCTACAATTAGGTAACTAACTAATTATATGCTTTAATTTCATGTCATCTAAGTAAGATTGTTTCATATTTGTTTCAGAATGCTTCAATCTATAATAACTGAAAATGTCTTTCAGTTCTCTTAATTTTTAAGAAAGTTATGGGCTTTTGACTGTCCTCGATCACAGCTTTTGTGTTAAATCAATGGAAAAGCAATAGGGAACAAGATGCTAATTTCCAAGTATGAAAATGGCCATAACTTTTTTAATACTGAAGATATGAAAGTGAATTAGGTGTCAAATTAAACTTATTTTTATGCTTTATCTGATGGGATAAATTGCAGACTTTATTTTTAAAATCTCAAAATCTTGTAACATTGCTACATATTTTGCATAAATTATACAATGGATAGGATTATTACTTTTAGTAATCTATAACACCATAAATTAATGTCATACTTATATTCACTAACTAGTTATTAATAACCTTAATATTTTTCATGATAAAAGTCATTTTGAAGCAACATTTTTACTTTTACATTAATGTTTCAGTAAAATGATAAATATACAACGGGTGTAATATTCGCAAAAGTAGGTTTAAAAATAATAGTTGCAAAGACCTCTTTGTATATTTGCGACTTTAGGGCAGCTTCATATCCTACCTTCGTCATCTTTGCATCAAACTATAAAAACACCATCTGCATCACCACCAACACACACAGCAATCCGTCCACTCATCGACCCTTCAACATCACACATAATCATCAGCCTCCCTCTCGGGCAGATGGAAGAAACCCAGAGATAAATTGTACTTGCATGAGGGCTCAGACGGGGCGAAGAACTAACGGCATCAAGTTCATCTTCAGCACCCGCTTTGCAAGAAACAACAAATTCCTCCCACGTTGGACCTGTTTGTATTCTATCACCATCACTCCTTCTGATACAAGACTCCAATGAAAATGTGCAAGGGCGGATGAGCGCCCAGGACCATATTCACCAGGTGGGGATCTGCCCCGTCAGCTCAGACCTGGAGGCACCTGATGCCACTCCCTCCTCTCCATAAATACCGGCGCGTTGACGCGTTACCTTCACTGTGGATGCGAGCAGAGGTTGACATCGGATTCACTCCAGTGGCTGCTCGTTTGTTCTCGCTGTCAAAATGACCAGCGCGAATGTGGAAGCGGCGAAGACCGAGGAGGTCAAGACTCTGATACCGACGACCAGAGTTTTAAAGATTTTAGCAATAATTTCAGTCTTACTGTTCGTTTTAATAGCCACAGCGCTGATCGCTTATGTGTTGGGTGAGTAATTTGCATTGTAATGGTGTTTGCCGGCGAACTTTTAACCAGTTTCGGTTTTTATTTCTAATTCTATCTTAACTGACGGCAATTATTTTGGGGATCATTGAGTTGAGAACGTTTAATTATTCCAAAGGAAGATCTATTTTTGTTTGTAAAATGAAACATTAAGTTTATTTTAGCCGTTCTGATGGGGGGTTTACTGTTGTTGAAATTCTTCCCGCGCTAGCATTTCCCAAAGGCTACTGGTGCGTTTGCTAAATAGCTCTTTTTTATGGTCTGACTTTGTATTTGTAGTGGAGTTGAAGATCATTCTTGGATTTCCCGCACGTTTGATTACAATATGTTGCAAACCCCGAGATGCGGCTATGCGGTCTCTACTCGACTACTGCCCTCTTTACGTGTCCATTGACATTGAGCTGAAAGAACATCAATTTAGTATAAACTGACAATGTTTCTGTAATGTGACCAACCACACTTTGAATGCGCGAATAGATGCAGAAGCACTAATTGGGCAAACTTGAACTTGCACGATGTTTTCTCGTTTTAACAAGAATTAAAATTACAAGTACGCTACTGAGCTTACTAGAAGTGCTGTATGGAGATCAGATGTTAATGAGAATGCTTTTGATTTTAACCTTTGGACTAAATATAGTTGGACTGATTGGGTTTTTGGTCAACGGGTACTAAAAGGGTTGTTATTGTTTGAAATTGGAATGAAGACAAAAATTACTGTTTCAAATATTCCTCTGAACACTTGCTCATAATTCCATATTTTTTGGGGTGGGGGCTTTTGTAATACGATCCGGTGATCATGTCCAATTCTGTGATTTTAAATGTGGCTCTGTCATAAATGTTCTGACTGCAATAGTTTGGATTTTTGGGATTGGGTGAAAACGCCCAGGTCCTTGTGTCTTTGGGATAAAGTTGAACCTGAGTTAAATGCCTGTTAGAACAACTTGCAGTCCAAATTGAAGTCCATTCATTGTAAGATTTTTATGAAAGCCTTTAAGACTACTTGGCTATATATAATAGCTGTGTAAAATGTTTTGTATTGCAGTCTTTTACCTCCCTCACAAGTGCACGGACAGTGAAGCTTGCAGAAGATCTGACTATACAGCCTGTGGTAAGTTGTAATAGTATAGAGATACAACATGAAAATGGGTGCTTTAGTTCTCTGAACCCTCACTGACCATTGGCCACCAATTTCTGGACTAACCCTGTGTGAACTGTTATTGTCCACATATTCCCATCAACCCCTCCCCAGATTCTACTCTGCACCTACTAGTTTAGTTTAGAGATACAGCGCGGAAACGAGCCATTCAGCCCACCGAGTCCGCACCGCCCAGCGATCCTCGCACGGTAATACTATCCTACACACTAGGGACAAGTTTACATTCATACCAAGCCAATTAATCTACAATCCTGGTTTGGTATAAATGTAAACCTACAATCTGTAACCTACAAGCCAATCTTTGGAGTGTGGGAGGAAACCAGAGATCCCGGAGAGAACCCATGCAGATCACGGAGAGAACGTACAAACTCCGTACAGACAACACCCATAATCAGGATCGAAACCCAGGTCCTTGGAGCTTTAAGGCAGCGATTTTACCGCTGCGCCACCGTGCTGCATAAAGCAATATACAATAGCCATTTAAGCTGCAAACGCTCACGTTCTTGAGTTGCAGAAAGAAAGTAAAGCACCTAGATGAAACCCATGTGGTCATGGCAAATGGGTGTGTGTGAGCGCACACTCTCCATGGGAGAGGATTAAACATGGGAGGGAGCAATAAGACAGAAGCTCCACTTGTTGCACCGCTGTGCTGACCCTGACAGCACATTTGTATTCACACTTTTGTCATTAATGTTTTATTATTATTAATGTTTAGTGTTTTCTGAGTCATTCGTAACTGTCACTATGTCATGTTGTTACTTGTGGGCAGAGCACCAAGGCAAATTCCTTGTATGTGAATACTTGGCCAATAAACTTACTTATTTACTTACTTACTTACTTACTTACTAACAAAGCAATGTGACATTGAGGTTATCTGCCCAGTCGCTATATTTTGGATGAGGCTTTAAATTATCCCCATAGGCTTTAATTCAAAGAACTTTGTCGTTTTTGATTTTGAGGATTTGGCATATTAACACATTATTTGTTTTTTATTTGAAAGGATGTGGTCAACGGAAAACCCGATCTGACAGGATTGTCGGTGGATCAAGCACATATGATGGCGAGTGGCCTTTTATAGTCAGTTTACAGCTCAATGGTCAACACAGCTGTGCAGCAACACTCATCTCCTGTCGATGGATTTTATCAGCTGCCCATTGCTTCACAAAAGGGTAAATACCATTGCTTTCCTTGACTATTTAAAAAATTGTTTCTCCATGTCCAGTTAAGCATCTAGGATATGCTACCTGAATACCAACTGTATTACTTTGTGCAGACTTATTTGCCTAATGTAGAAATGTACATCCATGGGGAACTGATCAATAATTTGGAAAATCTATCCGATAGAAATGGCACAGCTTAAATGGGCATTAGAAACATGATTGCCAAAGCAAAAGGGGTTTGAGATCATTGTTTTGAGGCTGGATAATGTTTATTTGACTTTTGAGGAACCATGACCACTTCTCATATTTACAACCCACTGTAATAATATTGCAATAAACAGTTCTTAAATGTGATTACGATTTTTTGGTCTACATCTAGTGAATATTTAGTTTCATAGAATACTTGAATATAGACAATAGGTGCAGGAGTAGGCCATGCGGCCTTTCGAGCCAGCACCGCCATTCAATGTGATCATGGCTGATCATCCCCAATCAGTACCCCATTCCTGCCTTCTCCCCATATCCCCTGACCGCTATTTTTAAGAGCCCTATCTAGCTCTCTCTTGAAAGCATAGTTGAACATTTGTCACCTGTTGCTATCATCTGGCTACGTAACTGATGGAAGGTGTTTTAAATTTAGGATGAGTACAGCTGAGTCTTATGACTTAAATGTTTAAGTTTTGGAAAAATAAATTCAAACTTTTTATCTTTGAATTCTAGGGACCCAAAATATTGGATTGCAATGTTTGGAGTCAAATCCTTGGATCGGGCAACAAACCAAATCCAGAAACGAAGAATTAAAACAATAAAGTTACATCCACTTGTATCAACTGCCTCTAATTATGATGTTGCCCTACTGGAGTTGTCCGAGCCAGTTGAATACACAGACTTTGTCCAACCAGCTTGTCTACCTGCAGCCACGACTTCCATTTCTGGTCAAACATGTACAACAATTGGATGGGGACAAACAGTTGAAGGTAATGATCAAAATGATGTTACATTTGTCGTCTTGCCGTTATACCCGTTCCTTGGGTCACACAAAATTGGCTTTTAAATAATTTCTGTTCTGGCAGTGTACTGTAGGTCTTGTGTTTAAAATGAGAGCAAGACCATTTGGAAGAAATAGCAGTTATTTTGGCAAAATTTAAAAGACATAGCTTTTGGGCCAAATATGTCTGATCTGTTTTATTTAAAGGCCAATCTATTTATATAATGGTATCCATTTATATGGTGTGTTGTGATGAAGGAACGCAGTCATAAGGGGGCTGGAATAATGCATGGAAAGTATTGCCTCTGTTTTGCATTACAAACTAACATCTTACTGTTCCTTGCCAGGTGGATCTTTCAGTAATGAGCTTTTGAAGACTGAAGTGAATGTTTACAACAACACCCAGTGCCAAGAGGCGATGCCCAGGATTTGTGCAGGGATACCTGAAGGAGGCAGAGATGCATGTAAGGTATGGAATCATTCTTAATTACCTCATTCTTCCTGAGATTATACACTTTCTTCTTTCTTGGATGTAACTCTACTTGTCAAGAAATGGCCTGGAGCAGGATCACCAAAAATTTAAAGGCCAATGTGTGGGAATACTGATGGGGAATTAAATTCTGGTTAAGTTGTTATAGTGGGTGGAGGGTCTGGTGGCGTGTGGTGCTGGAGGTGGCTTGACTGATGATAGAATTCCAGAGTGATGGAAATGATGCATTTATGGTTACAAACTCCCACCCTGTGTGAACTACATTTGTGGCAGTGCTTTTAATTATACACATGCACATATCCTGTTGGGTGCTAGTTTGAACAGCACCCAACATCCCTTTTGGGATGACGCATGGCACCATTATTCCAAATTCCTCACTCGTGGGTTGTGAGGAAAGATTATCAAGCCCTATTGTGCATGCAGGAATAAATTGGTGATCACTAGGTGGAGCCAAGAATTGAAACTAGCAATTTTTTTTATGAGCTTGATGCACGAACATCAGAATAAGTGAATCTTTCTTTAACTTTATATTCTGAGAATACAGGCTAATGTGTCCTTAAATATTGCAAATAGTTGATCCATCACTACATTTCAGTAATAAATATTCTAAATATTGGTTGGAATGGACTGAGCTTCCCTTGATTAATAACTTTTGAAAATAAAGCAAGAAATAGAAATATATGATTTATGACTATCCCTGCTGTTAAAACAGCATTGCAGCAACCAAAGGCAGATGAACACAATGAACAATTCTGGAAAGGTCTCAGAAGGTTGGGAGTATCTGTGGAAAGAAACAATCATTTTGGGGTTTGAACCTGATGTGTCAGACTAGTTGCAGTAACATAACGACCCCCCTAAGTGCCACAGGTCGTAAACTAACAATAAACTTGTTTTTCTTTTCTCCACAGGGTGATTCTGGAGGACCATTGCTGTGCCAAGATATGGATTCTCGTGCGTGGATAGTTGCAGGAGTTGTTTCCGCTGGAGTAGGCTGTGGAAGACCCGAACATCCAGGACTATATACAGAGACAGCAGCTGTTCACAAATGGATAAAGGATGTAATACAATAACGAGTGCTGCTGGCAGCCTAACTTGTGACAATCATTGTCTTTGACTGTTGCTGATGACTGGGGTAACACTCGGCTACAGCACTACAGAAATGCTTCATGCTACATTGGAGTTTGAATGTAAAACGTCTTGCTTTGTAAAAGCTTTATCATGGTCTTAGACCAGATTGTAAAGAATCTCACATTGAGAAACTGGATTTTAAGATGTCCAGCTTTGTATTCAACCAGTATTCAACCATAGTACTGTTGTATTCTCGCTTGTATGTTTTAAAATAATATTGTCAAGCGGTAAATCAGTTGCTTATATTAACCCCTTTAGAACGCTGAAAGTTCTAAGAGGATTAATATATAAATTAAATTGCAAATTTGGATTGTTAATCTTATTCTAATATTTTGGAGATAGTGAGCTAATTACTCCTCACACGTGGAGGAATTTTGTATGTTACAATGTGACTATTTGTAAATTATACAGTATTTATTGATATAAAGCTACCAAATTGTTTACAATAACATTAAAAACTTGAATTCCCTACTTGAGTTGATGTCTGTAATAAAGCTTTGGGAAAGGGAGGGAAGTGACTGAGCTGCCACCCCAAGAATCCATTCAGCCCACAATGTCCATACTGGCCCTCTGGAAACCAGTCCCTTCGCACCACAACACCATGCAAAGAGGTGGAATATTGCGTTGGGGAACCAGCCCTCCCGTGTGAAGCTGGGACCCAATGGGTCCCACTTAGTCTAGTGAAGGTTATAAATTAAACCATGTATGGTAATGATAAACATACATACAAGACAATAGGTGCAGGAGTAGGTCATTCGGCCTTTCGAGCCAGCACCGCCATTCAATGTGATCATGGCTGATCATCCACAATCAGTGCCCCGTTCCTGCCTTCTCCCCATATCCCTTGATACCGCTAGCCCTAAGAGCTCTATCGAACTCTCATTTGAATGCATCCAGTGAATCGGCCTCCACCGCCTTCTGAGGATTCCACAAATTCACAACCCTCTGCGTGAAAAAGATATTCCTCATCTCGGTTCAAAATGGCATATCCCTTATTCTTAAACTATGGCCCCTGCTTCTGGACTCCCCCAACATCGGAAACATGTTTTCTGCATCTAGCGTGTCCAATCCTTGAATCATTTTATATGATTCTGTAAGATTCCCTCTCATCCTTCTAAATTCCAGTGAATACACGTCCAGTCGCCCCATTATTTCATCATATGAGAGTCCTGCCATCCCGGGAATTAATCTCGAAAGAATGTCCTTCCTCAACTCAACTCAGTCAAGAGTGTTTTATTGTCATGTGTCCCAGTTAAAACAATGAAATTCTTGCTCGCTGCAGCACAACAGAATATGTAAACATAGTACACTAAACAATATGATAAACGAGAGAAAAACATCAGTGTATATATACACATACACACAAGTACACACACACACACATAATTATTACTAGACCAAGTGCAGACCCGTTGGGTCTGTTCCCCGAACGTGCGGTTGAGGGCGAGGGAGGGGGAGGGAGGGCGGGGGGGAGAGGGAGGAGAGGGAAGGGAGATAGGGAGGGGGGGACAGGGAGGGGGGGACAGAGAGGTGGGTACAGGGAGGGGAGAGGTGGGGGGCAGGGATGGGGAGAGGCGGGGGAAGGGAGGGTGAGATGTGGGGAAAGGGAGGGGGTGAGGGGTGAGAGGGGGGTGTTACCGAACTGAACTCACTGTGGAATGAATCCATTAATGGAGCCACTCTGCTGCTGGATTCGAAGTTGTCTCTGCCTTCCCTCTGAAAGCCTCGTCCCCAGAGCCCTGGTTAAACGCGGGGGCCGCTCACGGTTAAGTCTGTGAAAGCGGGTCCCATCAGAGACCTGTGAGGCCTCACATCCTCGGCGCTTCAGACCCCGAGTACGGGGAGGGGCAGGGGCGGGGAGAGTGTAGTGGGCACGCGGACTTGATGCCGAGTGAGCCTGCGGGCCAGGCGTACATAGAAAATAGGTGCAGGAGTAGCCATTCAATATGATCATGGCTGATCATCCAACTCAATATCCTGTACCTGCTTTCTCTCCATACCCTCTGATCCCTTTAGCCACAAGGGCCACATCTAAACTCCCACTTAAATATAGCCAATGAACTGGCCTCAACTACATTCTGTGGCAGAGAATTCCAGAGATTCACCACTCTCTGTGTAAAAAATGTTTTTCTCATCTCAGTTCTAAAAGATTTCCCCTTTATCCTTAAACTGTGACCCCTTGTTCTGGACTCCCCCAACATCAGGAACAATCTTCCTGCATCTAGCCTGTCCAACCCTTAAGAATTTTGTAAGTTTCTATAAGATCCCCCCTCAGTCTTCTAAATTCCAGCGAGTACAAGCCGAGTCTATCCATTCTTTCCTCATATGAAAGTCCTGACATCCCAGGAATCAGTCTGGTGAACGTTCTCTGTACTCCCTCTATGGCAAGAATGTCCTTCCTCAGATTAGGAGACCAAAACTGTACGCAATAGTCCAGGTGTGGTATCACCAAGACCCTGTACAACTGCAGTAGAACCTCCCTGCTCCTATACTCAAATCCTTTTGCTATGAATGCTAACACACCATTCGCTTTCTTCACTGCCTGCTGCACCTGCATGCCCACTTTCAATGACTGGTGTACATGACACCCAGGTCTCGTTGTATCTCCCCTTTTCCTAATCGGCCACCATTCAGATAATAGTCTACTTTCCTGTTTTTGCCACAAAGTGGATAACCTCACATTTATCCACATTATACTGCCTCTGCCATGCATTTGCCCACTCACCAGCCTATCCAAGTCATCTTGCAGCCTCCTAGCACCCTCCTCACAGCTAACACTGCCCCCTAGCTTCGTGTCATCCGCAAACTTGGAGATGTTGCATTCAATTCCTCGTCCAGATCATTAATATATATTGTAAATAGCTGAGGTCCCAGCACCGAGCCTTGCGGTACCCCACTAGTCACTGCCTGCCATTCTGAAAAGGACCTGTTTACTCCTACTCTTTGCTTCCTGACTGCCAGCCAGTTCTCTATCCACATCAATACTGAACCCCCCAATACAGTGTGCTTTAAGTTTGTATATTAATCTCTTATGTAGGACCTTGTCGAAAGCCTTCTGAAAGTCCAGATATACCACATCCACTGGTTCTCCCTTATCCACTCTACTAGTTACATCCTCGAAAAATTATATAAGATTCGTCAGACATGATTTACCTTTCATAAATCCACGGCGTCAAGACGCTGCGTACGACGTTGAAACGCTGCGTACGACCGTCGAGACGCTGCGTACGCCCATCAAGACGCTGCGTACGTTCTCGGACAGAGAACGGCGAAAAGCAGCGGGGAACAGCAGATCTTTGGCTTGAGCCAGCGTGACAGAGCCTGGAGGGGGGGGGGGGTGGAGGAGAACCGGGCGGCAGCAGCCGTTGGGAAAAATGTCGGTGTTTTTGGAGGAGAGCTGGGCGGCCGCAGCCGTTATGGTGAGGCGAAAAAATGAGTGAGTGGGGGGGGGGGGGGGGAAGGATTTTATTTAAAATGTTGGGTCTGTTCCCGAACGTGCGGTTGAGGGGAGGGAGAGGGAGGGAGGGAGGGAGAGGGAGAGACGGGGGGAGAGGGAGGGGAGGGGGGTACAGGGATGGGGGGACAGAGAGGGGGGGTCAGGGAGGGGGAGAGGTGGGAGAAAGGAAGGGGTGAGAAGGGGGTATTGATGGGAGGAGCGAAGGGGTGGGGATGGAGAAGGGGAGGGGTGAGGAGAGGGGGGGTTGTTACCGAACTGAACTCACAATGGAATGAATCCATTAATGGAGCCATTCTGCTGCTGGATTCGTACTTGTCCCTGTCTTCCCTCTGGAAGCCTCGTCCCCATCAGATGCCGAGCAAAGATTATATAGCGGAGCAAGATCCGCCACTCGGCAAAAAAAGGGTAGTATGACATGGGTGATTGTTGACACCATTTTACCGGCGTGCCTCGACTACCGTCATGGCATCTACATCTAAATCTTCATCTCACTGCTCTGCTATCAATTGCTCTAATCGTCAATATATATTGTAAATAGCTGACGACCCAACCTGTCATTCTTTAGGTTCCCCGATAAAAAAGAAAGGTGAGAAAATATATTATATTTGACATCTGTCGATATTATTCTGAACTGAAAATGTTATTTTCTGGTCTCCCATCAACGGTCATTGGGAAACTAGGTTTGTTGGTACATTAGAAAGTTATTAGAATTATTTTTAATAGATCTTTATTTACCAATAATGAAGTCAATAATTTTAACACTTCTGTACATTTTTGGTTTTGTTCTTGTAAGGCAGGGGCCTCTAAAATATGGCCCGCGGGACACATTAATAATAATAATAATAATAGATTTTATTTATACAGCGCTTTTCAGGACTCAAAGTCGTTTTACATTGAGAGTCAGGAATAATCAAAACAAAATAGAGCAGTAAGACAAAGGGGAGGGGAACATGGGACTAAGGGTATGCAGAGGTGAAGAGATGGGTCTTGAGGCGGGACTGGAAGATGGTGAGGGACTCAGAATTTCAGACCAGTTGTGGGAGGGAATTCCAGAGCCTGGGAGCTGCCCTGGAGAAGGCTCTGCCTCCAAAAGTGCAGAGGTTTGATTTCAGAGTGGAGAGGAGACCAGCTGATGTGGATCTGAGGGACCGTGAGGGTTGGTAGGGGGAGAGGAGGTCAATGAGATAAGGGGGGGCCAAGTTGTTGAGGGCTTTGTAGGTGAGGACCAGGATTTTGTAGGTGATCCGGTGGGAAATGGGAAGCCAGTGAAGTTCTTTGAGAACTGGGGTGATGTGGTGCCAGGATTTGGTGTGGGTAATGAGTCGAGTGGCTGCATTCTGGACCAGTTGGAGTTAGTTGATGCTGCTGGAATTGATTCTGCAAAGAAGAGAGTTACAGTAGTCCAGTCTGGAGGATATGAAGGCATGGATGAGTCTTTCAGCAGCGGGGGGTGTGAGAGAGGATCTGATTTTGGCAATGGCATTAGCCATTTGACATTATGCCCTCCACGAGATTTTTCGAGCTCAGATTCAAATCCGAGAACGCGGTGGCTGTTACCGGTTATGTCCCTCGAATTGTCGAGACACCACAAGCAAAGATCACAAGGACCCCAAAATGTTAAGGAGGCCTATGTCAGAAAAGTCTGCGCATAAGTCATTCTTTGAATCATGCTTGACTGTACTCCGAAGCTTGACAGTGCTTGGAGCTAAAAATGTGTTGTTTGTCAAGGGATGGCGGCTTGCAATTTCTTGCATTTCACAGCTGTGGCAGCACATAAAGGAAAGCACAGACGCCCGTTTTATGTTCACATCTCGGATCAATCAGGATGTTGTAGAGAATTTGTTCTCCACTATTCGGCGAAAGGGCGGATTCAGAGAAAATCCATCAGCGAAGGAGTTTCGATGTGCTTTCCGGATGGTTATGGTGGCTGAACTGATAAAGCCATCTGTGAGTGTAAACTGTTCCCCCGACTCAGACAGATTTATCTTAACATTGCAAAACCTAACAAAAAACAGAGTCAAGAAACCATCTCCATCTATCTCCCATACCAATAAAACAAAACAGCACAATGCAGTCTGCAGCATTTCACTAGATCTCCCTGAAGAGAATACACTAGCTTACATCGCAGGACACATCTGTCACAAAATCATCACTTCACATGAACTGTCCTCAAAATGCCACACATGCAGAGAAGTTCTATTACGAACGGATGCCACTTCAGTAGATCCTGCACTCATATTCATCCATCACAAAGCATATGACACATCAATGTCTGACTTTGGCTCATTGATGGTGCCTTCGGAATACTTTCTTGGGTTCTGTGAAGTGAGCGAGAAAGTGTTCCGCACAGAATTTGATGATGTTAAGATGACCAGGGATAACATTTCCCATCTAATAAACACAGCAATACATAACACACAGCAATACAAAGACATGAACTTGTGCTGCAATAGGGTCAAGATTAGAATTGTAGCAATTTTTGTGAGTAATCTTGGCCATCTTTGGCCAAGATGGCGCCTGCCTGCGGCGACTTTTGCGGAGCACCAGAACAGAAAAGGTTCACCTACAACTTCTATCAACTCACCTGCATCAGGGAAACGGCAGTAATCGGTGCCGTTTCAGACAAGCTGCTTGGGCAGCTGAAAGCGCTGGCAATTTCGCGATCTCCCGCAGCTGCGGGAGCCCTGGACTTTAAATTTCCCCACGCTGGCTGTAGAACACCCGACCCGACTGAGGATCCCAGGTACGGTACCTGGAAACCCCGGGATGACCTCCAGAGCCAACGGGCCGGATCTCCCAGGAACAACGGAGCTGGAGCTGCCGACTTTGGGGGAACCCCCGTTCGTTACGGAGCTGGAGCTGCCGTCTGTGAAGGAATCCCCGTTCCAGCGCAGGTCCACAGAAACAGCAGGTACAGGAAACTCAGTACCTGGATATAAAGGGGAAGCCTCCATTGTGTCCGGAAACGTGGCCGACGGGCAGGACTTCAGGTCAGACTGAAGCGCAGGGGACTTCGGCCCCCTCTCCCTACTATCCTACTGGCCAATGTACAGTCCCTTGAAAATAAAGTGGAGGACTTAAGGGCAAGACTACTTTATCAAAGGGAGCTGAGGGAATGCTCTGTGTTCTGTTTCACAGAGACATGGCTCACCCCCAGCTCCCCAGATTCAGCGGTCCAGCCTGAAGGGTTCTCCATCCATCGTATGGACCGTACACTGGCATCTGGGAAAGGGAGCGGAGGGGGCGTCTGCCTCATGGTCAACTCTGCGTGGTGCTCAGACGTGGCAGTCCTGTCCAACTCCTGCTCTCCACACCTCGAACATCTGGCGGTGAAGTGTCGTCCCTTCTACCTTCCGAGGGAATTCACCTCCATCATCCTGACCGCGGTCTACATCCCACCCCAGGCAGACGTCCGTCTGGCACTGGGGGAGCTGCACGCCATGGTCAACAAACACCAGACGGCTTACCCCGAGGCGTTTACCACCATAGCCGGGGACTTCAATAAGGCAAACCTAAAGAAATCACTCCCTAACTTCCACCAACATGTCTCCTGCTGCACCAGAGGATCAAACACCCTCGACCACTGCTACACCACCATCAAGAATGCCTATCGCTCTATCCATCGCCCTCACTTCGGTAAATCCGACCATACCGCGGTGCTGCTTCTTCCTGCCTACAGGCAGCAATTAAAGAGCGCACCCCAGAGGTGAGGACAGTACAGAGCTGGTCGGGGGGGGGGGCAGAGGAACAACTCCAGGACTGTTTGGAGTCTGTAGACTGGGCAATGTTCAAGGACTCGGCAACGGACCTGAACGAATACGCCACAGTCGTTACAGACTTCATTAAGAAGTGTGTGGAGGACTGCATCCCCACCAAAACCTTCCGAGCGTTTCCCAATCAGAAACCTTGGATGAACTTTGAGATCCGCACTCTTCTGAAGTCCAGACACCGGGCATTCATGTCTGATGATACAGTGGCCTACAAGGAGTCCAGATACGACCTTGGTAAGGCCATCAAAAAGGCCAAAAGGGACCTGCTCCAAACTGGAGGAAGAGACTGATGTTCGGCGGCTGTGGCAGGGCCTGAATGCAATCACCTCTTACAAGGCGAAATCAGGAGGCAGCTCGAATGTCGGCGAAACATCACTCCCTGATGAGCTCAATGCGTTTTACGCACGCTTTGACAGGGAGAACACTGATGTGCCTTGCCAAGCCCCCATTCGCTGTGATGGTATTTCAGTCTCAGTCACAGAGGCCGACGTCAGGAAATCCTTCAGAGGGGTGAACCCTCGAAAAGCGCCTGGACCTGATGGTATACCTGGTCGCGTTCTAAAAACCTGTGCGGACCAACTGGCTGGAGTTTTTACAGACATTTTCAACCTCTCACTTCTGAGGTCTGAGGTCCCCACCTGCTTCAAAAGGGCATCAATTATACCAGTGCCCAAGAAGAGTAAGGTAACATGCCTCAATGACTATCGACCTGTGGCACTAATGCCTGTGGTGATGAAGTGCTTTGAGAGGTTGATCATGACGCAGATCAACTCCTACCTCGACAAAAACCTGGACCCACTGCAGTTCGCTTACCGCCACAACAGATCAACGGTGGATGCGATCTCGCTGGCCCTCCACTCCGCTCTGGACCACTTGGACAACAAAAACTCATATGTCAGGCTGTTATTCATCGATTACAGCTCGGCATTTAACACAATCATCCCCTCCAAGCTGGTTACCAAACTCGCAGAACTGGGTCTCTGCGCATCCCTCTGCAATTGGATCCTCGACTTCCTCACTCTCAGACCACAGTCTGTTCGTATTGGTGGAAATGTGTCAGACTCGATAACAATTAGCACGGGAGCACCTCAAGGCTGCGTGCTCAGTCCCCTGCTGTACTCACTCTATACTCATGACTGCGTAGCCGGACATAGTGCGAACTCCATCATCAAGTTCGCTGATGACACCACTGTTGTGGGACGTATCACTGATGGGGATGAGTCAGAGTACAGAAGAGAGATCGAGCAACTGTCCATATGGTGCCAGCACAACAACCTGGCCCTCAACACCAGCAAAACCAAGGAACTGATTGTGGACTTTGGAAGGAGTAGGATGGGGACCCACAGTCCCGTTTATATCAACGGGTCATAGATACATAGATACATAGAAAATAGGTGCAGGAGTAGGCCATTCGGCCCTTCGAGCCTGCACCGCCATTCAATATGATCATGGCTGATCATCCAACTCAGTATCCCGTACCTGCCTTCTCTCCATACCCCCTGATCCCTTTAGCCACAAGGGCCACATCTAACTCCCTCTTAAATATAGCCAATGAACTGGCCTCAACTACCCTCTGTGGCAGAGAGTTCCAGAGATTCACCACTCTCTGTGTGAAAAAGTTTTTCCTCATCTCGGTCTTAAAGGATTTCCCCTTATCCTTAAGCTGTGACCCCTTGTCCTGGACTTCCCCAACATCGGGAACAATCTTCCTGCATCTAGCCTGTCCAACCTCACAAGAATTTTGTACGTTTCTATAAGATCCCCTCTCAATCTCCTAAATTCTAGCGAGTATAAGCCAAGTCTATCCAGTCTTTCTTCAAATGAAAGTCCTGACATCCCAGGAATCAGTCTGGTGAACCTTCTCTGCACTCCCTCTATGGCTATAATGTCCTTCCTCAGATTTGGAGACCAAAACTGTACGCAATACTCCAGGTGTGGTCTCACCAAGACCCTGTACAACTGCAGTAGAACCTCCCTGCTCCTATACTCAAATCCTCTTGCTATGAAGGCCAACATACCATTCGCTTTCTTCACTGCCTGCTGCACCTGCATGCCTACTTTCAATGACTGGTGTACCATGACACCCAGATCTCGCTGCACCACCCCATTTCCTAATCGGCCACCATTTAGATAATAGTCTGCCTTCCCGTTTTTGCCACCAAAGTGGATAACCTCACATTTATCCACATTATACTGCATCTGCCAAACATTTGCCCACTCACCCAGCCTATCCAAGTCACCTTGCAGTCTCCTAGCATCCTCCTCACAGCTAACACTGCCCCCCAGCTTAGTGTCATCCGCAAACTTTGGAGATGTTGCTTTCAATTCCCTCGTCCAGATCATTAATATAAATTGTAAATAGCTGGGGTCCCAGCACTGAGCCTTGCGGTACCCCACTAGTCACTGCCTGCCATTGTGAAAAGGACCCGTTTACTCCCTACTCTTTGCTTCCTGTTTGCCAGCCAGTTCTCTATCCACATCAATACTGAACCCCCAATTCCGTGTGATTTAAGTTTGTATCCTAATCTCTTATGTGGTACCTTGTCGAAAGCCTTCTGAAAGTCCAGATACAACACATCCACTGGTTCTCCCCTATCCACTCTACTAGTTACTCCTCGAAAAATTCTATAAGATTCGTCAGACACGATTTACCTTTCGTAAATCCATGCTGACTTTGTCCAATGATTTCAAGACTTTCCAAATGTGCTGCTATCCATCTTTAATAACTGACTCTAGCAGTTTCCCCACTACCGATGTTAGACTAACTGGTCTGTAATTCCCCGTTTTCTCTCTCCCTCCCTTCTTAAAAAGTGGGGTTACGTTTGCTACCCTCCAATCCTCAGGAACTACTCCAGAATCTAAAGAATTTTGAAAAATTATCACTAATGCATCCACTATTTCTGGAGCTACTTCCTTAAGTACTCTGGGATGCAGCCTATCTGGCCCTGTGATTTATCGGCCTTTAATCCATTCAATTTACCCAACACCACTTCCCGGACTAACCTGGATTTCACTCAGTTCCTCCATCTCCTTTGACCCGCGGCCCCCTGCTATTTCCGGCAGATTATTTATGTCTTCCTAAGTGAAGACGGAACCAAAGTAGTTATTCAATTGGTCCGCCATATCCTTGTTCCCCATGATCAATTCACCTGTTTCTGACTGCAAGGGACCTACATTTGTTTTAACTAATCTCTTTCTCTTCACATGTCTATAAAAACTTTTGCAGTCAGTTTTTTATGTTCCCTGCCAGTTTCCTTTCATATCTATTTTCCCTTCCTAATTAAGCCCTTTGTCCTCCTCTGCTCCTCTCTGAATTTCTCCCAGTCCTCTGGTATGCTGCTTTTTCTGGCTAATTTGTACGCAACATCTTTTGCTTTGATACTATCCCTGATTTCCCTTGTTATCCACGGATGCACTACCTTCCCTGATTTATTCTTTTGCCAAACTGGGATGAACATTTTTTGTAGTTCATCCATGCAGTCTTTAAATGCCTTCCATTGCATATCCACCGTCAACCCTTTTAGAACTAATTGCCAGTCAATCTTGGCCAATTCACGTCTCATACCCTCAAAGTTACCTTTCTTTAAGTTCAGAACCGTTGTTTCTGAATTAACAATGTCACTCTCCATCCTAATGAAGAACTCAACCATATTATGGTCACTCTTGCCCAAGGGGGCACGCACAACAAGTCTGCTAACTAACCCTTCCTCATTACTCAATACCCAGTCTAGAATAGCCTGCTCTCTCGTTGGTTCCTCTACATGTTGGTTTAGATAACTATCCCTCATACATTCCAAGAAATCCTCTTCCTCAGCACCCCTGCCAATTTGATTCACCCAATCTATATTGGATTGAAGTCACCCATTATACTGTTTTGCCTTTGTTGCATGCATTTCTAATTTCATGTTTGATGCCATCCCCAACTTCACTACTACTGCTAGGTGGCCTGTACACAACACCCACCAGCGTTTTCTGCCCCTTAGTGTTTCGTAGCTCTACCCATACCGATTCCACATCCTCCAAGCTAATGTCCTTCCTTTCCACTGCGTTAATCTCCTCTCTAACCAGCAACGCTACCCCACCTCCTTTTCCTTTCTCTCTATCCCTCCTGAATATTGAATATCCTGGATGTTCAGCTCCCAGCCTTGGTCACCCTGGAGCCATGTCTCCGTGATCCCAACTATATCATAATCATTAATTGCTATCTGCACGTTCAACTCATCGACCTTATGACGAATGCTCCTTGCATTGAGACACAAAGCCTTCAGGCTTGTTTTTACAACGCTCTTACCCCTTATACAATTATGTTGGAAAGTGGCTCTTTTTGATTTTTGCCCTGGATTTGTCTGCCTGCCACTTTTACTTTTCACCTTGCTACCTATTGCTTCCGCCCGCATTTTGCACCCCTCTGTTTCTCTGCTCACCCATTTAAGAACCCCACCACCTCTTATTCTCTGTTTATTATTGTTTTCTTCTTTCCCCCCTACATGTTGGGTCTGAGTGCTTTCCTTCTCTGCCTCCTGCCTCACACACTGTCTAATAGCATTCTCTATTTGAGTCCCTCCCCCCAACCATTCTAGTTTAAAGTCTCCCCAGTAGCCTTTGCAGATCTCCCCGCCAGGATATCGGTCCCCCTCAGGTTCAAGTGCAACCCATCATTTTTGTACAGGTCGAACCTTCCACAAAAGAGGTCCCCAATGATCCAGAAATTTGAATCCCTGCCTTCTGCACCAGTCCTTCAGCCACGCATTTATCCTCCACCTCGTTCCATTCCTACTCTCACTGTCGCGTGGCACAGGCAGTAATCCCGAGATTGTTACCTTCGCTGTCCTTCTCTTAACTCCCCTCCTATGGTCGATGTTGAAAGGGTCAAGAGCTTCAAATTCCTGGGCGTGCACATCTCTGAAGATCTTTCCTGGTCCGAGAACAATGATGCCATTATTAAGAAAGCACATCAGCGCATCTACTTCCTGAGAAGATTACGGAGAGTCGGTTTGTCAAGGAGGACTCTCTCTAACTTCTACAGGTGCACAGTAGAGAGCATGCTGACCGGTTGCATCGTGCTTGGTTCGGCAACTTGAGTGTCCTGGAGAGGAAAAGACTACAAAAAGTAGTAAACACTGCCAGTCCATCATCGGCTCTGACCTCCCTTCCATCGAGGAGATCTATCACAGTCGCTGCCTCAAAAAGGCTGGCAGCATCATCAAGGATCCACACCATCCTGGCCACACACTCATCTCCCTACTACCTTCAGGTAGAAGGTACAGGAGCCTGAAGACTGCAACGACCAGGTTCAGGAACAGCTACTTCCCACAGCCATCAGGCTATTAAACCTGGCTCGGACATAACACTGAACTTTACTAGCCAATACTGTTATTTGCACTTTATCAGTATATTGACCATTGTGTATATATTTATAGAATGCCTTGTAGTAAATGCCTACTATGTTCTGTTGTGCTCAAGCAAAGCAAGAATTTCATTGTCCTACCAGGGACACCTGACAATAAACTCACTTGATTTGACTTGACTTGAGTATCCACATGCACTATGGACTCAAATTCAAGAATAGAAAAATGCATAACATGACTGTTAAAAGGAGGTAAAAAACTTCAACAAGTGGAACATAAGTAAAGTGCATAATTTTCAAACATTATTTATTTGAAGTAATACTATTGTTCAAGTTCGTTCAATTGAGTTTATTGTCATGTGTTCCTGATTGTACAATGAAATTCTTGCTTTGCTTCAGCACAACAGAACATAGTAGGCATTGACTACAAAACAGATCAGTGTGTCCATATACAATGATATAAATTTATACACACATGAATAAATAAACTGATAAAGTGCAAATAACAGATAATGGGCTATTAATGTTCAGAGTTTTGTCCGAGCCAAGTTTAATAGCCTGATGGCAGTGGGGAAGTAGCTAATCCTGAACCTGGTCGTTGCAGTCTTCAGGCTCCTGTACCTTCTACCTGAAGGCAGCAGGGAGATGAGTGTGTGGCCAGGATGGCGTGGGTCCTTGATGATACTGCCAGCCTTTTTGAGGCAGCGACTGCGATAGATCCCCTCGATGGAAGGGAGGTCAGAGCCGATGATGGACTGGCAGTGTTTACTACTTTTTGTAGTCTTTTTGCTGGTGTTGAGGGCCAGGTTATTGTGCTGGCACCATATGGACAGTTGCTCGATTTCTCTTCTATACTCTGACTCATCCCCATCAGTGATACGTCCCACAACAGTGGTGTTGTCAGCAAACTTGATGATGGAGTTCGCACTATGTCCAGCTATGCAGTCATGAGTATAGAATGAGTACAGCACGGGGGCCAGAACAGAGGCGACTTCACGGCTAATTCCAGCCATTAGATCTAGCTTAGGGAAGATTCATACTGACCTCTTAGAATTAATGAAGCATTTGCTAAATTCTACGCTGAGCTATACACTTCCGACTGCCATCCACTGCAGGTGATATGTTCAGTAGTATGACGCTGCCCCGAATTGACGATGAAGCCACGAGAGACTTGGGTGGTCCCATAACTGTTGCTGAGGTCCAAGCAGCCATCACATCGCTGCAAAGCGGAAAGTCACCCGCCCTGACGGCTTCACTGTAGAATATTACAAAGCTTTCTCTGATCTCCTCGCACCAGTCCTGAGAGATATGTACAATGAGGCGTTTTTACATCGTCGCCTACCGCCCACCTTGTCGTGGGCTACTATCTCCCTAATTCTTAAAAAGGAGAAAGATCCCCTGCTTTGTAGTAGCTACAGACCAATCTCACTCCTGAATGTGGACCTCAAAATCCTTTCTAAAGCCCTTGCGCTCCGTCTTCAACGAGTGATGCCCTCTATTATCTCGTTAGATCAAACAGGGTTCATACCAGGCCGACAGTCTTCCCATAATACTAGGCGTCTCCTTAACATTATCCATTCTTCGAGTAGTGAGACCCCGGAGATAGTGGTCTCCCTCGACGCCGAAAAAGCCTTCGACAAGGTCGAGTGGAGGGTACCTATATGAGGCGATGGATAAGTTTGGCCTCGGGTAACAGTTTTATTCTTTGGGTTAGTCTATTATATTCGTCCCCGGTGGCCTCAGTACAAACAAACGGCACACTGTCGCCCCACTTCCCCTTCAGAGAGGTACCAGGCAGGGTTGCCCGTTATCACCACTCCTGTTTGCTATCGCGATAGAACCCCTGGCGGTCTGGTTACGCTCAGAGAAGGGCTTTAAAGATATTACACGGTTTGACACAACTCATAAAGTCTCATTGTATGCGGATGACCTGCTCCTGTACATCTCGAACCCAGTCAGTTCTCTCCCTGTGATTACGAATATTTTAGAAAGGTTTGGTGCGTATTCTGGTTATAAACTTAACTACCAAAAAAGTGAGCTATTACCGATTAACTCATTGGCTAAGCAGCTCCCTCGCTCTTTAACCTCATTCAAATGGCAGAGGACGGGTTTCGCTATCTCGGCGTTTTTATCACAATACCCTTATCTGATATGTTCCGCACAAACTTTCTGCCTCTGGTTGAGAAAGCCGGAAGAGATTTTGACCACTGGTCAGTTTTACCGCTATCCCTCGTGGGCCAGATAAATCTGGTCAAGGTGGTCGTCCTACCTAAATTCCTGTATCTTTTCCAGCACGTCCTATACTTATCACTAAATCTTTTTTTGATAAATTAGAAAGGACAATATCTAAATTTTTATGGGGTAGGAAACGGGCTAGAATCCGAAAGGCGATACTGCAGTCTCCTAAGAGTGACGGTGGTTTGGCACTTCCTGACTTTAGGCGATACTATTGGGCAGCTAACTTGCAAAAACTCCTGTATTGGATGAATGATGATGGCGACCATCTACCGACCTGGGTATACATGGAAAAGGCGAGTTCACATCTCCCGTTGCGGTCTGTCCTATGCTCCCAACTTCTCCTTCTATAACATCTGTGAGTGCAGGCCCAATTGCGTCCCTCTCACTCAAGATATGGAGTCAATTCAGGAAAAACTTCGGTTACAAGGCCTTCCATCTTGACCCCACAAATCACATCTTTAAACCTTCAAGTACAGACCACGCATTCAAAAACCTGGCATAGCAACGGTATCAGTAGTATCAAAAACCTATACAAGGATGGCACTTTTTCGTCCTTCGCGGAGCTCTCGTCCAACTACAGCCTCCCAAACTCCCACCTTTTTCGGTTTTTCCAGATTAGGGACTGGGAAGAAGACATTCCCCTATTTCCCAAATCGCCCCTCTGAAACCCTGACCGATACCATCTTAGCTTTAGACCCCAACCGGAAGAAGTGCATCTCTATTTTGTATAATTTGCTAGGGTCGGTTTTATTGAAACCTCATACCTCATTAAAAGCTGCGTGGGAGGGAGAGCTGAATACGAAACTAACAGACCAGCAATGGGACTCTGCCTTGGATTTGATCCATTCTTCCTCCATATGTGCCCGTCATGGCCTAATCCAAAGCAAAGTCCTTCACAAAGTCCACTATACAAATGCAAGATTATCTAGAATGTACCCCGCTGTTAGGGACACCTGCAACAGATGTAATCAATCCCCTGCCAACCATAGCCATATGTTCTGGTCTTGCCCTAAGCTAGCAGCCTTTTGGAGGAGTGCTTTCGAATTGATAAGCAGAGCCTACTATTCAGATCAGACTATTCCTCCAAACCCAATGTCAGCCATTTTCGGTACCCCTCCCAACACCAACCTCTCTGTTGTGGTGAAACGGGTCCTAGCTTTTACAACCTTGTTAGCCCGGAGACTGATCTTGCTTAATTGGAGTCTCACCTGTCCCCCGACACACGCCCGTTGGATTAAGGAGGTGCTTTACAATTTAAAGCTCGAAAAACTTAGGTTCTCTCTCAAAGGCTCTACCAAGACATTCCTAGACACATGGAACCCTTTCTTTGAACTTGTTAACTCTCTCAACTTGTCCCCGGACTCGGAAGAGGACTGAGCGTTCTCCATCATTGTTTTGCTCTACAGCAGCTGCTTTCCCCTTAACCCCCCCTCCCCACAATTATTTATTTAATTACTTAATTATTTACTGTTATTAGTGACCCCAAATTTGTTTTCATTTATCTATTTATTTATTTATTTATTTATCTATCTATTTTTCTATTTATTTATTTATTTATTTATTTATTTATTTACTTCTTTTTGTTCTTCTTTTTTTTTTGTGTGTTTCGTTTATCTTACCATATGTGTGTGGATGTGTACGTATGTGAGTGTTGTCTGTCCCCGTTTGGTTCCGACCTGATTCGGGTGGGTTGAAGGTGGGTAAGGGTAAGGGTTTTGAGGGTCGCTTACATACTGTTGCACAATTATGCCTTGACTATCACTGTCTGTTATCATAGTATGTATGTAAATTGCTGTGAAATTCAAATAAAAAGATTTAAACAAAAGAAACCATCTCCATCTATCTCCCATACCAATAAAACAAAACAGCACAATGCAGTCTGCAGCATTTCACTAGATCTCCCTGAAGAGAATACACTAGCTTACATCGCAGCACACATCTGTCACAAAATCATCACTTCACATGAACTGTCCTCAAAATGCCACACATGCAGAGAAGTTCTATTACGAACGGATGCCACTTTAGTAGATCCTGCACTCATATTCATCCATCACAAAGCATATGACACATCAACGTCTGACTTTGGCTCATTGATGGTGCCTTCGGAATACTTTCTTGGGTTCTGTGAAGTGAGCGAGAAAGTGTTCCGCACAGAATTTGATGATGTTAAGATGACCAGGGATAACATTTCCCATCTAATAAACACAGCAATACATAACACACAGCAATACAAAGACATGAACTTGTGCTGCAATAGGGTCAAGATTAGAATTGTAGCAATCTTTGTGAGTATCCACATGCACTATGGACTCAAATTCAAGAATAGAAAAATGCATAACATGACTGTTAAAAGGACTTCAACAAGTGGAACATAAGTAAAGTGCATAATTTTCTAACATTATTTATTTGAAGTAATACTATTGTTCAAGTTCGTTCAATTGAGTTTATTGTCATGTGTTCCTGATTGTACAATGAAATTCTTGCTTTGCTTCAGCACAGCAGAACATAGTAGGCATTGACTACAAAACAGATCAGTGTGTCCATATACAATTTTATAAATTTATACACACACATGAATAAATAAATTGATAAAGTGCAAATAACAGATAATGGGCTATTAATGTTCAGAGTTTTGTCCGAGCCAAGTTTAATAGCCTGATGGCAGTGGGGAAGTAGCTAATCCTGAACCTGGTCGTTGCAGTCTTCAGGCTCCTGTACCTTCTACCTGAAGGCAGCAGGGAGATGAGTGTGTGGCCAGGATGGCGTGGGCCCTTGATGATACTGCCAGCCTTTTTGAGGCAGCGACTGCGATAGATCCCCTCGATGGAAGGGAGGTCAGAGCCGATGATGGACTGGGCAGTGTTTACTACTTTTTGTAGTCTTTTTGCTGGTGTTGAGGGCCAGATTATTGTGCTGGCACCATATGGACAGTTGCTTGATTTCTCTTCTATACTCTGACTCATCCCCATCAGTGATATGTCCCACAACAGTGGTGTTGTCAGCAAACTTCATGATGGAGTTCGCACTATGTCCAGCTATGCAGTCATGAGTATAGAATGAGTACAGCAGGGGGCTGAGCACGCAGTCTTGAGGTGCTCCCGTGCAGAGTGTTATCGAGTCTTGACACATTTCCACCAATACGAACAGACTGGTCTGAGAATGAGGAAATCGAGGATCCAATTGGTAACCAGCTTGGAGGGGATGATTGTATTAAATGCCGAGATATAATCAATGAATAACAGCCTGACATATGAGTTTTTGTTGTCCAAGTTTCCCAGAGAAGAGTGGAGGGCCAGCGAGATCGCATCCACCGTTGATCTGTTGTGGCGGTAAGCGAACTGCAGTAGGTCCAGGTTTTTGTCGAGGTAGGAGTTGAAAATGTGCTGGCTCCTTGCAATGTATTTGCCAAATTGTCTTGACTTTTAAAGACTCTTCAGAAAATGTGTTGGCTCCTTGCAAAGTGTTTGCCAAATTGTCTTGACTTTTAAAGACTCTTCAGAAAATGTGTTGGCTGCTTGCAAAGTGTTTGCCTAACTGGCTTGGCTCTTAAAATCGTTGAAACTGTTTTAGGATGGATAAAGCAGCAAGATGGTGCTGATACGTCATTTCTGGTTCGTGGCAAGATGGCGCTGACAGCATAAGGCACAGAGTGAAGACACCATTGAATAATTCAAGAGTGCTGACAGTTCTTTATATGGTGAGTGTGTTTGTTGGACGTTATTTAAAGCACGTATTTTCTTCAGCAGCAGCAGCTTCTACAGGAGGCTTTAAACGTTTGAGTGAGTCTGTGTGTGTGTGTGAGTCGGTGAGTGTGTGTGAGTCTCTCTGTGTGTGTATATATATGTGTGTGAGTCTGTCATCATTAAAAGCTTGAATGATAACTTCTGAGATAAATTATCAGATTTTCTTTGTTTAAATTTGACCGCTGAATCTCTCTATATTTAAATTTTCTCTTTTTTTAATCAACAGCAAAGAGACATAAAGACGCAGTGAGCAGCAACAAGAGACACAACAAGAAAGAACAATGATTCTCATTTTTGACATTTAAATTGTTCTTATATTTTAAGAGTCATTCACATTTTAAACTTTAATAAATCCTTTTTCCACTTTTCATGCATGTGTGTTCTTCATCACAATGGAAACCTAATGGGCAGGAATGGATACTCTGTGCGAGAGCCACTAAGAGCAAAGATCCTATAGCGGAGCAAGATGGACCACCTCCTCTGTGGCAGGCAATTCCATCAATTCACAACTTTCTGGTTGAAAATTTTTTTTCTCACCTCAGTCGTAAATGATCTCCCCTTTATTCTAAGACTGTGGCCCCTGGTTCTGGACTCGCCCAACATTGGAAACATTTTTCCTGCATCTAGCTTGTCCAGTCCTTTTGTCCTAACCTAACTCCATTGAGATAATAATCTTCCCCCTTGTTTTTGCCACCAAAGTGGATAACCTCACATTTATCTATATTATACTGCATCTGCCCCCTCACCCAACCTGTCCAGGTTCACACTGCCACCCAGCTTTGTGTCATCTGCAAACTTGCCAGTGTTGCTCCTAATTCCCTCTTCCAAATCATTAATATATATGGTAAACAATTGCGGCCCCAACACCGAGCCTTGCGGCACTCCACTCACCGCAGCCTGCCATTCTGAAAAGGACCCGTTCATTCCTACTCTTTGCTTCCGGTCTGCCAACCAATTTTCTATCCATGTCAACACCCTACCCCCAATACTGTGTGCTCAAGAAGGACCACTCCTGAGAAAAACAATCGGCAATCGGCAATCGGCAATGTAGGCAACCCGTCTTTCTTCAGGTTCCCCATTAAGGAGGAAAGGTAAGAAAACATTTATTACTTCTGTGGCATATTGAAAATTTCATTTAGCCTGTTCAATCTCTCACTGTAGTTAGATCATTGATCTCAGATAGTCGAGTCCTCATGGCAACATCCTTTTAAAAATCTTCTCCTCAAGAGCATTTTCTTTCTACCTCTCTGTTATTTAATGCAGAATAAGAACATATTGACTGCATGATATTTTCTTTAATTTCAAATGTCGACAGTGGACATGATCTACACCGAACTGCGGAGTATTTGTCAAATAACTGCCGTCTTATGTACATTGTGTGAAATTGTGATTTGTTAACTGCACAAAGCAATGCAAATGGCGATTTATTTATTATTGTATCTTCGTTGGACGTTTTGCTCTTTGGTGTAAGCAGGGGTGGGGCTATCATTGTGTTACATACGTTGAATTGTACATCACTTTCACTGGTTAGCTGATATGCTTAACACTGCAACCCTGTATATCTCGCGAACAGAATAATGTTAATTATGTAAATCTTACCATGCATGTCAGAAATAAAGTGTTAAGCATGTTAATGGATCTCTATTATGAATTATTTAAAATTGAGTGGGTTGGTGCAATATCGGTTCCAGCCGTCAGTGACTGCACTGCCAGCCCACCAGCCGTCAGTGACTGAACTGCCAACCCACGAGCCGTGAGTAAGTGAACTGCCAGCCCACCAGCTGTAAGTGACTGAACTGCCAGGCCAATAATCCATTCAGTCCACCCTCCCCCCCTTCTCTCTCACAGAGTCACCTGTTTTGGGCAGAAATTCTGGCAGTTTCTCAGCTGCCAGCCTGCCAGGTCTGAGTGACTGTGCTGCCAGGCCTCAGTGACTGAGCTGCCAGCCCAAGAATCCATTCGACCCACAATGTCCATACTAGCCCTCTGGAAACAAGTCCCTTCGGCCCACAACACCCATACTAGCGCAACAGAAAGCCCCCCCGCCCCCCCGCCCCCCCGCCCCCCCCCCCCATACCCCACTGGCCAGCAATATTGGAATTGGTGGAGAGGTGGAATATTGCGTTGGGTGACCAGCCCTCCCGTGTGATGCTGGGACCCAACTTAGTCTAGTTATTGTATATAAGTTGGAAATGTTGTCCTTTGTTTGAAATATGTTGAATTTGACCACTTTTATTGATTAGCTGATATGCAAAACACTGCAACCCTGTATATGTCGCGCACAAAATGATGTAAATAAAAAGTGTTTTCCTTGTTTATGAAGTTCAATTTAGAATTATTTGAAATTGTGGGGGTTGGTGCAAAATACTGCTGACCCACAAATGTATCATTATGAGACATTCAAGTTTTAAAAATCCATGTCTCAAAAAAAGCAAGAAGGTCCCCATATTATTTGACCAACTTATCGACTGAATTTAAATATGTAGGGATGTGTGCACTACATTGTGTTACACTAATATAGAATGAAAGAATGAAAAAATATTTCGACATTGTGTTCATGGATATTTTATTCACAATATTAGTATTTCAGATATATTTTATATATATGTGTGTGTATATATATGTGTATACATACAAATATGTATGTGTATATATATGTATATACACATATATTGTAATATATATTGTGATATATATATATATATATATATATAGTGATATATATATGTGTGTGTGTGTATATATATATATAGTGATACACACACACAAATATATATATACATACACAGAGATTGAAAGAAAAAAGTTGCTAAACAAATTAGAGGAAATCTGAAGAAAGAAACTAGAGAAATATGTCAAGTCAAGTCACTTTTATTTATATAGCACATTTTAAAAAACAAGCGACCACGTTTGGTCGCGCTGGACGCATGCAATTGCATGCTGGTGGGACAGACCCTTAACTTGCCTCTCACACACAGGCACACACAAACACACATTCATATAAATATATATATATAAGTTACATTTAATTTTGTGCACAGTGTGTGTTAAAGCAATACAAGGGAAGCTGCACAATACAATGCAAGGGAAACTACGCAAAGGTGGCGGCTGGGGAGGAAAGATGGGAGGGAAATGGGGGAACGGGGAAAACATTTACAATAAAATTAACTAAAATATGTGAGGTGATATATGCGCTATATCAAACACTGTTTGATATATCAAACACTGTTCCCTACAACACTAATTACACTGGTTACACCAAAGATACTAGAGGAGCTCTGCTCCGCTATATAATCTTTGGATTACACAGCGGGAGGCAAACCGGAAGTCGCGTTTTGCATTAGAAAATAGCGGCCGTGACGTTCCGTACTACACGTCAGTCCATTGGATTTCGGAGGAGTGGTCTATCTTGCTCCTCTAGTATCTTTGATGCCGAGTTCCCAGAGCCCTGGTTAAACTCGGGGGCCGCTCACGGTTAAGTCTGTGAAAGCGGCCCCATCAGAGACTGTGATGCCTCGCATCCTCACCGCTTCAGACCTCGAGTAAGGGGAGGGAGGGGAGGGAGGGGAGGGTGGAGTGTCCCCTGTTGCTTTTCGCCGTCCTCGATATGCAGAGCATTTTGAGAATAGGGGTGGGGGGGGATGGGAGTCCAGCTGTGGGCTTCTGACTCTGGAGCGTGCAGGGGATGGAAGGAGCGCGCAGGCGCGCGGGTCTTGGTGAGCCTCGCCAGCTCTGAGTTCAGCGGAACCTATGAGGAGTAGATTAAGCGCGTGAGGAGTCGCTGCCCCACGATCTGTAGAACAAAGAAGCTACAGCAGAACGGAGCTGTGGAATGTTTGTTCTGCAGAACTTTCTCGATGTTTCTGCGCCTTTAATCCACAGCGGCGGGGGGCGGGGCCAGGACGCAGGTGGGCCTGGATTGGTCGGCATGTGGGTATTGTGACGTCTCAGCTGCTGATTTAAAGAAAAAAAGTAATTTGGGGGGGAAGGATTTTATTAAAAAACGTGTCTGTTCCCGCAACGCGCGGTTGCAAGGGGTGGCTGCCTGACGTCATTGCGCAACGCCACGTGCTAGGCGTACGCTATCAAGACGCTGTGTATGACGTCAAGACGATGCGTACGTCAAGATGCTGAGTACGCCCGTGGAGACGCTGCGTACGCCCTCAATGCGCCTGATGGCCGACAGGCCGTTGACGCGCAGATTTTCGGACAGTGCAAGCATGCGGGCCGGCAGCGAGGATGGCGAAAACCAGCGGGGAAACAGCTGATCTGTGCCTTCCGCCAGCGTGACAGAGCCGCACCGGGAGGGGGGGGGAGTGGAGGAGAGCCGGGCGGCAGCAGCCGTTATGGTCGTGCTGCACGCGATGAGAAGGTGGCCAGCAGGACGCGACAAAATTAGTGAGTGGGGGGGGGAAGGATTTTATTTTAAAATGTGTACAGAAAAATGATGAAATGTAATGAGGAGTGGTATGCGAATGTAGAAGTAAAAACGCTAGCGAAATGGTAAAAAATCTCGGAGTTTTTGCGTGTGGTTTTGGCGGACCAACGAATCAAAGGCAAAATCAAAATGACATACACCTGACATACACTCACACACACACACAGGAGAGGGGTGCGGAGAGATGGGTGAGGAGAGGGGGGGAGGGGGGAAGAGAGAGTGGGGAGGGGAGGAGAGCGGGGAGGGTAAAGGGGGAGAGGGTAGGGGGAAGTGGTGTGGTAGAGGGGGGAGACAAGTGTCAGTGAGGGGGGTAGAGAAGGGTGGGGAAGGGGATAGGGGAGGAGGAGAGGGGGAGGGGATAGGTAGATTATAGGGGAGAGAGAGAGTAGAGGGGAGAGGGAGAGAGTAGAGGGGGGAGGGAGGGGGAGGGAGAGGAGGGGGTGTGAGGGGAGGGGAAGGGGAGAGAAGAGGGGGGAGAGAAAAGGAGGGGGAAGTGAAGAGGAGGGGGGAGGAGAGGGGAGAATGGAGAGGGGGAGGAGAACACGAGGTTGAGAATGGGGGGTAGAAGGGAGGGGGGCAGAGTGGGGGAGGGGGAGGGGGAGGGGAGAGAGCGTGGAGGGTAAAGAGGAGACAGGGGTAGGGGCAAGGGGTGTGGTAGAGGGGGAGAGAGGGCTGGGTGAGGGGGTAGAGAAGGGTGGGGGAGGGGAAGGGGAGGGGAGAGGAGGGAGATTAGAGGGGAGAGAGAGAGAGAGTGGAGGGGGAGAGTTGGAGGGGAGAGAAGAGGGGGAGAGTTGGAGGGGGGGAGAAAAGGAGGGGAGGTGGAGGGGAGAGAGAAGAGGGGGAGAGGTGGAGGGAGGAGAGGGGAGGGTGGAGAGGGGGAGGAGAATAAGAGGTGGAGGGGGTAGAATGGAGGGGGGCAGAGTGGTGGAGGGGGATGGAGAGAGGAGGGAGGGGAGAGGGTGGTAGAGGTGGGGGGAGGGGAGAGGGGGGAGGTGGAGAGAGATTGGAGGGGGAGAGAGGAGAAGGAGGGAGTGGAGGGGGGGAGAGAGAGGACGAAGAGAGAGAGGAGGAGGAGATAGAAGGGGGGAGAGAGAGAAGGGGGGGAGAGAGAAGGGGGGAGAGAGAAGGGGAGAGAGAGAAGGGGGAGTGGGAGAGAGGGGGAGTGGGAGAAAGGCATGGGGGTGGAAGGAAGGGACGGATGGGGAGAAAGAAAGAATAGAGGGGAGAGAGAGAGTACAGGGGAGAGGGGGGAGGGAGGGGAGGAGAGAGAGGAGGGGGTGAGTAAGGGGGTTGGAGGAGATGGGAGGGGGGAGAGAAGAGCAGGGGAGAGGTGGAGGGGAGAGAGATGAGGAGGAGGAGAGGTGGAGGGGAGAGAGATGAGGGGGAGAGATGGAGGGGGGGAGACAGGAGGGGATGGAGGAGAGGAGAAGGGGGATGATAGGAGGGGTAGAGGGGGAGTGGAGGGCGGTAGAGAGGGAGGGGGTATATAGGGAGGGGGGTAGATAGGGATGGGGGTAGATAGGGAGGGGGTAGGACAAATTGCTCTATTTGATTTTCAATACCCCACCCCAAATACCATGTGCTCTAATTTTGCCCACTAATCTCCTGTGTGGGACCTTATCAAAGGCCTTCTGAAAGTCCAAGTACACTACATCCACTGGCTCTCCCTTGTTCATTTTACTTGTTATATCCTCAAAAAATTCCAGATGATTAGTCAAGTATGATTTCCCCTTCGTAAATCCATGCTGACTTGGACCCATCCTGTTACTGCTATTCCCACCACCAATATCAGGCTAACTGGTCTATAATTCCCTGCTTTCTCTCTCCCTCCTTTCTTATAAAGTGGGATAACATTAGCTACCCTCCAATCCATAGGAACTGATCCAGAATCTATAGAACATTGGAAAATGATCGCCAATGCATCCACTATTTCTAGAGCCACCTCCTTGAGTACCCTGGGATACAGACCATCAGGCCCTGGGGATTTATCAGTCTTCAGTCCCATCAGTCTACCCAACACCATTTCCTGACTAATGTGAATTTCCTTCTGTTCCTCCATCACCCTAGGTTCTCTGTCCCCTAGTACATCTGGGAGATTGTTTGTGTCTTCCTTTGTGAAGACAGAACCAAAGTACCTGTTCAACTCGTCTGCCATTTCCTTGTTCCCCATAATAAATTCACCTGTTTCTGTCTTCAAGGGACCCACATTTGTCGTAACTACGTTTTTCTTCTTCACATACCTAAAGAAGCTTTTACTATCCTCCTTTATATTCTTGGTTAGCTTACCTTCGTACTTCATCTTTTCTCCCCGTATTGCCTTTTAGTTTCCTAATCCTCTGGCTTCCCGCTCATCTTTGCTGTTCTACGTCCTCTCTTTCATTTTTATACTGTCCTTGACTTCCCTTGTCAGCCACGGTCGCTTCTTACTCCCCTTAGAATCTTTCTTCCTCTTTGGAATGAAATAATCCTGCATCTTCTGGATTATTCCCAGAAATACCTGCCATTGCTGTTCCACATCATCCCTGCTAGGATCCCGTTCCAGTCAACTTTGGCCAGCTTCTCCCTCATCCCTCCATAGTCCCATTTGTTCAACTGCAATACTGACACTTCTGATTTTACCTTCTCCCTCTCAAATTGCAGATTAAAACATCATATTCTGGTCACTACCTCCTAAAGGCGCCTTTACCTTGAGTTCCCATATTCTAATCTGGTCAAGTGTCATTATTGGTAGGAAAATTGTAAGTCAAAGCTACATTATTCTAAGCCTTGTACTTCGGAGCAAGTGCTGGTGGTGGATGCAAACTGCACATATATTAGTGTACAAATGTATCTCAAAACCCATGATAGTGGCCCCCGTAGAGAAAATGCAACAGATTACAATGGAGCATCCTGTGCACAAGTCATGTGCACAAGAGCCTAAATCTATTAACACTAAGATGTGGCGTCAGCTGATAGTCAGACCACTTGCGGTCGAACCCTTGTCAGTGGTTACGAGGGCAGTAACGTGACGTCATGGGGTTAAGGGGAGTGTCCTGCTACATAAGCATTGTTCACCTTGAGATCAACCCAGTCAACAGGTAGCTGAGCTTGAGACAACACCCTCGCTCAGCTGCAGCAGCAATGACATGATTATGTTGGAGGACCAAACTGTATTTCAAACCTATTATCTCACTAAATAAAGCAACTGTTTACTCACCACTTTTGATGCCGCTACATTGGTGACCCCGACGATCCAAATTGGGATTTTGGATTTGTCTCAACACACGCAGCCTCGGGAGACCTGATGTCTGCAGCCGACAGCCCAGCCCTGCTAAACGACGCTACTGCCAACCTGGCCCTACCATAAGGTATGCCGCAGGCCGCCCGGGTCGATGGGCACGGTAGAGAGCATGCTGACTGGTTGCATCGTGGCTTGGTTCGGCAACGTGAGCGCCCAGGAGTGGAAGACTGCAAAAAGTTGTAAGCACTACCCAGTCCATCATCGGCACTGACCTCCCTACCATCGAGGGGATCTATCGCAGTCGCTGCCTCAAAAAGGTTGCCACAATCATCAAGGACCCACACCATCCTGGCCACTCACTCTTCTCCCCGCTGCCTTCAGGTAGAAGGTACAGGAACCTGAAATCTGCAACATCCAGGTTCAGGAATAGCTCCTTCCCCACAACCATCAGGCTATTAAACTCAACTCAAACAAAACTCTGATCATTGATAGTCCATTGCACTTTATCTGTTTATTTATGTGTGTACATATATATTCATTGGTATATGGTCACACTGAACATTTCTGTTCTGTATTTATTTATGCCTACTATATCCTGTTGTGCTGAAGCAAAGCAAGAATGTCACTGTCCTATCTGGGACACACGACAATAAACTCTCTTGAATCTTGAATCTTGTGTGACGGCCGCCAATCTCTCCCGCATGACCTGCCCGGAGCCAACCACCGGGGCTGAGAGGCCGCGGCTGCCGCCGCTCCCCCACCAGCTGCTGCCCACCAGAGCTAAGAGTCCACAGCTGCCGTCGCCCCCCCCCACCAGTCACCGCTCCCCCACCAGCCGCTGCCCCCCCACCAGCCACCGCTCCCCCACCAGCCACCGCTCCCCCACCAGCCACCGCTCCCCCACCAGCCGCCGCTCCCCCACCAGCCGCCGCTCCCCCACCAGCCGCCACTCCCCCACCAGCTGCCACTCCCCCACCAGCTGCTGCAGGAGCTGCGGGTGTAGCAGTCCCCCACCCGCAGCATCACCAACGCCCGCCCGACAGCCCCGGGAGCAGGGAGAAAGCGGGCTCGGCTATTACTCCGCCGGCCACTGCTCAAGGTCTAGCCTCGCTACGTGGGGCGGCTGCCCGAAGACGTCCTCACCGGCGCGGACCCCGAAGATCCCTAGGCGCTGGCTGCCCGTTCGGCCCAGCAGCAGGGTGGAGCCGCGGCCAGTTATGAGTCGGCGGTTCCGCAACGGATTCCCCGGCAGCTTCCAGCCTCCGCCGAGGGCGCGGCAGTGCATCCGGTCTCCAAAGGCGACGGTGGGTGGAGTCCCTACGTGCAGCAGTGGGGCGGGGCCTGTCGATGCCGGCCGCCCCGCATGCATCCACGAATTACCTAGATTGGCCGCCTTTAAAGGCCGCCTCAGCCGGCTGCCAAATTGGCCGCTGCAGCCTACTTCCACATGGCAGCCACAGCGACGGCAAAAATGGCTGACGCGGCCGGCCAGAAGTGATGCTCGACCTTCTCTGACCGCCGTCACAGCGCCACCTTCCGGCTGGCTGCTGTCACTGCAGCCTGACCGTCGTCCACAGCACCACCTTCCGGCCGGATGCCGTCCCTGCAGCCTGACCGCTGGCAACAGCGCCACATCAGGTTGGATGCTGTCACTGCAACCTCGTTTTCCAGCACAGCTTCCCAACCTGCACCATGGACACTCGACAATTTGAACTTTCCTACCACTTTGTACTTGATTGCTCACTGTAGTTTGTTTTGTTTCTTTTCACTTTGTTTACACAGTAATGACCACGCCAGGTTTAGCAATTAATTTATTCTTACTTCTTTGTTTGCATTGTTGCCGACGTCTACCAGCCGTTGCTGGGGGCCGTATTTCTCAGGACACAATCCCCTGCTGGTCGAGGAGATGCGATCGTGTCTCGTCCAACCTGCGGCTTTTGGATTGGTCTCCTCGCACCTCTCGGCATACGGCCGGGATGGCCCACAGCCGGAGCGTCGACTGCGCTCGCGGTCCCACCATCCCGACCCATGGCTGGCGTGCCTCCGACCCACTGCAGGAGCTGCCCTCGACCATGCTTGCACACGTTCTGGTAGAAGGTTAGCGCGTTCTATTCCTTCCTCCGGTTCTGGGGGGGTCCTGTGGTGTCAGCTGATAGTCAGACCATTTGAGGTCGAACCCTCGTCAGTGGTTACGAGGGCTGTCAGGTGACATTATGGGGTTAAGGGGAGTGTCCTGCTACATAAGCATATCTCACCTTAAGATCACCCCAGTCAACAGGTAGCTGAGCTCAAGACAACACCCTCGCTCAGCTGCAGCAGCAATGACATGATTATGTTAGAGGACCAAACTGTATTTCGAACCTATTATCTCACTGAATAAAGCAACTGTTTATTCACCACATTTGATGCCGCTATAAAGACCGTGTATTGGTCAAAATGTTTGTGTGCAGGTGAGAAGTGTAGGGAAAGCCCTTGTTCCAAACAGCTGTGTAATCTTTCACGAGATCAGACCGAGCCTTCATCACTTCAAATTGCTTTGCCATAATAATACTCTACCCATATTAATTTTAAAGTTAATTGGAATAAGTAGTGATGACATTGAATGGTCCTCCACCTTAGTTTAAGTAGAGCAGCAAGTGTATAAAAAGTAATCATGCCCTTAAGTAGTTTAGGTGAGATTTTTTACTATTCACCAATTTCACATCGACCAGTATTTTAAGCCAGATGAGCAGGTTCATGTTCTCAGTCCTCTCAACAAGTCCGGTTGAGACAAATGGGATGTTGGGAAAATAGTGGAAGTGTGTGGAACAAAAATATACTTAGTTGAAGTTGGAGATAGGATCAAAAGTGTTCATGTTGATCAACTGATTCCAGCCAAAGATGAACCAAAAACTGAGCATGAAGTCTTAATCCCTGAGTTTTTAATCTGAAAATGAGTTGAAAGAGACCACTGTGATTGAAACACAAAGTTCAGTTAGTACAGACAAAGAAACAGATTCCTCTGGTCAAAGTCAAGGTACTAAACCAGAGCCAAACAAGCCTACAGTTGCGTCAACATCTAAATCTGTTACACCTGTTACTGTTAGACAATCAGGCAGGATCCGTAAACCAGTAGTCAGATTAGGTTTATAAGTTAAATAACTCACTGTATAAGTAAAACGAAAATGTGTAGATATGTAAAATAAATATATTATGTTTATCATTTAAGATTTCATAAATACTGGTTTATATCAAGTTTCACAACAACAAAATTGTAACAAAATACTTTAAAAAAGGAGAGCAGTGTAATGTATTCATGCATATTCATATATATGTTAATGAATTGGTGTTCGATATAAACAGGGAATGTTGGGTAATAAACCTCTCTCTCATGATCCAGGCAACCTGCGTGTAAGTTATTATTCATTCTGCTGTCCAGAATATAACAATGCCTTTCATTATTCTGTAAGTTTCAATGAGGGGACCCTTCATTCTTCTAAATTCCAGCGGGTAGAGGCCCAAATGCTCATCATATGCTAAACAATGCTAGAATCATTTTTGTAAACCTCCTCTGGACCCTCTCCAGAGCCAGCACATCCTTCCTCAGATATGGGGCCCAAATTTGTTCATAGTACTCCAAATGCAGCCTGACCAGCGCCTAAAACAGCCTCGGCATTCCATCTCTATTTTTGTATTCTAGTCCTCTTGATATAAATGCTAGCATTGAATTTGCCTTCCTTACTACCGATTAACTTTTTGGGAGTCCTGCACCAGCACTCCCAAATCCCTTTGCACCTCCGATATCTGGTTTCTCTCTCCATTTAGAAAATCTACGCCTTTATTCTTTTTTTTTTTCTTTCTCTTCCTCCCTTCCTTTTTTTAATTTATTTTTTATTTGTATTTTTATTAGAAGCAGTGTAGTATAAACCGTGGCATATGACAAAATACATTTCATGTACAACTTCTATTTTAAATTTAACGAGAAAGAGGTAGAACAAGAAAGAAAGAGCGAGAAAGAGAAAGAGTGAAGGAAGTAGTGATGTGTAAACCCCTAGATTACCAGATGTGCAGTCCAGGGGCGAACAAGTGATATCCTATAGAAAAATAAAGACAAACACCCATAAAATAATTTTAAAAGGAAAAAAAAAAGAAAGAAAAAAAAGGAAAAAAAGGGACCCTTATGTGTGGATATACCTGCTTCATATCTCACTACACCCATCACCCAGTTTGTGAATCGGTTTATTTCCAGAGTTGTGTTGCACCATACTATACTTGTAATGAATCAATAAAAGGAGACCATGTCTTTAAAATTTGCTCTGATTTTCCAGCTAAGACGAGTCTCATATCTTCAAGATGTAGCGTCTCAGACATGCTTGTGATCCACATTTTAAGCGTTGGGGTAGATGCATTTTTCCAAAATTTAAATATAGTTTTTTTTGCCATTATCAGGCCGTAGTTAAGGAAACTTTGAAATATTGAAAGCTCAGAGCAGGCACCTGTTGTTCCAAAAATAATCAATTCTGTATGGGGGTCTAGTTTTGTTTTTAATAATTTGGAGAAGATTTTGAAGATTTCTTTCCAAAATTTATGGAGTTTTATACAGGAGACGAAGGAGTGTGTTATAGTTGCTTCTTGAGATAAACATTTGTCGCAGATGGGAGATACATTTGGGAACATTTTGTTCAGTTTAGTTTATGAGTAATATAGTCTGTGTAGTATTTTAAATTGGATTAGAATATGTCTTACATTGATCGAACAGTTATGTACATATAGGAAATATTTTTCCCATCTGTCTTTGGGAATTTTTAAGCTTAATTCCTGTTCCCACTCTCTTCTAATTCCATCTGACGATGGAATTTCTATATTTAGAATGATATTTTACAAGTATGATATTAAATTATTTGACTGCATTTCTATTCATACCTTCATCTAATATATCTGGCAACAGAGTTTGATATTCATGGGTATATGTTTTCAAATAATCTCGAATTTGAAGATATCTAAAATATTGATTACCTTTCAGACTGTATTTTGATTGTAATTTCTGAAATGATAAAAGGTTTCCCATTTCGTACAAATCTCCAACCTTTTTCATTCCTAGTCTTTCCCAATGAATAAACATTTTATCTATAATAGATGGTTTGAACGACGGATTATTAGCTATTGGAGAAAGAAGAGATCGATTTTTTAGTTTAAGAGTATGTTTTACTTGTCTCCAGATTTGTAAAGTGCTATGAATAATCGGGTTTTTCTTGTATATAGTATAAATCAACTTTGTTGGGGAGAGAAGGATCGCGCCTATGTTAAAAGGCGAACAATCCTCTCTCTCCATTACTAACCAATCTACCTGTTGACATGAATTGTCCAGCCAGTGAATTACATTTTTAATATTCACTGCCCAGTAATAGTACAAGAAGTTGGGGAGAGCCAGTCCACCGATTGCTTTGGGTTTACATAAATGTCGTCTATGAATTCTGTGTGATTTATAATGCCAAATAAAAATGTTAATGTTGGAATCTAGTTGGGTTTTTTTTAAATTGTAGTTAGATATATTGGTATTGATTGAAATAAGTAGAGAATTTGTAGGAGGAAAATCATTTTTATGGCATTTATTCTGCCTATTAGAGACATCGGGAGTGTTGAATTGAATCAGAGCATTTAATTTAGTAACTAAAGGCAAGAAGTTTCCATTGAATAAAGAATTATATTTTCTGGTTACTTGGATACCCAGGTATTTAAATTTTTCTGTAGCAATTCTAAAAGGAAATTTTAAAAGGTGTGTCGACTTTTGGGGTTTTATTGCCATGATTTCACTTTTATTCCAGTTTATTCTATATCCTGAGAAAGAACCAAATTCCTCTATTAGATTTAATATATTTGGTATACTAACTTGAGATTTTGTAATGTATAATAATACGTCATCTGCATATAATGATATTTTGTTATTGGAATGTTTAGTATTATACCCGTGAATATTCGGATTCATTCTTATACTTTCCGCTAAGGGCTCTATCGCAAGAGCAAATAGCAGGGGTGATAATGCACAGCCCTGTCTATTGCCCCTGGATAAATGAAATTTCGGAGAAAGTATGTGATTGGTCAATACTCTAGCAGTCGGCCTGCCATATAGTAATTTTATCCATGATATGAAGTTCTCTCCCATCTGAAATTTTTGTAGTACTGTGAAGAGGTATTCCCATTCCACTTGGTCAAATGCTTTTTCTGCATCTAATGAAATAATTGATAAGTCTTCTTCAATTTTGTGTGAATACATTATATTAAAAAGACGTCTCAGATTATTAAATGGATGTCTCTTGGGTATAAACCCCATTTGATCCGCATGTATTAATTTACTAACGTATTTACTTAATCTTCTTGCCAGAGTTTTCGCTAGTATTTTCTGATCTGTATTTAATAATGCAATTGCTCTGTACGAACCAGGGTCTTCTAGATCTTTATCTTTTTTGGGTATGAGTGTAATAGTTGATTCAGCTAGTGTTTGTGGTAGTGTCTGTTCTTTGAATGCATATGTATAAAGCTTATGTAAACGTGGTGAGATTACCTCGTAAAATCTTTTATAAAATTCATTACTAAATCCATCTGGTCCTGGTGTTTTACCATTCTTCAGTGAGTTATTGTCTCTTCTATTTCATTGATTGACACCTGTGCTCCTAATTCCTCTTGTTCCAACGGATTAAGTGTTGGAAGATTACAGTTGTCCAGAAAGTTTTTGGGAGTCCTGCACCAGCACTCCCAAGTCCCTTTGCACCTCCGATATCTGGTTTCTCTCTCCATTTAGAAAATCTACGCCTTTATTCTTATCACAAAAATGCATGACTCTGCACTTTGCTATCCTGAATTTCATCTGCCACTTCTCCGCCCACCCTCCTAACCTGTCCAAGTCCTTCTGCAGAGTCCTTGCTTTCTCTACACTGCTTGCCCCTCCACTTCTCTTAGCATCACCTGCAAACTTGGCCATGAAGCCTTCAATCCCCTTATCCAAATGATTAATATACAACGTGAAGAGGAGCGACCCCAGCACCGACCCTTGCGGAACTATTCTTCATTAGTACAGGTGTCAGAGGTTATGGGGAGAAGGCAGTAGAATGGGGTTAGGAGGGAGAGATAGATCAGCCATGAGTGAATGGCGGAGTAGACTTGATGGGCTGAAAGGCCTAATTCTACTCCTATCACTTATGACTTTATAAACTCCGCTAGTCACTGGCAGCCAACAAGAAAAAACACCACTATTGCAACTCTCTGCCTTCTGCCATCCAGCCATCCCACTATCCATGCTTGTATCTTCCCTTCAATACCATGGGCTCTCATCTTCCCCATCAGCCTGACATGTGGCACCTTTTCAAAGGCCTTCTGAAAATATAGGTAAACAACATCTACAACCTCCCCTCTGTTTGTCCTGCTACTAACTTCCTCAAAGAACTCCAGTAGATTTGTCAGGCAAGATCTTTCCTTCACAAAACCATGCTGACTTCTTGTACTGCCTGTTTTGAGTTCCACTTCCTCCCTCTAGTTACACTTGGCATCAGACTATTAATAAGAATGTGGGATAAGATAGAACTGGTGGGAATGGGTCGCCGATGGTTGGTGTGGACTCGGTGGGTCGAAGGGCCTGTTTCCATGCTGCATCTCTCCAAACGGTATCCTGAATTCAGAACCATCCAGGGATTTCAATTTGGTTAATAATCTGGAATTTTAAAAAGTAGTTGGTAATGATAACCAGAAAGCTATCAGATTGTTGTAGCTGATTAACTAATATACTTTAGTTAAATTGCCATCCTTAGATAGACACAAAAAGCTGGAGTAACTCGGGTCAAGCAGCATCTCTGGAGAAACGGAACAGATGACATTTCGGGTCAAGACCCTTCTTTAGACGTAACCCGAAACATCATCAATTCCTTTTTCCCAGAGATGCTACCTGACCCGCTGAGTTACTCCAGCTTTTTGTGTCCATCTTTGGTTTAAACCAGCATCTGCAGTTCCTTCTGACACATTTTGTCTGCCATCCTTATCCAGTTTGGCCCAAATGTGACTCCAGACCTAGTTATGTGGTTGATGCTTAAGAGCACTCTGAAAGGGTATAGAAAACCACTTAGTTCTAGAACATTTAGGGGTGGGTAATAAATGCTGGCCTTACCTATGATATCCTGACGTTAAAACATGAACGAAAGTAATACTGGGCAAGTAAATGCCCTCCAATAATGATGATATCCAGTGCATTCCAAGACTGGGAGAAGGTGCTGAGAAATATATTTTGATAACCTTTCCAGTCTTCTGGTGATAGCAGCATGGCAGAGGTGCCATCTTTGACAAATGTGCAGCACAGTTGGAGCAGCAACAGGTAATATGAAGCAAATGGTTGGGTCCTTTACAAAACCATCAGAGGTGGCCATAAGCCTCTCAGACTCCAGGTCTTCTACATGGCCAGGGGAGAAATTACTCAGCTACTCTCGGTCTCCATGGAGCACGCAACTTAAACCGTTCCCAAGATTTCAACTAACTTAGGCAGCATCTATGTACTTGTCCAAGGTTCTGACCGACCAAGTAGGCAATATACTTCTGAGGTTTGTTTTAGTGGGGCTAGTGGTTGGGTAGGAAAGTAATGGAGAAGGAGTTGGAGGGCAGAGGTTACAGTAGGTGAGAGAATGAACAGGGAAGAGAAGGGATGGGGTGGAAGGAAATATGTGGCTCCGAGGGAACAAAAGAGGGTGGGAATCCTGTTGGGAACAAAAACAGAAAGGAAGCAGGAGCCTGAGTGAAAGCACAAAAGACAATAGAGGTGGGACACCTGAAAAAGGTAGAAAGAGTGTAGGAAGGAACTGCAGATCCTGGCTTAAACCGAAGATAGACTCAAAAAGCCTGAGTAACTCAGCAGGACAGGCAGCATTTCTGGAGAGAAGGATTGGGTGACGTTTTGGGTCAAGACCCTTCTTCAGACTGGTAGAAAGTGTTCAGGGATAGTGTAGCGATGTTACAAAACCTACCTTCAGCAGCGCTGCAGTTCTGCCACTGGCCGTGTGAATGACTTTGGCGCCTTTGAGAGGGGGGGGGGGGATTAAAATGCAGGTTTGTATCACTTGTTGGAGAGGGATTTCCTCGGGCTGCTAGTTGATGAAGAAAAATCGATCGGACTTCCGTTCCCGTTTTTTTAAATTAAAAAAAAAAAAATCGCTGGACAATTTAATAGTTGGATTAAAGTAAAAGGCGACTTGTAACGCCCTCAACGCCTACAACGTGACGGATCGTAATATCAGGACAAAACAAAAGGTAAGTCGTTTATTTCACATATAATCTTGCTTCTTGGGTGGCTTTAATCTAATTTTACGACGCGAAAATGTTATTTGGGCCCCATACGAACCGGCAGTCTTTGCCTGCCGAGATGGGGTTTAAATTCATGGCAACGGCAACGTTCCAATCGATCACACTCCAGAAACACCCACTCGCAAGATGATTTAAATCCTTTTTTTGGACAATCATGTCATAAGAGCATCTAAATCGTCTATATTTTGTGTTATTGTCTATCCATAATCAATATTTTTATATTAAATATCCACAACAGTTTTAGCCACATGTATTGTGCAAAAAATTATAATTTGTATTATATTGAGAGTGGATGTTTCTAGATTAATTTATGGGGATTAAACATTAAATTCCTTCCATCTGGCATATAAGTTCATGACAGTGAGATTTGAAAATCATGTCATATTGTGAATTCTTGTGTGAATGGGATTAGTTTGTTATTTGGATACTTAGGCTATTAAAAAAAATCCTTTTCTTAAGAAATGGATAGATGTTTAGATCTAGTAATTGAATTTAGATTGATTAGATGAATTTAATTGATTTGATGAAACTGATGAATATAATTTTTTTTGTTGGGTATATACTATTTGTTTTAGCGTTTAACTTTATCATTTCTACCTTTATTCTAAAATTGCAAATAATAACTTGTTTCTGTTAATGCTGCTCAGTGTTTTTTTTCCTTTACATTTTAAACACATGTATCCGAAGAAGAAATGTAAAATTGTCAATCCAAATGCCCAGCAAAAGAGACTGATTTAGACAGCATTCGCAGCGATTATCCGAATTTGGACTACTCCAAATGTGATGATCTACAGGACATTCTTAATGGGAAAGTAGTGGGTAGAAAGGCATATCATGCATGGTTTGAAGAGCAAAAACTTGTAGTTTACAATGCCAAAATTGAAAAGTTCAGGTAAAACAAGGTGTACAGAATTGCTTATTGGTTACAATCTGAGGAGTATGATGATGCTACTGATTACGATATGCCTATGTACCAGCTAGCAACTGATCTTCTCCATAAAGACTTGGTCTATTGCTAGAAATTGTAATTTATTTACCTATCTGTTGCGGACTTACAGCATATACTACAATAATATTAAAATTCTGATCTTGAGAATATCAAATTGTTTTAATTTTTAAGGCAGTCTGGGTGTTTATTACTATTTCCGTCAAACGGTAAATTTTGGTCATTTCGGTCACAACGGTCATTAACTACAATTAGGTAACTAACTAATTATATGCTTTAATTTCAAGTCATCCAAGTAAGATGTTTTATATTTGTTTCAGAATGCTTCAATCTATAAGAACTGAAAATTTCATTCTGTTCTCTTGATTTTTAAGAAAGTTATGGGCTTTAGACTGTCCTCGATCACAGCTTTTGTGTTAAGTCAATGGAAAAGCAATAGGGAACAAGATGCTAATTTCCGAGTATGAAAATGGCCATAACTTTTTTAATACTAAAGATTTGAAAGTGAATTAGGTGTCTAAACTTATTTTTATACTTTATCTGATTGGATAAATTGCAGACTTGATTTTAAAAATCTCAAAATTTTGTAACATTGCTAGTGTGGACTGAAATAAATGATATTTGGTGTCAGGAAGATGAAAGGCGAGGGGGTGGGGCAAAGAGATGGTGGGTGGAGGACCAGGGCAACGAGGAGGCAGTGGGCAAGGATATGTTTGCCTGAGCCCATACCTCTATGAGTGCACGTATGGGTGTGTGTTTGTGTTCACACGCAAATCCTCAAATCCGGCACGGCGCTGGAGCGCTATTGTGCAGCGGAGCGGGCGATGCCTTGCCTGGGTCGCCGCGCTGGACCGACGCGCTGGAGCTCCGGTGAGCTGGACCGTCGAGCTCAACACCTCCGGGCTGCGGGACTGTGGAGCGGGCGGCGGCGCCGACTCCAACACCGGGAGCCTTGAGCTCCAAATCGGCGCGGCCTTGTCGGCTTCAGGTGCTGCGGACGCCTGCGGGAAATCGGCCGTTCCAGCCGTAGTTGCGGCCTCCGGTGAGGAATGCGGCCGTTCCAGGTGGCCCAGCTGCTGGAGGACTCTCCCGACGCCGGGGCTACATCACCCGGCGAGAACGGCCAGGATCATCGGGCCTCCGTAGAGGCAATAGCGGGGCTTCATTTGGCCTGACTGTTTGGGTGAACTGGGGCTGGGGACTGGACACTGTGCCTTCCCCCACAGTGGAAATCACTGTGGGGGGATGATTTTTGTATGTAATTGTTTGTAATTGTATTTGTTAGTCTGTGTTCAAGATGGCGGTCGGAGGGGAGAGTGGACGCTGGCACGGTTTCGTTGCCGCTGCTCTCTCCTCAAATTGTGCTTCTGATTTTCTTTTTTTGTGTTTTTGGAAGGAATTCTGTCCCTGATTTGTGTATTGGTCTTTATAACTTATTTTTTTAAATTCTGATTATATGTTTCCTATAAATCTCTGTAAGGTGTCCTTGAGACCTCAGTATAAGGCGCCCGTAAATAAAATTCATTATTATTATTATTATTATCTCCGGTGATCCTTGTGAATTGGAACCGAATAATATGCATCCTTGAGATCGATGCATGCCATAAAGCAGCCCTCAGAAATCAGTTGCTTAACAGTAAAGAAATTCTCCATTTTAAAATGTCTATACTGCACGTATGATTTGAATTTTTCCAAATCAAGCATGATCGGCATCCACCATCTTTCTTCTCCCTGGAGAATATATTAGAGATGCATTGATCTTTTTCAAAAATTGATCTCTCAATTACTCCTTTTTTGTGCAATGCGTGTATTTCGGCTTGCATATCCAAAGTCTCTTGTTGGAGCATGTATACGGCCGACTTGGCGTATCTTGTGTGGGTGGAAATGAGTTAGGCAAAAACTCAATTTTGAAACCCTTTATATTGTGCAATATAAATGGATCTGAGGTTATCTGCCGCCATTCATGCAAGAACAAACTTAACCTACCACCAACTTGTAATTCCTCCTCACACCCCGTGTGACTGATAGAACCAGACCCACCTACCTCAAATGTTACAGGCGGTTCGATACCAGGCCCAGCGGACCCTAATTCTGGTTCTGTTTTTTCCCCCTCGATCTGAAAGGTACAGCTGCTGGGACGTGAGGCTGCCGCATCTTCCATGATGGGCGGGACAGGCCTAGGCCTAAAAAAGACCTGTGACCGGGTAGGACAAATCTGGAGTTCCCACTGGCTTCAGAAAACCGCTTCTTGCTAGTAGAGGCGTAGGGGTGCTGACGCCGGAAGATTAGAGATTAGAGATTAGAGATTCCTTTATTTGTCATTCAGACCTTTCGGTCTGAACGAAATTTCGTTGCCTGCAGTCATACATATAATAATAAATGACAAAACACACAATAAACACAAATTAACATCCACCACAGTGAGTTCACCAGGCACCTCCTCACTGTGATGGAGGCAAAAGTCTTAAAGTCTCTGTCTCTTCCCGCTTTCTTCTCCCTCTGCGCTGAGGCGATCCAGGCTTCTGATGCTGTGGCCCCGCCGGGCGACGGTAAGCCAGTCCAGCGGCCGAATCCATGCTCCGCGACGGGCCGGCTCAAACTCCGCGGCCCGGGGTGGTCGAAGCTGCCGAAGCTGCCGCCCTCCAGTCCAGCGGACGCAGCTGTAGTTGCGGGAGCCCCAGAAAAACAGGTCACCAACCTGTGACCTGCGCGCTCCCGACGATGTCGTCCACTGGGCCCGCGGCCGAGCCTCCGGATTCAGGTCCACTGGGCCCGCGGCCGAGCCTCCGGAATCAGGTCGCCACCAGTGTCCTCGGTCGCCACCGCCGGAACGCCACCGCAGCTCCGAAGCCGGCCAGCCTCGCGCTCCCGAAGATGTCGTCCACTGGGCCAGCTGCGGCCGAGCCTCCGGATTCAGGTCGCCACCAGTGTCCTTGGTCGCCACCGCCGAACGCCACCACCACCGCCGGAACGCCACCGCAGCCCCGAAGTTGGCCAGCCTCGTGCTGGTAAGTCCTGGCTCTGCCTCCGGAGCCTCGAGGTCAGTCGGTCGCTCGCAGTTGAAGTTGGAGGCCGGCAGCTCGCAGTTGGAGTTGGAGGCCGGCAGCTCCGCCATTTTGGCCTCAGCGCAGACGGAGGCAGAGAAGGGGGATACGACAAGAAAAAGTCGCATTCCCCCGAAGGAAGAGACAAAAGTCATGATTCACCCCCCCCACCCCCCCACCCCCCCCACCCCACACATACACAACCCAATAAACTAAAATTTAACTGAAACAGGACAAAGGAAACAACAAAAAAAGTAAAACAGACGGACTGCAGGCGAGCCGCTGCTGTACGACAGCGCCGCCACTTCCGGAGTGGAGACTTGCTCTGTACGACAGCGCCGCCACTTCCAAGAGCGGAGACTTGCTCATAGGAAATGCTTTAATCATGCCTTCTGCTTTAGATTCCTCATGCAAGTCCTTGACCTGTTTGCTCAGGTCTTCTCCGAAGAGGAGATTCGGAGGCTGAATATTACTGGCCTTGCACAGATGTGCGAACTTTGGGTTCAGTACTGGCCTGATGGCGTCTTTCCGGAAACAGTTTATTTCAAAATGGGCGTTGCACATCAGTGCCATAGCATCCTGCTGAACTTCAGATAATTGACCGCCATCGATCGACCTGGCAAAAGCCGTGATGCCTGCAGACAATAAACTCAGGATGCATTGAAGCTTCATTTCTTTGGCTTTGATGTTGGACCCAGAGGCGTTGACTAAGGGCACATTTAAAGTTGCACAATTTTCTGGACTGGGGTATTTTGCAGTCATTTCCACCATAGTTTCCTCCTTTAGTTGGTGGGAAGTAAGGTAGTTGATGCTTGAGGCCAAATCCCCTAGAAGTGGCTTGCCTGTCCGCGAAGGAACAGCAAATTTGGAGGCAAGAGCGGGCAACTCTTGTATATGCGACTCATGCATATCATGCATTACAGGATGAGCCTCCGGCACACATTCATATTCGGAGTCAGCTGTATATCGATCTCCAAAACTCCCCTCATCCGAGTGGGAGGAAATAAGCAGCCCTGTAGCAGGAGCTGCAGCAGGCGTTAGAATAGAACTGCCTGAGTATGCCTCCATAGCACGGAGCATATTGTGTGCCAGCATCCTCTCCATAAGATGCTCCATCTGTGATAAACGGCCTAACACATCAGACATTGATGTGGGAGCAGTATCCTCCTGGCCTGAATCATCTGAGAGGACTTGCCTCACTGTTTTCTGTTTGGGTTTACCCCCCTTCGGGGTTGCCAAGCTGCTCCTTGCAGGAACTAATTCCGAGGTGGCTGAGCAAACTGCCAGCGACTCTGAGGATGAAAAAGACGGCCGCCAGCTTCCCGCACTCCCGCGGTCTTCTGCAGCCGGTTTTACCGCAGCCCGTCTAGGTTTGGTCCCAGGCTTCTCCATAATTACACCTAGAGACCCTGTTGAAAAAATACCGCACACCAAAACACCTCAGAGCAAGTTTACACTTACCTGTGAGGCTTTTAAACTTACCGCTGGAGGAGCCGACACTCCTCCCAGCTTGGTTTGGGAACAGGTCTTCCCAAGACCACATGGAATCACAGAGGGTTGTAGAAGCAGCCCTCTCCATCACACAGACCAGACTTCCCATCATTGACTTCGTCTGCCCTTCACACTGGCTCAGATAACAGTAATCAAAGATTTGTCCCATCCATCCGCAGCCATTTCTTCTTATTGCTGCTTCCATCCGACAGGATTTTCAAAGTGCGCACCACCAGACTCAGGAATAGCACCTTCCCCTGCAATCTCCACTCAGACAGTACTAGAGGTCAGTGCTGAACCCAGATTGCTGCAGAATCAAGTGTCATACCAACGGACAAGCATACAAGCCAGTCTGCTTGGGGGTGAAGAAAAAATGAGGGTAGTACTCGAACACAAGCAAAAGATAAGTCCACCTGATATCCAAGCAGGTGCAACGTCAAGCATGAAAACAATGAAGCAGTTGGAGTTGGAAATGTTCGATATTGAATTTGAAGCTGGTTTGTATAAATTGAATTGAATACATTTTATTAGCCAAGTATGTATACATACAGTGCAAGGAATTGGCGCCCATAAATAAAATTCATCATCATCATCATCATTATCATTATGTGCATCAGAATCATCATGGTGAACATAACGAGAACATGCATACTAATCAATCACATCCAAATGAAATACCTTGTTACTTCCACTTTTCTCATTTCTGCATCATGGGCTTGTTGGTGATATTCTTATTTGAAAAGTCAGAAATACCTACAAATACTCAAAGCACAAAATTAAGAAGGGCCTGTTTCCATCCTGTATCTTTCAACCAATTCAAAAACCTAGGTTCTCTCTCAAACATCAAGCGAGCCAAGAGTGTTTTATTGTCATATGTCCCAGATAGAACAATGAAATTCTTCTTCTTCGCATGGCGTGCACAGCCTAAAGTTGTAGGACAACTTGTTCCATTTGATCTTATTTGATTGTGCACGCCGGATTGATTGCATTCGTCGAAACAGGGCGGACCACGTGATGGTTGCAATCTTCCACCCCAATGAAATTCTTACTTGCTGCAGCACAACATAATATGTAAACATAGTACATTGTAAATAATATGATAAATGAAAGAGAGAGAAAAAAAAGTTGTTTGCATATATACACATACTCACATATATTTATATATCTACTAGACTAAGTGGGACCCGTTGGGTCCCATGTTCACACAGGAGGGCTAGTTCCCCAACGCAATATTCCGCCTCTCCACCAATTCCAATATTGGGGGCCAGTGGGGGGGGGGGGGCTTTCTGGAGAGTTGGTATGGGTGATGTGGGCTGATGGGACTGGTCTCCAGAGGGCTAGTATGGACATTGTGGGACATATGGATTCTTGGGGTGGCAGCTCAATCCCTCAAGCCTGATGTGCTGGCAGCTCACTCACGGCTATTCTTTGAAATTCCATTTGAAGCAGGGTGCAAGGCCACCAAATTCAAATCAATTTCCTACCATTTCAAGCAGGGCGCAAGGCCACCAAATTTAAGTGCAGTTTCTTACCACTTCAAGCAGGGTGCAAGGCCACCAAATTCAAGTGCAGTTTCATACCACTTCAAGCAGGGTGGAAGACCACCAAATTCAGGTGCAGTTTCCTACCACTTCAAGCAGGGTGCCAGGCCACCGAATTCAAGTGCAGTTTCCTACCACTCCAAGCAGGGTGCAAGAACACTGAATTCAAGTACAGTTTCTGACCACTTCAAGCACGGTGCAAGGCCACCGAACTCAAGTGCAGTTTCATACCACTTCAAGCAGGGTGCAAGGCCACCAAATTCAAGTGCAGTTTCATACCACTTCAAGCAGGGTGCAAGGCCACCAAATTCAAGTGCAGTTTCATACCATTTCAAGCATGGTGCAAGGCCACCAAATTCAAATGCAGTTTCATACCATTTCATGCAGCGTGCAAGGCCACCACATTCAAATGCAGTTTCATACCATTTCAAGCAGGGTGAAACCACCATAAAACCACACAAAACACCACACTCACAGTTCAGTAGACATTCAGTGTGTTCAGTTGATTCACAGCTCAGACAGTCATGACCACTCCCTCCCCCATCATGCAGAGACTGAGCCATACCCGGGTTTTATCCCTCCCCCCTCCCACCGGAAAAGGTGCGGCCTTCATGGCGTGATTGACAGGAGAGAGATTCTCAACATTTTTAAAACATTAATAACACTTTTATTTTTCATTGATGGGAAGAATCCTCTGCACCTGATGAGCGGAGGGGGACTAAGTAAGATGGCCAAAAAAATCAGCCGTAAATGGTAGCGTTTTATCAAAAATCAATATACAGTGCAAACAGGAAGTTGTCAAGTTTAGACAACCAACCACTTGCAGTGCTTTTTGCCTTCAACCCAAAACACCAACCAACCACGTGCAGTGCTTTTTGCCTTCAACCCAAAACACCAACCAACCACTCGCAGTGCTTTTTGCCTTTAACCCAAAACACCAAGCAACCACTTGCAGTACTTTTTGCCTTCAACCCAAAACACCAACCAACCACTTGCAGTGCTTTTTGCCTTCAACCCAAAACACCAACCAACCACTTGCAGTGCTTTTCGCCTTCAACCCAAAACACCAACCAACCACTTGCAGTGTTATTTGCTTCAACCCAAAACCCCACCTCATCATTTGCAGTGCTTTTACTTCAACCGAAAACCCCACCCCACCATTTGCAGTGCTTTTACTTCAAACCAACCACATTTTCATTTTCAAACCACATTAAGGGCACTCAAGGTCGGTAAAACCACACTCACAGTTTAGTAGACATGTGTTCAGTGTTATTTACAGCTCAGACTGAGAGACGTGACCCTCTCACTTCCCCCCATCTTGCAGAGACTGACTGAGGCACAACACTTCTGGGTTTTATAGTCCCTCCCCCAACCCACCAGCAGGGGCAGCATAGAGAATGTCAACATTTTTAAAACATTAATAACTCTTTTATGTTTCATTGATGGGAAAAATCCTCTTGTCCTGCACAGCGGAGGGGGACTGAGTAAGCTGGCCAAAAATCACAGCCGTAAGTGGCAGCGTTTTTTCTCAAATCATGAAACAAAAAAACAGGAAGTCAAGATCTTCAAGTACAAGATATATGTAACATATCAAGCCACTTGATTGAAACTTCATCCACCACCTTAAAATGTCTAGGAAGGAACTGCCGTTGCTTTTTTAAACTGATGATAGACTCAAAAAGCAGGAGTAACTCAACGGGTCAGGCAGCATCTCTGATGAAAATTTCTCCAGATATGCTGCCTGACCCATTGCGTTATTTTGTGTCTATCTTCATCTTCAAATGTTTCTTCCTTATCCCACATTGACTGCAGTATGTGCCATCTACATAATGCATTGTAATTACTTCCCAAGGCTATTCCAGCTTGAAACTGCCAGAAAGAAAGCGGTCAGGCACCATCCTTAGGCCTCCACCATCATGAAGATCATCCCGATTTGGAAATTAAATTGCCTTTCTTTCAACTTTGCTGGGTCTAAAACATACGACTTTCAACCCAACAACATAGTGGGAGCACCTTCACCCAAAAGACTCGTGGTTTGAGGTAGGAATTTCTGGAAGTCATAACAAAAAAATAAAGCAAGCTTGGAATAAGGTTAACCCAAGTGCATTACATACTGGAGAAGCATGATGACAAATTAGGCCAACACGGTGATCGTACCTGAAAGGTCAAACATAGGATATTTGTAAACCAGGGCTGAGGGCATTAAAATTGACCATGAGATAAGAGCATTCACATTATGACGGTAGACACAAAATGCTGAAGTAACTCAGCGGGTGAGGCAGCATCTCTGGAGAGAAGGAATTGGCGAAGTTTCGAGTCGAGCCCCTTCTTCAGACCAATGTCAGGGGAGGGGCGAGACAAAGAAAGAATGTAGGCGGAGACAGTGGAACAAATGGGAGAACTGGGAAGGGGGAGGGGATGGAGAGAGAAAGCAGAGGTTACCTGCAGTTAGAGAAGTCAATGCTCATACGGCTGGGGTGGAATCTACCCAAGCAAAATATGAGGTGCTGTTCCTCCAATTTGCACTGGGCCTCACTCTGACAATGGAAGAGGCCCAGGATAGAAAGGTCATATTGGTAATGGGAGGGGGAGTTGAAGTGCTGAGCCACTGGGAGATCAGCTTGGTTAACACAGACTGAGCGGAGGTGTTCAGCGAAACGATCGCCAAGCCTGCGCTTGGTCTCGCCGATGTAGAGGTTGACACCTGAAACAGCGGATGCAGTAGATGAGGTTGGAGGATGTGCAAGTGAACCTCTGCCTCACCTGGAAAAATTGTTTGGGTCCTTGGATGGAGTCGAGGGGCGAGGTAAAGGGACAGGTGTTGCATTTCCTGCGGTTGCAGGGGGAAATACCTGGGGAGGGGGTGATTTGGGTGGGAAGGGACGAGTCGACCAGGGAGTTGCGGAGGGAACGGTCTCTGCGGAAAGCAGAAAGGGGTGGAGATGGGAAGTTGTGGCTAGTAGTGGGAACCCTTTGGAGGTGATGAAAATGTAGGAGGATGTAGAAATGTAGAAAATCCTGCCTATTTACAGGAAAAACAGGATTGTGGTTTTCAAAGCTCAGCAAGCTCAGTCCCAGCTGTCAGTCAGCCAGAGGCAACCCCAGCAGAGAAAACAGAAATCAAAGACGACAAAGAAAATTATGTGACAAGTGAATTATTGCAAAAATGTAAAATCTGCATGGAACTATTGTACTGAAAATGATGCTGCAAGTGTTTTGAATCAGGGAAGCGCTTTAGACCATCTTGAAATGCATCCTCGTATGTACTGGCATGCCTGAGTAAAACGATTTGTTCATGACTCGGTTTGCTTTGAAGCTCGATTGGGCCCCGCGAGAAAACCAGATTCTGGATGCAGGTGAAACACACAGATCCATCCAACAAGTTCAAGAATGCAGCTTAAAACAGCCCTCTCAATGGCAATTAAGAAAGGGCAATAAATCTTGGCTTTGCCAGCAATGGCCAGAACCTGATTATTCAACAAATAAAAACAGAATTTGCTCTTTCAGCTGAATGCAAAAGATCTCAGGACACAATTCATTGGGTCAATAATAGTTCAATAGGTAGTTTATTGTCACGTACCTAAATACAGTGAACTTCTTTGTTTTGCATACATCCAGTAAAATCACACTATAAATGAGCATAATCATACAGCAGTAAAAGAGTGTAACGATTATTGTGTAAAAAATAGATTTAGTAGATTTCTTCTGAGACAGTGCACAACATGGCACCACATTCCAGCACCATCTTGTACCTTTCACGTTTCAAGTTCTTAACAATATTGTATCTTATCTTGACCTTAAAGGCTCATTGTCCTGGCAGCAGCACTGGATCAGTGATGTAGGGGTTGGCCTGGTCTAGCGATGCTGTCGGTAACTCTGTGTTGTTACGGGCCGCGCCCGATCTGTGCGCTGATCTCACTTGTGTGAGGCCTCCAGCGGCATTTGATCTGCGCGTTTCCCCGGCTGCTGTAGAGCCTCCATTGGCCACTCCACTGACACCTCGACCTGCCATCACCACAAAAAGGTCGTCTTTCACCTCCTGCAGCCACCGATCCATTTCCGTGTGCTGTGGTGTTTCCCATAGCTGACCACAAAACTCTTGAGTGCTTCCAATGGCGTGGGATATAAGCCTATATAAGCTCGGATATTCCCCCCTTTCCACCGTTGCTAGTTTTAACCGCGATGTAAACATCTCTCATTTTCTGACCAATATTTATCCCTCACTCAATGACTACAAGAAGAAGATCTCATTGTTATAACATTAGTATTTGGTGAGCTTCTTGTGAACAAACCACCTGCCATGTTTCCTACATTACATTATGGCTGTACTTCAGAAGTGTAATTGGCTGCATTTTTTTTTTGTTAACATGATGTGTTCATGAACAATTATTTTTTAAAAATCTATAAATCTTCAATAGTTCTTTAATATCACGTACTAATGTACAGTGAAATTATTTCTTGCATGCAGTTCAGTAAAGTATTTCCATACCATAGCACAATCCCCATAGTACAAAAGAGAATAAGCAAGTTTGGTATTCCAACTGAGCATGCCCAGGTCATAGGTCACTCGCGATAAACATTCTCGGCAGCTCTGCTGCTGCGTGTAAACAGACCTGCATTTCATCCGTAGTCAGGATCGAACCCGGGTTCCGACGCTGCAAGCGTTATTGAATTGCTACTGGACCGTCCCTGTCCACTCCCAAGTTTCCCATTCCAGTCCGGGGGCACACGGAGATGTCCGGGAGCAGTGGCGGCCCAGCCTTACAACCAGCGCGGAGAAGAAGCGCTAACTCCAGCTTAACTCTGCCTGTCCTGCCGGGTTAACCGACAGCCCAGCTATGGAAGGATATGAAACATGAAAGGATATGAAGGGATTAGTTGAAGTTGCCATCATGTTTGGCACAGACAATCATGTGCCAAACGGCCTGTTTCGATGCAGTGATCTTTGATCTATTAATCTTTGTTCATTCCTCAATGGGCAAATGGAGATAGATTGCAATGCAGGGAAATATAAACATGAACAAAAGCATTGAAATTATGTACGTTCCGAATTTGAAAATCATATGGACACCAGTGAGGAAAGAGGAGCCAACAGTACATTTAGCCTCAGATCCTAGCACAGAGTTTTGAAAGACTTGAGATTTGTTTATCTGATATTTGAGAAACCATGCAATTTTCAATGCAATCCCAGTACTAGGTACAACGGATGTACTTTAAAAGAAAAACTAACTATAGCTACCAGCATGTACTTCGCTCCATAGATGCTGCCTCACCCGCTGAGTTTCTCCAGCATTTTTGTCTACCACATGAGCTTAAACGTTCTTTAGCTTTGGAAAGTCCAAAGGTGAAATTGAATTGGGTGTGTACGAAATTGCCAGCGGTTCTAGGTCAGGTTATTCTGACAGGAAAATAAACACCTCCAGCAAACTATCGTGCTGTGGAATGGAGGAGATCGTCAGAAGAGTACAGAAGTGGAAAAAGAAAAAGTGTTAATGCTAAGGATTTGGAGATCCTGCTAAATTAATATTAAATTTAGGAAGGAACTGCAGGTGCTGGTTTAAACCGAAGATAGACACAAAAAGCTGCAGTAACTCAGTGGGTCAGAGAGCAAGGAATAGGTGAGGTTTTGGGTCAAGAAGAAGGGTCTCGACCTGAAACCTGGAATGACGAGACACCGGCCCAGAGCAGTGGCGATCCAGCCTTACAGCCAGCGCGGAGAAGAAGCGCTAACTCCAGCTTAACTCTGCCTGTCCCGCCGGTTTAACCGACAGCCCTGGACTGACGGGACACCGGCCCGGAGCAGTGGATTTAACGCTTCTTCTCCATGCTGGCTGTAAGCCTGGGCCGCCACTGCACCGGGCCGGTGCCCCGTCAGTCCAGGGTCACACCGGACATCTCCGGCCGCCCCCAGACAGGGATGGGACAGGAAGGGGACGGGTATGGTCCGGTCGCAATTCAACAGCGCTTGCAGTGCCGGTGACCCTGGTTCGATCCTGACTGCGGATGAAACGCAGGTCTGTATACATGCAGCAGCACAGCTGCCGAGAATGTTTATCGCGACTGACCTTTGACAAATCCCATGATTCCTTGCATTTTTAGGAATACCGAACTCGCTTATAGAAATACTCCACGAAGACTGCATGCAAGAATCGCCAGGTATTAGTGCCATTTTTAAAGTCCAGTCTGGTCTGTGCGCTCGATCTCCTGGAGTGGCGCTTAATCCAGGTGAGCCCAATGCTGCTGCAGAACCTCCAGCTGTTATCCCCATCCGGATCGTCCAGTGAACCACCATACCTCTCCTGGTGGTAGAATTGCTGCCTTACAGTGCCAGGGACACGGGTTACATCCTGACTACGCGTGCTGTCTGTACGGAATTTGTCCATTCTCCATGTGAGCGTGTGGGTTTTCTGCAGGTGCTCCGATTTCCTCCCACATACCAAAGCATGCAGGTTTGTAGGTTAATTGGCTTCAGTAAATTGCCCCTTGGGTGTAGTATACAAAATTGGGATAACATAGAACAAATGTATGCCTGTTTCCAAGCTGTATCTCTAAACTAAACTAAACTGGTTCCTCAAAAATAATTCAAAGACTACGTGAAATATTAAATGACTCATCAGCAGTCCACTCGGTTCCTACAAAATTAAAATGCCACATTTCATATATATTTAGAGTTTAGACATACAGCGCGGAAACAGACCCTTTCGGCCCACTGGGTCCTCGTCGGCCTGCGATCCCCACACATTAACACTATCCTATACCCACTAGGAACAATTTTTACATTTACCAAGCCAATTAACCTACATACCTGTAAGTCTTTGGAGTGTGGGAGGAAACCAAAGATCTCGGAGAAAACCCACGCAGGTCACGGGGAGAACGTACAAACTCTGTACAGACAGCTGCCGTTGTCAGGATCGAACCCGGATCTTCGGCGCTGCATTCGCTGTAAGGCAGCAACTCTACCGCTGCGCCACCGTTTCGCTCATTACTTGTTACATGTTACATACATATTAGTAAGATTAAATGAGAACTTACCAGTTTGAAGTTTGATCTTTATTTTATGAGGAGTTACGTTGGTGATTACGTGAAGCAGTCCCGCCAGAGCGCATGCGCGTCAATCTTCAAAGCAGTGGTATGAAATCACAGATAACAGAATATTTGAAGTAACATAGTAAGATCAGCAACATGAGAACTAACATATGATCTTCATGAGAGAGAGGGTTGGGCGTGGTGGGCACGTAATTACCAACATAACTCCTCATAAAATAAAGATCAAACTTCAAACTGGTAAGTTCTCATTTAATCTTACTATTTTACTTCGGAGTCACGTGAGTGATTCCGTGAAGAGTTCAAAGCTCTGTGATTTTATGCCACAGATTCAAATCCTGGCTTCTCACTGTATTGATTGACTCCGGATGAGAAATAATCAATAATGCGTTAAACATGAAATTGAATATCATGCAGTAACAATTTATTTGAATAATCAAAACAAACAGTATCCCCTCTATCCCAGGGGAAAACTTAAACAGAACTTAATACTGAATTAGCAAACAGCCCCCGATCGGCAATCAGCCGATGGTAAAAATGTTGAAAAACCAATTCAATTGACCACCGACGTTGCTGCTGCCCTAGTGGAATGAGATGTAAACACATCTGAATCAACACTTGCTTTAACCACCTTGAGATAGTCTGCACTGACACTCTCTTGTGTTGTTTGGATGATCAGCCATGATCATATTGAATGGCGGTGCAGGCTCGAAGGGCCGAATGGCCTACTCCTGCACCTATTTTCTATGTATCTATGTATCTATGTTTCTTGTAACTGATAAACAATCCTGTTTGCACATTTCTTAAGGCCCTTGTAGCTTCAATATAATGTAATAAATGTGTCCTTACACATAAACATGGATCAGTAGGATATGCTGAAAACACAATTTTGAAACCTGTCACACCTGGCCTGCTCTGTTTGAGCAGGTCGTAAATATAGAACGTAACATTCTCTTCAGCCACTTCCATCCTGTCTAGCTGAAGCTTTTGCAAAGTCTGCACTCGCTGTGCTGATACCAATGCCATCAGCATGACCACTTTCATGGTGAGTTTGGCCAAAGTCAGAGACGTGACAGGAACCCACTGACGAAGCATCTTGAGGACCACACTTACATCCCAGATCGCCATATACCTGGGTTTAGGAGGTTTGGAGTTGAAAATTCCTTTCATCAATCGAGCTATGAAAGGATGAGAACCAATAGGATCTTTCCCTGACCCCATCAAAAGATACGAGGACAAAACACTTCTAGCTGTATTAATGGCGCTATAACTGAGCCCCTCATCATAGTAGAGTGTCGACAGGAACTCTAAAACATCCACAATACCTGCAGTACTATAGTCAATATTATTTTGTACACAATATTGCTCCCATTTTTTTACATAAGTAATATACTGCTTTTGAGTACTCTTTCTCCAGGCTGCAGTGAGCATGTCCACAATTCGCCCAGACAGTCCTCGCCCCAGGTATGGCCTTTTTAAAACCTGCAAATTAACAAATCAATACGGTCACATAACAGATGATTTTCCTGTGTTACCGGGTGCTCCAGTAAATTCCTATGCTTGGGAACCACCAAAGGAAGTTGGATTGCTAACTGTAACATCAAAGGGAACCATGCTTGAGTCGGCCAATTAGGTATTATAAGCACCCCCGAAGCGGCATCCTGCTTGATTTTTTGCAGACACCGACCTATGAGGCAGAATGGTGGGAAAATATATAAAAACATACCACCCCAATGTAGCGAGAAAGCATCAATTGCAACTGCCCCCGGGTCTGGTTCCCATGAAACATATTTAGGCAGCTGGTGGTTAAGCCTGGATGCAAATAAATCGATATCTGGCATTCCATATGTAACTACTATATTATTGAACACCTCCTGGTTCAACATCCACTCTGTGTTGTCATGGAACTTTCATGACCTGGCGTCTGTTACAATGTTGAATCTACCTGGTAGATAAATAGCTGAAAGCCAAATATCTTTATCAATACACCAGGCCCAAATTTGATTAGCCAATCTGTCACAAGATACCGACTTGATTCCACCCCTGTGATTAATATATGCCACTGCCGTAGTGTTGTCAATCTGAAACTGAACATGCAGGTTACCTTTGTTAGAGCAATAAGCCTTAAGTCCATAAAAAGCTCCTAAAAGCTCTATATAGTTAATTCCCCATGTCTGCAGAAGCGATGCCTCTTGCTCAGTCCATCTGCCTCCACAGCTGGAACTCGTATCCATGGCACCCCACTCGAGTGCACTGACATCCGTCTGCAAAATCAGGGAAGGCTGCTCAAGCACTACTTTACTCGAACTACTGGACACATGCTGAATCCACCATTGCAAATCAGCAACAGCCTCTGCTGATAACTGCATGGGTCTATTATAATGACCCGAATGTATCCTTAGTGCCTGTTCCTTTGCCCTCTGTAACTGTTGGTAGTGCAATGGCCCATATTGAACTGCTGGAAATGCTGCCACTAACTTTCCAAGCAGACTTGCCACCTATCTAATTGAAGGCTGTTGCTCCTCAATTAGCTTGATACAGCTGTCAATTACCTCTACCCTTTTCTCCCTGGGCAGAGTCACTACCATGTTAATTGAATCAATTGTGAACCCCAAATAGTCAATTATTGTAACAGGTGTTAATTTGGATTTCTCTTGATGAATAATGAAGCCTAATCTTTGAAAAGTGGATTTAACAACTGCCACCGATGCTTCAGCTGTTTTCTTGGATTGCCCTGCAATCAAGATATCATCGAGTTAAGCCATGAGCACATGACCCTGGCCTCTCAGCATGCCTAGCATAGGTTTTAACAATCTTGTGAATACTCTAGGAGCTGAAGACAAACCATTAGGCAGTGTCTTGTATTGCCATAGTTGATCCATCCAGGTGAATTTCAAATATCTTCTATCCTGCAAATGAACAGACACTGAGTAATACGCATCTTTAAGATCTATAGTTGCCATATAGCATCCTCTGGAAACCAGTTGCTTAGCAGTGACAAATGTTTCCATCTTAAAATGTCTATACTGTACAAAAGGGTTAAGACTTGTCAGATCCAGAATAATTCTGCATCCCCCATCCTTTTTTGGCCTGGGAAAAATATTAGACACAAATTGATGGAGTTGGTGAACCGACTTTGCAATTATACCTTTATCACATAAGCTTTCAAGCTCAGCCTGAACCTCCATCTGTTCTGTTAGTGAAAACTGAAAAGTTCTCCCAGGAACATGCTGAATGGGCAAATCACTATTTGGATTGAACTCAATTCGAAACCCTTGAATAACACTCGGTATAAACAGATCTGAGGTAATTTACTTCCATTCGTCCCCAACTACCCCCAACTTTTAGTTGTGTCACATATGATATATGCACATGAGAACCAGGCCCACCTACCTCCTTGGTACCTGGTGGATCCCGTTGTCCCCGGCCCCTGGCGGGAAGCCCCACGTTTGACCGTGTTCCCGCTGCAGAACGGCAACTGCGCATCTGCATTGCCGGCCGACTTGTTCCTGGTCCAGACCAATCTGTCCCTCGTTTGTAGGGGTACTTTCTGTTTGGAAACTTGCCGACCGCCGGTTGATTGATCAAGCCCACCGTCTTTGCCTCGTCATCCATCTCCTTGACATGCTTGGTGAGGTCCTCTCCGAAGAGTAGGTTGGCCGGCTGTATGTTGCTGGGCTGGCAGAGTGCTGCAAACTTTGGATTGATGGTGGGCCGAATGGCACTTTTTCTGAAACAATTTATCTCAAAATGGGCGCTACAAAGCAACCCTAGCACCTCTTGCTGCGCATCAGATAGATGCCCTCCATCCCCGATTCTAGTGAATCCCGTGATTCCTGAGCCAAGTAGTTTCAGGATCCGCTGCAGCTTCATCTCATGGGCACGCATGCCCACGCCCATCTGGCCCCTTATCACCCGGTTCGCTGCTGGCACCTTCAGCAGCACGCAGTTCACCGGGGTTTCGTGCTTCTTGGTGGTCTCATCCATCGTGAGCTCCTGCAGCTGATGGGAGACTAGATAATTTATTGTGGAGGCCAGCTCATCTCCCAGTGGCTCTCCAGACTCTGACGGGACAGCGAATCGTGCTGCCAGAGATGGGACCTCTGACAACTGCCGTTCTTCGCTCGGGTCGAACTCACCGTCAGAGTCGGGGTCAGACCTCAGCTGACCCTCTGCATTCACCTCTTCAATGAGGGTGCTATCAAGCAACCCTCCACTAGGTGCTGCCGGCGCGGCATCTTCTCCAGCCTGGCGCCCACACAACACCTCCCCCTGGAGTGTGCCGTGCTGGAGCAACCTCTGAATAAGGTGCTCCATTTGGGATAACCATTGAACAACGGTATCCAGCCCCGTAAGGGACTCCTCCCGGCCCGACTCAGTTGAGTCCGAGGGCCTCGCAGACTTGTCCGTGGCCTTACACCCGACTGGCGTTGGCTCCGTGCTTTGCAGCACCAAGTCTGCACTCCAGCTAAGTTTTCCCACTTAACTGGAGTTTTAAACTACTTACCACTGGGGAAGCTCTGTCCTCCCGCTGGTCTGTGCGCCAATGCATCAGACGTAATGACGCGTATGCGCTCTGGCGGGACTTCTTCACGGAATCACTCACGTGATTCCGAAGTAAAATACTTGTTTCAGCTGCATTAGTAATAATGCGTGTTTGAGTGTTTTATTGAGATGCCCTACATTGCTGCAAGGAAGGTCAATACTATCTAAGCTCACAAAAAGGATGGCGACTCAGGGAAGTTTTTACAGGGGATGGGAGGATGATTCAGGTAAGTACTACCTGAATCATACTAAAGCAGGGAATGGTAGGATATGAAACATGTACAGGTAGAAGGGATTAGGTGAAGTCGCCATCTTGTTTGGCACAGACAATCATGTGCCAAACGGCCTGTTTCTGTGCAGTGATCTTTGATCTATTGATCTTTGTTCATTCCTCAATGGGCAAATGGAGAAAGGATACAATGCAGGGAAATATTAACATGAACAAAAGCGTTGAAAATTTGAAAATCATATGGACACCAGTGAGGAAAGAGGAGCCAACAGTACATTTAGCCTCAGATCCAATGAACAGAGTTTTGAGAGACTTCAGATTTGTTTATCTGATATTTGAGAAACCATGCAATTTTCAATGCAATCCTAGTACTACGTACAACGGATGTACACAAAATAAAACTAACTATAGCTACCAGCATGTGTGGTAAAATGTTGTTCTAGTTCAGGATTTGTCAATTAAAGAATATGAATAATTTGACCTAGAAATGTGGGTTAGGTTATCACATGAGCATGAACGTTCTTTAGCTTTGGAATGTCTAAAGGTGAAATTGAATTGGGTGTGTACGATATTGCCTCCGGTTCTAGGTCAAATTATTCTGAAAGGGAAAATATACACCTCCAGCAAACTGTCGTGCTGTGGAATGGTGGAGATCGTCAGAAGAGTGCAGAAGTGGAAAAAGAAAAAATGTTAATGCTAAGGATGCTAAATTAATATTAAATGTAGGAAGGAACTGCAGGTGCTGGTTTAAACTGAAAATAGACACAAAAAGCTGGAGTAACTCAGCGGGTCAGACAGCAAGGTATAGGTGAGGTTTTGAGTCAAGAAGAAAGGTCTCGATCCGAAACATCACCTGTTCATTTTCTCCGAAGATGCTGTCTGACCCGCTGAGTTACTCCAGCTTTTTATGTCCATCTTAAATTTTATATTAAGGTCACCTTTCATGTTTCATCGATTTTTCTGCCTACAGCCAAGCATTTGGCATGGTGAAAGACAAGAAAAAGGATTTGTTTGGGGCAGAGGCGAATACACAGGTAGGAATTGAATGCTAGAGTGAGTAAAAACAACTGGTAACTGAAACATACGTTGAGTAAAGGCTTGATTTGGTGATGTTACAGCCGCCTGTTTTCACCAAACCAACAACCCAGTTGGCCCTCGCAAAATCCTTCATATTTTTCTGATATCTCTAGACATCCTTCATCAGGAACAGGCCCGTTACTTCTTCTGCCACTATGCACACCCAAATGTGGTGAACATATAGAGAACTTGCCTCTTTGCAAAATCAAGCCATTGTTTTATTAAGAATCAACTAGAGTGTAGAAAAAAAATCTAATTTCCCATTGTGTAATGATTTTGAACTGGTTAATTGGCTTGCTTTAGATTTTCAACCCTATGCAGTGCCCCCTGAATTGGATGAAGCTCAATGATCAGCTGCCGCAGTGGCTCGTTGTGAAATTAGTGATCCAGTATAACTCCAATCCGAGTTGTTGTGGTTTCCCACAACCTGACACTTGGAGCAGTAAGGTATGTGCGAGCTCTTACCTAAGAAAGGATTTTGGCCCGAAACTTTACCTATCTCCTTCGCTCCATAGATGCTACTGCACCCGCTGAGTTTCTCCAGCATTTTTGTGTACCTTTTGAGCTCTTACCTAAACCTCCGTCGTGGGATGGAACTAGAGAAGATAACAGTAAAGGTAACCAATCTGCAACCAATCAAACCAGACAGTCAAATCTGCACCACACCTTGCATCCCGACTAGTGATCGACAGTGTTACAGAACCTACTTCATGATGGAACATTACCAGGTTCTCATTCACATTGGTACACAATGACTCAGGAACATCAACCTGCCTGAATACTTCTTAATGAATAGATGTTCCTCCATTGGTTGGTCAGGTGCAGGGCACAGTGGGAACATGGTAGGGGATGGCAAGACTCAAATGTAGATTAGATACAGAACTGAAGCAAATCATGTTCGGGGGAATGTGCAAATCGCATGGGTAAAAGTAATCACATCCATTTATTCTTATGGAAGGTAATCCCCCATATGGATTAGTTGCGCTAAATAGTCTGTTTCCATGCTTCAACATATTTTGTCCAGGTACCATAAATGATCAGGAAATGTCATCAGAAGCGAGGCAATGATTAACCAGTAACTCAAGTTGAAAGGGTCTCGACCCGAAACGTCACCCATTCATTCTCTCCAGAGATGCTGCCTGTCCTGCTAACTTCTCCAGCTTTTTGTGTCTAGCTCAACTTGACATTGTGGGTCAAAGGGCCTATTCCTGGGCTGCACTGTTAACACAGTAGATCAGTAGATCAGGTGTGGTTTAAAAACTCCACATTTGATGGACATCCCTTCTACCACACTAAATATTCAAACAACCCACCACTGATGTTCTGTGGTTGAATATACAACCTAAAAATACACCACACAGATTCATTAGGGGTTCAAAAGGATCACCTCCCAATCCCCCAACCCCATGGCCTCTAACCTCCTGGAGAGGCTAGCAGACCACACCTCCCGGAAGTGCAATATTTTGTCTTCCTTCTTTGTAAAAGGAATAGGTGACGTTTCAGGTCGAGACCCTTCTTCAGTCTGAGAGTCAGGGTAGAGGGAGACTAGAGGTATGAAATGATACAGAACAAATCAGAGTCAGCACCGATGACCTAGTTCTTCCAGCAGTTTACCTTTTGCTCCAGATTCCAGCACCTGCGGTCTTCTAGACAATAGACAATAGGTGCAGGAGTGGCCCATTCAGACAACGTTAATTGCTATTCTGGCTCAAACATAAATGCATGTCAACTTTAGTCATGTTGTTTACTGTCCTACTTTTGCTTGCTGCCACGAAACCATTCAAAGTATTTTGTTTGCACCTGAGCTATTTTCTCCATGACTCAGTGACATTACTGTCACATGTGAGTGAAATGCCCAAAGGTTCATTCCACAAGACTGAAAAATATAATGTAGGTCAATACTACTTTATAATGTTGCATAGGTCCTATCATTTTGATGAAATATTAGTTAAGAATTTCATAATTACATTTAAAATGCAACAGCAATGTTCACTCTTGGTTCTGGACCAACAGCACTCAATCCACCACCAACACTAGGACAGATTATCTAGGCATTGTCACTTGGCATTTTCTAGTGATTTGCTGTGCTCACTCTAATACTAGCTCCAGTAATCGAAAACAGAAATTCAAAATGTAAATCATTGCAAAAACTCTGCCTGGCCAGTCAACATGAGGGCAGCTGTGTGAATATTGCCCAGAATTTGTTGGGGACATTTGAGAAATTTAGGAGGAGCAGAAAAATCTTGTACGGCACATCCGCAAATCCCAAACGATAGCAGATATCTCTCCACAGACCCTGCAGGATCAGTTAAATTAACACTAGCTTTCTTCAATAACTAAGGAATTAGTGGTGACTTTGGGAGGAGAGAAAACCCCTGACCTCTGTGTCCATCAATGGTGTGGATGTGCAGTTTACCAGGAGGTACAATTACCTTGGACTGTACCTAGACAGTAATCTGGACTGGTCCAGGAACGCTGAGGCCCTGTACAAGAAGAGACAGAACCAGCTGTACTTTTTGAGAAAGCTCCGCTCCTTCAACGTCTGCAGTAAGATGCTGCAGATGTTCCACCAATCGGTGGTAGCCAGTGGCATCTTCTTTGATGTCGTATGCTGGGGTTGCAGGGCGAAGGCTGCGGACGCAAGTAGAATCAACAAATTTATCAGGAAGGCTGGCTCCATCCAGGGGACAGAGTTGGATTCATGAAAGTTGGTCTTGGAGCAGAAGACGCTCCTCAAACTGCAGAGCATCCTGGACAATACAGCTCACCCCTTCAATGACACACTGTTCAACCTGAGGATTACCTTCAGCAACAGAGTGGTTCCACCAAGATGCAGGACAGAATGCCACAGGAGATCCTTCTTCCATGTGGCTATCAAACTCCTCCCCCTTCCGTCGTGGGGTAGACTGAGACTGACCCCCTTCCCCACCTCCTCCATAATCTTTGCACATCCCCAATCATTTCCACTCATCGCTTTAATTTCATGTTTTGTGTATTTTGTGTTTTTATGACTGTTGGCAATCAATTTCCCGCCTGGGATGAATAAAGCTCCATCGTATCGTATCATAACATCAACTGGATGACTTTACAAACAGCATAGCATCACGGCAACCTCAATATCACCCTATCAGATATCTTCCCTGTGACATATCTACTCCATCCCCCAGCTTTCTTAACAACTTAAGTCACACTTGTTTCTTATTTTTGTTTCCAGTTCTATGAAGGGTCTTTGACGAGATATTAACTCAGTTTCTCTTTTCAAAGACACAGGAGTAAAAGTGGAGATAAAGGAGTAAAGGTAAAACCGTGAAAAAAGACTGGCAGCAAATATAGTCTGACCTGCTGAATTATTGCTTTTATTTCTTCTATCATCTGGGATTTGTGGGATTTGGTATTTATTTCAAACACCGTTATTACATCACTAGTCGGGTTGTTAATGACAATCCAGTCATTTTCATTACTAACCTGGATTGAGAGGATTACACTAATAGGAGCTGATATGGAGTCCATGAGCCAAATGGTCTCCTTCTCTGCTGCAACAATTCCTTGACACTCATATCTATCAGACCAGGTAAAGCTATCAGATATCCTTCCCGTCAAAGGCAAAGGCCAGTCAGTTATATTATTATACCCATTATGTTGAAAAGAATAAAGAGCAACAGATTACCAAGACCAACCAAGAGACACCAATTTCAGACAAGACAAAGTTGCTCATACCCCAGCTGACTTTCCAAAATGCTCTTCATAAATGTCTGGAGAGTAGGAACATCTGCATCACATATAAATCAAGCATTGGACACGGTTGAACTTGCAAAATCATACAGTCTAGACAACAGACTCCTCCAGCAAAATCTCAATGCTGAAGGGGGTTGGTTACTCTACAGTTAGTGGTTACTCTACAATCCATTGTTTCCAGTAATTATATTTAAAAAATCAATAAGGTACATTCAGCAGACAAAATCATTAACTAACTGCATAAAATATACAATGGATAGGAATATTACTATTAGTAACCTCTCACACCATGTTGTCATAATTATATTCACCTTTAACTAGTTATTAATAACCTTATTATTTTTCACTTGGTAAAAGTTGTCATTTTGTGGCAAAATTGTTACTTTTTCATTAATGTTTCAGTAAAATGATAAATATACAAAGGTGTAATATTTGCAAATGTAATTTAAAACATTATAGTTACAAAGACCTCTTTATATATTTGCGGCTTTAAGACAGCTTCAGACCCTACCTTCGTTATCTTTGCATCAAACTATAAAAACACCATCTGCATCACCACCAACACACACAGCAATCCGTCCACTCATCAACATCACCCATAATCATCAGCCTCCCTCTCGGGCAGATGGAAGAAACCCAGAGATAAATTGTACTTGCATGAGGGCTCAGCTGGGGCGAAGAACTAACGCCATCAAGTTCATCTTCAGCACTTTTGTCGTTTATTTCTTTAAATCATCGCTTGCTGTCCCATTCCTCGCGCACCCGCTTTGGAAAAAAACAACAAATTCCTCCCACGTTGGACCTGTTTGTATTCTATCACCATCACTCCTTCTGATACAATACTCCAATGAAAATGTGCAAGGGCGGATGAGCGCCCAGGACCATATTCACCAGGTGGGGATCTGCCCCGTCAGCTCAGACCTGGAGGCACCTGATGCCACTCCCTCCTCTCCATAAATACCGGCGCGTTGACGCGTTACCTTCACTGTGGATGCGAGCAGAGGTTGACATCGGATTCACTCCAGTGGCTGCTCGTTTGTTCTCGCTGTCAAAATGACCAGCGCGAATGTGGAAGCGGCGAAGACCGAGGAGGTCAAGACTCTGATACCGACGACCAGAGTTTTAAAGATTTTAGCAATAATTTCAGTCTTGCTGTTCGTTTTAATAGCCACAGCGCTGATCGCTTATGTGTTGGGTGAGTAATTTGCATTGTAATGGTGTTTGCAGGCGAACTTTTAACCAGTTTCGGTTTTTATTTCTAATTCTATCTTAACTGACGGTAATTATTTTGGGGATCATTGAGTTGAGAACGTTTAATTATTCCAAAGGAAGATCCATTTTTGTTTGTAAAATGAAACATTAAGTTTATTTTAGCCGTTCTGATGGGGGGTTTACTGTTGTTGAAATTCTTCCCCCGCTAGCATTTCCCAAAGGCTACTGGTGCGTTTGCTAAATAGCTCTTTTTTTATGGTCTGACTTTGTATTTGTAGTGGAGTTGAAGATCATTCTTGGATTTCCCCGCACGTTTGATTACAATATGTTGCAAACCCCGAGATGCGGCTATGCGGTCTCTACTCGACTACTGCCCTCTTTACGTGTCCATTGATATTGAGCTGAAAGAACATCAATTTAGTATAAACTGACAATGTTTCTGTAATGTGACCAACCACACTTTGAATGCGCGAATAGATGCAGAAGCACTAATTGGGCAAACTTGAATTGCACGATGTTTTAACAAGAATTAAAATTACAAGTACGCTACTGAGTTTGCGAGAAGTGATGTATGGAGATCAGATGTTAATGAGAATGCTTTTGATTTTAACCTTTGAACTAAATATAGTTGGACTGATTGGGTTTTTGGTCAACGGGTACTAAAAGGGTTGTTATTGTTTGAAATTGGAATGAAGACAAAAAATTACTGTTTCAAATATTCCTCTGAACACTTGCTTATAATTCCATGTTTTTTGGGTGGGGGCGTTTGTAATACGATCCGGTGATCATGTCCAATTCTGTGATTTTAAATGTGGCTCTGTCATAAATATTCTGACTGCAATAGTTTGGATTTCTGGGATTGGGTGAAAACGCCCAGGTCCTTGTGTCTTTGGGATAAAGTTGAACCTGAGTAAATGCCTGTTAAAACAACCTGCAGTCCAAATTGAAGTCCATTCATTGTAAGATTTTTATGAAAGCCTTTAAGACTACTTGGCTATATATAATAGCTGTGTAAAATGTTTTGTATTGCAGTCTTTTACCTCCCTCACAAGTGCACGGACAGTGAAGCTTGCAGAAGATCTGACTATACAGCCTGTGGTAAGTTGTAATAGTATAGAGATACAACATGAAAATGGGTGCTTTAGTTCTCTGAACCCTCACTGACCATTGGCCACCAATTTCTGGACTAACCCTGTGTGAACTATTATTGTCCACATATTCCCATCAACCCCTCCCCAGATTCTACTTTGCACCTACTAGTTTAGTTTAGAGATACAGCGTGGAAACGAGCCATTCGGCCCACCGAGTCCGCACTGCCCAGCGATCCTGGCACGGTAATACTATCCTACACACTAGGGACAAGTTTACATTTATACCAAGCCAATTAATCTACAATCCTGGTTTGGTATAAATGTAAACCTACAATCTGTAACCTACAATCCAATCTTTGGAGTGCGGGAGAAAACCCATGCAGATCACGGAGAGAACGTACAAACTCCGTACAGACAGCACCCGTAATCAGGATCGAAACCCTGAAAACTGGCAGGGAACATAAAAACTGACTGCAAAAGCTTTTATAGATACGTGAAGAGAAAAAGATTAGTTAAAACAAATGTAGGTCCCTTGCAGTCAGAAACTGGTGAATTGATCATGGGGAACAAGGATATGGCAGACCAATTGAATAACTACTTTGGTTCTGTCTTCACTAAAGAAGACATAAATAATCTGCCGGAAATAGCAGGGGACCGGGGGTCAAATGAGATGGAGGAACTGAGTGAAATCCACGTTAGCCGGGAAGTGGTGTTGGGTAAATTGAATGGATTAAAGGCTGATAAATCCCCAGGGCCAGACAGGCTGCATCCCAGAGTACTTAAGGAAGTAGCCCCAGAAATAGTGGAAGCATTAGTGATAATTTTTCAGAACTCTTTAGATTCTGGAGTAGTTCCTGAGGATTGGAGGGTAGCTAATGTAACCCCACTTTTTAAAAAGGGAGGTAGAGAGAAAACGGGGAATTACAGACCAGTTAGTCTAACATCGGTAGTGGGGAAAATGCTAGTCAGTTATTAAAGATGGGATAGCAGCACATTTGGAAAGTGGTGAAATCATTGGATAAAGTCAGCATGGATTTATGAAAGGTAAATCATGTCTGACGAATCTTATAGAATTTTTAGAGGATGTAACTAGTAGAGTGGATAAGGGAGAACCAGTGGATGTGTTATATCTGGACTTTCAGAAGGCTTTCGACAAGGTCCCACATAAGAGATTAGTATGCAAACTTAAAGCACACGGTATTGGGGGTTCAGTATTGATGTGCATAGAGAACTGGCTGGCAGACAGGAAGCAAAGAGTAGGCATAAACGGGTCCTTTTCAGAATGGCAGGCAGTGACTAGTGGGGTACCGCAAGGCTCAGTGCTGGGACCCCAGCTATTTACAATATATATTAATGATCTGGATGAGGGAATTGAATGCAACATCTCCAAGTTTGCGGATGACACAAAGCTGGGGGGCAGTGTTAGCTGTGAGGAGGCTGCAAGGTGACTTGGATAGGTTGGGTGAGTGGGCAAATGCATGGCAGATGCAGTATAATGTAGATAAATGTGAGGTTATCCAATTTGGTGGCAAAAACAGGAAAGTAGACTATTATCTGAATGGTGGCCGATTAGGAAAAGGTGAGATGCAACGAGATCTGGGTGTCATGGTACACCAGTCATTGAAAGTAGGCATGCAGGTGCAGCAGGCAGTGAAGAAAGCAAATGGTATGTTAGCATTCATAGCAAAATGATTTGAGTATAAGAGCAGGGAGGTTCTACTGCAGTTGTACAGGGTCTTGGTGAGGCCACACCTGGAGTATTGCGTACAGTTTTGGTCACCAAATCTGAGGAAAGACATTCTTGCCTTAGAGGGAGTACAGAGAAGGTTCACCAGACTGATTCCTGGGATGGCAGGACTTTCATATGAAGAAAGACTGGATAGACTCGGCGTGTACTCGCTAAAATTTAGAAGATTGAGGGGGGATCTTATAGAAACTTACAAGATTCTTAAGGGGTTGGACAGGCTAGATGCAGGAAGATTGTTCCCAATGTTGGGGAAGTCCAGAACAAGGGGTCATAGTTTAAGGATAAGGGGGAAGTCTTTTAGGACCGAGATGAGAAAATCATTTTTCACACAGAGAGTGGTGAATCTGTGGAATTCTCTGCCTTAGAAGGTAGTTGAGGCCAGTTCATTGGCTATATTTAAGAGGGAGTTAGATGTGGCCCTTGTGGCTAAAGGGATCAGGGGGTATGGAGAGAAGGCAGGTACAGGATACTGAGTTGGATGATCAGCCATGATCATATTGAATGGCCGTGCAGGCTCGAAGGGCCGAATGGCCTACTCCTGCACCTATTTTCTATGTTTCTATGTAACCCAGGTGCTTGGAGCTGTAAGGCTGCGATTCTATCGCTGTGCCACCGTGCCGCTTAAAGCAATATACAATAGCCATTTAAGCTGCAAACACTCATGTTCTTGATTTGCAGAAAGAAAGTAAAGCACCTAGATGAAACTCATGTGGTCATGGCGAATGGGTGTGTGTGAGCGCATACTCTCCATGGGAGAGGATTAGACATGGGAGATGGAGCAATAAGACAGCAGCTCCACTAGTTGCACCGCTGTGCTGACCCTGACAGCACATTTGTATTCACACTAACAAAGCAATGTGGCATTGAGGTTATCTGCCCAGTTGCTATATTTTGGATGAGGCTTTAAATTATCCCCATAGGCTTTATTTCAAAGAACTTTGTAGTTTTTGATTTTGAGGATTTGGCATATTAACACATTATTTGTTTTTTATTTGAAAGGATGTGGTCAACGGAAAACCCGATCTGACAGGATTGTCGGTGGATCAAGCACATATGATGGCGAGTGGCCTTTTATAGTCAGTTTACAGCTCAATGGTCAACACAGCTGTGCAGCAACACTCATCTCCTGTCGATGGATTTTATCAGCTGCCCATTGTTTCACAAAAGGGTAAATACCATTGCTTTCCTTGACTATTTAAAACATTGTTTCTCCATGTCCAGTTAAGCATCTAGGATATGCTACCTGAATACCAACTGTTTTACTTTGTGCAGACTTATTTGCCTAATGTAGAAATGTACATCCATGGGGAACTGATCAATAATTTGGAAAATCTATCCGATAGAAATGGCACAGCTTAAATGGGCATTAGAAACATGATTGCCAAAGCAAGAGGGGTTTGAGATCATTGTTTTGAGGCTGGATAATATTTATTTGACTTTTGAGGAACCATGACCACTCCTCATATTTACAACCCACTGTAATAATAGTGCAATAAACAGTTCTTAAATGTGATTACGATTTTTGGTCTACATCTAGTGAATATTTAGTTTCATAGAATACTTGAATATAGACAATAGGTGCAGGAGTAGGCCATGCGGCCTTTCGAGCCAGCACCGCCATTCAATGTTATCATGGCTAATCATCCCCAATCAGTACCCCGTTCCTGCCTTCTCCCCATATCCCCTGACCGCTATTTTTAAGAGCCCTATCTAGCTCTCTCTTGAAAGTATAGTTGAACATTTGTCACCTGTTGCTATCATCTGGCTACGTAACTGATGAAAGGTGTTTTAAATTTAGGATGCACAGCTGAGTCTTATGACTTAAATGTTTAAGTTTTGGAAAAATAAATTCAAACTTTTTATCTTTGAATTCTAGGGACCCAAAATATTGGATTGCAATGTTTGGAGTCAAATCCTTGGATCGGGCAACAAACCAAATCCAGAAACGAAGAATTAAAACAATAAAGTTACACCCACTTGTATCAACTGCCTCTAATTACGATGTTGCCCTACTGGAGTTGTCCGAGCCAGTTGAATACACAGACTTTGTCCAACCAGCTTGTCTACCTGCAGCCACGACTTCCATTTCTGGTCAAACATGTACAACAATTGGATGGGGACAAACAGTTGAAGGTAATGATCAAAATGATGTTACATTTGTCGTCTTGCCATTATACCCGTTCCTTGGGTCACACAAAATTGGCTTTTAAATAATTTCTGTTCTGGCAATGTACTGTAGGTCTTGTGTTTAAAATGAGAGCAAGACCATTTGGAAGAAATAGCAGTTATTTTGGCAAAATTTAAGACATAGCTTTTGGGCCAAATATGTCTGATCTGTTTTATTTAAAGGCCAATCTATTTATATAAAGGTATCCATTTATATGGTGTGTTGTGATGAAGGAACATGCAGTCATAAGGGGGCTGGAATAATGCATGGAAAGTATTGCCTCTGTTTTGGATTACAAACTAACATCTTACTGTTCCTTGCCAGGTGGATCTTTCAGTAATGAGCTTTTGAAGACTGAAGTGAATGTTTACAACCACACCCAGTGCCAAGAGGCGATGCCCAGGATTTGTGCAGGGATACCTGAAGGAGGCAGAGATGCATGTAAGGTATGGAATCGTTCTTAAATACCTCATTATTCCTGAGATTATACACTTTCTTCTTTCTTGGATGTAACTCTACTTGTCAAGAAATGGCCTGGAGCTGGATCACCAAAATTTTAAAGGCGAATGTGTGGGAATACTGATGGGGAATTAGATTCTGGTTAAGTTGTTATAGTGGGTGGAGGGTCTGAAGGCTTGGTGGCGTGTGGTACTGGAGGTGGCTTGACTGATGATAGAATTCTAGAGTGATGGAAATGATGCATTTATGGTTACAAACTCCCACCCTGTGTGAACTACATTTGTGGCAGTGTTTTTAATTATACACATGCACATATCCTGTTGGGTTCTAGTTTGAACAGCTTACTTTCCTTTTGGGATGACACCATTAGTCCAAATTCCTCACTCGTGGGTTGTGAGGAAAGATTATCAAGCCCTATTGTGCATGCAGGAATAAATTGGTGATCACTAGGTGGAGCCAAGAATTGAAACTAGCAATTTTTTTATGGGCTTGATGCAAGAACATCAGAATAAGTGAATCTTTCTTTAACTTTATATTCTGAGACTACAGGCTAATGTGTCCTTAAATATTGCAAATAGTTGATCCATCACTACATTTCAGTAATAAATATTCTAAATATTGGTTGGAATGGACTGAGCTTCCCTTGATTAATAACTTTTGAAAATAAAGCATGAAATAGAAATATATGATTTATGACTCTCCCTGCTGTTAAAACAGCATTGCAGCAACCAAAGGCAGATGAAGACAATGAACAATTCTGGAAAGGTCTCAGAAGGTTGGGAGTATCTGTGGAAAGAAACAATCATTTTGGGGTTTGAACCTGATGTGTCAGACTAGTTGCAGTAACATAACGACCCCCCTAAGTGCCACAGGTCGTAAACTAACAATAAACTTGTTTTTCTTTTCTCCACAGGGTGATTCTGGAGGACCATTGCTGTGCCAAGATATGGATTCTCGTGCGTGGATAGTTGCAGGAGTTGTTTCCGCTGGAGTAGGCTGTGGAAGACCCGAACATCCAGGACTATATACAGAGACAGCAGCTGTTCACAAATGGATAAAGGATGTAATACAATAACAAGTGCTGCTGGCAGCCTAACTTGTGACAATCATTGTCTTTGACTGTTGCTGATGACTGGGGTGACACTCGGCTACAGCACTACAGAAATGCTTCATGCTACATTGGAGTTTGAATGTAAAACGTCTTGCTTTGTAAAAGCTTTATCATGGTCTTAGACCAGATTGTAAAGAATCTCACATTGAGAAACTGGATTTTGAGCTGTCCAGCTTTGTATTCAACCAGTATTCAACCATAGTACTGTTGTATTCTCGCTTGTATGTTTTTAAATAATATTGTCAAGCGGTAAATCAGTTGCTTAAATTAACCCCTTTAGAACACTGAAAGTTCTAAGAGGATTAATATGTAAATTAAATTGCAAATTTGGATTGTTAATCTTATTCTAATATTTTGGAGATAGAGAGCTAATTACTCCTCACACGTGGTGGAATTTTGTATGTTACAATGTGACTATTTGTAAATTATACTGTATTTATTGATATAAAGCTACCAAATTGTTTACAATAACATTAAAAACTTGAATTCCCTACTTGAGTTGAAGTTGTCTGTAATAAAGCTTTGCAAATGGGAAAGGGAGAGCAGTGCTGTATTTTTAAATAATTGTCGTGGCCACCTTAATGTCGGGAATGCAGCAGAGAGTCTGTGCCCAGGAAGATGCCAAGCTATTGAAGATGGGATTCTGTGACATTTGAGCCTTGGTCTCCACATGTGGAGGGCAGAGAGCAAATTAGAGGAAGCCCTTAGCAAAACTGCAGGCAATCCTTTACCTGACAGCAAACAAATGGTGATAATAGACCAGGTTGAGTCCATGGAAGAAGTTGTTGGAGGTACAGGTTTGATTGTCATTCACACATCCAAAGAAAAGTCTATTTCACATCTATATAATTAAAAGTCTCATCTTGACCACTTCCTGTCGGCGCCGTATATTGATTTTAGAAAAAACGCTACCGTGTATCGCTATGATTTTTGGCCAACTTACTCACAGTCCTCCTCTGCTGAGCAGGCCCTAAGGATTTTTCCCATCAATGAAAAATAAAAAAAAGTTATGAGTGTTTATTATTATTATTATTTTTTAAACCTTGATCCTCTCGCCTGTCAATCACCACGATGAAGGTAATGCCCCTTCCGTGGGGGGTGGGGGGGGCATGACTATAAAACCCCGGATGCCTGGACGTGACTCAGTCACTCTGCAAGTTCGCGAGGGAGAGGCCCGACTCTCATTCTAAGCTGTGAATCAACTGAACTGTGAGTCTGCAATGTACTTGCAATAAATGATGGTTAGCCCTTAATGACAAAAACCATATAACCATAACAGCACGGAAACAGGCCATCTCGGCCCTTCAAGTCCGTGCCGAAAACTTTTTTTTTTTAATACTTCCCCCTAGTCCCATCTACCTGCACTCAGACCATAACCCTCCATTCCTTTCCAGTCCATATACCCATCCAATCTATTTTTAAAGGATAAAATCGAACCTGCCTCCACCACTTCCACTGGAAGCTCATTCCACACAGCTACCACTCTCTGAGTAAAGAAGTTCCCCCTAATGTTACCCCTAAACTTCTGTCCCTTAATTCTCAAGTCATGTCCCCTTGTTTGAATCTTCCCTACTCTCAATGGGAAAAGCTTATCCACGTCCACTCTGTCTAACCCGCTCATAATTTTAAAGACCTCTATCAAGTCCCCTCTTAACCTTCTGCGCTCCAAAGAATAAAGACCTAACTTGTTCAACCTTTCTCTGTAATTTAGTTGCTGAAACCCAGGCAACATTCTAGTAAATCTCCTCTGTACTCTCTCTATTTTGTTGACACCCTTCCTATAATTAGGCGACCAAAATTGTACTCCATACTCCAGAATTGGCCTCACCAATGCCTTGTACAATTTTAACATTACATCCCAACTTCTATATTCAATGCTCTGATTTATAAAGGCCAGCACACCAAAAGCTTTCTTTACCACCCTATCTACATGAGATTCCACCTTCAGGAAACTATGCACAGTTATTCCTAGATCCCTCTGTTCAACTGCATTCCTCAATTCGCTACCATTTACCATTTACTATTTTGATTTGTCCTGCCGAGATGTAGCACCTCACATTTATCAGCATTAAACTCCATCTGCCATCTTTCAGCCCACTCTTCCAAATGGCCTAAATCTCTCTGTAGACTTTGAAAATCTACTTCATTATCCACAACACCACCTATCTTAGTATCATCTGCATACTTACTAATCCAATTTTCCACACCATCATCCAGATCATTGATGTACATGACAAACAACAGACAATGCCATGAGTTGTTTGGCCTGCTGCACTGCCTGTGCTTGAAACTGCAATGCTTTATTAAGTCCGACAGTGTTTGGAAGGAATAAATGCTTTATTAGGTCCGACTGTGTTTGGTTCAATACTCCCGCTCATTTCGTGACTTCCGCTTAGTGGACAGGTCGCGCTGATTGCGTAATTTCCGGTGAGTGCAGAGGTCCAGATTACTATCTAAATAGCGTCAAATTTGGAAAAGGGGAAGTACACCGGGATCTGGGGGTGCTTGTTCATCAGTCTGTGAAAGTAAGCATGCAGGCAGTGAAGAAAGCGAATGGCATGTTGGCCTTTACAACAAGAGGAGTCGAGTAGAAACATAGAAACATAGAAAATAGGTGCAGGAGGAGGCCCTTCGGCCATTCGAGCCAGCACCGCCATTCATTGTGATCATGGCTGATCGTCCTCTATCAATAACCCGTGCCTGCCTTCTCCCCATATCCCTTGACTCCACTGGACCCTAGAACTCTATCTAACTCTCTCTTAAATCCATCCAGTGACTTGGCCTCCACTGCCCTCTGTGGCAGGGAATTCCATAAATTCACAACTCTCTGGGTGAAAATGTTTTTTCTCACCTCAGTCTTAAATGATCTCCCCTTTATTCTAAGACTGTGGCCCCTGGTTCTGGACTCGCCCAACATTGGGAATGTTTTTCCTGCATCTAGCTTGTCCAGTCCTTTTATAATTTTATATGTTTCTATAAGATCCCCCCTGATCCTTCTAAACTCCAGTGAATACAAGCCTAGTCTTTTCAATCTTTCCTCATATGACAGTCCCGCCATCCCAGGGATCAATCTCATGAACCTACGCTGCACTGCCTCAATCACAAGGATGTCCTTCCTCAAATTAGGAGACCAAAACTGTACACAATACTCCAGATGTGGTCTCACCAGAGCCCTATACAACTGCAGAAGAACCTCTTTACTCCTATACTGAAATCCTCTTATTATGAAGGCCAACATTCCATTAGCTTTCTTCACTGCCTGCTGTACCTGTAAGCCAACTTTCAGTGACCGGTGTACAAGGACGCCCAGGTCTCGCTGCACCTCCCCCTTACCTAACCTAACCCCATTGAGATAATAATCTGCCCCCTTGTTTTTGCCGCCAAAGTGGATAACCTCACATTTATCTATATTATACTGCATCTGCCATGCATCTGCCCACTCACTCAACCTGTCCAGGTCACCCTGCAACCTCCTAACATCCTCTTCACAGCTCACACTGCCACCCAGCTTTCTGTCATCGGCAAACTTGCTAGTGTTGCTCCCAATTCCTTCTTCCAAATCATTAATATATATGGTAAACAGTTGCGGCCCCAACACCGAGCCTTGCGGCACTCCACTCACCACTGCCTGCCATTCTGAAAAGGACCCGTTCACTCCTACTCTTTGCTTCCGGTCTGCCAACCAATTTTCTATCCATGTCAAAACCCTACCCCCAATACCATGTGCTCTAATTTTAGTCACCAGTTTCCCGTGCCAGACCCTATCAAAGGCTTTCTGAAAGTCTAAATACACTACATCCACTGGCACCCCTTCATCCATTTTACTTGTCACATTCTCAAAAAATTCCTGAAGATTAGTCAAGCATGATTTCCCTTTCATAAATCCATGTTGACTTGGACTAATCCTTTTACTGCTATCCAATTGCCCCATTATTACCTCTTTAATAATTGACTCCAGCATCTTTCCCACCACCGAAGTCAGGCTAACTGGTCTGTAATTCCCCGTTTTCTCTCTCGCTCCTTTCTTGAAAAGTGGGATAACATTAGCTATCCTGGAATCCACAGGAATTGATCCTGAATCTATTGAACATTGGAAAATGATCACCAATGCGTCCACTATTTCTAGAGCCACCTCCCTGAGGACCCTGGGATGCAGACCATCAGGTCCAGGGAATTTATCATCCTTCAGTCCCATTAGCCTACCCAATACTATTTCTCGCCTAATGAAAATTTATTTCAGTTCCTCTACCCCCTTAGATCCTCTGTCCTCCAGTACATCTGGGAGATTGTTTGTGTCTTCCTTAGTGAAGACAGATCTGAAGTACCTATTCAACTCTTCTGCCATTTCCTTGTTGCCCATAATAATTTCACCCGTGTCTGCCTTCAAGGAACCCTCATTTGACTTTGCTACTCTTTTTCCCTTAACATATCTAAATAAGCTTTTACTGTCCTTCTTTATATTCCTGGCCAGCTTCCCTTCATACTTCATCTTTTCAGCCCGTATTGCCCATTTTGTTTCCTTCTGTTGTCCTATGAAAGTTTCCCAATCCTCTGGCTTCCAGCTACTCTTTGCTGTGTTATACATCTTTTCTTTTAGTTTTATTCTATCCCTAACTTCTCATGTCAGCCACGGTTGCCTCCTACTCCCCTTAGAATCTTTCTTCCTTTTTGGAACGAAATGATCCTGCGTCTTCCGGATTATGCCCAGAAATTCCTGCCATTGCTGTTCCACCGTCATTCATGCTAGGATCCCTTTCCAGTCTACTTTGGCCTGCTCCCCTCTCATGCCTTCATAGTCCCCTTTGTTCAACTGCATCACTGACACTTCCGATTAAACGTTCTCCTTCTCAAATTGCAGATTAAATCTAATCATATTATGATCACTACCTCCAAGCGGTTCCTTTACCTCGAGTTCTCTTATCATATCTGGTTCATTGGACAACACTAAACCCAGAATTGCCTTTTGTCAGGTCGGCTCCATTACAAGCTGCTCTAAGAATCCATCTCGGAGGCATTCTACAAACTCTCTTTCTTGGGGTCCTGAACCAACCTGATTTTCCCAGTCTACCTGCATATTGAAATCCCCCATCACCACAGTGGCATTACCTTTGTTACATGCCAGTTTTAACTCCTGCTGCAACGTACACCCTACATCCGGGCTACCATTTTAGGGTCTGTAGATAACACCAATTAGTGTCTTCTTGCCTTTACAATTCCTCAACTCAATCCACAGTGACTCTACCTCGTCAGTCCCTATGTCTTCCCTCGCAAGGGACTGAATTCCATCCCTCACCAGCAGAGCTACCCCCCCCCCCCCACCTCTGCCCGCCTGCCTGTCCTTTCTATAGGATGTATAACCCTGAATATTAAGTTCCCAGGCCCGATCCTCCTGCAGCCACGTCTCAGTAATCCCCACAATGTCATATCTACCAACCTCTAACTGAGCCTCAAGCTCATCTACATTACTTCTTATACTTCCCGCATTCATATACAATACTTTTAATTCCTTACGCATCTCACCTTTCACATTGATCCCTATTACACTTGGCCATACGCTCCTATCCCTTTGTGAGCTTCCTTTCCCGTTAATTCTGGGGTCATTAACCATCCCTTTACTCTCTTTCCCTTTAACTCCGTCATCGACTGTCCCATTTGACACCCCACCCCCCTTATTCAGTTTAAAACCACCTATGTAGCAGTGGAAAACCTGCCTGCCAGAATGCTGGTCCCCCACCTGTTAAGATGCAATCGTCCCTTTTGTACAGTTCCCCCTTACTCCAAAACAGATCCCAGTGATCTAAGAATCTAAATCCCTGCCCTCTGCACCAGTTCCTCAGCCACACATTCAAGTCCCGTATCTCCCTGTTCCTGCTCTCGCCAGCACGAGGAACTGGAAGCAAACTGGAGATAACAACCCTGAAGTCCTGCTTTTCAGTATTTTTCCGAGCTCTCTAAAGTCCACGCTGCAGAATATTCATCCCCTTCTTTCCGACATAGTTTGTGCCGACATGCACTACCACTTCCGGCTGTTCACCTTCGCCCTTGAGGATTTTCTGCACTCTGTCCGTGACATCCTGGATCCTGGCACCAGGAAGGCAGCACACCATCCTCGAATCCCTTCTGTTCCCGCTGAAACCCCCGTCCGTACCTCTCACAATGGAGTCTCCAACTACAATGGCGTTGCCTGACGTTGGCCTCTTTGGTTTTGGCTCAACAGCCCTTTTTGCTTCGCAAGCCAGTCCGCCGCTCAGTGTGATAACGTCTTCTGTCCCGACAGCTTCTAAGTGGGTGAACCTTTTCACATATAGGAGTATAGGAGCAAAGAGGTCCTTCTGCAGTTGTACAGAGCCATAGTGAGACCACACCTGGAGTATTGTGTGCTGTTTTGCTCCCCTTATTTGAGGAAGGACATTCTTGCTATTGAGGGAGTGCAGCGTAGGTTTACACGGTTAATTCAAAGGATGGCGGGACTGTCATATGCTGAAAGAATGGAGCGGCTGGGCTTGTGCACTCTGGTGTTTAGAAGGATGAGAGGGAATCTTATTGAAACATGTAAGATTGTTAAGGGTTTGGACACGCTAGAGGCAGGAAACATGTTCCCGACCTTGGGGGAGTCCAGAACCATGGGCCACAGTTTAAAAATAAGGGGTAAGCCACTTAGAACGAGACGAGGAAACACTTTTTCTCACAGAGATTTGTGAGTCTGTGGAATTCTCTGCCTCAGAGGGCAGTGGAGGTAGGTTCTCTGGATGCTTTCAAGAGAGAGCAAGATAGGGCTCTTAAAGATAGCGGAGTCAGGGGATATGGGGAGAAGGCAGGAACGGGGTACTGATTGGGGATGATCAGCCATGATCACATTGAATGGCGGTGCAGGCTCGAAGGGCCGAATGGCTTACTCCTGCACCTATTGTCTATTGTCGCGCTGATTGCGTAATTTCCGGTAAGTGCAGAGGTCACACTGATTGCGGAAGTGTCACTGACTACGGAAGCCCCATAGTGGAGAGCCGTGCTCGGCCATGTGAGTTTACTGCCATATATATGGTGTGTGAGTCAGCGTGTGTGTGTGTGTGTGTGCGAGGTCTCAGTGACTGAGCTGCCAGCCCAAGAATCCATTCAGCCCACAATGTCCATACTAGCCCTCTGGAAACCAGTCCCTTCACCCCACAACACCATGCTAGTGCTCCAGAAAGCCCCCCCCCCCCACACCCCATTGGCCAGCAATATTGGAATTGGTGGAGAGGTGGAATATTGCATTGGGGAACCAGCCCTCCCGTGTGAAGCTGGGACCCAACGGGTCCCACTTAGTCTAGTGAAGGTTATGAATTAAACCATGTATGGCAATGATAAACATACATACAAGACAATAGGTGCAGGAGTAGGTCATTCGGCCTTTCGAGCCAGCACCGCCATTCAATGTGATCATGGCTGATCATCCACAATCAGTACCCCGTTCCTGCCTTCTCCCCATATCCCTTTGATACCGCTAGCCCTAAGAGCTCTATCGAACTCTCATTTGAATGCATCCAGTGAATCGGCCTCCACCGCCTTCTGAGGATTCCACAAATTCACAACCCTCTGCGTGAAAAAGATATTCCTCATCTCAGTTCAAAATGGCCTATCCCTTATTCTTAAACTATGGCCCCTGCTTCTGGACTCCCCCATCATCGGAAACATGTTTTCTGCATCTAGCGTGTCCAATCCTTGAATCATTTTATATGATTCTGTAAGATTCCCTCTCATCCTTCTAAATTCCAGTGAATACAAGTCCAGTCGCCCCATTATTTCATCATATGATAGTCCTGCCATCCCAGGAATTAATCTCAAACCTATGCTGCACTCCTTCAATAGAAAGAATGTCCTTCCTCAACTCAACTCAGTCAAGAGTGTTTTTATTGTCATGTGTCCCAGTTAAAACAATGAAATTCTTACTCACTGCAGCACAACAGAATATGTAAACATAGTACACTATAAACAATATGATAAACGAGAGAGAAAAAAAATCAGTGTATATATACACATACACACAAGTACACACACACACACACACACATATATATATATTACTAGACCAAGTGCAGACCCGTTGGGTCTGTTCCCCGAACGTGCGGTTGAGGGGGGGGAAGAGAGGGAGGGAGGGGGAGGGAGGGGGGGGGAGGAGGGAGGAGGGGAGAGGGAGGAGGGGGGGGAGAGAGGGATAGGGGGGGACAGGGAGGGGGGGACAGAGAGGGGGATGCAGGGAGGGGGAGAGGTGGGGGGAAGGGAGGGGGAAAGGTGGGGGGAAGGGAGGATAAGAGGTGGGGGAAAGGGAGGGGGATGAGGGGGGGAGGGGTGAGAGGTGAGAGGGGGGTATGGATGGGAGGGGAGATGGGGGGAGGAGAAGGGGGGAGGGGGTGGGGGAGGAGAAGGGGGAGGTCAAGGGGGGGTGGGAGAAGGGGGGAAGGGGGGTAGGGGGGGGATAAGGGGGGGGTTGTTACCGAACTGAACTCACTGTGGAATGAATCCATTAATGGAGCCACTCTGCTGCTGGATTCGAAGTTGTCCCTGCTTTCCCTCTGGAAGCCTCGTCCCCATCAGATGCCGAGTTCCCAGAGCCCTGGTTAAACGTGGGGGCCGCTCATGGTTAAGTCTGTGAAAGTGGCCCCATTAGAGACTGTGAGGCCTCGCATCCTCGGCGCTTCAGACCCCGAGTACGGGGAGGGGGGGGAGGGGGGCGTGTCCCCCGCTGCTTTTCGCCGTCCTCGATCTGCAGAGCATTTTGAGAAGGGGGGGGATGGGAGTCCAGCTGTGGCCTTCTGACTCTCTGGAGCGCGCAGGGGATGGGAGGGGCGCGCAGGCGGGTGGGGTTTGGCGAGCTGCGCCAGCTCTGAGTTCAGCGGAACTTATGAGGAGTAGATTTAAAGGCCTGTCTCACGAGTCTGCGGTCATTGGCGGTGATGCAGGAAGTATCTACATTCTACAGCTTCTTTGTTCTACAGATCGTGGGGCAGCGACTCCTCACGCGCTTAAGGCTCTGTTCCACGGGTTTACGGTCATCAGCGGTGAAGCGCGGCGTCGCCGGAAGAGGGGACCGCACGACAACTACGAGAGCGTCGTGGACTGCCAGAGACCGCGGGTTCGGTCAAACGCACACTGCCGAGGCCGTGCGCCGTTGGTCCCAACACTGCACGGTGCTCACAAAAAGTCAACACTGTCTAAAAATAATTTCTTACCGCACAGCCACCGCGAGTGAGGCACGAGTGCGGCATGGTCACCGCCACAGCCGCCGCCAGTGCGGCATGAGCGCCATGAGTCAAACTTTCACCGCCACAGCCGCCGCCAGTGAGGCACGTGTGCGGCACGGCCGCCGCCACAGCCGCCGCCAGTGGGGCACGTGTGCGGCATTGCCGCCGCCACGCGATCCGAAAGACGTCATCGCGTAGCGCGTCGCGTTGCGCGATGACGTCATCACCCGACGCCGCAAGCTCGTGGAACCGGCCGTACGGAGATCACTCGGCCCCCGCGCAGCATCCGTGCGGCGCTCTCGTCGTTTCCGTGCAGTCCCCTCTTACGGCGACGCCGCGCTTCACCGCCAATGACCGTAAACCCGTGGGACAGAGCCTTAAGCGCGTGAGGAGTCGCTGCCCCACGATCTGTAGAACAAAGAAGCTACAGCGGAACGGAGCTGTAGAATGTTTGTTCTGCAGAACTTTCTCGATGTTTCTGCGCCTTTAATCCACAGCGGCGGGGGGCGGGGCCAGGACGCAGGTGGGCCTGGATTGGTCGGCATGTGGACATTGTGACGTTTCAGCTGCAGATTTAAAGAAAAATAGTAAGTTTGGGGGGGGGAAGTATTTTATTAAAAAACGTGTACATAAAAATGTCTAAATGTAATGAGGAGTGGATTTGCGAATGTAAAAGCGAAATCGCTAGCGAAATGGGAAAAATCTCGGAGTTTTCACATCTGGTTTTGGCGGACCAAGGAATCAAAGGCCAAAAATCTAATCTGAAAACAAATCTGAAAATCGAATGTGACATACACCCACAAACACACACACCAACACACACACCAACACACACACCCACACCCACACCCCCCCCCCCACACACACACACACACACACACACACACACACACACACACACACACACACACACACACACACACACACACACACACACACACACACACACACACACACACACAGAGTTTTAAAAGTATATAGATAGATATACACACATACACAAAAAACAAACTTTAGTGCAATAATAATAATAATCTAATGAAGTTCAGAGCTTACTTGAGGTGGTCGTGTATAATAGCTTGATGGCTGTAGGGAGGCAGCTGTTCCTGAACCTGGATGTTACAGGTTTCAGGCTCCAGTACATTCTTCCCGATGGTAGGGGTAAAATGAGTGTGTGGCCAGGATCGTGTGGGTCTCTTATAATGCTGGTTGCCTTCTTGAGGCAGCGACTCTGATAGATCCCTTCGCTGGTGGAGAGGTCAGTGTCGATGATGGACAGGGCAGTGTTCACAACGTTTTGCAGTCTTTTCTGCTCCTGGGCGTTCAAGTTGCCGAACCAGGCCATGATGCAACCAGTCAATATGCTCTCTACTGTACACCTGTGGAAGCTCAAGAGAATCCTCTCTGACATACTGAATCTCCGTAATCTTCTCAGGAAGTAGAGGCGTTGATATGCTTTATTTATAATTGCATCAGTGTGCTGGGTCCAGGAAAGATCTTCGGAAATATGCACGCCCAGGAATTTGAAGCTTTTGACTCTCTCCACCATCGTTCCATTGATATAAACAGGATTGTGCGTCCAAAACTCAACTCCTCTTGTTCTGAAGGCCAACATGCCATTAGCTTTCTTCACTGCCTGCTTTACCTGCATGCTTACTCTCAGTGACTGGTGCAAGGGCATCCAGGGTTCGTTCAACTTCTCCTATTCCTAACCGGACATAATTCAGATAATAATCTGCCTTCCTGTTCTTGCCACCAAAGTGGATAACCTCATATTTATCCACATTATACTGCATCTGCCATGCATCTGCCCACTCACCCAACCTATCCAAGTCACCCTACATCCTGATACACCCTGCACCTCTTCACAGTTCACACTGCCACGCAGCTTCGTGTCATCTGCAAATTTGCTAATGTTACTTTTAATTCATTCTTCTAAATCATTAATGTATATTGTAAATAGCTGCAGTCCCAGCACCGAGCGTTGCGGCACCCCACTAGTCACTGCCTGCCATTCTGAAAGGGACCCGTTAATCCCTAATCTTTATTTCCTGTCCGCCAACCAATTTTCTATCCATATCAATGCCCTACCCCAAATACCATGTGCTCTAATTTTGCCCACTAATCTCCTGTGTGGGACCTTATCAAAGGCTTTTGGAAAGTCCAAGTACACTACATCCACTGGCTCTCCCTTGTCCATTTTACTTGTTATATCCTCAAAAAATTCCAGAAGATTAGTCAAGTATGATTTCCCCTTCGTAAATCCATGCTGACTTGGACCCATCCTGTTACTGCTATTCCCACCACCAATATCAGGCTAATTGGTCTATAATTCCCTGCTTTCTCTCTCCCTCCTTTCTTATAAAGTGGGATAACATTAGCTACCCTCCAATCCATAGGAACTGATCCAGAATCTATAAAACATTGGAAAATGATTGCCAATGCATCCACAATTTCTAGAGCCACCTCCTTGAGTACCCTGGGATACAGACCATCAGGCCCTGGGGATTTATCAGCCTTCAGTCCCATCAGTCTACCCAACTCCATTTCCTGACTAATGTGAATTTCCTTCTGTTCCTCCATCACCCTAGGTCCTCTGTCCCCTAGTACATCTGGGAGATTGTTTGTGTCTTCCTTTGTGAAGACAGAACCAAAGTACCTGTTCAACTCGTCTGCCATTTCCTTGTTCCCCATAATAAATTCACCTGTTTCTGTCTTCAAGGGACCCACATTTGTCGTAACTACGTTTTTCTTCTTCACATACCTAAAGAAGCTTTTACTATCCTCCTTTATATTCTTGGTTAGCTTACCTTCGTACTTCATCTTTTCTCCCCATATTGCCTTTTTAGTTACCTTCTGTTTCCTAATCCTCTGGCTTCCCGCTCATCTTTGCTGTTCTACGTCCTCTCTTTCATTTTTATACTGTCCTTGACTTCCCTTGTCAGCCACGGTCGCTTCTTACTCCCCTTAGAATCTTTCCTCCTCTTTGGAATGAAATAATCCTGCATCTTCTGGATTATTCCCAGAAATACCTGCCATTGCTGTTCCACATCATCCCTGCTTGGGTCCCGTTCCAGTCAACTTTGGCCAGCTTCTCCCTCATGCCTCCATAGTCCCATTTGTTCAACTGCAATACTGGCACTTCTGATTTTACCTTCTCCCTCTCAAATTGCAGATTAAAACTTATCATATTCTGGTCACTACCTCCTAAAGGTGCTTTTACCTTGAGTTCCCATATTCTAATCTGGTCAAGTGTCATTATTGGTAGGAAAATTGTAAGTCAAAGCTACATTATTCTAAGCCTTGTACTTCGGAGCAAATGCTGGTGGTGGATGCAAACTGCACATATATTAGTGTACAAATGTATCTCAAAACCCATGATAGTGGCCCCCGTAGAGAAAATGCAACAGATTACAATGGAGCATCCTGTGCACAAGTCATGTGCACAAGAGCCTAAATCTATTAACACTAAGATGTGGCGTCAGCTGATAGTCAGACCACTTGCAGTCGAACCCTCGTCAGTGGTTACAAGGGCTGTAACGTGACGTCATGGGGTTAAGGGGAGTGTCCTGCTACATAAGCATTTCTCACCTTGAGATCAGCCCAGTCAACAGGTAGCTGAGCTTGAGACAACACCCTCGCTCAGCTGCAGCAGCAATGACATGATTATGTTCGAGGATCAAACTGTATTTCAAACCTATTATCTCAGTAAATAAAGCAACTGTTTATTCACCACTGATGCTGGTGACCCCGACGATCCAAATTGGAATTTTGGATTTCTCCTGACACACGCAGCCCTGCTGAACGACGCTACTGCCAACCCGGCCCTACCGTAAGGTATGCCGCAGGCCTCCCGGGTCGATGGGCGCGGTAGAGAGCATGCTGACTGATTGCATCGTGGCTTGGTTCGGCAACATGAACGCCCAGGAATGGAAAAGACTGCAAAAAGTTGTAAGCACTGCCCAGTCCATCATCAGCTCTGACCTCCCTACCATCGAGGGGGTCTATCGCAGTCGCTGCCTCAAAAAGGCTGCCAGCATCATCAAGGACCCACACCATCCTGGCCACTCACTCATCTCCCCGCTGCCTTCAGGTTGAAGGTACAGGAACCTGAAATCTGCAACATCCAGGTTCAGGAATAGCTACTTCCCCACAGCCATCAGGCTATTAAACTCAACTCAAACAAAATGCTGATCATTGATAGTCCATTGCACTTTATCTGTTTCTTTATGTGTGTGCATATATATTCATTGGTATATGGTCACACTGATCAGTTCTGTTCTGTATTCATTTATGCCTACTATATTCTGTTGTGCTGAAGTAAAGCAAGAATGTCATTGTCCTATCTGGGACACACGACAATAAACTCTCTTCAATCTTGAATCTTGTGTGACGAGCGTCAATCTCTCCCGCATGACCTGCCCGGAGCTGACCACCGGGGCTGAGAGGCCGCGGCTGCCCCACCAGCTGCTGCCCCCTGGAGCTAAGAGGCCGCGGCTGCCGTCGCCCCCCCCCACCAGCCACCGCTCCCCCACCAGCCGCTGCTCCCCCACCAGCCGCCGCTCCCCCACCAGCCGCCGCTCCCCCACCAGCTGCTGCAGGAGCTGCGGGTGTAGCAGTCCCCCACCCCCAGCATCACCAACGCCCGCCCGACAGCCCCGGGAGCGGGGAGAGAGCGGGCTTGGCCATTACCCCGCCTGCCGCTGCTCGAGGTCTAGCCTCGCTACATGGGGCGGCTGCCCGAAGACGTCCTCACCGGCGCGGACCCCGAAGATCCCTAGGCGCTGGCTGCCCATTCGGCCCAGCAGCAGGGTGGAGCCTCGGCCAGTTATGAGTCGGCAGTTCTGCGACAGATTCCCCGGCAGCTTCCAGCCTCCGCCGAGGGTGCAGCAGCGCAGCCGGTCTCCAACGGCGACGGTGGGTGGAGTCCCTACTTGCAGCGGTGGGGCGAGGCCTGTCGATGCCGGCTGCCCCGCATGCATCCACGAATTACCTGGGAAGGCCGCCTCAGGCGGCCGCCAAAATGGCCGCTGCAGCCTACTTCCACATGGCAGCCGCAGCGACTGCAAAAATGGCCGACGCTACCGGCCAGAAGCGATGCTCGACCTTCTCTGACCGCTGTCAACAGTGCACCTTCAGGCTGGCTGCGGTCACTGCAGCCTGACCGTCGTCCACAGCGTCCTTCCGGTCGGATGCTGTTCCTGCAGGCTGACTGCCGGCAACAGCGCCACATCAGGTTGGATGCTGTCACTGCAACCTCCAGTTTTCCAGGACAGCTTCCCATCCTGCACCATGGACAGGCGACAATTTGAACTTTCCTACCTCTTTGTACTTGGTTGCTCACTGTAGTTTGTTTTGTTTCTTTTCACTTTGTTTACACAGTAATGACCACGGCAGGTTTAGCAATTAATTTATTCTTACTTCTTTGTTTGCATTATTGCCGACGTCTCCCAGCCGTTGCTGGGGACCGTATTTCTCAGGACACGATCCCCTGCTAGTCGAGGAGATGAGATTGTGTCTCGTCCAACCTGCAGCTTCTGCATTGGTCTCCTCGCACCCCTCGGCATACGGCCGCGATGGCCCACAGCCGGAGCGTCGACTGCGCTCGCGGGCCCCACCGTCCCGACCCATGGCCGGCGTGCATCCGACCCACTGCAGGAGCTGCCCTCGACCATGCTTGCACACCTTCTGGTAGAAGGTAAGCGAGTTCTATTCCTTACTCCAGTTCTGGGTGTAGATCAGTGCATGCTCCTTTAACATAGTGACCTCACCACTACTAACCACTCCCCATTATCTTCAGTATAATTGTAGCCTCCCCACCCCCAGCTCTCTCTCTAGCTCCGGTGACGGACCACGAACAGCTAGGGCACTATGTGTGTGTATGATTACAATGTCTGCAATAAATTTAGTAGTGAAGACATCACGTGTCTGACAAGTCTTTACATGGTGTAACAAAGTTGAACCTTGCGTCTCCTGTCTATCGTTTTTTTTTGTTTTCTCCCAGTTTTTCTTTTCCAACCCTTTATTTACCATGGCCAACTCGTGTCGTAAGCCTGACATGCTGGTGTTTGACTCCGACATCGACATAGGCGCGACTTCGAGCATTACATCGCGATTGCTCATCCTAATGCTACCCCTGCGATTACGGCACATCTGCTCCTCAGCCTGGCTGGCCCGGAGGCCATGGAACGTTCTGAATCGTTCGAGTATGCCGCTGGTGAGAATGCTCAGGACCCGGTATGTCTTACGACTAAATTTACCGCGCTATGTGACATTCCCACCAATTGCATTATAGAGCGGTTTAAGTTTTTCACCAGGCGCCAGAAACCCGGGGAGCACATCGACTCCTTCATTGCATCGTTGCATCACCTGGCTCGGCGTTGCCGCCTGGACGCGGTGACCCCCGACCAAATGATCAGGGATGTCCTAGTTCACGGCCTACAGGACGAGAAGCTACGGGCAGAGCTCTTGAGGAAGCCAGACCTCACTTTAAACGAGGCTTTGCATGCCTCTCGCATGGCTGCTGCTGTCGACTCCGTATCTCCACCTGAGGCTCAGGACATTCACTATGCCGGTGCTGCTGGACGCCGGCGGAACGATGGCCCGCCACGCCAGCGAGCACTCCCGCACCCGCGAGGGACAGCCCACGTCGTTGCCCCAACTGCAACTTCGCCAATCATCAATTTAATGTTTGCCCTGCGCTGGGGAAAACTTGCAATTTCTGTGGAAAGCTGAATCACTTCTCCGCAGCGTGTCGTTCCAGGGGCCAGCCTGTCCCTGCTCCGAGAAGGAGTCTAAACAACCTTGCTCTGACTGATAGCGCTCATGGTTCCCAGTACCATTCAGACGAACTCCCTAATTCTGATACCAGTTCCTCCCATGATGAATCGCGTATTTTATCAGTTTTGGGTGCACCTGCTTTGATAGCTGATCCCTCAGTGTGAGTTACTGTGAATGGGATGACCTTTCCTGCAAAGGTCGACACGGGGGCGTTTGCCAATGTTATGTCATTAAGCCTCTTTGAGCAGATAAGATCTGGTGAGAAGGTTACTGCCGACGACTCCCGTCTTCATGCCTATGGGGGGGGAGTGCTCGTACCAGTCGGGAAGGCAACCCTTATCTGCACAGTTCTGAAGACCTCTCGGCCCCTCTCTTTCCTCCTGCTGGAATCTGAGAATGTTACTCTGTTGGGCGCCAGTGCGTGCCAGGACCTTGGTTTGGTTTCCTTCCACCGCGATATCCACCTGGTGCAGGGCCCCATGGACCCCATGAGCGAGTACCCTGATCGTTTTGACGATGTATTGGGCAAACTACCCTTCAATTACGAAATCGATGTGGACCCGGGGGTCGATCCGGTAATCCGCCCGGCTCACGGCGTCTCCTTTGCCATGAAGGACAGGGTGGAGTCGACTCTGCGCCACATGGTGGCCGTGGGCATCATCAAGGAGGTGAGTGATCCCACCCGGTGGGTCTCCACCATGGTCGTTGCTGCTAAGAAGGACAAGAGTGAGATTCGGATCTGTATAAACCCCAAGGACCTAAACCTTGGCATCAAGTGCCCGCACTACCCCATGCGAACGGTGGAGGACGTCGCTGCACAGGTTGGCCCAGCCACTGCCTTCTCTGTCCTCGATGCCAAGAGCTCTTTCCGGCAGATTCCACTGGATGAACGTTCCTCCTTCCTGACCACGTTTGGTACACCTTTCGGCAGGTTCCGTTTCCTCCGCATGCCTTTCGGGATCAATTCTGCCAGCGAGGTTTTCCAGCACACCATGGAGCAGCTACTTGCCGGTCTGCCGTGTGCTATCATCGTCGATGACATCTTGGTGTACGGGAGGGACGTCGCTGAGCACGACCTCCACCTCCGCCAAGTCCTGGATAGGGCTCGTGAGATCAACCTCAAACTGAACCCCAGAAAGTGCCGTTTTCGCGTCCCGGAGGTCACATACGTGGGCCACGTTTTCACGGCTGAGGGTCTGAAACCAGACCCACAGAAGACAGCTGCGGTCTCGGGGATGCCAGCTCCGGTCGACGTGCCCAGCCTGCAGCGCTTCTTGGGCATGGTGAACTACCTGGGGAAATTCATTCCCGACCTCAGCGAGCTGAGTGCGCCCCTGAGGGAACTGACCAAGAAGGACACTGCCTGGGTTTGGTACCCGCAGCATCAGGCAGCCTTCGATGCCCTGAAGTCCCGGCTGGTTCGCACTCCCACTCTCAAGTTCTTCGACTTAAAGCGCCCCATCGTCCTCACCTGCGATGCCTCGAATTTCGGTCTCGGTGCCGCCTGCCTGCAACTCTACGACCGCCTGTAACTACCTGTCTCCTACGCTTCCCGCACCATGACCCCTGCCGAACAAAGCTACGCTCAGATTGAGAAGGAGCTCCTTGCCGTGGTATTTGCCTGCTCGAAGTTCAAGGACTACGTTCTGGGTAACACTTTCACTATTGAGACCGACCACGATCTTGAACAAACTGGTCACGATCTTGGTCACGATCTTGAACAAACCGATCCACGTTGCCTCTTCATGTTTGCAGTGTATGATGCTGCAGCTCCAGCGCTTCATGTTTTGAATCGTGTACCGAAAGGGCAAAGACATGTTTGTGGCCGACACGCTGTCCCGCGCACCACTGGTGTCTACTGCCCGCCACCCGTACGAATCGTCCGACCTGATGGTGCTAAACGTTAACTTTGTGCCTTCCCGGCAGATGCAGTCCCTGATTCAGCACACTGCCAATGGTCCTGCCCTGCAACAGCTTGTAGACGTCATCCGTCGTGGCTGGCCTGACCGTCGCTCATCCTTGCCGGCTGGTGCTGCGCCCTACTTCCTAGTCCGGGATCAACTTGTGCTGCATGCCGGCGTGGTGGTCAAGGGCCACAAGGTTGTGGTGCCTGCTGCGCTGCGGGACCACTATTTCCAAACTGCCCACAGCGGCCATCCCGGAGCCGATGCCACCCTGTCCCAGGCCCAGAGCCAATTTTATTGGCCCGGCATGGCACAGGACATCCGGGATAGGGTCTCCGCCTGCTCAACCTGCAATACCCTCTCTCCCCACCAGCAACGCCAGCCACTCCTGCAACAGCCTGACCCCGACCTGGCGTGGATGGCGGTCGCTACTGACATATTTGAGTGGTGTGGCAAACATTTCCTGGTCCTTGTAGACTCCTATTCCAGCTGGTTCGAGGTGGATCAGCTGCACTCCCTCACTTCTGCTGCTGTCATCGGGAAGCTGCGCCGCAACTTTGGGATCTTTGGCCCTCCTGTGACTTTGCAGTCTGACAACGGCGGCCAGTTCTCGAGTGCGGAGTTCCGCGCCTTCGCTGCCGCCTGGAACTTTCGCCACATCACCAGCAGCCCTGAGTACCCGCAGAGCAACGGCCTTGTTGAGCGCGCCGTCCCAAGTGCCAAGGAGCTGTTGGAGCAGTGTAGACTATCGCATTCGGATTTTTACCTGGCCCTACTGAATCTCCGCAATATTTCTCGTGACCCTGCCCTAGGCTCGCCTGCTCAGCGGCTCATGTCCCGCACCACACGCCCTCCGATCCCTGTCTCCCAGCGATCCCTAGAGCCCGCGGTCCGCAGCCCTGTTGCTGTCCAGGAGCGCATTGCCCAGAAACAGGCTATCCAGAAGCGCTCCCCGACAAGTCCTGCCGTCCCCTTCCACGTCTCTTCCAGGGCCAGGTCGTCCGGATGCAGTCCCCCTCAGGACACTACCGGCTGGCTGTTGTCGTCGGCTCTGCAGACTCTCCGCGGTCTTACCTGGTTGACTACGAGGGTACCACCTACCGCCGGTCCCGCCAGCATTTGCTGCCGGTCAACGAGCCCGCTCCGCCTCCTGCAGCCCCTTTTGCACCTCCGGTTGCTACCTCTCTGCCTACCGCTCCTCACATGCCCAGGACTCTGCCCTCTCAACCCTTGGTGCCCCGTTCTCCCACTGCTCCTACCTCTCCCGCTCGCGTGCCCGCTGCGGTGCCCGTTTCTCCTCCCCGGTCTCCTCGTCCTCCCTCTCCTGCTCATTCTCCTGCCCGTTTCCCTATCACCGCTCCTGCTCCTGTCCCTGCTCTTCCTGCGGAGGGGGGGGGAGGGTGGGATGCGTACCCGCTCCGGGCGGTTGGTCAAGCCGCCTATGCGTTACGGGGAGATTGCTTGAATGTTTCAAATTTTTCCTGCCGGTGTACGCGCGGGTTTGTTTCTAGCGTATGAGTCGTGGTCGCACTGTCATCATTGTAATATTTTGTTTTCCAAGGGGAAGGATGTAGGTCAGTGCATGCTCCTTTAACATAGTGACCTCACCACTACTAACCACTCCCCATTATCTTCAGTATAATTGTAGCCTCCCCACCCCCAGCTTTCTCTCTAGCTCTGGTGACGGACCACGAACAGCTAGGGCACTGTGTGTGTGTATGATTACAATGTCTGCAATAAATTTAGTAGTGAAGACATCACGTGTCTGACAAGTCTTTACACTGGGGGGGTCCTGTGGCGTCAGCTGATAGTCAGACCATTTGCGGTCGAACCCTCGTCACTGGTTACGAGGGCTGTCAGGTGACGTCATGGGGTTAAGGGGAGTGTCCTGCTACATAAGCATATCTCACCTTAAGATCACCCCAGTCATAGAAACATAGAAACATAGAAAATAGATGCAGGAGTAGGCCATTCGGCCCTTCGAGCCTGCACCGCCATTCAATATGATCATGGCTGATCATCCAACTCAGTATCCCGTACCTGCCTTCTCTCCATACCCCCTGATCCCTTTAGCCACAAGGGCCACATCTAACTCCCTCTTAAATATAGCCAATGAACTGGCCTCAACTACATTCTGTGGCAGAGAGTTCCAGAGATTCACCACTCTCTGTGTGAAAAATGTTTTTCTCATCTCGGTCCTAAAGGATTTCCCCTTTATCCTTAAACTGTGACCCCTTGTCCTGGATTTCCCCAACATCGGGAACAATCTTCCTGCATCTAGCCTGTCCAACCCCTTAAGAAATTTGTAAGTTTCTATAAGATCCCCCCTCAATCTTCTAAATTCTAGCGAGTACAAGCCAAGTCTATCCAGTCTTTCTTCATATGAAAGTCCTGACATCCCAGGAATCAGTCTGGTGAACCTTCTCTGTACTCCCTCTATGGCAAGAATGTCTTTCCTCAGATTTGGAGACCAAAACTGTACGCAATACTCCAGGTGTGGTCTCACCAAGACCCTGTAGAATTGCAGTAGAACCTCCCTGCTCCTATACTCAAATCCTTTTGCTATGAATGTTAACATACCATTCACTTTCTTCACAGCCTGCTGCACCTGCATGCCTACTTTCAATGACTGGTGTACCATGACACCCAGGTCTCGTTGCATCTCCCCTTTTCCTAATCGGCCACCATTTAGATAATAGTCTACTTTCCTGTTTTTGCCCCCAAAGTGGATAACCTCACATTTATCCACATTATACTGCATCTGCCATGCATTTGCCCACTCACCCAGCCTATCCAAGTCACCTTGCATCCTCCTAGCATCCTCCTCACAGCTAACACTGCCCCCCTGCTTCATGTCATCCGCAAACTTGGATATGTTGCATTCAATTCCCTCGTCCAAATCATTAATATATGTTGTAAATAGCTGCCTGCCATTCTGAAAAGGACCCATTTACTCCTACTCTTTGCTTCCTGTTTGCCAGCCAGTTCTCTATCCACATCAATACTGAACCCCCAATACCGTGTGCTTTAAGTTTGTATACTAATCTCTTATGTGGGACCTTGTCGAAAGCCTTCTGAAAGTCCAGATATAACACATCCACTGGTTCTCCCTTATCCATCCTCGAAAAATTCTATAAGATTCGTCAGACATGATTTACCTTTCATAAATCCATGCTGACTTTGTCCAATGATTTCTCCACTTTCCAAATGTGCTGCTATCCCATCTTTAATAACTGACTCTAGCAGTTTCCCCACTACCGATGTTAGACTAACTGGTCTGTAATTCCCCGTTTTCTCTCTCCCTCCCTTTTTAAAAAGTGTGGTTACATTAGCTACCCTCCAATCCTCAGGAACTACTCCTGAATCTAAGGAGTTTTGAAAAATTATCACTAATGCATCCACTATTTCTGGGGCTACTTCCTTAAGTACTCTGGGATGCAGCCTATCTGCCCCTGGGGATTTATTGGCCTTTAATCCATTCAATTTACCTAACACCACTTCCCGGCTAACCTGGATTTCACGCAGTTCCTCCATCTCATTTGACCTGCGGTCCCCTGCTATTTCCGGCAGATTATTTATGTCTTCCTTAGTGAAGTCAGAACCAAAGTAGTTATTCAATTGGTCTGCCATGTCCTGGTTCCCCATGATCAATTCACCTGTTTCTGACTGCAAGGGACCTACATTTGTTTTAACTAATCTCTTTCTCTTCACATATCTATAAAAACTTTTGAAGTCAGTTTTTATGTTCCCTGCCAGTTTTCTTTCATAATCCATTTTCCCTTTCCTAATTAAGCCCTTTGTCCTCCTCTGTTGGACTGAATTTCTCCCAGACCTCTGGTAGGTTGCTTTTTCTGGCTAATTTGTACGCTTCATCTTTTGTTTTAATACTATTCCTGATTTCCCTTGTTATCCATGGATGCACTACCTTCCCTGATTTATTCTTTTGCCAAACTGGGATGAACAATTGTTGTAGTTCATCCATGCAGTCTTTAAATGCCTTCCATTGCATATCCACCGTCAACCCTTTAAGAATCAATTGCCAGTCAATCTTGGCCAATTCACGTTTCATACCCTCAAAGTTACCTTTCTTTAAGTTCAGAACCCTTGTTTCTGAATTAACAATGTCACTCTCCATCCTAATGAAGAACTCAACCATATTATGGTCACTCTTGCCCAAGGGGCCACGCACAACAAGACTGCTAACTAACCCTTCCTCATTACTCAATACCCAGTCTAGAATAGCCTGCTCTCTCGTTGGTTCCTCTACATGTTGGTTTAGAAAACTATCCCGCATACATTCCAAGAAATCCTGTTCCTCAGCACCCCTGCCAATTTGATTCACCCAATCTATATGTAGATTGAAGGCACCCATTATAACTGTTTTACCTTTGTTGCACGCATTTCTAATTTCCTGTTTGATGCCATCCCCAACTCCACTACTACTGTTAGGTGGCCTGTACACAACACCCACCAGCGTTTTCTGCCCCTTAGTGTTTCGCAGCTCTACGCATATCGATTCCACATCCTCCAAGCTAATGTCCTTCCTTTCCATTGCGTTAAACTCCTCTCTAACCAGCAATGCTACCCCACCTCCTTTTCCTTTCTGTCTATCCCTCCTCAATATTGAATATCCTTGGATGTTCAGCTCCCAGCCTTGGTCACCCTGGAGCCTCGTCTCCGTGATCCCAACTATATCATAATCATTAATAGCTATCTGCACATTCAACTCATCCACCTTATTACGAATGCTCCTTGCATTGAGACACAAAGCCTTCAGGCTTGTTTTTACAATGCTCCTACCCCTTATACAATTATGTTGAAAAGTGGCCCTTTTTGATTTTTGCCCTGGATTTGTCTGCCTGCCACATTTACTTTTCACCTTGCTACCTATTGCATCTACCCTCATTTTACACCCCTCTATCTCTCTGCTCACACATTTAAGAAACCCACCACCTCTTATTCCCCCCTACCTGTTGGGTCTGAGTGCTTCCCTTCTCTGCCTCCTGCCTCACACACTGTCTGTTAGCTTTCTCTATTTGAGTCCCTCCCCCCAACCGTTCTAGTTTAAAGTCTCCGCAGTAGCCTTTGCAAATCTCCCCGCCAGGATATTGGTCCCCCTCGGGTTCAAGTGCAACCCATCCTTTTTGTACAGGTCACACCTTCCACAAAAGAGGTGCCAATGAACAGGTAGCTGAGCTCAAGACAACACCCTCGCTCAGCTGCAGCAGCGATGACATGATTATGTTAGAGGACCAAACTGTATTTTGAACCTATTATCTCACTGAATAAAGCAACTGTTTATTCACCACGTTTGGTGCCGCTATAAAGACCGTATATTGGTCAAAATGTTTGTTTGCAGGTGAGAAGTGTAGGGAAAGCCCTTGTTCCAATCAGCTGTGTAATCTTTCACGAGCTCAGACCGAGCCTTCATCTCTTCAAATTGCTCTGCCATTATAATACTCCACCCATATTAATTTTAAAGTTAATTGGAATAAGTAGTGATGACATTGAATGGTCCTCCACCTTAGTTTAAGTAGAGCAGCAAGTGTATAAAAAGTAATCATGCCCTTAAGATTAGATTAGATAGATTAGATAGCCCTTTATTGTCATTCAGACCGAAGTCTGAACGAAATTGCAACAGTCATACATAAAACAACAATAAACACATATTAACATCCACCACAGTGAGTCCACCCAACATCTCCTCACTGTGATGGAGGCAAAAGTCTTAGGTCTGCAGTCTCTTCCCTCCTCTTCTCCCTCTGCGCTGAGGCGATACCCCCCGGGCGATGTTTCCCGCGGCTCAAACACCGCGGCCCGGGGTGGTCGAAGCTGCCGCCCACCAGTCCTGCAGACGCACCCGCTGGCCCGCGGCCGAACCCCGGACTCAGGCCACCACCGCCAGAACACCGTCCTAGCCACCCTCACGTGAGTACCGTGCCGTCTTCAGCCTCGGGCTGGGCCGCCCCGACCCGATAAGTAGTTTAGGTGAGATTTTTTACTATTCACCAATTTCACATCGACCCGTATTTTAAGCCAGATGAGCAGGTTCATGTTCTCAGTCCTCCCAACAAGTCCGGTCGATACAAATGGGATGTTGGGAAAATAGTGGAAGTGTGTGGAACAAAAATATACTTAGTTGAAGTTGGAGATAGGATCAAAAGTGTTCATGTTGATCAACTGATTCCAGCCAAAGATGAACCAAAAACTGAGCATGAAGTCTTAATCCCAGAGTTTTTATCTGAAAATGAGTTGAAAGAGACCACTGTGATTGAAACACAAAGTTCAGTTAGTACAGAGAAAGAAACAGATTCCTCTGGTCAAAGTCAAGGTACTAAAACAGAGCCAAACAAGCCTACAGTTGCGTCAACACCTAAACCTGTTACACCTGTTACTGTTCGACAATCAGGCAGGATCCGTAAACCAGTAGTCAGATTAGGTTTATAAGTTAAATAACTCACTGTATAAGTAAAACGAAAATGTGTAGATATGTAAAATAAATATATTATGTTTATCATTTAAGATTTCATAAATACTGGTTTATATCAAGTATCACAACAACAAAATTGTAACTGAATACTTTGATGTAATACTTTAAAAAAGGAGAGCAGTGTAATGTATTCATGCATATTCATATATATGTTAATGTTGGTGTTCGATATAAACAGGGAATGTTGGGTAATAAACCTCTCTCTCGTGATCCAGGCAACCTGCGTGTAAGTTATTATTCATTCTGCCGTCCAGAATATTCTGTAAGTTTCAATGAGGTACCCCTTCATCCTTCTAAATTCCAGCGAGTAGAGGCCCAAATGCTCATCATATGCTAAACAATGCAAGAATCATTTTTGTAAACCTCCTCTGGACCCTCTCCAGAGCCAGCACATCCTTCCTCAGATATGGGGCCCAAATTTGTTCATAGTACTCCAAATGCAGCCTGACCAGCGCCTAAAACAGCCTCGGCATTCCATCTCTATTTTTGTATTCTAGTCCTCTTGATATAAATGCTAGCATTGAATTTGCCTTCCTTACTACCGATTCGACTTGCAAATTAACTTTTTGGGAGTCCTGCACCAGCACTCCCAAGTCCCTTTGCACCTCCGATATCTGGTTTCTCTCTCCATTTAGAAAATCGACGCCTTTATTCTTATCACGAAAATGCATGACTCTGCACTTTGCTATCCTGAATTTCATCTGCCACTTCTCCGCCCACCCTCCTAACCTGTCCACGTCCTTCTGCAGAGTCCTTGCTTTCTCTACACTGCTTGCCCCTCCACTTCTCTTAGCATCACCTGCAAACTTGGCCATGAAGCCTTCAATCCCCTTATCCAAATGATTAATATACAACGTGAAGAGGTGCGACCCCAGCACCGACCCTTGCGGAACTATTCTTGATTAGTACAGGTGTCAGAGGTTATGGGGAGAAGGCAGGAGAATGGGGTTAGGAGGGAGAGATTGATCAGCCATGAGAGAATGGAGGAGTAGCCTTGATGGGCTGAAAGGCCTAATTCTACTCCTATCACATGACTTGATGAACTCCACTAGTCACTGGCAGCCAACAAGAAAAAACACCATTATTGCAACTCTCTGCCTTCTGCCATCCAGCCATCCCACTATCCATGCTTGTATCTTCCCTTCAACACCATGGGCTCTCATCTTCCCCATCAGCCTGACATGTGGCACCTTATCAAAGGCCTTCTGAAAATATAGGTAAACAACATCTACAGCCTCCCCTCTGTTTGTCCTGCTATTAACTTCCTCAAAGAACTCCAGTAGATTTGTCAGGCAAGATCTTTCCTTCACAAAACCATGCTGACTTCTTGTACTGCCTGTTTTGAGTTCCACTTCCTCCCTCTAGTTGCACTTGGCATTAGACTATTAATAAGAATGTGGGATAAGATAGAACTGGTGGGAATGGGTCGCCGATGGTTGGTGTGGACTCGGTGGGTCGAAGGGCCTGTTTCCATGCTGCATCTCTCCAAACGGTATCCTGAATTCAGAACCATCCAGGGATTTCAATTCGGTTAATAATCTGGAATTTTAAAAAGTAATTGGTAATGATAACCAGAAAGCTATCAGATTGTTGTAGCTGATTAACTAATATACTTTAGTTAAATTGCCATCCTTATATAGACACAAAAAGCTGAAGTAACTCGGGTCAAGCAGCATCTCTGGAGAAATGGAACAGGTGACATTTCGGGTCAAGACCCTTCTTCAGACGTAACCCGAAACATCACCAATTCCTTTTTCCCAGAGATGCTACCTGACCCGCTGAGTTACTCCAGCTTTTTGTGTCCGTTTTCGGTTTAAACCAGCATTTGCAGTTCCTTCTGACACATGGCGGACCAATTGAATAACTACTTTGGTTCCGTCTTCACTAAGGAAGACATAAATAATCTGCCGGAAATAGCAGGGGGCCGCGGGTCAAAGGAGATGGAGGAACTGAGTGAAATCCAGGTTAGTCGGGAAGTGGTGTTGGGTAAATTGAATGGATTAAAGGCCGATAAATCACCAGGGCCAGATAGGCTGCATCCCAGAGTACTTAAGGAAGTAGCTCCAGAAATAGTGGATGCATTAGTGATAATTTTTCAAAATTCTTTAGATTCTGGAGTAGTTCCCGAGGATTGGAGGGTAGCAAACGTAACCCCACTTTTTAAGAAGGGAGGGAGAGAAAAAACGGGGAATTACAGACCAGTTAGTCTAACATCGGTAGTGGGGAAACTGCTAGAGTCAGTTATTAAAGATGGGATAGCAGCACATTTGGAAAGTGGTGAAATCATTGGACAAAGTCAGCATGGATTTACGAAAGGTAAATCGTGTCTGACGAATCTTATAGAATTTTTCGAGGATGTAACTAGTAGAGTGGATAGGGGAGAACCAGTGGATGTGTTGTATCTGGACTTTCAGAAGGCTTTCGACAAGGTACCACATAAGAGATTAGGATACAAGTTTAAATCACACGGTATTGGGGGTTCAGTATTGATGTGGATAGAGAACTGGCTGGCAAACAGGAAGCAAAGAGTAGGAGTAAACAGGTCCTTTTCACAATGGCAGGCAGTGACTAGTGGGGTACCGCAAGGCTCAGTGCTGGGACCCCAGCTATTTACAATTTATATTAATGATCTGGACGAGGGAATTGAAAACAACATCTCCAAGTTTGCGGATGACACTAAGCTGGGGGGCAGTGTTAGCTGTGAGGAGGATGCTAGGAGACTGCAAGGTGACTTGGATAGGCTGGGGGAGTGGGCAAATGTTTGGCAGATGCAGTATAATGTGGATAAATGTGAGGTTATCCACTTTGGTGGCAAAAACGGGAAGGCAGACTATTATCTAAATGGTGGCCGATTAGGAAATGGGGAGGTGCAGCGAGACCTGGGTGTCATGGTACACCAGTCATTGAAAGTAGGCATGCAGGTGCAGCAGGCAGTGAAGAAAGCGAATGGTATGTTGGCCTTCATAGCAAGAGGATTTGAGTATAGGAGCAGGGAGGTTCTACTGCAGTTGTACAGGGTCTTGGTGAGACCACACCTGGAGTATTGCGTACAGTTTTGGTCTCCAAATCTGAGGAAGGACATTATAGCCATAGAGGGAGTGCAGAGAAGGTTCACCAGACTGATTCCTGGGATGTCAGGACTTTCATATGAAGAAAGACTGAATAGACTTGGCTTATACTCGCTAGAATTTAGGAGATTGAGAGGGGATCTTATAGAAACGTACAAAATTCTTATGGGGTTGGACAGGCTAGATGCAGGAAGATTGTTCCCGATGTTGGGGAAGTCCAGGACAAGGGGTCACAGCTTAAGGATAAGGGGGAAATCCTTTAAGACCGAGATGAGGAAAAACTTTTTCACACAGAGAGTGGTGAATCTCTGGAACTCTCTGCCACAGAGGGTAGTTGATGCCAGTTCATTGGCTATATTTAAGAGGGAGTTAGATGTGGCCCTTGTGGCTAAAGGGATCAGGGGGTATGGAGAGAAGGCAGGTACGGGATACTGAGTTGGATGATCAGCCATGATCATATTGAATGGCGGTGCAGGCTCGAAGGGCCGAATGGCCTACTCCTGCACCTATTTTCTATGTATCTATGTATCTATGTATTTTGTCTGCCATCCTTATCCAGTTTGGCCCAAATGTGACTCCAGACCTACAGTTATGTGGTTGATGCTTAAGAGCACTCTGAAAGGGTATAGAAAACCACTTAGTTCTAGAACATTTAGGGGTGGGTAATAAATGCTGGCCTTACCTATGATATCCTGACGTTAAAACATGAAAGAAAGTAATACTGGGCAAGTAAATGCCCTCCAATAATGATGATATCCAGTGCATTCCAAGACTGGGAGAAGGTGCTGAGTTGGAGCAGCAACAGGTAATGTGAAGCAAATGGTTGGGACCTTTACAAAACCATCAGAGGTGGCCATAAGCCTCTCAGACTCCAGGTCTTCTACATGGCCAGGGGAGAAATTACTCAGCTATTCTCGGTCTCCATGGAGGACGCAACTTAAACCGTTCCCAAGATTTCAACTAACTTAGGCAGCATCTATGTACTTGTCCAAGGTTCTGACCGACTGCACCAAGTAGGCAATATACTTCTGAGGTTTGTTTTAGTGGAGCTAGTGGTTGGGTAGGAAAGTAATGGAGAAGGAGTTGGAGGGCAGAGGTTACAGTAGGTGAGAGAATGAACAGGGAAGAGAAGGGATGGGGTGGAAGGAAATATGTGGCTCCGAGGGAACAAAAGAGGGTGGGAATCCTGTTGGGAACGAAGACAGAAAGGAAGCAGGAGGCTGAGTGAAAGCACAAAAGACAATAGAGGTGGGACACAACTGAAAAAGGTAGAAAGAGTGTAGGAAGGAACTGCAGATCCGGGTTTAAACCGAAGATAGACTCAAAAAGCCTGAGTAACGCAGCAGGACAGGCAGCATTTCTGGAGAGAAGGATTGGGTGATGTTACAAAACCAACCTTCAGCGGCACTGCAGTTCTGCCACTGGCCGTGTGAACGACTTTGACGCCTTTGAGAGGAGGGGGGGCGGGATTAAAATGCAGGTTTGTATCACTTGTTGGAGAGGGATTTCCTCGGGCTGCTAGTTAATGAAGAAAAATCGATCGGACTTCCGTTCCCGTTTTTTTAAATTAAAAAAAAAAAAATCGCTGGACAATTTAATAGTTGGATTAAAGTAAAAGGCGACTTGTAACGCCCTCAACGCCTACAACGTGACGGATCGTAATATCAGGACAAAACAAAAGGTAAGTCGTTTATTTCACATATAATCTTGCTTCTTGGGGTGGCTTTAATCTAATTTTACGACGCGAAAATGTTATTTGGGCCCCATACGAACCGGCAGTCTTTGCCTGCCGATATGGGGTTTAAATTCATGGCAACGGCAATCCCAATTCCAATCGATCACATTCCAGAAACTCCCACTCGCAAGATGATTTAAATCCTTTTTTTTGGACAATCATGTCATAAGAGCATCTAAATCGTCTATATTTTGTGTTATTGTCTATCCATAATCAATATTTTTATATTAAATATCCACAACAGTTTTAGCCACATGTATTCTGCAAAAAATAATATTTTTTATTATATTGAGAGTGGATGTTTCTAGATTAATTTATGGGGATTAAACATTAAATTCCTTCCATCTGGCATATAAATTCATGACAGTGAGATTTGAAAATCATGTTATATTGTGAATTCTTGTGTGAATGGGATTAGTTTGTTATTTGGATACTTAGGCTATTAAAAAAATATCCTTTTCTTAAGAAATGGATAGATGTTTAGATCTAGTAATTGAATTTAGATTGATTTGATGAAACTGATGAATATAAATTTTTTTGTTGGGTATATACTATTTGTTTTAGCGTTTAACTTTATCATTTCTACCTTTTTTCTTAAATTGCAAATAATAACTTGTTTCTGTTAATGCTGCTCAGTGTTTTTTTTCCTTTACATTTTAAACAGATGTATCCGAAGAAGATATATAAAATTGTCAATCCAAATGCCCATCAAAAGAAACTGATTTAGACAGCATTCGCAGCGATTATCCGAATTTGGACTACTCCAAATGTGATGATCTACAGGACATTCTTAATGGGAAAGTAGTGGGCAGAAAGGCATTTCATGCGTGGTTTGAAGAGCAAAAACTTGTAGTTTACAATGCCAAAATTGAAAAGTTGAAGAAAAACAAGGTGTGCAGAGTTGCTTATTTGTTACAATCTGAGGAGTATGATGATGCTACTGATTATGATATGCCAATGTACCAGCTAGGAACTGATCTTCTCCATAAAGACTTGGTCTATTGCTAGAAATTGTAATTTATTTATCTATCTGTTACGGACTTACAGCATATAATACAATAATATTAAAGATCTGATCTTGAGAATATCACATTTTTGAATTTTCAAGGCAGTCTGGGTGTTTATTACTATTTCCGTCACAACGGTCAATTTTGTAATTAGCTACAATTAGTTAACTAACTAATTATACGCTTTAATTTCAGGTCATCCAAGTAAGATGTTTTATATTTGTTTCAGAATGCTTCAATCTATAATAACTGAAAATTTCATTGTTCTCTTAATTTTTAAGAAAGTTATGGGCTTTTGACTGTCCTCGATCACAGCTTTTGTGTTGTCAATGGAAAAGCAATAGGGAACAAGATGCTAATTTCCGAGTATGAAAATGGCCATTACTTTTTTAATACTGAAGTTATGAAAGTGAATTAGGTGTCAAATTAAACTTATTTTTATACTTTATCTGATGAGATAAATTGCAGACTTGATTTTTAAAATCTACAATTTTTTGTAACATTGCTAGTGTGGACTGAAATAAATGATATTTGGTGTCGGGAAGATGAAAGGCGAGGGGGAGGGGGGGCAAAGATGGTGGGTGGAGGACCAGGGCAACGAGGAGGCAGTGGGCAAGGATATGTTTGCCTGAGCCCATACCTCTATGAGTGCACGTATGGGTGTGTGTTTGTGTTCACACGCAAATCCTCATTATGTGCATCAGAATCATCATGGTGAACATAACGAGAACATGCATACTAATCAATCACATCCAAATGAAATACCTTGTTACTTCCACTTTTCTCATTTCTGCATCATGGGCTTGTTGGTGATATTCTTATTTGAAAAGTCAGAAATACCTATAAACACTCAAAGCACAAAATTAAGAAGGGCCTGTTTCCATCCTGTATCTTTCAACCAATTTAAAAACCTGGGTTCTCTCTCAAACATCAAGAGAGCCAAGAGTGTTTTATTGTCATATGTCCCAGATAGAACAATGAAATTCTTCTTCTTCGCATGGCGTGCACAGCCTAAAGTTGTAGGACAACTTGTTCCATTTGATCTTATTTGATTGTGCACGCTGGATTGATTGCATTCGTCGAAACAGGGTGGACCACGTGAAGGTTGCAATCTTCCACCCCAATGAAATTCTTACTTGCACAACATAATATGTAAACATAGTACATTATAAATAATATAAATGAAAGAGAGAGAAAAAAAAGTTCAGTTTGCATATATACACATACTCACATATATTTATATATCTACTAGACTAAGTGGGACCCGTTGGGTCCCATGTTCACACAGGAGGGCTAGTCCCCCAACGCAATATTCCACCTCTCCACCAATTCCAATATTGGTGGCCAGTGGGGGGACGGCTTTCTGGAGCGCTGTTATGGGTGTTGTGGGCTGAAGGGACTGGTCTCCAGAGGGCTAGTATGGACATTGTGGGCCATATGGATTCTTGGGGTGGCAGCTCAATCCCTCAAGCCTGATGTGCTGGCAGCTCACTCACGGTTATTCTTTGAAATTCCATTTCAAGCAGGGTGCAAGGCCACCAAATTCAAATCCATTTTTCTACCATTTCAAGCAGGGCGCAAGGCCACCAAATTTAAGTGCAGTTTCTTACCACTTCAAGCAGGGTGCAAGGCCATCAAATTCAAGTGTAGTTTCATACCACTTCAAGCAGGGTGCAAGGCCACCAAATTCAGGTGCAGTTTCCTACCACTTCAAGCAGGGTGCAAGGCCACTGAATTCAAGTGCAGTTTCCGACCACTTGAAGCACGGTGCAAGGCCACGGAACTCAAGTGCAGTTTCATACCACTTCAAGCAGGGTGCAAGGCCACCAAATTCAAGTGCAGTTTCATACTTCATTCAGCAGGGTGCAAGGCCACCAAATTCAAGTGCAGTTTCATACCACTTCAAGCAGGGTGCAAGGCCACCAAATGCAGTTTCATGCAGCGTGCAAGGCCACCACATCCAAATGCAGTTTCATACCATTTCAAGGAGGGTGAAACCACCATAAAACCACACAAAACACCACACTTACAGTTCAGTAGACATTCAGTGTGTTCAGTTGATTCACAGCTCAGACAGAGTCGTGACCACTCCCTCCCCCATCATGCAGAGACTGAGCCACACCCGGGTTTTATAATCCCTCCCCCCTCCCACCGGAAAAGGTGCGGCCTTCATGGCGTGATTGACAGGAGAGAGATTCTCAACGTTTTTTAAACATTAATAACACTTTTGTTTTTCATTGATGGGAAGAATCCTCTGCACCTAATGAGCGGAAGGGGACTGAGTAAGATGGCCAAAAATCACAGCCGTAAGTGGTAGCGTTTTATCAAAAATCAATATACAGTGCAAACAGGAAGTTGTCAAGTTGTCAACCCAAAACACCAACCAACCACTTGCAGTGCTTTTCGCCTTCAACCCAAAACACCAACCAACCACTTGCAGTGCTTTTTGCCTTCAACCCAAAACACCAACCAACCACTTGCAGTGCTTTTCGCCTTCAATCCAAAACACCAACCAACCACTTGCAGTGCTTTTCGCCTTCAATCCAAAACACCAACCAACCACTTGCAGTGCTTTTCGCCTTCAACCCAAAACACCAACCAACCACTTGCAGTGCTTTTTGCTTCAACCCAAAACCCCACCTCATCATTTGCAGTGCTTTTAACTTCAACCGAAAACCCCACCCCACCATTTGCAGTGCTTTTACTTCAAACCAACCACATTAAGGGCACTCAAGGTCGGTAAAACCACACTCACAGTTTAGTAGATATGTGTTCAGTGTTATTTACAGCTCAGACTGAGAGACGTGACCTTCTCACTTCCCCCCATCTTACAGAGACTGACTGAGGCACAACACTTCTGGGTTTTATAGTCCCTCCCCATCCCACCAGCAGGGGCAGCAGAGAGAATGTCAACATTTTTTTGAACATTAATAACTCTTTTATGTTTCATTGATGGGAAAAATCCTCTTGTCCTGCACAGCGGAGGGGGACTGAGTAAGCTGGCCAAAAATCTCAACCGTAAGTGGCAGCGTTTTTTCTCAAATCATGAAACAGAAAAACAGGAAGTCAAGATCTTACTTTTAGTAATATCGATATATATATAACATATCAACCCACTTGATTGGAACTTCATCCACCACCTTAAAATGTCTAGGAAGGAACTGTAGTTGCTTTTTTAAACTGAAGATAGACTCAAAAAGCAGGAGTAACTCAATGGGTGAGGCAGCATTTCTGAAGAAAATTTCTCCAGATATGCTGCCTGACCCATTGAGTTATTTTGTGTCTATCTTCATCTTCAAATGTTTCTTCCTTATCCCACATTGACTGCAGTATGTGCCATCTACATAATGCATTGTAATTACTTCCCAAGGCTATTCCAGCTTGAAACTGCCAGAAAGAAAGCGGTCAGGCACCATCCTTAGGCCTCCACCATCATGAAGATCATCCCGATTTGGAAATTAAATTGCCTTTCTTTCAACTTTGCTGGGTCTAAAACATACGACTTTCAACCCAACAACATAGTGGGAGCACCTTCACCCAAAAGACTCGTGGTTTGAGGTAGGAATTTCTGGAAGTCATAACAAAAAAATAAAGCAAGCTTGGAATAAGGTTAACCCAAGTGCATTACATACTGGAGAAGCATGATGACAAATTAGGCCAACACGGTGATCGTACCTGAAAGGTCAAACATAGGATATTTGTAAACCAGGGCTGAGGGCATTAAAATTGACCATGAGATAAGAGCATTCACATTATGACGGTAGACACAAAATGCTGGAGTAACTCAGCAGGTGAGGCAGCATCTCTGGAGAGAAGGAATTGGCGAAGTTTCGAGTCGAGCCCCTTCTTCAGACTAATGTCAGGGGATAGGCGAGACAAAGAAAGAATGTAGGCGGAGACAGTGGAACAAAAGGGAGAACTGGGAAGGGGGAGGGGATGGAGAGAGAAAGCAGAGGTTACCTGCAGTTAGAGAAGTCAATGCTCATACGGCTGGGGTGGAATCTACCCAAGCAAAATATGAGGTGCTGTTCCTCCAATTTGCACTGGGCCTCACTCTGACAATGGAGGAGGCCCAGGATAGAAAGGTCAGATTGGGAATGGGAGGGGGAGTTGAAGTGCTGAGCCACTGGGAGATCAGCTTGGTTAACACGGACTGAGCGGAGGTGTTCAGTGAAACGATCGCCGAGCCTGCGCTTGGTCTTGCCGATGTAGAGGTTGACACCTGGAACAGCGGATGCAGTAGATGAGGTTCGAGGATGTGCAAGTGAACCTCTGCCTCACCTGGAAAAACTGTTTGTGTCCTTGGATGGAGTCGAGGGGCGAGGTAAAGGGACAGGTGTTGCATTTCCTGCGGTTGCAGGGGGAAGTACCTGGGGAGGGGGTGATTTGGGTGGGAAGGGACGAGTCGACCAGGGAGTTGCGGAGGGAACGGTCTCTGCGGAAAGCAGAAAGGGGTGGAGATGGGAAGTTGTGGCCAGTAGTGGGAACCCTTTGGAGGTGATGAAAATGTAGGAGGATGTAGAAATGTAGAAAATCCTGCCTATTTACAGGAAAAACAGGATTGTGGTTTTCAAAGCTCAGCAAGATCAGTCCCAGCTGTCAGTCAGCCAGAGGCAACCCCAGCAGAGAAAACAGAAATTAAAGACGACAAAGAAAATTATGTGACAAGTGAATTATTGCAAAAATGTTAAATCTGCATGGAACTATTGTACTGAAAATGATGCTGCAAGTGTTTTGAATCAGGGAAGCACTTTGGACCATCTTGAAATGCATCCTAGTATGTACTGGCATGCCTAAGTAAAACGATTTGTTCATGACTCGGTTTGCTTTGAAGCTCGATTGGGCCCCGCGAGAAAACCAGATTCTGGATGCAGGTGAAACACACAGATCCATCCAACAAGTTCAAGAATGCAGCTTAAAACAGCCCTCTCAATGGCAATTAAGAAAGGGCAATAAATCTTGGCTTTGCCAGCAATGGCCAGAACCTGATTATTCAACAAATAAAAACAGAATTTGCTCTTTCAGCTGAATGCAAAAGATCTCAGGACACAATTCATTGGGTCAATAATAGTTCAATAGGTAGTTTATTGTCACGTACCTAAATACAGTGAACTTCTTTGTTTTGCATACATCCAGTAAAATCACACTATAAATGAGCATAATCATACAGCAGTAAAAGAGTGTAACGATTATTGTGTAAAAAATAGATTTAGTAGATTTCTTCTGAGACAGTGCACAACATGGCACCACATTCCAGCACCATCTTGTACCTTTCACGTTTCAAGTTCTTAACAATATTGTATCTTATCTTGACCTTAAAGGCTCATTGTCCTGGCAGCAGCACTGGATCAGTGATGTAGGGGTTGGCCTGGTCTAGCGATGCTGTCGGTAACTCCGTGTTGTTACGGGCCGCGCCCGATATGTGCGCTGATCCCACTTGTGTGAGGCCTCCAGCGGCATTTGATCTGCGCGTTTCCCCGGCTGCTGTAGAGCCTCCATTGGCCACTCCACTGACACCTCGACCTGCCATCACCACAAAAAGGTCGTCTTTCACCTCCTGCAGCCACCGATCCGTTTCCGTGTGCTGAGGTGTTTCCCATAGCTGACCACAAAACTCTTGAGTGCTTCCAATGGCGTGGGATATAAGCCTATATAAGCTCGGATATTCCCCCCTTTCCACTGTTGCTAGTTTTAACAAATAGCGATGCAAACATCTCTCATTTTCTGACCAATATTTATCCCTCACTCAATGACTACAAGAAGAAGATCTCATTGTTATAACATTAGTATTTGGTGAGCTTCTTGTGAACAAACCACCTGCCATGTTTCCTACATTACATTATGGCTGTACTTCAGAAGTGTAATTGGCTGCATTTATTTTTTGTTAACATGATGTGTTCATGAACAATTATTTTTAAAAATCTATAAATCTTCAATAGTTCTTTAATATCACGTACTAATGTACAGTGAAATTATTTCTTGCATGCAGTTCAATAAAGTATTTCCATACGATAGCACAATCCCCATAGTACAAAAGAGAATAAGCGAGTTTGGTATTCCAACTGAGCATGCCCAGGTCATAGGTCACTCGCGATAAACATTCTCGGCAGCTCTGCTGCTGCGTGTAAACAGACCTGCATTTCATCCGTAGTCAGGATCGAACCCGGGTTCCGACGCTGCAAGCGTTATTGAATTGCTACTGGACCGTCCCTGTCCACTCCCAAGTTTCCCATCCCAGTCCGGGGGCACACGGAGATGTCCGGGAGCAGTGGCGGCCCAGCCTTACAACCAGCGCGGAGAAGAAGCGCTAACTCCAGCTTAACTCTGCCTGTCCTGCCGGGTTAACCGACAGCCCAGCTATGGAAGGATATGAAACATGTACAGGTAGAAGGGATTAGTTGAAGTTGCCATCATGTTTGGCACAGACAATCATGTGCCAAACGGCCTGTTTCGATGCAGTGATCTTTGATCTATTAATCTTTGTTCATTCCTCAATGGGCAAATGGAGATAGATTGCAATGCAGGGAAATATAAACATGAACAAAAGCATTGAAATTATGTACGTTCCGTATTTGAAAATCATATGGACACCAGTGAGGAAAGAGGAGCCAACAGTACATTTAGCCTCAGATCCTAGCACAGAGTTTTGAAAGACTTGAGATTTGTTTATCTGATATTTGAGAAACCATGCAATTTTCAATGCAATCCCAGAACTAGGTACAACGGATGTACTTTAAAAGAAAAACTAACTATAGCAAAATGTATGGTAAAATGTTGTTCTAGCTCAGGTTTTGCCAATTAAAGAATATGAATAATTTGACCTAGAAATGTGGGTTAAGTTACTCACATGAGCATAAATGTTTAAGAAGGAACTGCAGATGCTGGAAAATAGAAGGTAGACAAAAATGCTGGAGAAACTCAGCGGGTGAGGCAGCATCTATGGAGCGAAGGAAATAGGCAACGTTTGAAGTCTGAAGAAGGGTCTCGACCCAAAACGTTGCCTATTTACTTCGCTCCATAGATGCTGCCTCACCCGCTGAGTTTCTCCAGCATTTTTGTCTACCACATGAGCATAAACATTCTTTAGCTTTGGAATGTCCAAAGGTGAAATTGAATTGGGTGTGTACAATATTGCCAGCGGTTCTAGGTCAAGTTATTCTGACAGGAAAATAAACACCTCCAGCAAACTGTCGTGCTTGGAATGGTGGAGATCGTCAGAAGAGTACAGAAGTAGAAAAAGAAAAAGTGTTAATGCTAAGGATCTGGAGATCCTGCTAAATAAATATTAAATGTAGGAAGGAACTGCAGGTGCTGGTTTAAACCGAAGATAGACACAAAAAGCTGGAGTAACTCAGTGGGTCAGAGAGGAAGGAATAGGTGAGGTTTTGGGTCAAGAAGAAGGGTCTGGACCCGAAACCTGGAATGACGAGACACAGGCCCGGAGCAGTGGAGTTAACGCTTCTTCTCCATGCTGGCTGTAAGCCTGGGCCGCCACTGCACCGGGCCGGTCTCCCATCAATCCAGGGTTACACCGGACATCTCCGGCCGCCCCCAGACAGGGATGGGACAGGAAGGGGACGGGGATGGTCCGGTCGCAATTCAACAGCGCTTGCAGTGCCGGCGACCCTGGTTCGATCCTGACTGCAGATGAAACGCAGGTCTGTATACATGCAGCAGCACAGCTGCCGAGAATGTTTATCGCGACTGACCTTTGACAAATCCCATGATTCCTTGCATTTTTAGGAATACCGAACTCGCTTATAGAAATACTCCACGAAGACTGCATGCAAGAATCGCCAGGTATTGGTGCCATTTTTAAAGTCCAGTCTGGTCTGTGCGTTCGATCTCCTGGAGTGGCGCTTAATCCAGGTGACCCCAATGCTGCTGCAGAACCTCCAGCTGTCATCCCCATCCGGATCGTCCAGCAAACCACTGGTGGTAGAATTGCTGCCTTACAGTGCCAGAGACCCGGGTTTGATCCTGACTACGCGTGCAGTCTGTACGGAATTTGTCCATTCTCCCTGTGAGCGTGTGGGTTTTCTGCAGGTGCTCCGATTTCCTCCCACATACCAAAGCATGCAGGTTTGTAGGTTAATTGGCTTCTGTAAATTGCCCCTTGGGTGTAGTATACAAAATTGGGATTACATAGAACAAATGTATGCCTGTTTCCAAGCTGTATCTCTAAACTAAACTAAACTGGTTCCTCAAAAATAATTCAAAGACTACGTGAAATATTAAATGACTCATCAGCAGTCCACTCGGTTCCTACAAAATTAAAATGCCACATTTCATATATATTTAGAGTTTAGAGATACAGCGCGGAAACCCTTTCGGCCCACTGGGTCCGCGTCAGCCTGCGATCCCCACACATTAACGCTATTCTATACCCACTAGGAACAATTTTTACATTTACCAAGCCAATTAACCTACATAACTGTAAGTCTTTGGAGTGTGGGAGGAAACCAAAGATCTCGGAGAAATCCCACGCAGGTCACGGGGAGAACGTAAAACTCCGTACAGACAACAGCCGTTGTCGGGATCGAACCCGGGTCTCGGGCGCTACATTCGCTGTAAGGCAGCAACTCTACCGCTGCGCCACCGTTTCGCCCATTACTTGTTACATATTACTTATACATATTACTTGTTTCAGCTGCATTAGTAATAATGCGTGTTTGAGTGTTTTATTGAGATGCCCTACATTGCTGCAAGGAAGGTCAATACTATCTAAGCTCACAAAAAGGATGGCGACTCAGGGAAGTTTTTACAGGGGATGGGAGGATGATTCAGGTAAGTACTACCTGAATCATACTAAAGCAGGGCATGGTAGGATATGAAACATGTACAGGTAGAAGGGATTAGTTGAAGTCGCCATCTTGTTTGGCACAGACAATCATGTGCCAAACGGCTTGTTTCAGTGCAGTGATCTTTGATCTATTGATCTTTGTTCATTCATCAATGGGCAAATGGAGAAAGGATACAATGCAGGGAAATATTAACATGAACAAAAGCATTGAAATTATGTACGTTCCAAATTTGAAAATCATATGGACACCAGTGAGGAAAGAGGAGCCAACAGTACATTTAGCCTCAGATCCAATGAACAGAGTTTTGAGAGACTTCAGATTTGTTTATCTGATATTTGAGAAACCATGCAATTTCCAACGCAATCCCAGTAATACGTACAACGGATGTACACAAAAAAAACTAATTATAGCTACCAGCATGTGTGGTAAAATGTTGTTCTAGTTCAGGATTTGTCAATTAAAGAATATGAATAATTTGACCTAGAAATGTGGGTTAGGTTATCACATGAGCATAAATGTTCTTTAGCTTTGGAATGTCTAAAGGTGAAATTGAATTGGGTGTGTACGATATTGCACCGGTTCTAGGTCAAGTTATTCTAAAAGGAAAATAAACACCTCCAGCAAACTGTCGTGCTGTGGAATGGTGGAGATCATCAGAAGAGTACAGAAGTGGAAAAAGAAAAAGTGTTAATGCTAAGGATGCTAAATTAATATTAAATGTAGGAAGGAACTGCAGGTGCTGGTTTAAACCAAAAATAGACACAAAAAGCTGGAGTAACTCAGCGGGTCAGACAGCAAGGTATAGGTGAGGTTTTGAGTCAAGAAGAAAGGTCTCGACCCGAAACATCACCTGTTCATTTTCTCTGAAGCTGCTGTCTGACCCGCTGAGTTACTCCAGCTTTTTATGTCCATCTTAAATTTTTATATTATGGTCACCTTTCATGTTTCATCGATTTTTCTGCCTACAGCCAAGCATTTGGCATGGTGAAAGACAAGAAAAAGGATTTGTTTGGGGCAGAGGCAAATACACAGGTAGGAATTGAATGCTAGAGTGAGTAAAAAACAACTGGTAACTGAAACATACGTTGAGTAAAGGCTTGATTTGGTGAAGTCACAGCCGCCTGTTTTCACCAAACCAACAACCCAGTTGGCCCTCGCAAAATCCTTCATATTTTTCTGATATCTCTAGACATCCTTCATCGGGAACAGGCCCGTTACTTCTTCTGCCACTACGCAAACCCAAAAGTGGTGAACATATAGAGAACGTGCCTCTTTGCAAAATCAAGTCATTGTTTTATTAAGAATCAACTAGAGTGTAGAAAAAAATCTAATTTCCCATTGTGTAATGATTTTGAACTGGTTAATTGGCTTGCTTTAGATTTTCAACCCTATGCAGTGCCCCCTGAATTGGATGAAGCTCAATGATCAGCTGCCGCAGTGGCTCGTTGGGAAATTAGTGATCCAGTATAACTCCAATCTGAGTTGTTGTGGTTTCCCACAACCTGACACTTGGAGCAGTAAGGTGTGTGCGAGCTCTTACCTAAGAAAGGGTTTCGGCCCGAAATGTTGCCTATCTCCTTCGCTCCATAGATGCTGCTGCACCCGCTGAGTTTCTCCAGCATTTTTGTGTACCTTCTGAGCTCTTACCTAAACCTCCCTCGTGGGATGGAACTGGAGAAGATAACAGTAAAGGTAACCAATGTGCAACCAATCAAACCAGACAGTCAAATCTGCACCACACCTTGCATCCCGACTAGTGTTCGACAGTGTTACAGAACCTACTTCATGATGGAACATTACCAGGTTCTCATTCACATTGGTACACAATGACTCAGGAACATCAACCTGCCTGAATACTTCTTAATGAATAGATGTTCCTCCATTGGTTGGTCAGGTGCAGGGCACAGTGGGGAACATGGTAGGGGATGGCAAGACTCAAATGTAGATACAGAACTGAAGCAAATCATGTTTGGGGGAATGTGCAAATCGCATGGGTAAAAGTAATCACATCCATTTATTCTTATGGAAGGTAATCCCCCATATGGATTAGTTGGGCTAAATAGTCTTCCATGCTTCAACATATTTTGTCCAGGTACCATAAATGATCAGGAAATGTCATCAGAAGCGAGGCAATGATTAACCAGTAACTCAACTTGAAAGGGTCTCGACCCGAAACGTCACCCATTCATTCTCTCCAGAGATGCTGCCTGTCCTGCTAACTTCTCCAGCTTTTTGTGTCTAACTCAACTTGACATTGTGGGTCAAAGGGCCTATTCCTGGGCTGCACTGTTAACACAGTAGATCAGTAGATCAGGTGTGGTTTAAAAACTCCACATTTGATGGACATCCCTTCTACCACACTAAATATTCAAACAGGCCACCACTGGTGCTCTGTGGTTGAATATACAACCTAAATATACACCACACAGATTCATCAGGGGTTCGAAAGGATCACCTCGCAATCCCCCAACCCCATGGCCTCTAACCTCCCGGAAGTGCAATATTTTATCTTCCTTCTATGTAAATGGGTCTAAGTAGTGATACCTCCGGATGTGTCTATCTTCAGTTTAAACCATCTGATTTTAACATCAGATTATCTGCACCAAATGAACCGGCACAATTCCAGAAGGAAGCATATTATCACCATTTCAATGGAATTTGAGATTGGCAATGAAAGTTGGGTTTCTCACAAACATTGATATATCATAAATATAAAAAATATCCTACAGACAAAAAATATCCTGTTGCACGGTCTCAACACAAATCATAGATCATCCATTCGCCTTGCCAGTTGCTTCCTGACCTGTCTAGTTCTTAATCCTAAGATAGACACAAAATGCTGGGATAACTCAGCAGATCAGGCATCTCTGGACAAAAGGAATAGGTGACGTTTCAGGTCGAGACCCTTCTTCAGTCTGAGAGTCAGGGTAGAAGGAGATTAGAGGTATGAAATGATACAGAACAAATCAGAGTCAGCACCGATGGCCTAGTTCTTCCAGCAGTTTACCTTTTGCTCCAGATTCCAGCACCTGCGGTCTTCTAGACAATAGACAATAGGTGCAGGAGTGGCCCATTCAGACAACGTTAATTGCTATTCTGGCTCAAAAATAAATGCAGGTCAACTTTAGTCACGTTGTTTACTGTCCTACTTTTGCTTGCTGCCACGAAACCATTCAAAGTATTTTGTTTGCACCTGAGCTATTTTCTCCATGACTCAGTGACATTACTGTTACATGTGAGTGAAATGCCCAAAGGTTCATTCCACAAGACTGAAAAATAAAATGTAGGTCAATACTACTTTATAATGTTGCATAGGTCCTATCATTTTGATGAAATATTAGTTAAGAATTTCATAATTAAATTTAGAATGCAACAGCAATGTTCACTCTTGGTTCTGGACAAAATAAGTCAATCCACCACCATCACTAGGACAGATTATCTAGGCATTGTCAGTTGGCATTTTCTAGTGATTTGCTGTGCTCACTCTAATACTAGCTCCAGAAATCTAAAACAGAAATTCAAAATGTAAATCATTGCAAAAACTCTGCCTGGCAAGTCAACATGAGGGCAGCTGTGTGAATATTGCCCAGAATTTGCTGGGGACATTTGAGAAATTTAGGAGGAGCAGAAAAATCTTGTCCACAAATCCCAAACGATAGCAGATATCTCTCCACAGGCCCTGCAGGATCAGTTAAATTTATCAGCACAGCTATGATCATCACATCACTGCTTTTATGTGTCCTTGTTCTCTCTCTAACTGTCTTTAATAACTAAGGAATTAGTGGTGACTTTAGGAGGAGAGAACACCCCTGCCCCCTGTCTCCATCAATGGCGTGGATGTGCAATTTACCAGGGGGTACAAGTACCTTGGAGTGTACCTGGACAGTAAACTGGACTGGTCCAGGAACGCTGAGGCCCTGTACAAGAAGGGACAGAACCGGCTGTACTTTTTGATGCTGCAGATGTAGCCAGTGGCATCTTCTTTGATGTCGTGTGCTGGGGCCGCAGGGCGAAGGCTGCGGATGCCAGTAGAATCAACAAACTTATCAGGAAGGCTGGCTCCATCCAGGGGACAGAGTTGGATTCATGAAAGTTGGTCTTGGAGCAGAAGATGCTCCTCAAACTGCAGAGCATCCTGGAAAATACAGCTCACCCCTTCAATGACACATTGTTTAACCTGAGGATTACCTTCAGCAACAGAGTGGTTCCACCAAGATGCAGGACAGAATGCCACAGGAGATTCTTCCATGTGGCTATCAAACTCCTCCCCCTTCCGTCGTGGGGTAGACTGAGACTGACTCCCCTCCCCACCCCCTCCATAATCTTTGCACATCCCCAATCATTTCCACTCATCACTTTAATTTCATGTTTTGTGTATTTTGTGTTTTTATGACTATTGGCAATCAATTTCCCACCTGGGATAAATAAAGCTCCATCGTATCGTATCATAACATCAACTGGATGACTTTACAAACAGCATAACATCACGGCAACCTCAATATCACCCTATCAGATATCTTCCCTATGACATATCTACTCCAACCCCCAGCTTTCTTAACAACTTAAGTCACACTTGTTTCTTATTTTTGTTTCCAGTTCTATGAAAGGTCTTTGACGAGATATTAACTCAGTCAAAGACACAGGAGTAAAAGTAGAGATAAAGGAGTAAAGATAAAACTGAAAAAAGACTGGCAGCAAATATAGTCTGACCTGCTGAATTATTGCTTTTATTTCTTCTATCGTCTGCATTTGTGAGATTTGGTATTTATTTCGAACACCGTTATTACATCACTAGTCGGGTTGTTAATGACAATCCAGTCATTTTCATTACTAACCTGGATTGAGAGGATTACACTACTGGGAGCTGATATGGAGTCCGTGAGCCAAATGGTCTCCTTCTCTGCTGCAACAATTCCTTGACACTTATATCTACAAGACCAGGTAATGTCCCTGTCCCACTGTACGAGTTCATTCAAGTGCTCTCCCGAATTTAAAAAAAATCAAACTCGTGATAAGCACGTAGAATGAACGTAGTGGGTACGTCGGAGCTCGGGGACGTCTCTTAGCGGCTCATAACGCTAATGGCAGGTACTCGGGAAACGCGGTAAGCTCGGGAAGACTCGTGAAGATTTTTCAACATGTTGAAAAATGTCCACGAGAGCCCCGAGCACCGACGAGCGGCCATTACTGTAAATCTCCGAGTTCGAATCAGGGAAAACTCGGAAGAACTCTTTGAATGAACTCGTACAGTGGGACAGGGCTTTAAGGCTATCAGATATCCTTCCCGACAAAGGCAAAGGCCAGTCAGTTATATTAGCCATTATGTTGAAAAGAATAAAGAGCAACAGATTACCAAGACCAACCAAGAGACACCAATTTCAGACAAGACAAAGTTGCTCATACCTCAGCTGACTTTCCAAAATGCTCTTCATAAATGTCTGGAGAGTAGGAACATCTGCATCACATGTAAATCAAGCATTGGACACGGTTGAAATTGCAGAATCATACAGTCTAGACAACAGACTCCTCCAGCAAAATCTCAATGCTGAAGGGGGTTGGTTACTCTACAGTTATTGGTTACTCTACAATCCATTGATTCCAGTAATTATATTTAAAAAACCAATAAGGTACATTCAGCAGACAAAATCATTAACTAACTGCATAAAATATACAATGGATAGGAATATTACTATTAGTAACCTCTCACACCATGTTGTCATACTTATATTCACCTTTAACTAGTTATAAATAACCTTATTATTTTTCACTTGATAAAAGTTGTCATTTTGTGGCAAAATTGTTACTTTTTCATTAATGTTTCAGTAAAATGATAAATATACAAAGGTGTAATATTTGCAAATGTAATTTAAAACATTATAGTTACAAAGACCTCTTTATATATTTGCGGCTTTAAGACAGCTTCAGATCCTACCTTCGTTATCTTTGCATCAAACTATAAAAACACCATCTGCATCACCACCAACACACACAGCAATCCGTCCACTCATCAACATCACCCATAATCATCAGCCTCCCTCTCGGGCAGATGGAAGAAACCCAGAGATAAATTGTACTTGCATGAGGGCTCAACTGGGGCGAAGAACTAACGGCATCAAGTTCATCTTCAGCACTTTTGTCGTTTATTTCTTTAAATCATCGCTTGCTGTCCCATTCCTCGCGCACCCGCTTTGGAAAAAAACAACAAATTCCTCCCACGTTGGACCTGTTTGTATTCTATCACCATCACTCCTTCTGATACAATACTCCAATGAAAATGTGCAAGGGCGGATGAGCGCCCAGGACCATATTCACCAGGTGGGGATCTGCCCCGTCAGCTCAGACCTGGAGGCACCTGATGCCACTCCCTCCTCTCCATAAATAACGGCGCGTTGACGCGTTACCTTCACTGTGGATGCGAGCAGAGGTTGACATCGGATTCACTCCAGTGGCTGCTCGTTTGTTCTCGCTGTCAAAATGACCAGCGCGAATGTGGAAGCGGCGAAGGAAGAAAAGACGTCCAAGATGTTTAAGATTCTTGCAATAGTTACAGCCCTGCTAAGTGTTTTAATAATTGCAGCGCTGGTCGCTTTTGTAATAGGTGAGTATTTTGCAATGTGATGATGTTTTTAAACCAGGCGAAATTTTAACGAGTTCTGGTTTTAATCTCTAAGTCTTTCTTAACTGAGGATCGGTAAATTGAGGACGTGTTTACTTATTCCAAAGGCAGGTTCGCTTTTGTCTGTGAAATGAAACGTTAATTATATTTTAGCCGTTCTGATGTTGAGATTCTTCCCGCGCTAACGCTTCCCAAAGAGTTTTGGTACGTTTGCTGAATGTCATTTTTACATGGGCCAATGTTGTATCTGTGGTGGAGCTGAAAGTCGTTTTATTTTTTCCCTTCGTTTGATTACAAGCTGTTGCAAGCCCTGCTGTAAAAACTGCACGAATACCGCTGATCTTAATACAAAGGATGTATGGAGATCCCCTCTTGGCGAGACTCATATTGTTTACAGTGGGGGGGGGGGGAGGCTTTGGAATGCTAAGTGAGTGAACCTGTCAAAACGTTAAGTGATTAAGTGAAACAATAGTTCGACTTTCTGGGATTGGGTTAAAACTCCCAAGTTCTTGTATATTTGGGATAATGTTAAACACGAGTAAATGCCTGTAGAACAATTTGCAGTCCAAGTTGAGGTCCATTAAATGATAGCCTTTAAGATTACTTGGCTATACATAATAGCTGTGTAAAATGTTTTGTATTGCAGTCTTTTACCTCACTCACAAGTGCACGGACAGTGAAGCTTGCAGAAGATCTGAATATACAGCCTGTGGTAAGTTGTAATGGTATAGAGATACAGCATGAAAATGGGCTCTTCAGTCCTCTGAATCCTCACTGGCCACCTATTTCTGGACTAACCCTGTGCTGAATACACAAGGGCCACTTACACAGCAAGCCCTCACATTCTTGAGTTACAGGTTCAAGTCGAGTCACATTTATTTATATAGCACATTTAAAAAACAACTCTCGTTGGCCAAAGTGCTTTACATTTGTTATAAGAATAGCACAAACAAAACAAACTACATACATATATACATGTAGCCCTCACTCAGAGGACGTCAGGAAAGGCTTGGGAGTATAGATAAGTCTTTAGTCTGAACTTAAAAGAGTCGATGGAGGGGGCAGTTCTGATGGGAAGGGGGATGCTGTTCCACAGTCTAGGGGCTGCAACCGCAAAGGCGCGGTCGCCCCTGAGCTAATGCCTAGACCGTGGGATATTCAGCAACCCCAAGTCGGCCGATCTGAGGGGCCTGGAGGTGGAGTGGTGGGTGAGAAGACTTTTTATGTAGGAGGGGGCAAGCCCATTGAGGGCTTTGTAGACATGGAGGAGGATCTTGAAGTTTATACGGAACCGCACAGGGAGCCAGTGGAGAGAGGCCAGGATCGGGGTGATGTCCCTCTTTCGGGTGCCCGTCAGGAGTCTCGCTGCGGCGTTTTGGACCAGTTGCAGGCGGGACAGGGAAGATTGGCTGATGCCAGTGTAAAGGGAGTTGCAGTAATCTAGGCGGGAGGAGATGAATGTGTGGATGATCTTTTCGAGGTCATCAAACTGGAGGAGTTGTTTTATTTTAGCTATCGTCTGAAGCTGAAAGAAGCTAGCTTTTACCACGGCATTGACTTGTTTGTCAAATTTCAGTGCTGAGTCAAATATCACGCCAAGGTTTTTGACGTGAGGTTTGAGTAGTGGAGTAAGGCTTCCAAGGCTGCCCGCTATCATTTTGATTGAGTTGAGGTTATAAGTAGAGCACCCAGATGAAACCCACGTGTGGGTGCACACACTCTCCAGGCGAAAGGATTGAACCTGGGAGCTGGAGTAATGAGACAATAGCTCTACTTGACCCTGACTGCACATTTGAATTCAGACTGACAAACCAATGTGGCCTTGAGGTTAGGATGGAACTCCAGATGCTGGTTTACACTGAAGATATACACAAAACCCTGGAAGTAACTCAACAGGTCAGGCAGCATCTCTGGAGAAAAGGAATAGGTGACGTTTCAGGACGAAACCCTTCTCCAGTCTGAAGAAGGGTTTTGACCCAAAACTACACCTATTCTCTTTTCCCAGTGATGTTGCCTGACCGGCTGAGTTACTCCAGCATTTTGTGTCTATCTGTGGCATTGAGTTGATCCTCCCAGTTGGTAAATTTTAGATGCTTAAAACATCTCCTGGGGCTTTAATTCAAAGAACTTCATAGTTTTAAATTAAAAATTCCAGATTCTATGCACAAATATTGAATACTCGTATTGTGCATTTCAGTTTGTGTAGGCTGTTACCGTTGCAGCAATCTGGCACATACATGTATGGGGAACAGAGTCAATATGGGGAGGGAGATGAAACAGAACTGTGGATAAAACCTGAGATGGTAGAATACTGTTTACAATGTTTTCACTTGTGCTATTTTCTAAAGATAATTGGTGATCAGTGCACTTGAAGATGAAAGTCTAGGATAGGACATAATGGGATATTTTTCAATGTGTACTTTGGCATGTTTTTTTTTGCAACATCTCATGTAAAGGGGTATAGGTTTCTTCTGTAGGTCTTTACAATATTAAATGGACTCCTCAATGCTTTAGCAGTAAATTTTGGCAGATCGAAGAGAAAATCTGAGAACTTGGCATGTTAACATATTTTTTGATTTTTTCTTTGAAAGGATGTGGTCAACGAAAAACCAGATCTGACAGGATTGTCGGTGGATCAAGCACGTATGATGGCGAGTGGCCATTTATAGTCAGTTTACAGCTCAATGGTCAACACAGGTGTGGAGCAACACTCATCTCCTGTAGATGGATTTTATCAGCTGCCCATTGTTTCAGGAAAGGGTAAATACCATTAACTTCCCATACATTTTAAAATATATATATATATTGCTTTGGTTTCTGTATTGTTGCACCTATGAAATTAATATGTTGAAGGTAACCTGATCTTGATATGTAATATAACAACTGTCAATGTAGGATGCTGCAGTCTAAAGGCGAACCAAATTGGTGATTGTTGCAAATATCCTTCAATTCACTGTAAAATTATGTGTTAATTGGAATTCTATAATTCAACTACAATTGGCAAAAGTGCAATATCACAACACTTCTGTGCTTCCTCCATGTGGCTTGTTTCAGCATTCTATTCAACTTGTTTCTCCACATACAAACCTGAACGTGGAATAAATATGTTCCATGAGTATAATTATTTATGGTGAAAAGTTACATAATCATCTAGGACAGGAGTCGGCAAACTACGGCCTAGGGGCCGGATCCGGCCCGTAACCCGAAATCATCCGGCCCGCAGCCGGTTTTCTTTCCCATTTGTTTTCGCGACCTGGGAGCTACAGCCAGTCCCGGGACTCGCAGGTGACCTGGGAATTGCAGCCAGTCCCGGGACTCGCAGGCGACCTGGGAATTGCAGCCAGTCCTGGGGCAGGCGACCTGGGAACTGCAGCCAGTCCTGGGGCAGGCAAGCTGGGAATTGCAGCTAGTCCCGGGGCACGCAGGTGACCTGGTAACTGCAACTAGTCAATAGACAATAGACAATAGGTGCAGGAGTAGGCCATTCGGCCCTTCGAGCCAGCACCGCCATTCAATGTGATCATGGCTGATCATCCCCAATCAGTACCCCATTCCTGCCTTCTCCCCATATCCCCTGACTCCGCTATTTTTAAGAGCCCTATCTAGCTCTCTCTTGAAAGCATCCAGAGAACCTGCCTCCACTGCCCTCTGAGGCAGAGAATTCCACAGACTCACCACTCTCTGTGAGAAAAAGTGTTTCCTCGTCTCCGTTCTAAATGGCTTACTCGTTATTCTTAAACTGTGGCCCCTGGTTCTGGACTCCCCCAACATCGGGAACATGTTTCCTGCCTCTAGCGTGTCCAAACCCTTAACAATCTTATATGTTTCAATGAGATACCCTCTCATCCTTCTAAACTCCAGAGTGTACAAGCCCAGCTGCTCCATTCTCTCAACATATGACAGTCCCGCCATCCCGGGAATTAACCTTGTAAACCTATGCTGCACTCCCTCAATAGCAAGAATGTCCTTCCTCAAATTCGGTGCCCAAAACTGGCACACAATACTCCAGGTGTGGTCTCACTAGGGCTCTGTACAACTGCAGAAGGACCTCTTTGCTCCTATATTCGATTCCTCTTGTTATAAAGGTCAAGATGCCATTCGCTTTCTTCACTGCCTGCTGTACCTGCATGCTTACTTTCATAGACTGATGTACAAGGACCCCCAGATCCCGTTGTACTTCCCGTTTTTTCCAACTTGACGCCATTTAGATAGTAATCTGCCTTCCTGTTTTTGCTACCAAAGTAGATAACCTCACATTTATCCGCATTAAACTTCATCTGCCATGCATCTGCCCACTCAGCCAACCTGTCCAAGTCACCCTGCATTCACATAGCATCCTCCTCACAGTTCACACTGCCACCCAGCTTTGTGTCATCTGCAAATTTGCTAATGTTACTTTGAATCCCTTCATCCAAATCATTGAAGTATATTGTAAATAGCTGCGGTCCCAGCACCGAGCCTTGCGGTACCCCACTAGTCACTGCCTGCCATTCTGAAAGGGTCCCGTTAAACCCTACTCTTTGTTTCCTGTCTGCCAACCACTTCTCTATCCATGTCAGCACTCTACCCCCAATACCATGTGCCCTAATTTTGCCCACTAATCTCCTATGTGGGACCTTATCAAATGCTTTCTGAAAGACCAGGTACAATACATACACTGGCTCTCCCTTGTCCATTTTCCTAGTTACATCTTCAAAAAATTCCAGAAGGTTAGTCAAGCATGATTTCCCCTTCGTAAATCCATGCTGACTCGGACCGATCCTGTTACTGCTATCCAAATGTGTCGGTATTTCATCTTTTATAATTGACTCTAGCATCTTCCCCACCACCGATATCAGGCTAACTGGTCTATAATTCCCTGTTTTCTCTCTCCCGCCTTTCTGAAAAAGTGGGATAACATTAGCTACCCTCCAATCCACAGGAACTGATCCTGAGTCTATAGAACATTAAAGAATTATCACCAATGCATCCACGATTTCTAGAGCCACTTCCTTAATGCCCTGGGATGCAGACCATCAGGCCCTGGGGATTTATCAGCCTTCAGTCCCATCAGTCTATCCAACACCATTTCCTGCCTAATGTGGATTTCCTTCAGTTCCTCCGTCACCCCAGATCCTCTGGTCACTACTATATCAGGAAGATTGTTTGTGTCCTCCTTAGTGAAGACAGATCCAATGTACCTATTCGACTCATCTGCCATTTCCTTGTTCCCCATAATAAATTCACCTTTTTCGGTCTTCAAGTGTCCAACTTTGGTCTTAACTAATTTTTTCCTCTTCACATAGCTAAAGAAACTTTTACTATCCTGCTTTATATTCTTGGCTAGCTTACCTTCGTACCTCATCTTTCTTCCCCTATTGACTTTTTGGTTATCTTCTGTTGTTCTTTAAACATTACCCAATCCTCTTGCTTCCTGCTCATCTTTGCTACGTTGTACTTCTTCGCTTTAATTTTTATACTGTCCCTGAGGTCTCTTGTCAGCCATGGTCGTCCCTTCCCCCCCTTGGAATCTTTCTTCCTCCTAGGAATGAACTGATCCTGCACCTTCTGTATTATTCCTAGAAATACCTGCCATTTTTGTTCCACTGTCATCCCTGCTAGTGTATCTTTCCAGTCTACTTTGGCCAGCTCCTCTCTCATGGCCCCATAGTCCCCTTTATTCAACTGCAACACTGACACCACCGATCTACCCTTCTCCCTCTCCAATTGTAGATTAAACCTGACCATGTTATGGTCACTGCCTCCTAATGGCTCATTAACCTCGAGGTCCTTTATCAAATCAGGTTCATTACATAACACTAAATCCAGAATTGCCTTCTCCCTGGTAGGCTCCAATATAAGCTGTTCTAAGAATCCATCACAAAGGCACTCTACAAAGTCCCTTTCTTGGGGTCCAGTACCAACCTGATTTTCCCAGTCTACCTGCATGTTGAAATCTCCCATAACAACCACAGCATTACTTTTGCTACATGCCAACTTTAACTCCTGATTCAACTTGCGCCCTATGTCCAGGCTACTGTTTGGGGGCCTGTAGATTAGTCCCATTATGGTCTTTTTACCCTTACAATTCCTTAGTTCTATCCATACTGACTCCACATCTGTTTCAATGTCACCCCTTGCAAGGGACTGAATCTCATTCCTCACCAACATGGCAACCCCACCCCCTCTGCCCACCTGTCTGTCTTTTCGATAGGAGGTATACCCTTGAATATTCAGTTCCCAGCCCTGGCCCTCTTGCAGCCATGTCTCAGTAATTCCCACAACATCATACTTGCCAGTTTCTAACTGAGCCTCAGGCTCATCCACTTTATTCCTTATACTTCGCGCATTCATATACAGCACATTGACCTCCGTATTCACTTCCCCCCTCACACCGCTCGCAATTGGCCCTGACCTTACTCTGTTGTCCATTCTCAAGCTTTCCTTCCCATTAATTCGAGAATCTTTTGTAATTTTTCCTGTAGTCACTTCCCCTTCAACTCCATCTTTATACTCCCAATTTGTCAATCCCTCCCCCCCACTATTTAGTTTAAACCCACATGTGTAGCCCTAGCAAACCTGCCTGCCAGAATGTCGGTCCCCCTCCAGTTAAGATGTAACCCGTCCCTTTTGTACAGGTCACCCCTCCCCCAGAGGAGATCCCAGTTGTCTATAAATCTAAATCCTTGCTCCCTGCTCCAGCCCCTCAGCCACACATTCAGATCCCCTATCTCCCTGTTCCTGTCCTCACTAGCACGAGGTACTGAAAGCAATCCAGAGATAACCACCCTAGAAGTCCGGCTTTTCATTCTTCTTCCCAACTCTTATGTTGGAGAACCTCCTTCCTCTTCTTCCCGATGTCGTTTGTGCCTACGTGCACAACTACTGCCGGCTGTTCACCTTCTCCCTCGAGGATGTTCTGAATTCGGCTCGTGACATCCTGAACCCTGGCACCAGGGAGGCAACAGACCATCCTCGCATCTCGCCTGCCGCCACATAATCTCCTGTCCGCTCCTCGGACAATGGAGTCACCCACCACTAGGGCTCTGCCCGACGTCGGTCTCGCCGGTCGAGTCCCATCTCGTGGATTGGAGCCACCGACGTGTCCCCCGCTCGGACTGGAAACATCATCTCCCCGGATAGTTCCCAAGAGGGCGTACCTGTTTTCATTAGCACAGCCACCTGGGTCTTCTGCACTCCACGATCTCCACCCTTTCTCTCCGTCACACATCTTGGTTCTTCCCGTATCCTCGGCGTGACTACCTCACTATAGGTCCTGTCCAGGAAACTCTCGTTTTCCCGGATGGCCCTGAGGTCATCCAGCTGCTTCTCCAGTGCCCCAACACGGTCCTTTAGGAGCTGAAGCTGGACGCACTTGCCACAGTTGTAGCAGCCAGAGGCTCCATCCGTGTCCCTGGGCTCCCACATTCAGCAAGCCTCACACTGTCTCATCTGCCCCGACATGTGTTCACTGCGTTCCGTCCTCTCGAGCTTTATGCGTAGTCTCCTCTCCTCAGCCTCCTCTCCGAAGACTCTCGAGCCAAAGACTCACACTTTACTCACAAGGCCACTCCCTCAGAGCCGTCTTGCTTATATTGACTGATAAATTGCCTAATTTACCAATTTACAAACCAAATTCCTCCGTTTTAAACTGTTTTCTCTCTCTGACTCACTTCTAACTCTCCTCTCACTCGGGCTAGAGCCAACCACTGCTTTGTCCTGCTTCTCTTTGCTGCTGTTTCTTCTAAATCCACGGGAGCTCTGAGTAGTCCTGGGGCATGCAGGCGACCTGGGCGCTACAGCCGGTCCCAGGGCAAGCAGATGACCTGGGAACTGCAGCTAGTCCCGGGGCATGCAGGCGACCTGGGCGCGACAGCCGGTCCCAGGGCAAGCAGATGACCTGGGAACTGCAGCTAGTCCCGGGGCATGCAGGCGACCTGGGCGCGACAGCCGGTCCCAGGGCAAGCAGATGACCTGGGAACTGCAGCTAGTCCCGGGGCATGCAGGCGAACTGGGCACGATAGCCGGTCCCAGGGCAAGCAGGCGACCTGGGAACTGCAGCTGGTCCCGGGGATCTGGGAACTGTAGATTGATAAACAAGTGAAAACTAATGCGAAAAACAACACCAAGTGTCACACTAGTTAGTATGATTATTACTAATTTATGTATTATTAGTATGCATTATTACTAATTTAATTAGTATATATTATTACCTCCATTTATTAACTATGGTGATAGATGTGGCCCATCATCCGCTCACAGACATGGGTCCTGGCCCCTCTGCAGAACAAGGTTGCCGACCCCTGATCTAGGATATGCTACCTGAAAACCAACTGTTTTGCTTTGTGCAGAAGAATAAGTTGCCTAATGAAGAACATGTACACCTCATAGGGAACTGACCAGTAATTTGGAAACCCCGTTCGATAGAGGGGAGGCTGTAGATGTTGTTACCTAGATTTTCAGAAGGCCTTCGATAAGGTGCCGCACGTCAGGCTGCTAGGATAGATGAGAGCCCATGGTACTGAAGGGAAGATACTCGCAAGGAGAGTGTGTTGGCTGGATGACAGAAGGCAAAGAGTTGCAATAAAAGGTGCTTTTTCAGGCTGGCTGCCAGTGACTAGTAGAGTTCCTCGAGGGTCGGTGCTGGGGCCCCTTCTCTTCACGTTGTATAATAATGATTTGGATAAGGGGATTGAAGGCTTCGTGGCCAAGTTTGCAGATGATGCTGAGATAGGTGATGGGGCAGGCAGTGTAGAGGAAGCAAAGACTGCAGAAGGACTTGGACAGGTTAGGAGAGTGTGCAGAGAAGTGGCAGATTAAATTTAGTACGGCAAAATGTGGAGTCATGCATTTTGGTAATAAGAATAAAGGAGTAGATTATTTTCTTAATGGAGAGAGAATCCAGAACTCTGAGGTGCAAAGGGACTTGGAAGTGCTGGTGCAGGACTGCCAAAAAGTTACATTGCAAGTCAAATCGGTAGTAAGGAAGGCAAATTCAATGCAAGCATTTGTATCAAGAGGACTGGAATTCTGCTGCATTTGGAGTACTGTGAGCAGATTTTTTGGGCCCCATATCTGAGGAAGATATCTGAGGTTGGGTCTGGAGAGGGTCCAGAGGAGGTTTTACAAGAATGATTCCAGGAATGAGTAGGTTAGCATTTGAGCATTAGATAGCACTGGGCCTCTACTCGCTGGAGTTTTGAAGGTTGAGTGAGGACCTCATTGAAACTTATAAAATAATGAAAGACATAGATAGAGTGGATGTGGAAAGGATGTTTCCACTGGTGGGAGAGTCTAGGACCAGAGGTCATCGCCTCAGAATTAAAGAGCTCTCTTTTAAAAAGGAGATGAGGAGGAAGTTCTTTAGTCAGAGGGTAGTTAATCTGTGGAACAGAGGGCTGTGAAGGGCAAGTCTGGATATTTTTGGAGATAGACAAGTTCTTGATTAGAATGGGTGTTGAGTGTTATGGGGTGAGTGCAGGTAAAGGGGATTAGGTGGCTGAGATCAGCCATGATTGAATGGTGGAGTAGATTCGATGGGCCGAATGGCCTAATTCTACTATAACTTGTGAACTTGTGATAGAACTGGCACAGCTCAAAAGGGCATTAGAAACATGATTGCCAAAACAAAACATTGAACTCCATTTGCTATTATCTGGCTATTAACTGAGGGGAAAAAGTTTCAATCGAGAAGGGGGTGCAGATGAGATATATAGCTGAAATTTGTTTCGTAATTTTTGGAAGAATAACTTCAAACTTGTTTCAATTTATCTTTGAATTTTAGACGTGCAGAAAACTGGGTTGCAGTATTTGGAGTCCATTTCTTGGATCAAGCATCAAACAGTATCCAGACACGAACAATTAAAACAATAACGTTTCCTTCTAATGGAACAACTACCTCTAATTACGATGTTGCCCTACTGGAGTTGTCCGACCCAGTTGAATACACAGACTTTGTCCAACCAGCTTGTCTACCTGCAGCCACGACTTCCATTTCTGGCCAATCATGTACAACGAACGATTGGATGGGGACAAACAAATGAAAATGGTGATGATCAAGATGATACTAAATTTTCTTTTTGTCATTATTACTGTAATTTGGGTCACCCAAAATTGTTTGTTTAAATCATTTCTGTTCTGGCTGTGAAGGACGTATTTAAAATGAGAGTAAGACAATATGGAAGGGATAGTAAATATTTTGGCAAAATATTAAAACTTGATGGCCATATGTTTTTGACCTCTTAATTATAGTTTAATCTATTTATGTAGCCATTTATCTGGTGTATTGTAATGTAGGAACAGTGCAGTCATAAGGGGGCTGAAATGACATTTGGCATGTATTGCAACTATTTTGGATTACAAACTAACTTCCTACTGTTCCTTGCCAGTTGGATCGTCAAGTAATGAGCTTTTGAAGACTGAAGTGAAGGTATTCACCAACATCCAGTGCCAGAAGAAGATGCCAAACATAACCCCACACATGATTTGTGCAGGGGCACCTGAAGGAGGCAGAGATGCATGTCGGGTATGGAATTGTTTTTGATTAGTTTACTCTTCTTGGGATTATCCTCTTTCTTGGTTTTAACTCTTCTTGTTTTATTATATCAATATTATATTGATTTCTCTAACTTCAAGTAACTCCGGTATTCCCTCTCTCTCTATCCGTAGCACACCCTAGTAGCACCAGCTTCTCGTTTTCACCCGACAAACCGCTAACAATGGCATGTTTCGTTTATCATCATTACTTTTCCGCACATCTTTCATTCATTGTTCTTTATCTCTCTACATCATCGTCCACATCGCTCCTTTCCATTTTCCCTAACTGAAGAACGGTCTCAACCCGAAATGTCACCCATTCCTTCTCTCCAGAGATGCTGCCTGTTCTGATGAGTTACTCCAGCTTTTTGTGTCCATCTTTGGTTTAAACCAGAGTTTAGCAGTTCCTTCCTACATAATTGTTTTTCTGGGCTTTATTCAAGAAGACTGGAATAAGTGACTCTTTCTTTAACTTCCTATTCTGAGAATACAGTCTAATTTATCCTTAAATATGCAAATCAACTAAACCTACTATTCGGAAACAAGTTGCTCCATCACTACATTTCAATAAAAGTACACTTCTAAATGTTGGTCGGAATGGAATGAATGTACCATTGATGTAATATGCTTTGAAAATAAAACAGGAAATGGAGGCATGCAATAATTCTCTCCACTCCTGACTCTCCCTGCTGTTAAAACATCCAAAGGCAGACAGACGCAATGAAGTGCACAAACGGAAACATTGCTGGAAAAAACTCAGCAGGTTGGGAGCCTCTGTGGAAATAAATAATAACTTTGGGTTTTGAACCTGATGGGTCAGACTAGTTGCAGCAACATGATGACCTCCTGAGTGCCACAGGTCGTAAACTAACAAAAATAAAGCCTTGCTTTGTTTTTTCTCCCCAGGGTGATTCTGGAGGACCATTGCTGTGCCAAGATGAGAATTCTCATGCGTGGATAGTTGCAGAACTGGTTTCCTCTGGAGTAGGCTGTGGAAGACCCGAACATCCAGGACTATATACAGAGACAGCAGCTGTTCAGGAATGGATAAAGGATGTAATACAATAACGAGTGCTGCTGGCAGCCTAACTTGTGACAATCATTGTCTTTGCCTGTTGCTAATGACTGGGGTAACACTCAGCTACAGCACTGTTGTGAACTGCTTCATGCTACATTGGAATTTGAATGTAAAAAAATTTGCTTTGTAAAAGCTTTGGCCTGATCTTGAACCGAGGAGCTTTATTCCAGTGTTTCGTGTCCCAAGTCACCGAACTACATGAAATTTTCACATATTGTGTAAAAAAATTATATAAATCACCCCTGAAACTCGTCATGAACAAGACTTGCACATTTTTATTAAATTAGAGAAAAAACGGAAAATTTTCTGGTATTTTTAGTCCAATCAAAGCACGTTTAACATTGAGTTGTATGCCAGTTGGCCAATCATGCGCTTTGTTTCAGGCTAGCTAGGCAGGGAGCACACAACATGGCTGAGAGGGCTTCACTGATGCCTGTTTTACTGGAGATTCCGATGAAGGTTCTTTCTAGTTCTGTGGAATACATGTCTATTTGTATGTCCTTTTCACAATGGCAGGCAGTGACTAGTGGGGCACCGCAAGGCTCAGTGCTGGGACCCCAGCTATTTACAATTTATATTAATGATCTGGATGAGGGAATTGCGGATGACACTAAGCTGGGGGGCAGTGTTAGCTGTGAGGAGGATGCTAGGAAACTGCAAGGTGACTTGGATAGGCTGGGTGAGTGGGCAAATGTTTGGCAGATGCAGTATAATGTGGATAAATGTGAGGTTATCCACTTTGGTGGCAAAAACAGGAAAGCAGACTATTATCTAAATGGTGGCCGATTAGGAAAAGGGGAGATGCAGTGAGACCTGGGTGTCATGGTACACCAGTCATTGAAAGTAGGCATGCAGGTGCAGCAGGCAGTGTAGAAAGCGAATGGTATGTTAGCTTTCATAGCAAAAGGATTTGAGTATAGGAGCAGGGAGGTTCTACTGCAGTTGTACAGGGTCTTGGTGAGACCACACCTGGAGTATTGCGTACAGTTTTGGTCTCCAAATCTGAGGAAGGACATTATAGCCATAGAGGGAGTGCAGAGAAGGTTCACCAGACTGATTCCTGGGATGTCAGGACTTTCATATGAAGAAAGACTGGATAGACTTGGCTTATACTCGCTAGAATTTAGGAGATTGAGAGGGGATCTTATAGAAACGTACAACATTCTTATGGGGTTGAACAGGCTAGATGCAGGAAGATTGTTCCCGATGTTGGGGAAGTCCAGGACAAGGGGTCACAGCTTAAGGATAAGGGGGAAATCCTTTAAGACCGAGATGAGAAAAAACTTTTTCACACAGAGTGGTGAATCTCTGGAACTCTCTGCCACAGAGGGTAGTTGAGGCCAGTTCATTGGCTATATTTAAGAGGGAGTTAGATGTGGCCCTTGTGGCTAAAGGGATCAGGGGGTATGGAGAGAAGGCAGGTACGGGATACTGAGTTGGATGATCAGCCATGATCATATTGAATGGCGGTGCAGGCTCGAAGGGCCTAATGGCCTACACCTGCACCTATTTTCTATGTATCTATGTCGTGGAAACTTGCAGCAGGGTAATTGAATTTAGTGAGAAAAGCATGAAGAAGTCTGAAGAATGTGCAGCTAAGTGGAAGAAAGTCTTGAAAGCAATGTCCCTGCCTGAGGTGCTGCAGTCAAACTTTGTGAATCAACGAACTGAAAAGGTAAGATCTAAAGTTTGAATTTATGAAAATTAATCTGTATGCACTTTAATTAATTTAATTGCCCCTTTATAATGTGAAAAAATGAGATTTGGAGGCTATTCATTCACTCATTCATTCACTCATTCATTCATTCACTCATTCATTCACTCATCCACTCACTCATTCATTCATTCACTCATTCATTTATTCATTCATTCATGAAGTTGAGGGCCTAAACTATGTGTATCCATAGTTAAATCCAAGGTAAATTAAAAACATTCACTAATGCCAGCTTGTTGTGGTCTAATAAGTCTTTAACATCTAATCTCGGAGCTGCTTGTGATAACTTACCAAGTAAAAGTGCTCCGATCGCGGGGCCTATGTACTTAACATTGTGAAGCCGCGGTCTCAATTAAGAAGCAGACGATTCGCGAACACGGAGCCGCGGAGTGTTTTTGGATCATCTCCGCGGGGGGGGAGGCTGTACATAGTGCCGTCGGTAGCGGCCGTTTCCAGGCCACGGGAGAAAAACGGAGGAATATTGATCGCACTTTATCGGCTGCGATTGGAGTGAGAAATGGTCAGAAATGACTGATGTTTATGCAGAAATGAATTGGTGTATGTGAACTTGAACTTGAACTAATTTATCTATGGTAGTAACAGTGTTATTCTCATTAACATTAAGAAGAGGTTTAAATTTTATGAATTGAAGTCCATGCAGACTTAATGACTATGAGATGTTTTTTTTGTAGCCTATGCCTGACCCTCCACTTGAACTTGAACTCTTATCAATGGACTTATCAAAACTTATCAAAAGACGGAATCTGATGAAGAATATTCAGATGAAGATCAGATGTAATGTAAACAAATAAATTGGGGAAATAAATGATTATATAATGTTTTATTTTAGTGTCGATCGTTTCACTGTTTATTTGGTCAAATTATTTAAACAATGAGTGAATTACTTTTGATAATGGCGTGCTGGTGAATGACAGTGCGACAGTCCATCCACACATACATACACATGCATCCATCTGTACGCACACTTCCATGCATGCACACACACATACATGCACACATACATCCACACACACACATCCATCCGCACGCAGACGTACATGGACACATCCATGCACACACATACATCCATCCACACTTACATCCACACATCCACAGATACACGTTTGACAGGTATACACAGACACACACATAAACTACAGATACTCAAACAATGCAACACTTTTAGGGTTTATTTAGGTTAAAGGTAATAGCCCCCATTTGCATAGGCACCATCGGGGGGTCTCTAACATAAATATAGTCTCATTGTAGCTTAAAATGAATACTCATCGAGTGAACTTCAGAGCATTCGATTCTTGGTTAGGATGTGACATTTACATCAGAAATAAGACAGGTCTCTTACAGGTCTGCCACCCAGCCTGGCACTGCCCCAGTCCCACTATGGCCGTTACCCCCACTCTCCCCACTATGGCAGTCAGTGGGGTTCAGTAAAAGGGGGAACCCAATCTGTCCTGACCCTTTAATTAGGCAGGTTCATGAGCTCTTAAAACCTTGGACCTCTGCTGCAGTCTCATTACATTTCCTATTAAAGCGACTGGAATATGCCTTGCAGGACTCCCCCAGCCTGGCACTGCCCCAGTCCCACTATGGCCGTGACCCCCACTCTGCACACTGGCAGTCAGTGGGGTTCAGTAAAGGGAGGAACCCACAAGAACTGCCCTCATCCATTAATTAGGCTGGTTCAGGAGCAGGACCTCTGCGACATTGTCATTAAAAAAACACTCACAATTATATTCATCATATTATTTTTATATAATATAATTATACTTAATTATATATGATTACAGTCATATTTACAAGTCATATATATATACGTGGGTATATATATATATCGGTATAATCATATATAGTTTAAATGGACTGCAACACGGAAATAGGCTGCCCATGGTGTAATATGGGCATTGGCCACTAGATTCCGCTTACTTTCCCGATCTTATTTTCTAATTAGTTTAATTAATTAATGTGCAGCTTTTGGCAATGTCGAGTTATGACTTCCTCAATTATATTTCATCTAAATCTGTGGAAAATTTCATGTAGTTCGGTGACGTGGGTCACGTAAATCTATTTCTAGACACATTTTTGATGCTCGGCCCACAGCCTAATTGTAAAGAATCTCATTTTGAGGAACTGGATTTTAAACTGTCCAGCTTTGTATTCAACCAGTTATAACATAATCTTGTGTATTCTCCCTTTGGTATTGTTTGTAGTAATATTGCTATGCATCACATCAGTTGCTTAAATTAACCTCCTTAGAACTCTTGACATTATCTTAAAATGCAAGTTTGGATTATTAATGTTATTCTAATATTTTGGAACATGAGCTAATTTCCCATTGCAAGTGGTGGAATTTTGTATGTTACAATGTGACTACTCGTAAATTATACTGTATTTAATGACAATATACATATCAAATTGTTTGCAATAAAATGTTTTCCTTTATTTCCCTCTTTGTGTGGAAGTTGTCTTTAATAAAGTTTTGTAAATGGAGAAGGGAGAGCAGTGATGTACTGTATGTTTAATAATACACCACTACAGAAATTGTGTAACCTTTATCCATGAAAAGCAAGAGTGGATCAAGATAGACACAAAAAGCTGGTGTAACTCAGTGGGACAAGCAGCATCTCTGGAGAGAGGTTAAACACTTAACCTACTCAACCATTCACTATCACAACTGATCTCTTACCTTGGTGCTAATTTCCTGAACAAATTACAGAATGTCATCATTTAATTTGAAAATCTACTCTTTCTAAAATATATTTTTTTACTGTGCAGCCCTACATCTAAGTTAATATATTAGTAAGAAAACTATAATTCTTCACTCAAAAGGAATGTGGGGTAAAGAAACTACATTTGTAAAATATTAAACTTTGGAATATTAAAAGCAATGAATTGCCACCTTAATGTTGGGAAGTCAGCAGATAATCTGCACAGCAAGATGCCATTCTATCAAAGAAAGGATTCTGTGCTTTGAAATGTGATTTGCACATACTGTATATAGTGACAGTCTCTACGACGTCTAGATTAGATTAGATTAGATTCCTTTATTGTCATTCAGACCTTTCGGTCTGAACAAAATTATGTTGCCTGCAGTCATACACAGAACCAACAATAACAACATACAATAAACACAAATTAAACATCCACCACAGTGAGTTCACCAAGCACATCCTCACTGTGATGGAGGCAAAGTCTCAAGGGTTTAGCCCTCAATAGTCACTTTAATTGATGACCGTGGATCAGAAGGTAATCTATACGTACCCACGAGCCCTCCACGAGATATTCACTGCCAACGAAAGATGAATATTCCAGAAACAGTCTCTTGATTCATAATTTCTTTATTGTAGTAGTACAAAGTAAGATAATTCTTAAAAGCTTCTTCTTGTATAAGCACATTTCAATCATACTCATGGTCATGCTCGTGCATGGTCGAAAACTATGTCTCTCCCACGCTCTTCATAAAACTAAACTCCTTGGGAGTCTGCGCCAGAATCCTTACTACAAACCACGCCCCAGACTAGGTATGAATCCCACCCACATAATTGCATGCAGATAAAAAATTAAAGGTAACTGGTTATAATTATAAAATACTGATTTAAGCTAAATGGCTACTACAATGTATATTGGGAGTGTGGGAAGAAAAGTGAAGGAAGCCCAGAGCAAAATAGTATGCAATCTTTTTCCTTTGCTGGAGATCAAACAAATGGTGGCAATAGACCAGGTTGGTTCATAGGAAGAAAGAGTTGAGGAAGATTCAGGTTAAATTGTCAGATACATGTGCAAAGAAATGTTTTTTTCACACAAAGCTTGTAGATTAAACTATGTATGGTGATGTAAAGCAATGAGAGCAAAACAGTTCAATCTGGAGTAGTGCCAAACAAATGCTGAAGAATAATTACAGAATAACCAAATGAGGTAGAGGTTAGAGAATGTGGCGGCATCTTTGGGAAGGGATTGTGAATAATGGTGTCTGGGTAGGCAGAGACAAAATGAAAGTGGTGTTGAGGCGAAGATCTTGCTGAATTGTGACACAAATCTGACAGGGCAAATGGCCTACTACTTATGTTCATATCAGTTGGAATGTACTGTATCTCATTTAATTATTTTCTTTGAATCATTTGGTTGAAAGCAGACCTGACTGTAGATGCTGCTCTCCCCTGAACAGTCATCTCTCCCAACAGTATCCAAAAATGTATACTTGTTTTGGAGGGGAATCCTTCACTCTCAGCTTACTCCCTTTCCTAGTGGCCACCCATCCACTTTCTGCCTAAACATTCGATGTGACCACCTCGCTGTAACTCCCATCTATGGTTGGTTCTCTCACGTGGTCAGTCAGATTTTGCAGCTCAACGTACTTGCTACTGGTGAGGTCTTCAGGGACACTGGATGTTTACTTGATTACCCACATCCTGTAGGAGGTGTATGCCACTATCCTAACTAACATTCCTATGCACTAAAACCAAAGAGGAGTTCCAGGTAAACACCTGACCTTACCTTGTCGTCACCACTGCTCAGCCTTCTGACTGAAGCCACTCGAGCCAAAAGCTCAACACTTACCCTCAAACAGAGCGCTCCCACCTCAGCATGCAGCCTCTCCCAAAACAACTGCTCCCAAATGCCCACTACGCTAGTGCCACCACTTGGCGCAGACATTCCTGAACACGAACCTCCCTGTTATAAACCTCCCGCACTGCTCCTCCTCTCAGCTATTCGCGTGCTGCCAAAACTACTGTATCTATGCCAAATCTCAACAGAGCAATCAGTCTGACTCACCCTCTTGTTTCAATGTGGCCTAACAGCTTATTCTCTCTTGCATATCCATCAATACCCTTTTGATTTCTTTGCCACTTACTTACTGTAAGGTGCTGCGTACACCGCCCAATGCGCCGTATTCTGACTTCTAAGTACATTGCCTTTCCTTTTTTGTAAATGGGTCTAAATCCTGAAACTTCCTATTCAACAGTGCCATGGGATTACCTGCATCAAATGAACTGGAGCAGTTCAAGAAGAAAGCACCTTATCACACTCTCAATGGAATTGGGGATTGCTGACTAAAGGTGGTCTGAGCAGAACCATTGATATATCATAAAACATAAAGAAAATCTCACAGGCAAAAGTCATGTCGCAGGGTTTCGTCCCAAATCATTGACCATTCCAAATCATCAACCATGAAGAGGAAAAGATTGGTGAATACAAATGTAGGTCCCTTACTGTCAGAAACAGGTGATTTTATAATGGTAAACAAGGAAATGGCAGACCAATTAAATGAGTACCTTGATTCTGTTTTCACTAAGGAAGACACAAACAATCCCCCAGAAATACTAGAGGACCGAGGATCTAGTGGGATTTGGAATGGTCAATGATTTGGGACGAGACCCTGCGACATGACTTTTGCCTGTGAGATTTTTCTTTATGTTTTATGATATATCAATCAATCTAGTGTTAGGTAAACTGTTGAGATTGAAGGCAGATAAATCCCCAGGGCCTGATGGTCTGCATCCAAGAGTACTCAAGGAGGTGGCCCTAGAAATCGTGGATGCATTGGTAATCATTTTCCAATGTTCTCTCGACTCTGGATCAGTTCCTGTGGACTGGAGGGTAGCCAATGTAACTCCACTTTTTAAGAAAGGAGGAAGAGAGAAAACAGGGAATTATAGACCAGTTAGCCTTACAACGGCAGTGGGGAAGATGCTTGTCGATTATTAAAGATGTAATAGCAGCTCTTTTGGAAAGCAGTGACAGGATAGGTCAAAGTCAGCATGGATCTATGAAGGAGAAATCATGCTTCACTAATCTTCTGGAATTTTTTGAGGATGTAACAAGTAGAATGGATAAGGGAAAGCCAGTGCATGTGGTGTATCTGGCCTTACAGAAAGCCTTTGACAAGGTCCCACACAAGAGATTAGTGTGCAAATTTAAAGCATATGATATTGGGGGTAGGGTATTGACATGGATAGAGAACTGGTTGACAGACAGGAAGCAAAGAATAGGAATTAACGTGTCCTTTTCAGAATGGAAGACGGTGACTAGTGGGGATGCTGCAAGGCTCAGTGCTGGGACCCCAGTTATTTACAATATATATTAACGATTTAGACGAGGGAAATAAATGTAACATCTCCAAGTTTGCGGATGACACAAAGCTGGGTGGCAGTGTGAGCTGCGAGGAGGATGCTATGAGGCTGCATGATGACTTGGATAGGTTGGGTGAGTGGGCAGATGCATGACAGATGCAGTAAAATGTGGATAAATGTGAGGTTATTCACTTTTGTGGCAAGAACAGAAAGGCAGATTATTATCTGAATGGTTGAGAAAGAACTGCAGAACTGCAGATGAAAAATCAAAGGTAGACAAAAATGCTGGAGAAACTCAGCGGGTGGAGCAGCATCTACGGAGAGAAGGGATAGGCGACGTTTCGAGTCGAAACCCTTTTTCATCTGAATGGTGTCAGATTAGGAAAATCGGAAGGGGGGGGGGGGGGGGCAACGAGACCAGGCTTGTATTCACTGAAGCTTGGAAGGATGACAGGGTATATTATAGAAACATAAAATTCTTGAGGGATTGGACAGGCTAGATGTAGGAAAAATATTCCCCTTGTTTGGGGATTCCAGAACCAGGGGTCACAGTTTAAGAATAAGTGGTAGGCCATTTAGGACTGAGATGAGGAAAAACTTTTTCACCCAGAGAGTTGTGAATCTGTGGAATTCTCGGCCACAGAAAGCAGTGGAAGCCAATTCACTGGACGTTTTCAAGAGAGTTAGATTTAGCTCTCAGGGCTAATGGAATCAAGAGATATGGGGGAAAAGCAGGAACGGTGTACTGATTTTGGATGATCAGCCAGTATCATATTGAATGGGCTCGAAGGGCCAAATGGCCTACTCCTGCACATATTTTCTATATTTCTATGTTTCTATGTTTCTATGCCTCACCAGATGCTACCTGACCTGCCCAATTTACCAGCAGTTTATATTTTGCACCAGATTCCAGCACCTGCAGTCTTTTCTGAGAACGTTAATTGCTATTCTGGATGCAAAAATAAATGCATGTCAAATTCTTGTTGTCAACATTAATTGCTCTACTGGTAAAATATAAATGCACGTCAACTTGGAACGGGTAATTAACTGTCCTACTTTTGAATGTTTCCAGTAAACCATTCAAAGTATTTTGTTTGCACCTGAGCTATTTTCTCCATGACTCAGTGACATTACTGTCACATGTGAGTGAAATGCCCAAGGGCTGATTCCACGAGACTGAAAAACTAAATGTAGGTCAACACTACTTTATAATGTTGAAAAAGTCCAGTTTTTTTAATGAAATATTAGTTAAGAATTGCACAATCAAATTTAGAGTGTGACAGCTCTCTTCACTCTTAATTCTGGATCAACAGCAGTCAATCCATCGCCATCACCAGGACAGATTATCTGTCACTTTGCATCTTCCAGGACTTTGCTGTGCTCTCTATGATATCAACTACATTTTAAAATAACTTCTTCTTTGGATGTATAATGCAATGTGCTGTCCTGAGGTTACAAAGCCTGCTTGAAAAGTAGTATCTTTCATCTGTGTTTAGCTGGTCTGATTATGGAAGCTGAAAATGGTCTCCTGAGACCAATGAAGATTGAGGCAGGAATTAATGGGGCACTTTAAAATTATCCGAAGTACTGGCAGAGCGAATAAAGTGCAATTGTTTCCACTGCCAGGAGAGTTAATAACCCACGGAGGAAGATAATAGGGTACAGAACTAGGGAGGTGATCCTATTTTATGTTGGCCTTTCACAATTGCACTGATAGCGAAATAGATTGAATGTTTCATT